>JAZKLR010000244.1:0-1200000 GCA_037103525.1 Ganaspis brasiliensis | reverse complement strand
ATAATTCTCGGCTTTTTTCAATATTTATTTTTCAATTATCGATTACGTTCTTGAAGCTTCAATTCAATTCTTCAATTATTCAACTATTATCAGAAATTCACAATTATTTTCTTCAACTGCCAATTATTCTGATCAATTTTCAATTATTTTCTTCAATTTCCAATTATTTTCTACAATTCTCAATTATTTTCTTCCATTTTCAATTATTTTCTTCCATTTTCAATTATTTTCATTAATTTCAAATTATTTCTTCATTTCTCAATTATTTTCTTCGATTTTCTACTATTTTCTTCAATTGCCAATTATTTTCTTCAATTTTCAATTATTTTCATCAATTTCTAATTAATTTATTTAATTCTGAAATATTTTTAACTATTCAACTACTCTACTATTATTCAACTATTATCAGAAATTCACAATTTTTTTTCAACTGCCAATTATTCTGTTCAATTTTCAATTATTTTCTTCAATTTCCAATTATTTTCTACAATTCTCAATTATTTTCTTCCATTTTCAATTATTTTCATTAACTTCAAATTATTTCTTCATTTCTCAATTATTTTCTTCGATTTTCTACTATTTTCTTCAATTGCCAATTATTTGATTCGATTTTCAATTATTTTCTTCAATTTTCAATTATTTCCATCAATTTTTAATTATTTTCTTCAAATCTTAATTATTCCTTTAATTTTTAATTATTTAATTTAATATTCAATAATTCTCGACTTTTTTCAACTATTTTTTTCAATTATCATTTATTTATTTCACATCTCAATAACTCCTCCAATTTTCAATTAGTTTCTTCTATAATAAATAATTCTCGGCTTTTTTCAATATTTTTTTTTCAATTATGAATTATCTTTTTGAAACTTCAATTCAATTCATCAATTATTATTCAATAATTTTCATAAAATCACATTTTCTTCAATTTCAAATTATTTTCTACTATTTTTAATTAATTTCTTCAAATTGCAATTACATTCTTCATTATTTATTGTTTTCTTCAAATTCTATAATTTCTGGGTTGTTTAATTTCTTTTTTCTTCAATTATCACTTATTTTCTTCTACTTTCAATCCAATTGTTCAATTCTTTAATTCTTAATTATAATTTTCGACATTTGATTCCATTCTTCAACTTTCAATTGTTTTATTTCAATATTCAATAACTCTAAGCTAATGATTTTTTTTAAATTCTCAATTATTTTCTTCAATTTCCAATTATTTTTTCATATTTCTTTCAATTTCTTAATTTCTTTCAGTTTTCAATTTCTTCTTAATTTTCTTTAATATTTAACAATTCTCAGCTTTTTTAAATTATGTTTTTCTTTCAATTCTTATTTAAATTGATAATTTTTAAATTATTTTCATCAATTCGCAATTATTTCCGTCGATTTCTAAATTTTTCTGCTGTTTTCAAAAATTGTCTTTAATTTTTAAGTACTTTCTTTAATTTTTAATTATTTTCTTCAATTTTCAATTATTCTGTTCAATTTTCAATTATTTTGTTCAATTTTCAATTGTTTGTTTCAATATTCAGTAATCTAGACTTTTTTCAATTATTTGCATTCAATTATCAGTTATTTATTTCATGTTTCAAAACCTCCTTCAATTTTCAATAATTTTCTTCTATTTTCAATTTAATTGTTCAATTATATTTTTCAATTCTCAATTAATTTCTTTAAATAACAATTCTATTCTTTAATTTTTAATGTTTTCTTCAATATTAAATAATTCCTGGCATTTTCCATTTTTTTTTTAATTATAAATTATTTTCTTCTTTTTTCAGTCCAATTGTTCAGTAATTTTCTTTAATTCTCAATTATTGTATTCGAATTTCAATTTTATTTCTGAATTTTCAATTGTTTTTTTTAGGGTTCCGTACACAAAGTGTCCAAACGGAACCCTTATGTTTTCACTCGTTTGTCCGTCGCCCAAAACCATTACCCCCCCCCCCCCCCCTAGCGGCCAAACTGTTTGAGATAGAGAGTTGAAATTTGGTACACTTATGTATTTTCACGTGTAGATTACAGGAAAAATATAGCGAACATGATTGAACGTGATGTTCATAGCGTTGTCAAGGAAATAACAAGATTTTTTTCAAAAAATGCATTAAAATGCCTATTTACCCCCCCCCCCCCCCCTTATCTCCTAAACTTTTTGACCTAGAGTATTGAAATTTGGTACACATATGTATTTTCGCGAGTAGAGTTCAGGAAAAATATAGAGAACATGATTGGAGGTGATGGTCATAGCGTTGTCAAGGAAAAACATTTTTTTTCAAAAAAAACGTGCCCCCCCCCTTATCTTCCAAACCATTTGACCTAGAGGTTTGAAATTTGGTATATCTAGGTATTTTTACGTGTAGATTACAGGAAAAATATAGCGAACGTTGCTGGACTTAATTTTCAAAAGTTATTAATGAAAAGTTGAAAAATGACAAAAAACCCCTATGCTACAGCTCAGCGTATTTATCCTGAAAGGTTGGGAATTGGTTAAAAATTTGTAATTTTATGCAGAATTTTTTATAAAACCATAAAAATTGTGGTTTAAATTTATTATCATAACATTTTTTCCAAAAAACTGAAATTTTACCAAAAAAAATTTTTTTCTTCTAAACAGCTACAATATTTTATAGTTTCAGATTATTTTTTTGTTCAAAATGTTTATGTTTATGTTTAAATTACTTTAAAAGTTAAAAAATTAAAAAAATTAAAAAAAAAAATTTTTTTGGCTTTAAAATTTAAAATTATATAAAAAAGCTTAGTCTATTTAATTGGAAATTTTTAATCTTATAAAAATCATTAAGTTTATACTTAAATTTCTTTAAAAATAAAAAAAATTATTTTAATTAATCATTATTTAAATTATTATTCAAATAATCTCTGACTCATATAATTGAAAAAAATTAGAGCAGTACGGAACCCTTCGACTTGGTACTAGTGTAACTCGTACTTGTTTTTTTTTAATATTCAACAATTCTATGTTTTTCCGATTTCAATTTCATTATTTAATTTTCAATTTACTTCTTCAATTTTGAATAATTATTAACTTAAATTTTGAATTATTTTTTTTGATTTTCTATCTAGTTGACCAATTTTTAATTATATTCTTTGAATTTAATAACAATTGTTCAATTTTTTCAATTATTGTTCAATTGTAAATTAATATTTACTTTTTTTTTAATTTTGTTTCTAATTGTCAATTATCTTTGTCATTGCTCAGTTATTTCTTTCCATTATTAATTGTTTCTTTTCATTATTAATTGTTTCTTTTAATTCTTAATTATTATTTTTTCTAAAGTTTAATATTTAATTCTTCATTTCTCAATTATTTTCTTCAATTATCAACTGTTATCTTTAATTTTTGTAGCCATTTGTAGGTCTATGTACTTAAAATAAATTTTAAGTTAACAAGAGAAAAAACCGGGAAAAACCGGGAAATGACCGGCAATTTTGTGGGACGAAATTAGTAGACACCCTGCTATCATAGGCTGTCACAGATTCATAAACCTCCATCCGCCCCTAAGAGTGTAACATAATTTATGGAAGCCACCTTATTGTTAATTTGCTGAAAAATAATATTGATTAAACATACATATTTTCTGATTTTCAGTTGATAATTGAAGGCGTTCCTGTGGATGCTGCTGATCCTTCAAGACTCTATCGAGGTTATATTGCAATAGATGACATCGATCTTCAGCCAGGTTCTTCCTGCGTTGGCTTCTGCAATTTTGCAGGTGGATTTTGTGACTGGAACAATGATGCTGAGGACGATTTTGACTGGACAATTGTAAGTTGTTTTTGATGTAAGAAGTAAAAGTAGGCTTTTGACAAATAATAAAAGTTGACATTTTTTAAAGAGCAGAGGAAGCAACGATCCTACAACGGGACCAGCGATGGATAGTTCCAGCGATCGAGCAACAGCAGGTGGATATACTTTTATCGATTCTAGATATCCTCGTCGACCTGGAGACATTGCAAGACTAATGAGTGTCAGTTTTCCCGGAACTGGACCTGAATCTCCCATGTGTATGCATTTCTGGTTCCACATGTTTGGCTCAGGAATTGGCAATCTCAAAATTCATCTTCGCCATTTCCGAAACTTGGACGCTCAAGCGCAAGAAATCTGGGGACTCAGTGGGAACGCTGGCAATGCGTGGTTCAAATCTGAAGTCACCATAAGCTCAATTGATGATTTCCAACTCATGTTCGAGGCTTCTGTGGGAAATACAGGGATGGGTGATATTGCGATTGACGAGATTACCTTCACTCCTGGAGTTTGTCCTAGTTAGAAACTTTTAAAATCTTTTAAACCTTTATTTATTTCTAAATCGATTTGACTCTTGTTTATAATTATATTTTTTTATATCCTAGCGCTGCCACAAGTTGCATCTCCTGAGCCAAGAGATTGTACTTTCGAGATTGATGAGTGCGAGTGGGTAAATTCTAGAGATCCCGATCGAGTGGAATGGGAAAGAGTATCGACTTCAGTTCTGAGTCCAAGAAATCAAAGAAAACCCTACAGTAATGGACACACTGTTAGTCGTCGAAATGAGTATTTTCTAGGACTGGCACGCTCAAGAGGTGGATTGCGAAATCTTGGAGGAGGTACTGCTCATTTTTTGAGTCGGGAGTTTAAAGGATCGGATGACCCGCTTTGCATCACCTTCTGGTACTTTATGTTTGAATCCTTCATCGACTCAACTGGACCCAGTTTAGGTAAAAAATACAGAAAATAAAAAGTAGAAACTTTATGGGGTTACTTAGTTTTTGTGAGGTTAAAAGTAATCATTTTGGAAACTTCCTGTCATCTGTTATTAATATGGGGCCGCTCATAAATTGAGTCATACTTTTTTCAATCCCCTTAAAAACTTCACACTTGCTTGACCTTCTCCCCTCACCATTTATAAAATGTTAATTAAGTATCATTTACTTTTATATTAGGCGCACACATTTCTATTTTACACGAGTTTAGTATTCGGTTGTAAATAAATTATGGAAATTATTAGTATATTGTGATGTCACACGACATCCGATACACCTTTCCCCCTTGCCATCGATTGTTACAAAAAGCAGCGACGTGTGACCCCCCTTCACGTATGACATAATTTATGGATGAATTCTATACATTTTTGTTTGTTTAAAATACTTATATATTTTACTGTTAACTGAAATAGCTTTTATAAAGGATATTTTCAAAATTAATAACAGAGAATTTACAAAAGAAAAGCGCGATGTCCGGAAAGCTAATTTGGATAAGATTTAAAAAAATACTTTGTCTTTTCCCAACTTTTTTTAAGAGAGAGAGTCCCAAGATGAATATTTCGTATACCAATTTTTTATACGGTGACAGCATCTTATGCTTTCTATTATTTTTGTTTTATATAATATTATTTTGTTTTCCTTCCGAAAAGAAAAAAACAGTAGTTAAGAGTCCAAAAGGTAAAACATAAATTTTATTTAAAAATACTAAAAAGAATTAAAAAAAAAAGTTATAAAAGTAAAAAATAGATAATTAAATAAATTATAAGATTTCTGAAACAGAAATCACTTGACATATCCATAAAAAATTATAATATTTATCCATTTCTTTAATATTTTTAATATGTATTCACATGAAACTTGTAATACATCAACAAAAACATTTTTAAAAAAGAAAAACTATGAAGTAATAAACTACCTTAAGTGAAAAATTCATTTTTTAAAATAATTAATTATTTTATTTAAATAAAATTGTTTTTAAATAGGCGTCCTTCGAATACTGATACAATCTCTTGGAGAAACTTCTTCAGAAGCTAATCCAATTTGGCAGCTTTACAATAATCAAGGGCCAACTTGGAGTTTTGCCCAGGCAAGTATCAACGAAAGGAAGGATTTTAATATAATCTTCGAAGGAACCTGGGGGCCCAACAGAGCAAGTGGAAGCATTGCCATTGATGATATTGCTTTCTACACTGGAAATTGTACCGGTAAATATTTGGATTTATAATAAATGAAAATATTAAAATTAAAGGAAATAATCAATTTTGGCTTAAAACTACAGCTTTTTCCCTACCTGAAAAAGGGGTTATTCAAGTATCTTCGGGATTGCCTCTTATTATTATCGTACCGAAATTTGAAGAGATTTATATTTTCAGGGTAGAACAATTCAACAATAATTTTTGAAAAAGTACAAAATTTGAAAACTATTCGAAATTTAACCTTTTAATTCCGGAATGCACTGTCACGAAGTTTGCGATTGCGGCAATATTTCTCATTAGATAGAAAATTAAAATTTGTCATATTTAAAGTCCTAAAGTCCCCTCTTTTTAGTGATGTGCCAAGAACTAAATTTTTTTAAATAAAAATGTTGTATATTATCATTGTTGTTTAAAAATCCGGATGTTTTTCGAAATTTTGTGTCTAAATGTTCCATCGGGTCAAAAGCGTCTATACGCAATCTTCTTAAAATTTAAAAAAATTCTTTTAATGTTTTTCTTCAACAACTTCATTTATAAAAATTTTAAACAAATCTTAAGAATTCGTAATTATTTTTTTTTAGTAAAAACCTTTAATAACTTTTATTGAGTAATTATATTAAACTAAATTAAAATACACATTAAACTCTTCATTTTAGTTTAATGTGAATTAAAAATTTGTTTAAAATATTTTTAATATGTTAAAATTTGATTATTCCAGTGATTATACATTTCGATGCAATTTCAATTTAAAATCGAAGAACAAGTTTAAAAAATGCTATAATCCAGAAAGTTGAAGGTTAAACATTTAAAACACTTAGAAAAACACAAAGAAAACATTTTAAGTTTCTGAGACTGAATAGTTTCAGAATTTTTGAAGTCAAAAACAAACAAAAAACTAGAAAACCACGTTGAAGACAAGATTAAAAGGCTTCGAAGATTTTAAGCATTCTAGTTTTTATATTAATTTGGTTTAGCAAATTTATTAATTTTTATTTTATAATACTGAATAAACGTTAAGTTTCAACAATAATCATTGAAACTAATTACTAGTGCTTAGTTTTTATCTATGTTTTAACTATGTTTTAATCGAAACATTCAAAATGTCACTTTCAGAAGAAACATTCATATCTTTCTTAAAAAACAAGTAAGAGTTTTAAAATATTATTGCTTTTTTAAATCGTAAACATATATTTTACAAAATATAATTATTGAATTATTCATATACTAGCAACATTAACGCGCGCCCAAGCGCGTAACAAACTTTCCATTGTTGTTGGTCATTTAAAACTAAATTTTTGCAAGTACAAATAATGGAAATTACAAAATTAAAGAATATATCTGAAAAATGACGAAAATAATTGACAGCTGAAAAAAAATTCGAAAAATGACTACATAATTACACAATTGAAATGAATAGTTTAAAAAATTAAAAAATGAATACTAAACTTAAACAAAATAGTTTAAAAATTATAGGAAAAACTGTTCGAAATAATTGCAAATTGAACAACTGGATTGGAAATCAAAAAAATTATTGAAATTGAAAAAAAAATAATAAAAAGTCGAGGAAATAAATTGAAAATTTAAGAATTAAATTACAATTTGAAAAAAAGAATTGATAAGTGGAACAAAAATTACAAAATGACGAAAATATTCAACAATTGAAAACAAAAATAAAAAAATGTCTAGATTAATACACAACCGAACAAAATAATTTAAAATTAATCAAAGAATAATTATAAAATTTAAAGATAATAATTGAACATTGAAAAAATTGTAGAAAATAATTGTAAATTGCGGAAAATAATTAATAATTGAAAGAAATAGTTGAAAAATGACGAGAATAATTAAAAAATTCATGAAAATATGTTCAAAAAAACGAAAATTACTGTCAATTGAAAACAAAATTTGAAAAATGACTAGATTAATAGACAACTGAAAAAAATAATTGAAAAAATTAAACAAGAAATATTAAATTTAAAGAAAATAATTGCGCATTTAACAACTGGATTAAAAATAAAAAAAAATAATTAAAAATTGAAGAAAGCAATTAAATATTGAAGAACTGAAATTAAATTTGTGGAATATACTTATGAATTGAAGAATGGAATTAACAATTAAAGAAAATAATTAAATAATTAAATTTAAAATTAAAGAATTTTAATGATCAAAATAATAATAGAAAATAGATGATGATAATAATAATAATAAGAACAATTGAATTGAAATTTTAAAACAATTTTGATGAGTGAAAAAAGTAATTGAAAAAATTCAAGAATTATTGAATATCGAGGAATTAATGGGAAATCGATAAAAATAATTGAAAATTAAAGAAAATATTTGAGAATTGAAGGAAATAAGTAAAAATTGAAGAAATAAATTGAAAATTAAAGAATTAAATGAAAATATCAGGAAAATAATTGATAATTAAAAAATAAAATTACAATATGACGAAAATAATTAACTATTAGAAAAATACTTAACAATTGAACAAAAATTGAAGAATGGAGAGAATAAACGGGATTAGAAAATGTTTTTTTTTAATTAATGAATAATCATAAAATTAGAGGAGAATAATAAATTGTAAATTAAAAACTGATGAAGATTATAAATAAAATTGTAGAAAATAAATGACAATTGAAGAATTGTAATGAAATTTTAATAAAATAATTAATAATTGAAAAAAAGTTTATAAAATGATTTAAGTAATTGAATATTAAAGAATTTAAAGAGAATTTAAAGAGAATAATTGTATATTGAAGACTGTTGAAAATAACAGCAACATAAACATTGACAAACATTGAATTGTTTCTGGTCATTTACAACTATAAATTGTTCAAATAAACTTAATATTCTAGATAAATATGACTTTCATTCTATGCAAATTAAAATCGCTGTCGACTCCAAGAAATAAACAAATAAGTGAAAGTAAATAAAAAATGTTTTAAAAGAGTACGAATTTTCCAATTTTATATTTAGAAAAGAAAAAATAATAAGAAAAATAAATAAAAGAAAAAAATAGCGTAGATAGATACATTACAAAAAGTTGAAATATTTTTGTTGAAAGAATAGTTTTTTGAACAAAATGTATTCAAATTTCAAACTTCTATAATTTATAATAACTTCAATCGTTCCAAATTTCTACTGAGGATTATTTCTATTCTTCAAAAGTTCTATCAATTCAAGTTTTAATTTTTCCAAATTTAAAATAGATCCAAACTTAAACAGTTTCATCGAAATGTTGACTCAAACTTATTTAAACTTCAATTAATTCAAATTTTTATTTGGTAAAGTTTTAAGATTTATATTTAATTTTTTTTAATTCCTTTAAATTTTAATTAATACAAATTTTAATTATTTCAAATTTGAACTGTTATAAACTTTACATATTTTCAAAATTTAATAATGCATATTTAAATTATTTTTAACATTAACCATTATATAAAAACTGCTAATTATACAAAAAAAAATTCATTGTATATTAAAACTTTAATCAGTCAAAATTTTCAAAATAATAATTTTGACTCTAATTTGAATCAATGAAAATGGGTCTAATGGAATTTGAAATTAAGTGAAATTTATATTTACAAAAAAAAATTAAAATTGTCAAAAGTTAAAATGTTTAGTTATTAATAATCAGAATAATAAAAACGCAAGGATTGATTAAAATTTAGATAAATTAAAGCCTAATATAACCAATAAAAATTTAGATGAATTCAAACTTCAATAAATTAAAACTTAAATATATATTGATTCTTAATTATTAATTTAAATTTTCATTAAAAATAATTATTTCAAAATTTTAATGATCTCAATTTCCAATGATCTAAATGTCAATTAATTTAATCACAAGAACATTTCAAGTTACTTTATATTAATAGAATTAAATTTTAATGTACTAAAAATTTGAGTGTATGGAAATTTCAGTTCAATATTTTAGGGTAAACTATATATTAATTAATTTATTTTCTGCCAATGCAGTTAAATTAACTCTTATGAAAGTAGACTCTAATTTTAATTTAAAGATACATTTTTTCAAATGTAACTGATTTAAAACAAAAAAATATCTAAGTGACAAACTTCAGGTGCGGACAGACAAGAATGAATGAAAGAATGAATGGATCTTGCGGATTATTATTACAGAATTTTAAATTAAAAACAGTGTTAAGTTCTATATTTGAATATCTTTTGAAGACAATGCACCTTGAAAGACATTTTTGTTGGTCCATAAGAGGTATTATTTTCCAGAGAAGCTGGTTGAAGTTTCGAAATTGAGGATAATGATGTAAATGATTTTTAAAAAATCCCAATATAATATTGTCGACAATCTTTTTTTAGATAGGGGTATGAGCTTGTAGTTTTTATGCTAAACTTTTGTACTAAAATTTGGAATATTTTAATAATTATATTACTCGTGAAAAAATGAAAATCTGTTCACGAAGTGAGGCCAGTCAGTGCAACAGTAAAAGCAGAGGACTGCAGTTTCGAAAAAGGGCTGTGCGGATGGGAGAATAAAACTTCTTCTGTGAATGATCGAACGGTGACTTGGCAAAGAGCATTCCTAACTCACAGACCAGCGCAGTTATTGGACAAAACTTTTGGTGCAACAGGAGACTTTGTTTTCTTTGACATTTTTACTACAAATCAGAAATATGCAAAAGTGCAACTTTTATCACCAATTATCAATATCTCGCCGGATGAAACTGCTGTGTGCTTCACATTTTGGTTTGCTGCTTTTGGCGTTGAGGAATTATCGTCTTTGAGAATTATTAAAGTGTCGGTAGATGGAGATAAATCTGGAAGTAGTGACGATGACGAGAGCCAGGATAAGGAATTGGTATTATAAAATTTTAATATTCTTTATATAACAAACAGTTTAAAAGCTTATTCTATAAAAATCTAAATTAAAAAATAAATTAATCCCTTTTTTCAGCTTTGGCATATAACTGCTAAGGGCTATAATAATATTAGACCTTCTTGGACAGCAGCTCAATTTACAATAGAAGCTCGAGCACCTTATCGTCTTATTTTAGAAGGGAGTGCCAGCAACGGAGGCTTTGCTATTGATGACATTAAATTTCAATCTAATACTTGCATGAGTGAGTATATTTAATTTAAGAAATCACTGTGCAACAATTTTCAGGTTATCGTTTTTTAGGGTAAAAATCCTTATAGAGAAACTTTGATCCGCTACCCCCAGTAACAAGGCTTGAATTAGATATAATTAAATATTTCAGAGTTATAATGAAAATGTGATCTTTTTGTACTTAATTTAATTCCTGATTTGAATCCAAAGCTCAATTCATCCAGGAAAATAAATTTGTTGAAAATATGAATTATACTCCATTCGCATAGCGCATTCAAATTGAAGTTGAATTCTGTAGAGAGAAATGACAAATTTTAATTTTTTTTACGTTCAATTCTAGCTAGAACTTCTTGGAATGCTTTGGTTCTATTCCACTGACAGCAATAGATAAAAATTTTCTCCAATTACATCCAATTCTTTTAATAGAAAAATGCAGTACAGTGCTAATTAAAATTAAGAAAATTAAATATTGTTTGTTTTTCAAGCTAAAATTTTGATTTTTTGAAATTCTAAATCTAAAAGTCCTAACAATTATGGATATCCAAAAATTTTTGAAAAAGACTTAGAATTAAAGAAATAGCAGCTTATCTCGTAAACAGTCACAGATATTACAAATCTGACATCAATTTTGAGTTTGGGTAATAAGTATATAAACCGAATTTATAAATCATGAAAAACAAGTATAATATTAAAATACTAAATATAAATTATTTATACATTGTAAAAAGGAATAATTTCTAAATGTTGAGTAGCTGGAATTAAAACGAATAGGATACTCTTGTTTTTCTTTGCTGATTTGGAAATTAAGCTTTGGATTCAAATCAGGAATTCAGTCGGATTAAAATTTCCAATTACATTCTATTCCAGCCTTCTTGCCGGGGCCGTCCGTTCATCGTTCACAGTTAACAGCAATTCATTTTCGGTTTGAGTTCCTTTCTAAACCGTTTAGAACTACACTACCTGATAGAATTGTGGGACCACCCATTTTGAGATGCATGTAAAACGTCTTTAAACGTAAAAGTATGGAAACTAAAATTTTGTTTTTTTTTATTTTCTAAAAGTTAATAAAATTCTAAAGAGAATAAGATCAAAAAGAAGTTATTTAGTTAATATTTCCGTTAGATATTTTAAAAAAACAGTGGTTTTGACTGTTTTTTAAAATGAAAATTATTTCTGTAATAATTAACGTTTTTTAATGTTCTGAGGCTTATTTTAATGGTAATTTATTATAGAATTGAATTAACATTTATAATAAAAATTAACGTGTAATTTTTTTCATAAAAAATGCAAGCTGCCAAAGTTGGACCAAAAAAATGATAAAGATTATGATCGGTTTCTTTAACAGAAAAATAATTTTATAAAATATCATTGGCGGATCCAGGGGGGGGGGCACGGGTGCTTGCCCCCCCCAAAGCCTCATATTTAACAATGATTGTGAGAGAGATAGCACTATAGTGCTATCTCTTTCTCTCTCATGCAATACCCCCTCCAAAAACCTTGCCTGGATCCGCCACTGTAAAATATGCAACTTAATATTATTTATAATTTTCAAGAAAATTATTTAAAATATGTTTAATATATTATATTATATTATATTTAATATACATAAATATATTTACTATATAATTTATAAAAACACAAAAAACAAAATAAATAAATTTCAAAATGAAAAATAAGAATCATTCTGATATGACAGTCTTTATGATTTTCAAAATGTAAAAAATCAACTTTCATTTTTTTATGCTAAAAGATAGTTTTTGAGTTGTTCTTTCATTTTCATGTTTCAGAAAAAAAAATTTTTTTAATTACATTTTTGGTTTTAATGCTTCAAACCTAGGTGTACAAAGTGTATCGCCTTTTTTGGTTTTTCTCTAAACGACCGTCCCGTGAAATTAACAATTAATTATTTTGATTTTTTTATGGTAATTGATAGTTTTGAGTTCCAAAAATAAAAATTTGATTCCTGCAATTAGTTTTCTTGTTATTGAAGCTTTAAACATGGACATGTTAAGCGCGGAGTGTCACATATACCTACATGTATAAATTAAATTAATTTTTTTTTTAAATTAAAAAAAAACTTGATAAGGGTAGCGGCTGCTGCCGAAACCTTGTTTTTTATATGAATAATATACGAATGTGGAATTAATTGCCTGTAACTTGTTATTTGTTTAAAATATGTTTGTCTGGATTTTAAAAAATATTTTTCTGTTTAAAAGACCAATCATAATTTTTAAAATTTTTTCGGTCCAATTTTGACAGCTTGCATTTTTTAGGAAAAAAATTACACGTTAATGTTTATAATTAATGTCAATTTTAAAATAAATTACCATTAAAATAAACATGAGAACATTAAAAAACGTTCATTAATTCAGAAGTAATTTTCATTTTAAGAAAACAGTCAAAATCACTGTTTTTATTAACTATCTAATGAAAATATGAACTTAAAGAATTTCTTTTTTATCTTCTTCTTCTTAGAATTTGATTAGCTTTTAAGAAATAAGAAGAAAACAATTTTATTTTCCATACTTTTTACGTTGAAAAACGTTTTTCATGCATCTCGAAATGGGTGGCTCCACAATTCTGGCCGGTAGTGTATATAAAATTATTTTGAGTTTCAAATAATTCCGAACTAGATCTAAACCATTTCAAACTAGTTTCAAACTGTTTTGAAGAAGTTTCAAATAGCTTGGAACTAGTTTTGAATAGTTCCTAAATAGTTTCGAACTATTTTCAAATGGTTTCGAACTATAGGCAAAAACAGTTTTGAATTATTTTCAATTAGTTCCGAACTAGTTTCAAACATATTCGAAGTAGTTCTAAACAGTTTCGAACTATTTACGATTAAAGCTATTTGGAAAAGAAAAATGTGTTGCACAGTGAAGTAGAAGTTGTAATAATAAGTATACAAAGCTAATTATTGATTATTTTTTCTAATTTTAGCACGACCTGCAAAGGCCCAACCAAGTACTCTCGAAAATACTAAATAAGTTAATTTATATTTGTAATTAGGCAAATTTTGAAGAGCGATTCCATCGCTCTTTTACATTATTTCGGAGTAAACAAACCGAATAAGGTGAAACTTTGGATCTTCGTAGTAGATATCCAAAGTAACAATATCTATGTGCTATTAAATAAAAATATGCATATGTTTATGAAATGTCAACATTTTGAAAAAAGATGCAAATCGTTCTAGATCAACGTATTGAGTTATTTTTTTGTGGAATCTTAAACAGGAGTTCCTTTGGAAACATTTACTTATTTAAATGGTTTAATTTATGATAATTTGTAATTATATTAGTGTTAAAACAAAAAAGTTTTGTCTTTTTTTTACGAATATTAAAAAAAAATTAACTCAATACGTTGTGCATTGAATAGAACAAATGATATAAGAATAGGCATCTTTTTTCAAAATTTTGACATTTCATTTCTAATGCATATTTTTATTTAATAGTACATGGATTTTGTTACTTTGGATGTCTACTACGAAGTTCCAAAGTTTCATATTCAGTTTGCATACTGCGAAATAATGTAAAAGAATGGTGGAATAGTTCTGAAATATTAGTATCTATAAAATAATTTTTAAGGGGGCAGACCACTAATATTTTCTAAAATTTTGTATTCCATATTTTAAAAAATCAAAAAAAAATAAAAATAAATTTCAGAAATTTTTCAAAATTAAAAATTTTTTTTAATGAAAATAGCATAAAACTAACCGCTTATCTTTTCTCTTCGACGCATATTGTTAATAATAAAAATTAAAAACTGTAACAAAATTATTCTAAAATAAGTGTCTAATATAACGATAGAAAATACCCTCGAAAATATCGTTTCACAATTTCTCTTATTTTGGCAAGCTTTCAGGAAAACTTCCTTAATAATAAAGAAAAAACTTTGACGCTTTAAAAGTTTTCATAGGATAAAGATACTTCACATAACTTCTTGATCTGAAAGTTGGTAAACTAATGTTATCAAAGGTATTAATTAATATTTATTAATATTTTATTAATTATTGTTATTAATTATTAATAAAAAAAATTAATTTTTCACATTTAATTACACTTAAAGGCATTCTTAGTGTATAATAAGTGTGTATGCCAAATTTTATTGAATTTCAATAATATTTGGCCAAAATATATCATGATATATTTATTAAAAAGCAATTGATGTTTGAATAATTTTTTTCCAGTTTTCAATTTTTATTATTAAAAATATGCGCCGGAGAGAAAAGTTGCAAATAAAAAAAAAGACATAAATTTAGGTCCTTCATGTGCTCGTATTTTTGAAACTTTAATTTTAGTCACTTGGACAATAGTTTTACGTGATCTTGAGTGTCGAATCAGTTATTGTATTTTAGCTCTCAATTAATCCATTTTTTTTACCTAATATGTCTATTTGTATTATTAATAAATCTCACTATATTTACATAGGTAGTTTTAAATGTCTATATAGTTAAAAATAAATTTTAAATTTCGCTTTCTATTGTAAAAATTACACTCGAATTGCCCCAAAATATTTGGTCTGACCTCTTAAATAACCAGTGCAAAGGCTTCGTGTGATATTTAAATTAATACTAGGAAATAATTATGGTTAAGATTCACGTATTAAAATTGTTTGGAAACAGTTTTTTCCTTGTTAACGAATTCTTTTGTTATAAATTCCATTATAATTTTTTTACGAATTTATATATGCATACAACATCGAATTAAAAGTTTGCAGTATTATAACTTTACTAACCTAAACGGATCAGAACTGTGTGACTACTCATTTCTCGATAAATGAAAAAAATTTTCAAATTTAAAAATAAGGAAATTAATTCTTTTCCTTACTGTTTTAAAATTCGGAACAAAATTATGAGCATAAATTAAATTTTTTTTTGACATTTTGCAAACATAAAAATACTATGTATTATCAAAATTACATTCTTTTATTTTATATAACTTCCATATAGGTATATATTTTTTTATCTTTCCGGCTGATCGGCCATATAAAGAAAAATGTTCTCACCTGATTTCAATGTTGGAGTTTCTCGTTCTCAGAATAAGACAAAATAGCCAGTGGGTGTCCGGGACGTCAAAAGACGTTTTTAGGACGTCTTTTTTTGTCCCCGGACATTTCTGGAACAATTATGATTTGTCTTAATGTCATCTCAAAAACATCCCCAGAATGTCCCAACCAAAATGTCTGAAAGACGTCCCCAGGACGTCCCAAAAACGTTCTCAGAATGTCGCAAAAACGTGTCCAGGATGTCCTAAAGACGTCCCCACGGTTCCTGTGGATGATCTTATAAATTTAAGTATTGTAATTATTTAACTTTTTCATATGATATTTTTATTTCAATATTTATTTTTATATAATTAAACATTTTATGGAAGAAAATAAAAGTTTCCGGGTCGGGAATCGAATCTGGGTTCGCTGCATCGATATCTAGATGCGCTTTGTGCACCTCAGCCATTCTGGATTGTTGAGAATGTCTACATTAACAGTGTACTTATTTGCCAATGAAAAATACTTAACTTAGACAAAATTCCTTCAACGTAATGTAGAACTTAGAATTTTCAAGTCCAATATGTCGGAAAAAGGACAAGAATTTGTTTTAAGATTTTTCAAAATCAATATTTAAATAATTAAAATTAATGAATTTATAAGAATTTTAATAAAGAAATATTTACCTATTATAAAAATCAAATTATAGGTTGTTCAAAATTCGTCTCAAAAATGTCTTTTTAACGTCCCAAAGGCGTTAATTGGTCAGACATAGGACATTTTTATGACGTCTTATTCACGTACCTGGGATATACCATGTAAAAACAAGTTTAGGAGGTCTTAAAGGTGACTTAAAGACATCTTATTCCAAAATCCCAAAGACTTTCCTAAGAAGACGTCTTTGGGACGTTTTTTAGACCAGTGTCAGTGTGTACCCACTGCTGGGTACATAAGATCAATTTACCAGAAATAACTGAGTGACACAAGTGGCGCGAACTTATTTTTTTTTTTTTTGAAAACAACTAAATATTATTCGCAAACATTTTTTTCAAATTTCGAAGAATTATTTATAATTAATCTTTAGCTATTTTATAGAAAAAAAAAATTATAATATATTGTATTATTTCTAATAAATCGATATTTGCTAATTTATCTTGTATTTCAAGGAGGTTTATCCAAAAATCGATTTTCTACAGATTTTTATACAATCTTAATGACATTAAATGCATTATTTTACATTCCAAATACCACCGAAGTTTGCGGAAAGCTAATGGGAAACGATAGCTTGCACTGTTGGCTTCCTGTTAGCTTCAGGGAAGCTATAAATGTCCTCCGTTTTATAATTTTCGATGTTAGCTTCCAGAAAACTATAAATGTAATTTTTAGTAAGTTTGCCCAAAGTTTGCATGTTTTCTCGTATAAAAAGAAAAAAATGAAAAAAAGAAAAAAAAATTTTTCAACATGTATAAATTTTTTTAAATAGGTAAAGTCGCCTAATTGCACCCTTTAATATCTTTGAAATAAATAAATTTATTAAACAATTGTGTATGTAGATATGTAGTCGAGATCTTATCTAATTAATTCAGAAGCATTTTTTTGTACATTTTAAAAAAATATAAATAATAAGAAAAAAAATGTTTTTAGCACTTCAAAAGATGAAATACATACTCGTTTTCAAACTGAGAATTTTCTAAATTAAATGTCATTTGGAATGGAAGTATTGATTTTATCTCAAAGAATATTCTCTAATGTTTAAAAATCTTATATATATTTAATTGATATTCACTTTATATAATTAATTGCCTAAGACGGGCCCCATGAATTTATTAAATTTTCGATTAAAGCGAAATCTTCTTTACCCTGTGAAGGTACGGTACTAACAGTGATCATAGCCTATAAATGTAAAGAAAATTTTACAAATTCAAATTTTTATGCATTTGCCGCTTCTATTTCCAACCTCAAAAATCACTTTTAATTACTAAAAAGAATATTAAACAAAAGCTATTTTTATGCTGTAAAACAGTTAAATTATGAAATTAAATGTAAAAATATTTAACATTCTACAGTTTTTTCACATAGTTATTATTCTAATGTCATCAAAATCATATTTTATATAATAGTCATATTTGTTGTCTTTTTGATGTTATTTCACCAAATTTCCTGATATAGGGCTTTAAAAAGGCATGTATTTTGCTTAAAATACCTAAAACAGTTGTAATTGAAGTATATATATTGTTCGGTAAGTAGATTTAGGGGATTTTAAAAAGGGCCCGTCTTACCCTACCAGGTAGTCTAAGAGGGGCTATAGTATGAGCTTTTTATAAACATCAAAATTAATTGTCTTTTAAACAATTATAAAGGTTTTCGTCTTCCCTGTAATAAGAGGGTTATTGAGCAAGCGTTTTGGCTAGTTGAGCAAGCCCTCTGCTCAATTGTCCTAACGAAATATGGACAATTGGGCTGGTTGCTCATTCACCCAATGCGTTGAGTCCAATAATCCACAAGGTATTTCGAGCTTAAAACTGGAGAAAAAGCGACTTAATATTGATAAAACACTAAGAAACGTTAAATTAAGCATAAATACACAAAATTGGATAATAAAAATACGTATATTAAGAATAAATAACATTTTCGAAAAGACGTGATTTATTGACACTCAGAGAGCAGAACACCTGACTAGCAGAATAGACGTAGCCAATCAAAATCTTTCTACCGCGAGAGACTAAATTGTGATTGGCTACGTCTATTTTGCTAGTCAGGTGTTCTGCTCCCTGTGTGTCAATAAATCACGTCTTTTCGAACATGTTATTTATTCTTAATATACGTATTTTTATTATCTAATTTTGTGTATTTATGCTTAATTTAACGTTTCTTAGTGTTTTATCAATATTAAGTCGCTTTTTCTCCAGTTTTAAGCTCGAAATACCTTGTGGATTATTGGACTCAACGCATTGGGTGAATGAGCAACCAGCCCAATTGTCCATATTTCGTTAGGACAATTGAGCAGAGGGCTTGCTCAACTAGCCAAAACGCTTGCTCAATAACCCTCTTATTACAGGGTTATCAATTATTTAGAGGAAATGTTAAAAATAAACATAGATACATTCTCGTTTCCTTTTTAATTCACTAACTAAACAATTTTTTACAAAATATGGATAGGGGCCCGTCTTAAGCGACTTTTCCCCAGAGCAAGCTATCGAACCTAACACGGTTAGTTTACCGTTAGCTTTCCGCAAACTTCGGTGCTATTTGGGATGTATAGTTACAATTTTATTATATATATACAAATTTTTACGTCCTTCCAAATTATTATTATACAACAAGACGAACAAAAAGGACATCTATAAATAAATTTCTTCAATTATTAACGTTTCGAAGCTGAACCCAGCCTCTACAATTTTATTGAAATTTACTGTTCTGTTTTAAGATATAAATGTATAAAGTTGGGACTTTTACATGGAAACAGTAACAAAACGCGCAAAATGATAACGTATATTTTAATTAATTAAAAAAAAACGGCTCTACAAATTTTTAAACAAAATTAATATGTTTTAAACTATAATATAATACAACTTTTACAACAATATTTTATTAATTTACCGTATGGTTGTTAAGATAATGTTATTCAAGACTAGTAATTCTTCTCTTTTTGGAAATAATCAAGAAGGAGAAATTTTAATAGACTAAAGTTCGAAAAAAAATTTTTTAACAAAATTCGTTTGTGTAATGATTTTAACTATAAAATACTATTTTGAAACCAAATTATAAGAAGAAATGAAATTAAAAAGATATTGAACATCTAGGTCCTATAGAATGAGAACCGCTTGAGTGTATAAACGTCCTTAAAGAGCTAGAAACGTCAACATCAAAATTAGGTTGAAGCATTCTCGAAGAGTTTACAATAACATGTTAACATGTTCTATAATTTCTAATAAAAACTGTTCTATCTAAAAATATACTATATGTCAAATTGTCCGTAAATTATAATTATACATGATTGATTAGTCTTTATATTATAAAAAACAAAATATAAAAACAAATTTTATTTGACTTGAATATTTCTCTTATATATTATAAGCTTTTCAAAAGGTAGAAAATAATTTTGTAAAACAGAGTTGAATAAAATTAAGAAATTTCCAATACTTACATGATAAAAGTCTTTTGAAAATTTTAACTTGTCAAACGTTTTCCTATTATTTAAAAAAAAATTGTAAAAAGAATATTTGCATTTCTTAAATTTCTGTTTCTCCTATTTTTCTTTGTTTCTGTATATGCTTACTGCAAATAAAATTTTTTATGTTTCTATAAGAAGATTTTATTGTAATTTATTCTTATTCCTGCTTTCTTACTTATTATTACATCGTTTAAATTGAGGGCCTGCAGGATGAAATAAAAAAAAACCGTCTCCGGTTTGTCAACAGGCTAGTGGAAGGGGGCACATGTCCTAACTCTCTTTATAGGAACTCTAGAGCAAACGAAAGATCCCCTTAAAGCATCCGACACCTCAATTAAACTATTCATTAATTTTATCTAATTAAATCATCATTGAACGGGTATAGCCCAATTAGCACGCAAACTTGCCTCGAAAGCTTTCTGCAAGTTTGCCCTGAAAATTTTCGACAAGCTTACTGTGAAACATTTCTTCAAACTTATTTTGTAAGTTTTCCGTAAGATTATGCGCGGCAAATTTTCCACAAACTTGTTACGTAAGGGTGAAATCAAATGAATGCGCCAAGCGTCAAGTTGCAAGCTGCAAACTATGATGGCCTGTTTACACCTTCGAAAAAAAAAATTTTTTGCATGAGAGTAAAGAGGACAGATACACAGTCTGTCCTCTTCCCTCCAATGCGAAAATTTTTTTTTTCGAAGGTGTAAAAAGACCATGAGGGCGCAATTACATGTCTGCGTCGAACGCTGCGTTTTTGCGTTGAATAGTAAGAGAGAGAAAGACAGAAATATAGTCACATCTTTCTCCCTCTCACCATTCAACGCAAAAACGCAACGTTCGACGCAGACATGTAATTGCGCCCTGAGGGCGCAATTACATGTCTGCGTCGAACGCTGCGTTCTTGCGTTCTATGTTGAGAGAGAGAAAGACAGAAATATAGTCACATCTTTGTCACTCTCAACATCCAACGCAAGAACGCAGCGTTCGACGCTGACATGTAATTGCGCCCTGAGTGTAAGAAGAAAAGAATATATCCCTATTGAAAATTCCCACAAAGGTCCCTGAAAGGTTTCCACATAGCAACCTAATTAGGTTCCTATATAGGATCCTATGTAGGGACCTTCAATCCATTCTCTCAAGAGTGTCCTGTAAGTAATTATATAGGGTCCTATGTAGGAACCCAGGTAGGTAAAATATATTTTTAAATATACTGTTTTTTTTAAATCAAAAACTCATAATTTTTAAATATGATACATTTCTATGAGCTTATTTTCAATGAAAAAAACTAGTGCGCAGATGTAGGAGAAACCATAAAAGCTTAGTGCGCATCAAATAAGATTTTCGGTGATTTTAAGAGCCTATTCCCAAAGATACAACTTTTTTATATCTTTGCATCCCTAAGATGCAAAAAGATGCAAAAAGGACGTTCAAAAAATAAGTAATGCTTACAGGGGGGGGGGTCAGAAAAAATGAACTTTTGCATTAACATCCCATTACGAAGGGGGAGGGTGGGGGGTCAAAATAGATCGAAAAAAGCGTTACCAAAGGTATATATCTTTGGCGTTACGTATTTCTTGAACGGCCCTTATTAATATATTGATTGATATATTTACTTTTTAATTTCAAAGTTCCGAATTATAACAAAGAAGTTTAGAAATTATACACTGAAAAAAGTGTTTAGCTGCTTCACATATACGTATAGCTAGATTTCGTTGAACTTTAGGAGTAGCTGCTATATACCATGCTATATATACCTATCCTCCAAAAATTGGCGCTCTGGCGGGAAAGCAGATGAACTAATGCCTATTGAGCAAACCAGGGTGACGTCACAAGTCCGTTAAATTTTGTCATTTGTTAAGAAGGTTGGGTCCGAAACCCAAATTTACATTGAAATGCATGGGATTTAGGGTTGTAAGCTGTGAATCGTTTCATTGAAACATTGAAACTTTCATTGAAACTTTCAATGTTTCATGGACGAAAGTTTCAAAGTTTCATGAAACTTTGAGTGGAGGGGATAGAATTTAAATTTCGCGCCTTCAAATTTATTTGTCAAGTAAGGTAAGGTTAGTTTGCCCATGCATTTGCGCCATATTGAAACTTTGAAATGTTTCATGAAGCATTGAAACTTTCATGAAACATTTCAATTAGGAAAGTTTCATGAAACTTTCCAACCCTAATAGGATTATTATTATAAAATGGTTTTACGAGTAATTTATTGTAAAATTGCATAAATTATTGCAATTAAAAGATAGAATATGTTTTTTGCGTCTTTGTAATATACTTTATGTTTCTTATCAATTATTTAATTTGCACTTAACAGGTAAATAAACAACCAGAATGACAGAACTTCCTAACCTATTTTCAATTTTTCAGTATGTTTTTGGCATTTAAAAATAAAGCAAATAACTGATAATATGTATGAATATATTTTAGAAACGTAATAAAATATGTTTTATTTCCCACCCTTAATAATTCTAACCGTATTTTATTGTATTGTTATAAAAATCACTTTTTATTAAAATTCCCATACATTGCAATGTAAATTTGGGTTTCGAACCCAACCTTCTTGACAAATGGCAAAACTTAACGGACTTGAGACGTCACACTGGTTTACTCAATACGTTTACATTGCAAAGCATGCGTGTAGAAGAAAGTTGCAATGTGTTAGTTGAATTTGTTTGGAATCACGCCTCTACCGGGAAAGCAGGATAACTAAAATCTTCGACCGCCAACGCCAATGCATGGCCGAGTCGGCTTAAGGCCTAAGCAGATAGAAATACGGTTACGAGACCAGAGCATGAGACAGAAAAGGACAGAAACAGTCTCTGTCCTTTATTATCTCATTCCCTGCTCCCGTAACCGTATTCGTTGTGCTTTGGGCTTTAGCCTGGGGAAATGTTACATTTCCCCTCACGTGCAGAGCGTTTTTGGTATTTGCGTAAAGAGTGGGAAGGGTCAATTAAAATGTGTCATCCGGTCCCGACGAATGGTCGGGTCCCCCACCATTAAAAAAAAAAACATGAAGGTATATTTTAGTGCTCTTTTTCTAATTATTTTTTAATTAATTTTGCAAAAATGTAGTAAGCCATTGAAGAAAAGTTCATAAACAACTTTATGTCACAGCTTGAATTGTAAAATTGCAGGTTTTAGGTTATGTTTACGAGTAATTTACACTGTGAAGAAAACTTCTAAGGTAAAATACTAGATAAATTACGGTAGAAAACCATGTAATTTACCTCAAGTATTTTACTTGCCCAACACTGGTGAGAACGAGAGAGTAATGTCGCTTTCATACCTTTTCCAGAAACTTTACTTTTCTCTCATTCTACTGCACAGCACTGGCATAAGTTTGTCTCGTTCTCTCACTAAAGGCCTAAGCAGATAGAAATACGGTTACGGGACCAGAGCATGAGACAGAAACAGTCTCTGTCCTTTATTATCTCTAGTTATAAAACGGACGTTATAACGCAATCATGAGACTTTGCCTAGAGTTCCTATAAAGATAGTTAGGACACGTGAGGTTCAACTTTTGATTGGCTCAGCGTAACCGGAGACGGAAGTGTATTGAAAGTTTTTTCATTGGCTGAAAAGAGCGCGCTGATTTTAAAATGCTTTCTTAACAAACATTTTTAAATTTCGCCCGCCCTTTTTAACCAATCACACAAATTACTTCATCGTCACTTCCGTCTCCGGTTTGTCAACAGGCTAGTGGAAGGGGGCACATGTCCTAACTCTCTTTATAGGAACTCTAACTTTGCCCTAATGCGAGAACGAGACAAACTTATGCCACTGCTATGTAGTAGAATGAGACAAAAGTAAAGTTACGGAACGAGGTATAAAAGCGCCTTTAGGGTGACGTCTAATACGAAGGACTAGGGTATCAGTGGATTAGAATAGACCAATCAGAAAATACTTTTCAATGTTACCAATTATCTAATTAGCCCATTCTAATCCACTGATACCCTAGTCCTTCGTACAGGGTTGTGCTAGTAAAATACCTTAGGTAAATTACATGGTACTTTACAGTAAAATACCTAGTAAATTACCTCAAAAATATTTTTCATAATGTATTTTTCGGGAGTGGGGGGTAAAATACGGTATTTTACTTATGTAAAATACCTGTAAATTACGTATTAAACCTCGAGTGACGCGTCACTGCACAACCCTGCCTTCGTATGAGACTTCACCCTAAGATAAATTTTTGAACCTATGTTTATTACCAAATTATTTGTCATTTATGGAAAGCTATTTTTTAAAATAATAAAATTGAATAGAATTATGTTATATCACTTTTTATTATTTTAAAAAATAGCTTTTCATAAATCAAAAAAGAATTCGTTAATAAATATAGATTCAAAAATTTGTTTTTAAAAATTTATTTTAAAAAAACTGATTTCTTTCCATTGAGGGTGCCGTCCCATAGCTGCGTTTTGCATCGACCTTTTCATGCAAATCCGGAAATACGATTTGTGCATGATCAATTTTCAATTGTTTCGGCCCTAACGTGAAAGAGGAAAAGAGAAGCCATGTCATCTGTTACTTTCGCTCTACTGGTTAAGCCCAAAGCACTACGAATACAGTTTCTGGAGCAGAGCATGAGATAATAAAGGATAGAGACTGTTTCTATCCTTTTCTGTCTCATGCTCTGATCCCGTAACCGTATTTCTATCTGCTTAGGCCTTTAAGGCCGAAAATTTTAACGAATGCGCACTAAAAATTTCTTGAAATGAAAAGGTCTAAAGAAAGAAAAGGATCTCTCACTGTAACGCAAAGCAAAACGCAGTCATGACACACGGGACTTCACCTGGACTCATTGTACTATTTTCAGGGTTGTGCTAGTAAAGTACCTCAGGTAAATTACGCAGGGATGCAAAGGTAATTTACATCACCTAAATTACATAGTTTTTTACATGTAAATAACGTACGTAATTTACGTCCTGATTCCTTCAAACAATGTATTTTTTCGAAGTGGGTGTAAATTAAGTATTTTACAAATGTAAAGAACCCATGTAATTTACGTAAAAAACTCAAAGTTAAGGCCTAAGCAGATGGAAATACGGTTACGGGACCAAAGCATGAGACAGAAAAGGACAGAAACAGTCTCTGTCCTTTATTATCTCATTCCCTGCTCCCGTAACCGTATTCGTTATGCTTTGGGCTTTACGCGTAACTTTACATCCTTGAAATTACGTGGTACTTTACGGTAAAATACCTAGTATATTATTGAGGTACACCTAGGTGCATTAATGCCTTACCCCCAACTGGTTGTCCCTGCCCGTGAGAATACGTGAGAAAGAAAGAGAGGTCCGGGGTAAGGCATTTATGCACCTAGGTGTACAGTACGCTTCCATTTAATTGACCTCCATTTTAAATGAACTTCCATTTTATTTGAACTTTTTCGTACATTTTAAATGAACAAAATTATCCCTACCACTCATGTGCATGTAAGGGGAAATGTAACATTTCCCCTCACGTGTAGAGTGTTTTTGGCAGGGATGGGTAAATGTATAAAACTCGAAGTTTTCTACGTATAATACGTGGTTTTCTACATTATGTAAAATACGTATTATATGTAGAAAACCCCCCACTCCCTCTTATTTTCGAAATTTTCATGTATAATACTTACGTATTATACTGTAGAAAACCATGTATAATACATCACGTATAATACACACCCATCCCTGGTTTTTGGTATAGAGCAAACCAGTGTGACGTCAAAAAGTCAAGAAGGTTAGGCTCGGACCATGTATCGGGTTCCGGGCCTAACCTTATTTACCATGTAAAATTGGTTCCGGTCCTAACCTTCTTGACTTTGTGACGTCACACTGGTTTGCTCCATTTGCGTAAAGAGTGGGAAGGGTCAATTAAAATGTTTCATCCGGTCCCGACGAGGTCAATTAAATGGAAGCGTACTGTATATTATTAGTATTTGATAGGATAATAGGATCATAGGATATTATACCTCAATAATATTTTACATAATGTATTTTTTGGCTTGGGTTTAAAATACCTGTAAAGCCCAAAGCACAACGAATACGGTTACGGGAGCAGGGCATGAGATAATAAAGGACAGAGACTGTTTCTGTCCTGTTCTGTCTTATGCTCTGGTCCCGTAACCGTATTTCTATCTGCTTAGGCCTTAAATTACGTAAAAAACTTCGAGTGATTTAGATTTAGATTTTGAGGTAGAACACGTAGAATACGTAAAATACGTAGAAAACTGTAAACAACCTACAGTACGCTTCCATTTAATTGACCTCGTCGGGACCGGATGAAACATTTTAATTGACCCTTCCCACTCTTTACACAAATACCAAGAACACTCTGCACGTGAGGGGAAATGTTACATTTCCCCTTACGTGCACATGAGTAGTAGGGGTAATTATGTTCATTTAAAATGTACGAAAAAGTTCAAATAAAATGGAGGTCAATTAAATGGAAGCGTACTGTAGGTGCTTTACAATTTATGTTCCGATCTCTGGTCACTGCACAACCCTGATTATTTGTCATCCGGCCTGTTTCCATTTTAAATTTCCCCCTACCCAACTTGGGTTGAGGGTACTTCGTGCCTGACAAGAGTGGCAAGACTGGTGGCAGCCATTTTTGTAATTATACGGCACAACCTCGGCTTAGAAAGATATGTTTACATATCTAAAAAGTTGAATTGTAAATATAATGTGTGATATTTTTAAGGAAATGATAAAAAATGTGTTAAAGTGATATGATATTCAGTATAAATAATAAGTGTTTGGAATGTTTACGGCTCTTGCGAACTATTTCGACGACCCGTTGAGTTTGGCAAGATTTTTTTGTGTGTTATTTAAAGCGAATTTCTCGGAATATTCAAGTGATTTGAAGAGATATTAATCTACCGCATGATATTAATAAACATTTTTAGTTTTACATCTAAAAATTTGTATTCTACTGAAGCTTTTACATCTAAGTTCTTTTTAACTTGCGATATGCAGACTTCTGCTCCAAAATCTCGCCTGTGTTTTATATTACATTAAAATAATAACAATTGAAACAAAAGCTGCTAATTATCAGTGAAATTTGACAATTGGAACAGGTTAAAAAAAAATGGCTGCTACATTTGATCAGTATGATAAGTCTAGGTATTATCTCAGTATAATTAAATGTTAACCTTGCATTTCAATGACACTTTTCTCTCACATTAAAGAAAATTAGTATTATTTAGTATTTAATGGCACACTTTGAGGTAATAGTCTTGTAGTTTTATTCTTGACAATATTATTTTGAGGTATTTCTTTATGAATTTAATTATATAAATTTGCTTATTGAATTTTGGATACAGTATGTCAGAAATTTTTATGAGTCTGATAAAATTATCCAATTGAAATATTTTATTTTTAATTGTCTTTCAATGTTATTATATATTTTGAAATTTAGAGTAATAATAGTTTAAAATATTTATTGAAACTGTCTTATAATTATTCAATTGATTGTTAAATGGAACACGCCTAAATGTTTTTGTACACATAGTATAATGAGGCAAATAAAATGTTAAAGGTTCGTAATATAAATTTTAAAATTAAGTTAAAATGTTTCAGCTGGTATTTTGGAGCAATGTCAAGACAAGATGCTTCTGATTTGCTAATGAGTGAAAAAGAAGGCGGCGTTTTTCTAGTTCGAGACAGCAAATCCATACATGGCGATTTTGTACTTTGTGTTAAGGAGGACAGCAAAGTGAGTCACTACATTATAAACAAAATTCAACAAGGAGATCAAATTCGATATCGGATAGGAGACCAAATATTTTCCGATATCCCAAACCTTTTAGCATTTTATAAGCTTCATTACCTTGACACCACACCACTTATTAGGCCGGCACCGAAAAAATTACATAGGGTAATTGCAAAATATGATTTTGAAGGAAATGATCCTGATGATTTACCATTCAGAAAGGGTAATTTGTTTATTAATTATTTCTTATTAGTTTAAGTGTTTAAACTTCATTTAGTCACAAAAGAACGTTTCTTTTGTCCATTTTCATGCTCTCATAGACTCTGTAATAACTTTATATATAATTTAGACATTAACAGTAGGATTAAAATGTTAACTTTATCTTCACTTTTTCTCTATATTTTTATATTTTCTCTATATTATAGAGAAAATATTTTATTCTAAAATTAAATACACCTACATAGAAAATTTATTGATTTGAATTGATCAAAACAAGTAGTAGTGGAAGGTAATGTACTTTTCTGTTTAAAAGACCATAATTTTTTTCCTTAACGTAGTTATAAGCCAACGTTGCTAGTCAAATTGATTTTTTGAATGAAAAGGTAATCAGAAATACATTTAGATTTAGTCAAGAAATATTCAAAATAACATTTAAACTTGAATGATAAACTTTTAACATGAAAAACTAATTGAAAAAAAATAAGTGTAAAAAATAAAACTTATTTGATTACAGTTGTCATTTTCTATTAGTTTATCGTGGCAACGTTGCTTTTTTAAAAAGGTTAACTTCAGAATTACATTTAATTGTTTTGTACTAATAGTAAACATTAAACGTTTACAAATGTCAAAAAGTGTGAATATAGTTATGCATATTTCTGAATCATTAAAAAAGCGATGTTGCCATATGTATAAATTATCGATTAAACAAAAACAAAACTTGAAAAATTTAATTATTTATTTAATTTTACTCTCTTATCTTACGGTGGAATAAGTTAAAATTAAAATTTATGAAATCAAGAAACTTTTAATTATTTAAATCTAATTTTTCAACTTGATCTCTATGATTTATCTATTGGATATTAAAAAAATTGGCACCAGAAAGATGTATTTTAACCTATATCTGTGTAAAAATAGTGACTTTTAAATAATAATATTTCAGAAGATAAGCCGTAAATTAATTTTATATTTTTTGGAAATACGTATTGAATATTATACTTTTTTTGCTTAAAGTTTTATTACGTTCTCTATGATTTCGATTTTTGAAACAACTACGTTAAGTTGAAAATTATATTTTTTCTAGATTTCGAAAAAGATTATTCAAAAATATAAGAAATACCCTTTCACAATTTCTTTCAAGTAAACGACATGCAAAGTAAAAAGCTTAAATTATGGACAAAAAAGCTGATTTTTGTGAATAAATTGGTTTAACGTAGAGATAGGAACTTTCTGTTAAAATATAAAAGAATACAAAATTCCTTTTTAAAACATCTCCAATTTTGAATTAGTCACTTCTAACTAAATTAATAGTACCTATTCGTTTATTAAATAAATTATTAAGCGTTTCGACTAATTTTTACGTGAGGACAGTAAAACCGATTTAAATGGGGTTTAAAAAAAAATAATTTATCGAACATAACTAACTTTCAACCAAAGAAGTCGACCCTAACTTTCAGAGAATTTGGAATTTTTACAACTTTTTTTTAAAAATTTTATGTAATTTTTAGCAGAACCAGTTACAATTCTTTACAATTATCATCATTATTCATTACTTTTATTTTAGAAAATAATGTGTTAGTAATTAATGTTATTTATTTTTAAAAACGTATTTTTTTCAATATAATTCAAATTTTCAAATTAGAATTTATATCACGGAAAATATGAGTTAAGATCGAATTCCTAGGTTTAAAGTCATTTATATTTATATAAGCTATTAATTCCTTGATTAAGGCTGCTATCTAAATTAGTACAAGGTGACGACAATGTCAGTATGCCAGTAAAATGTAAGGGAAACATTTTTTATCAGTAAATTCAAGGAAGTGTCGGGGAATAGTATATTATGCACCAAGTGCAGAAAGAAGCTGTTTTCCGTCGAGTGCGAATTTGTATGAAGACGGAAAATACTCTTTCGCATGAGGTTCACACAATACTTAATAATTGCGCGGGTATCTACCATTTAGCAAAGTATGCAGGAAAGTCCACATTCCACCCTCTTAACTGCCGTTAGCAAAGATTTTGGAAATCAAATGTTTGCCATGTCAGTTAAGGGGTTAATAAAGCTTTTTGAATATTATATGTGTATTTGTTTGATTTTCTAGAAATAAATAATTAATAAAATCTTTTTAATTCAATTAGGGGATATTTTAACGATAATTTCAAAGGACGAAGAACAGTGGTGGACAGCTAGAAATACTCTTGGGCAAAGTGGATCTGTACCAGTTCCTTATGTTCAAAAATACGATGAGGATGGTCACATTGAAAATACAAGACCGGAAAGCGGTGGAAGTTCTGGATCCAGTTCGAATCTAGGTCTGTCTACAACACAAACTTCTCATCCTGAGTTTTCTGTAACACCTACTAATCGTCGTTCGAATATTCAACGAACATTGCCTGCTTTCGCAAAAGTAAAACAAGCCAGAGAGCCAAACGCATACGATAAAACGGCTCTGAAACTAGAAGTTGGAGATATAATAAAAGTGACGAAAACAAATATTAATGGTCAATGGGAAGGTGAACTCCATGGAAAAGTTGGTCATTTTCCCTTTACACATGTAGAATTTGTCGAAAATGACCCCAATGAAGAGTCGGAGGAAATTTAACAAAAATCATTATAAAATATCCGCGATTATATTTACTGGACCTTAAACGTCTATAGGAAACGTTAGCTTTGTGAAAATTATTTTTTCCGTGGCAGGGCAGGTATTTATAAGAGCAGATTTTCGATAGTAAGTGTAGAAAAAACATTTTAAAAGAGAAAGATATCGAAAAGACTAAAATGTGTGATGGAAATTTGTTAATTAATCAGTATACATTTGCTAACGCACTTTATGAATCAATGAATCCCAAGGGCATATTTGTGATTAACATTTATAATCGTATTGTGTGGTACGGATTTATTTTTGCTAAATTTGTAGCCTTAAATTGACAAATGTCAATTTTAGTTAACACACCCAGCGTAAAGAGTGATTTTTAACGCTTTCCCAGAGATCACTTGTAGATCTTCCGAAAAGGCAAGCACAATATTAGAATTAGAAAAATTTCATATCAGTAAATGTGCGCGAACAGGATTTTATTTTCGTGATGTTTTTAAAGCAGCTAGGAATTTGTTAAGACGTAACTGGCAGTTATTTAGGCAGCATTTAACGAGAATTCAGCCATGATTATTGTATAAAGGGAGTAGAAGGAAAGGTGCCATTATGTACATTTTATTATGATTAATTATTAAATGTCAAGAATTACGATCTTGAAAGCCAAATCACCAAATAAGAGTTGTTAAGGGAGAGGTCTAAGAAAACAAAAAGTCTTTTGATAACTTTTTACTCTCTTAGACTTATCTAATTTATAATTTAATGCATAATTGTACATTAATTTAATTTGGAAATTTAATAACGGATTATTGACCACAATTGTACGATACACATCTGTAGTTTACACTACTCATGTATTCAATATTTTAATTTAGGTAAAATATTATTTGTATGTGTGATGTATAGATGAAAGAGATAAAACAGTGTATGATTATTAGGACAATGTATATTTTTCTAAGCATGAATTTCTTTTTATAGTAAATCAATTTGATTAACAAATGATCAATTTTAATCAAGTTCCGTTACATAAATAATCGTTTTTGTAATAAATGATATAACAGTGTAACGGATTTCTCCTATATTGTGTATAATAAATAATAAAAATTACAATAATGTAAACAGCAGTATTTGCTAAGAATTGAACTTTCCAGGATTTCAAAAGTAAAATGCAATATTCTCATCATTAGGAGTCCTTTCGTAAAAACAGGTAATTCAAAACTATCTACAATAGTTTGGCAAAGTTTTGTTATGCATGTAAAATTTCTGTTGTCTAAAACACAATTTTAAAAAAGCAAAAAAAGAAACAAAAAAAAAAGACAAAACTGTATAATGTGTTCGAAGCATTGATTTTGCCTTTGATAAATCAGAATATTGTATAAGATTACTCTACAAAAACATATGTACATGAAATAAATCACTACTGACTCATGAAATACTTTTTTTTCCTAACCAACACCCCATTTTCCCTGGCACTTTGACTTTTGATTTTTATCGAGCTAGCTGAGTAATTAAAGCGGCACACATTTCAAAAAATTCCATTGTGTGGTGACCAGTTGCTTGAGGAGGAGGAAGCGTTGGATCTAAAATAATAGATATTTCAAATGTTTAAATTAAAGAGAGAATCTAATTAATAAAAATAGACAATATGCTTACCTAGAACCATCATGTCTTCACTTTCTTCGCTCGAAAGTGATTTGAAATCTAAAAGATAACTTTTGTAATCCACTTGATACAACTGAAGAGACATTTTACTGTATCTATCCGTAACTTTATTTTTTTGTCGGACTCGAACACTGTATGCGTTTATAATTTTCCATTCCTGTATCAAATTTAAACATATTAAGTACTATTATATTTGAATGTAAAGATTTTATAGAAATTAATTGCCTTTCCTAAGCTAAATTTTAATCCATTTGAATCCTGTTATTTCAATCCGAATAAACCCGATTAGAATTGGAGCGGATTGATTCGGAATGAAATAACAGGATTCATACGGATTAAATTTTAGCTTCGGAATGTTCGGAAAAATTTTTTTTCAAGTTACATCCATTTTTAGATTCGGATAAAAACTGATTAGCTCGGAAACAAATTTCGGATTGCCTCGGGAAAATACTGATTAAAACTTATTCAAACGGAGTGAAATTCAATCCGATACTTTTGTCAGGGTGAATTGTAATTTATTTAAGGACGAATTTCCGATACTGTTCACTTTCGATTAGTAGAATTAATGTCCGTTTTTGACCCCCTCTAACTTTTAAACTATATGAGCTAGAAACTTCAAATTTTGTACACATAAAATGTAATTTCACATTGAATTTATGAAAATAAAATGGAAAACGTGATTCGAGCTCATCATCATTGGCGGCTAGAGTTTTTGACTTAGAGTGCTCAAATTTGGTACACATATGTAGATTGATGTGTAGATGACAGGAAAATTATAGAGAACTTTGGGAAAGGCGGTCTTTATAAAGTTTATTAGCCAAAAATTCAAATCTCTAGCTCATATAGTTGAAAAAGGCTATGGAGGTACAGAAAATAAATTTTAAAATTTATGTCCCATTTTTCACTAAAAATATTATAAAAAAGATATTGTGCAATTGTATTCATAGCTACAACAAACGTATACTTACAAAATTGAGAGCTTTCATGGCCCTATATACTTCATTCATGATGTCATGAGGTTTAGATTGAGACCTAATTCCTAAATGCCATTTTGCTCTCTTAACAGGAGTGTTTCTATTTCCTGGAAAATGTGCAGTTGCGCTTCCTTGAGACCCTTGCCGTTCGCGAAAAGCTTTAACAATAAATATAAGTTTCGGTGACAATTTTAAACGGTTTACATTTTTCATTTAATATATTCAATGTAAAAAACGATATTTTCAATTATAAATAGGATGCCCAGGTGCCCCTGTTTTTAAGTATACACAATGTTTTAAGTTGACGAATTTTCTAAACATAAAATTTGAAAAAATACAAAAATGAACTTGTAACTTCAATTAAATAGACAAGAATTATTAGCATCCTTTTATTTCTATGATAAGAAAGAATGAAACTATTACTTCAGACAGATATTTTCCCTAACACTTTTTTCGAAAAGTTCCGAAAACCTTTTTTCGGTTTCAAGCGAAGATCCTCTGTTTTTCCTAATTATAAATCTTAAATTGAGGGCCCGGATGCAATAACTACGTTTTCGCTCGAAGGCCTAGACTGTCTCCTTTTTCACAAGATAATTTGGCGGGAAAATTATCTGGAAAAAAAGTTGAAGGAAATTGAAATTTAAAAATTGATATCAATAGAGCAGATAAAGACGCACATTTTTTCTTAATAAAGTTTTTTTGTCAGACTATTATTTAGTTGAATAAAAATTAAAAGCTAATTTTTTTTAGACATTGAAAATAATTATATTTTTACAATCAACTCGTGATATCTCAGAGTCATATGGATAAAAAAAAGTTGTAACTTAACCTGCATAATTAAAAAACATTGCAGATCCTAATAAAATGGTTGTAATTATGAAAAAATTGTAATTTGTTATTGATTTTTAATAATAATGTAGTCGCTATCATTACTGTGCTTTACTAACTTTGAGCAAAAAAATCTCTGTTACAAAGTTTCGAATTTTGAAGGTTTGAATTACACAAGTAGTTCAGTAAGATATTAAAAAGTTTTATCAAAAAGAATTTTTTCGATTTATTATATATTTCAGCTTTTATAAACAATTAAATAACAATTAAATAAATTAAAATTAAATATATTTTAAAAAATAACTTGTAAAAAACAGACCTATATTTTATGTTATTAAAATAAGTTTATTTTTTTTAAACTTTTACAATCTTGTACTCTTAATATTTTCAGTCCAGTTTATTTGTTTTCAAAAGTGTTTAAATAATGAAATTTGTACTGCAAAATTGGTTTTACAAAAATTGAAAACAAAATGTTTTGTTCATAAAACAGTTAACAGTTAACTGTTAATAACAGTGTTATTAACAGTTATATGTAAATAAAAAAAAAAAGGTTGATTTCTACAGTAAAAACACTTTATTGTCGCTTTCTCTCTCTCGCCATAGCCACTCCGGAGTGCATCCTTCCTTGTTCCGCTCACGGCTTAGAGCTCAGCCAGTCAGCTGACCAAATGTTAACGCGTGACGCGCAGTAGCTTCAAACAAAATTGTTTATAAAAGATGAAATATTTAATGAATCGAAAAAATTCTTTTTGATAAAACTTTTTAATACCTTACTGAACAACTTGTGTAATTCAAACCTTCAAAATTCGAAACTTTGTAACAGAGATTTTTTGCTCAAAGTTAGTAAAGCACAGTAATGATAGCGACTACATTATTATTAAAAATCAATAACAAATTACAATTTTTTCATAATTACAACCATTTTATTAGGATCTGCAATGTTTTTTAATTATGCAGGTGAAGTTACAACTTTTTTTTATCCATATGACTCTGAGATATCACGAGTTGATTGTAAAAATATAATTATTTTCTATGTCTAAAAAAAATTAGTTTTTAATTTTTATTCAACTAAATAATAGTCTGACAAAAAAACTTTATTAAGAAAAAATGTGCGTCTTTATCTCCTCTATTGATATTAATTTTTAAATTTCAATTTCCTTCAACTTTTTTTCCAGATAATTTTCCCGTCAAATTATCTTGTGAAAAAGGAGACAGTCTAGGCCTTCGAGCGAAAACGTAGTTATTGCATGCCCTCAATTGCATTTTTCAATAATGAATGATAATTCTCAAAATTGATCTAATAAGTAACACATGTAGTAGCTTTATAATTTTCTGGAAGATTAAAAAAATGGTTTATTTAAAAGATCTGATTGAAACTTGAGATCTGTCTACTTGTGGAAGAACTTGGTATAAGATCAATTTCTAGGATTAAATGGAAAATTCCAAATTTACGATAATTCGGGGTTGTCTTTAAATTATGTCACACCACGGTGGTCTGGAAGGACCAAAAAATGAGATATTCCTTTTTTGAGATATTGATATTTTTATGTATTTAACCCATTAACGTCCAAAATCCAAAAGTTTGTTTTCTATTTTCAAGTTAAGTTATTATAAACATAAAAAATAAATCTTTTCACCGGAGGTACAATTTCTTTAGGTTTTGAGTGTGCTCTTTTCGAATCTGAAATCAAAAATTATTTTTTTTAAAACCGAAATTAAATATGACGGTTTTATGTCAAAAGACACAAAAAAAATTTTAATTTTTCAATTTTTATATTTCTTTTCACCCAGAGAAAGTGTAAACAATATGTTTTCAACCAAAAGTGCATAAAAGTTGTTTATTTTAAAGATATAGAAGGCAGAATTAAAATTTTGAAGATGGCGGACCTAATATGGCGTCAAATCCATAGCAAAATTTTCAAGTTCATGCACATATTTTACTAATCGACAAAATGTTGTCAGATTCGTCTAAATTTTCTTACTTGGGCGTTTTTCGGGGTCGCTGATTACGAATCTAAAGTTATATTTTTTAAATTTAAAATGGCGGATGACAAATTTTAATTTTAGTTTGATTCAGTTCAAATTCGTTTCCCAGGGGTTTTTGGGGTCGCTGATTACGAATATAAAGTTATATTTTCAAAATTGAAAATGGCGGATTCAATATGGCGGATGACAAATTTAAATTTTCATCCGATTCAGTTTAAATTCATTATCTGGGGGTTTTTGGGGTCGCTAATACGAATCTGAAGTTAGATTTTCAAAATTTAAAATGGCGGATCCAATAACTTGTATGTTCTGATGACACAATGTTTTAAAGAAAATGTTTTTTGTTTACTTTTGTTACATGTGTCGTGTGGTTATCCAACTTTCGAAGCAGCGTTTCCAGTATAGTGTCTTGTAATTACAAGAACAAATTTCTGTGTTCTAACATTATGTTCTTCCAAATAAGCTGAATCGTGTAATAATAAAATTGCATTTACAATTCATTATTCCTGATTACTTATTGTCTTTAATGTTTTATGTACCTGAAGTTCCGGACGTCCGCACGGACGAAATGAAATAAAAAAAAATTTTAACTTTTGCCGACGCAATTCTTTTCAAAAAACTTTAAAAAGAAGTTAAAATGGAAAAATATATTTAATTTCGAATTTCTAGGGGGTAATACCATCCCCCGCAATTTTTCACAAACACATATAACGAAATCTGTAAACACCAAACTCCGAAAGATTTGACGTCCACAGAAAAAGTGTTTATTTTACACTAAAAAAGAAAAGGAGGGGGGTAACTACATTCTGAACCCCCACAGAGACCCCCCCCCCCCTGATAAAAATTTTTTATTTTCATTATTAAACTCGAAAAAGTCTAAGAAGGCAAACTTAAATCTTGTTCCACTTCACAGAAAAATGTTCCTTTTCACCCTAAAAATAAAAAAAATTTATTTCCAGCCACCGGAGACCCCCTCATTTTTTTGCTATTCTCAAAAAACTGATATTTTGATTTTCAAACTGAAAAAACGCAAAGAAGGCAAAGACGAATTTTTTTCGACCTTACAGAAAAAATGTTCTTTTTCACCCCAAAAATAAAAAAAAATTATTATTTTCTGTAAGGTAGAAAAAAATTCGTCTTTGCCTTCTTTGCGTTTTTTCAGTTTGAAAATCAAAATATCGGTTTTTTGAGAATAGCAAAAAAATGAGGGGGCTGGAAATAATTTTTTTTTATTTTCGGGGTGAAAAGGAACATTTTTTCTGTAAGGTCGAAAAAAATTCGTCTTTGCCTTCTTTGCGTTTTTTCAGTTTGAAAATCAAAATATCGGTTTTTGAGAATAGCAAAAAAATGAGGGGTTCTCCGGTGGCTGGAAATAAAAATTTTTTATTTTTTGGGGTGAAAAGGAACATTTTTTCTGTAAGGTCGAAAAAAATTCGTCTTTGCCTTCTTTGCGTTTTTTCAGTTTGAAAATTAAAATATCGGTTTTTTGAGAATAGCAAAAAAATTAGGGGGCTGGAAATAATTTTTTTTTATTTTTGGGGTGAAAAGAAACATTTTTTCTGTAAGGTCGAAAAAAATTCGTCTTTGCCTTCTTTGCGTTTTTTCAGTTTGAAAATCAAAATATCGGTTTTTGAGAATAGCAAAAAAATGAGGGGTTCTCCGTTGGCTGGAAATAATTTTTTTTTATTTTCGGGGTGAAAAGGAACATTTTTTCTGTAAGGTCGAAAAAAATTCGTCTTTGCCTTCTTTGCGTTTTTTCAGTTTGAAAATCAAAATATCGGTTTTTTGAGAATAGCATAAAAATGAGGGGGTCTCCGGTGGCTAGAAATAATTTTTTTTTATTTTCGGGGTGAAAAGGAACATTTTTTTTGTAAGGTCGAAAAAAATTCGTTTTTGCCCTCTTTGCGTTTTTTCAGTTTGAAAATCAAAATATCAGTTTTTTGAGAATAGCAAAAAAATGAGGGGGTCTCCGGTGGCTGGAAATGAATTTTTTTTATTTTTAGGGTGAAAAGGAACATTTTTCTGTGAAGTGGAACAAGATTTAAGTTTGCCTTCTTAGACTTTTTCGAGTTTAATAATGAAAATAAAAAATTTTTATCAGGGGGGGGGGGTCTCTGTGGGGGTTTAGAATGTAGTTACCCCCCTCCTTTTCTTTTTTAGTGTAAAATAAACACTTTTTCTGTGGACTTTAAATCTTTCGGAATTTGGCGTTTACAGATTTCGTTATATGTGTTTGTGAAAAATTGCGGGGGGTGGTATTACCCCATAGAAATTCGAAATTAAATATATTTTTCCATTTTAACTTCTTTTTAAAGTTTTTTGAAAAGAATTGCGTCGGTAAAAGTTGAAATTTTTTTTTATTTCATTTCGTCCGTGCGGACGTCCGGAACTTCAGGTACATTAATGTTTTTATGATTAGCAGAGAAGTAAGTTATTATTGAGTATTTTTGTATATGTTTTTATATACTTTACGAAGTTGTGTGACAGATTGATATGATCAAGTTTTCTTCCTTTTTTTATTTGAATTACTGTTGTATGGGGTTTTTTTTTAAAGTATTAATAATGTCACTAATGTCCTTTGTTACTTGTAGAATTGAGTTTGCCGACTCTTAATTTTGTCTACCTTCACGTGGTTAGGAGTCGAGTACATGTTTTAAAAAAAGTAATAAAAGACCAAAAAGTTCATTTTCAAAATTTTTCATCCGCCATATTTGATCCGGCATTTTGAATTTTAAAAATCTAACTTTATATTCGTAATCAGTGACTTCAAAAACCCCTGGGTAACAAATTTGAACTGAATCAAACAAAAATTAAAATTTGTCATCCGCCATATTGGATCCGCCATTTTGAATTTTAAAAATATAACTTTAGATGCGTAATTAGCGACCCCAAAAACCTTCTCGTAAGAAAATGTAGGCGAATCCGACAACATTTTGTCGATTAGTAAAATAAGTGCATGAACTTGAAAATTTTGCAATGGATTTGACGCCATATTTTGGATTTTAGACGTTAATGGGTTAAATACACAAAAACATTGATATCTCAAAAAAGGGAGCAGCTAGGATTTCAAATTTTCCAGATTCTGAACCTACAAGTGACCTAGAAACACCCCCTACAACCCGATTTTGGATCCATTTTCATCCCATTTTTTGGACCTTCAAGACCACCGTGACACGTTAAGGGGGGTTTGCAGACTTTGTGATAAGGAGATATGAGGGGGGGAGGAGGTGTCGATACAAGAGATTTATTTACGTAATTTATGGACAGACACTTCTAGCTTTTCAAAAATTGTAGAAATCTAGAAATCCTGATTGTAGTACTTACGAGCGATTCTTTCTGGATGAGGACGTAAAGGACTATTACTTGATTCACTGGGACTAAAAGCCACAGGAGGAGGACTCGAAGCTACGTAGAAATCTTTTAATTCTGCTTTTGCAGCTTCGTCTGCAATTCTCTTATTGTCTATGATAAGATGATAAGCTATTGCTAACTGATCGTGAGGATCACAGCTAAGTAAGGCAGAGTGAACTTCTGACTCTTGGACATTAAACTTCTCACAAACCTCATTAATAGCATCTATATCTATCACAGACGAATCTTGTTCTACCGGTGAAGGAAATAGGTAGGTAGGTAAATCTTTCTGGAACCACTCGTGTTTCCTGAAAAAAGGTTGTTTTTTTATTAACAGAAAATGTAGTTAGGAATTATTTAGTATACATTACTGTACTTACTTAATGTCATCAATAGTTGCTCGTTTCATGGGATCCACTTGCAACATATGACAAAGAAGACTCACAACAGTCTTGTTTAAATACTCCGGAATAGGAAAAATACCAGCTAAAAATTTTCAATAAATATGTTTGAAAATACTGAAAGTATTCTATCCCAATAGAACGGAAGATTTTAATAATATTGCCAGAATATTTTTGTGCAAGTATAATTCCCGGTTAAGAGCTTATTACAACATTAATAACTATAAGCTACTTACAATATTTATAACAGAAGAAAAAACGTATTTTTTATATAAATCTTTAAGAAATATTTCGAAAAGCCAAGGAATTAAGACGTATAAATAAGTTCTAAAATTCATGAGTTCTAATTTTCAACCTTTGAATTTGTTTTTAATCAAATTTAAATAAGTCAGAATTCTTCCTCAACAGAATTTTTAGGTCAGTGAATTCATATTTAACAGAATTTTTATTCAAACAAACTTTTTATTTAAAAGAATTTAACCGCATTTTAATTTAGTAAACTTTTCTTCTAAATGAATTGACTTATTAAAAATTTCAGAATACCTTTTTCGCAAACTCTTTATTTATCCAAATTGATATTTGATTGAATTCTTAAAATGACGAATTTTTATTTATTCAGAATCGCAATTTGTAATTTAAGACAAATGGAAATTTGACGTGTTAAAACAATTCGTGCAAATAAAATTTCGGACAAACAAAGATTCGGTAAAATGGATATTCTAATATTTAAAAATTCGACTCAATTGAAATTCTATTCAATAAGAATTTTACTAAATAAAAATTCGGTTAAATTGGAATTATTTTAAACAAAAAGTAAGTTCAAAAGAAATTGAGTAAAATGAAAATCGTATTAAATATTTGTAGACTATATTTTAGAAGGTTCAGAATTATTCTAGGAAATATTCAAGTAATAGTTTTAAAATCTTCTGTGATTCATGGTTAGATTAAATTATTTTAAATGTTAAACATTATCATACACTTAATTTTGCGAAAAAGAGTAGGCACGTGCTCGTCGTCAAATGGCAATGTACCACACAATAATGCGTATAAAATTACTCCACAAGACCAAATGTCGACTTCAGGACCTGCATACAATTTTCCTGAAATTACTTCTGGTGCAGCATAATTTGGAGAACCACAAGAAGTTCTTAAAAATTCACCATCCATCATCATGTTTGATAAACCTGTAAAAAATATACAAAAAATAAGATTTTAAAAGGAACATTTTTTGTTGGAAAGTGGAATAAGAAATTTTATTCAAAATTACCAAAATCTGCTATTTTAACGTGTAAATTATGATCAAGCAAAAGATTTTCAGGCTTTAAATCGCGATGGACAATCATGTGACGATGACAATAATCCACTCCAGAAATTATCTGTTGAAAAAATCTTCTAGCTTCATATTCTTTTAGTTTGCCATGTTTTACAATGTAATCAAATAATTCTCCGCCAGAAACATACTCCATTATCATAAATATATCTGTGGGAGTACTAATCACCTGGTACCTGGTTTAATTTTAATTTCAATTAAAATATACATTATTATCAAAATAAATAGTTATGTTAATAATAATTATTATACACGGCATCGATAATAAATATCAATATACTGATAACTGTATTTTCGATATTATTGCATAATTTAAGTATATCATATAATAATTAAAATTATAATAACCTGAAATTTGTATAATTATAAAAACATTTTTTTGGTAAATTAAATTGAAGGTCATTTACAATTATTTATTATGGTAATTAATAAATGCTTCGACCAATAAAAAACAAGATTAATTGAAAATTAGGTCTGTTGAAATTTAAATTAAAATTCGCATAGAAAAATTATATATTACTTTAAGGTTTACAATAATATATTTTATAATCAACAAGGATAAAAGAAGATTTAATTTTTAATGCTTGAAAACAGAAAATCGGTTTCTAAAATTTTCTTCTTGCAATCTATAATAATAATCCGCAATTTCATTCATTCTTTCATTCATTCTGTCCACACCTGAAGTTGGTCGTTTTTCTATTCAATTGTTTTTTAATAATGTTTTGCTTCTTGGTTTTGAAATTTGTTATGTAGTTGAAAATAGGTTACGTTTTTCGTTTGTGTCAATTAGGTAAGTCCATTGTCTTTCGTCTGAGAACTGTTGCGGACTTATTTTAAAAAAAATATTGTTCCAGAACACTTGAAACTTTAATATTTGCTGGTTTCATTGGTCATAATATTAAGGGGTAAATTGTATTTCTTTTAATGCAATTATTAATCAAAAACCTTAAATTTTTGCATTTTTTTAAAAACATTATCATTCAAAAACTATTTAATATTATCTATTGGAACTTACCAGAAACATAAAATGCTTAATTTTTAATATTTTATTGTTGATATTTTTATTAAAAAAGGATTATTTTAAAATAATATTTAAATTAGAAAAATTTTTACTTTGAAAAATTTTACAATTATTTTCAGCTTACAACTTTTTTACTGAACCTCCTACAAATTTCAGCTTTTGTAAATATTTGATTACATATTAATAAAATTTACTTATTATTAAAATTTTATGAACGTGTTTTACTTCGTTTTTGAGATATAAAATATTGAAATTTTATACTTAAAAAGGTTATTTCTAAAACTTGAAGTTAGTATAGACCAAGTTCACATCGCTCTATTCAACTTGTAATTCAAATTAGACAAGCATTATTACAACCTGCCTAAAGTTTAAAATATCAATTGAAAAATAGAAATCTAGATATTTATACCACCAGTTCTTTTCCATTTTCTCCATTTGTAGGAGGTTCCACAAAAAATTTGTAAGCTGAAAAGGATTGTGAAATTTTTCGAAGTAAAAATTTTTCTAATTTAGATATTATTTTAAAATAATCCTTTTTTAATAAAAATATCAACATTAATATATTAAAAATTAAGCATTTTATGTTTCTGGTAAGTTCCAATAGATAATATCAAATAGTTTTTGAATAATAATGTTTTTAAAAAATTGCAAAAATTTAAGGTTTTTGATTAATAATTACATTATAAGAAATACAATTTACACTATAATATTATAACCAATGAAATCAGGAAATATTCAAGTTTCAAGTGTTGTGGAACAATTTTTTTTAATAATATGTCCGCAACAGTCCTCAGACGAAAGTCAATGGACTGACATAACTATAAAATTGGTAAATTTTTAAAATAAACTAATAAAATTTTAATAATAGGATTAAAAAAGAAAACAAGATTAAAATATATACATTATGCAGGTATATAACCTGCTTTGTATTAAACATTTTTTTACATTTTTAATTTAATTTATGTTAAACAAAATTTATTTAAGTTCTTATTATGTAAAATTAAGTTTTTCTTAAATATTTTGAGTAAATTGAATATTGGTTTTTTTAATTCAGAAAATCTAATATTTCTATAAAATTTCATAAATGATTTGAAGATATGAAATAATAAAATTTTATTATCATTTATTCATTCATTCAGTTTTTGATTCTGTTTACACCTATTTCGAGCTTTTAATTAATTCTAAAAAATACAATAAAAATAATAATAAAGAATGAAATATTATGAATTATATCATTGAAAAATAAGCTATGCACAGGTTTTAAACATTGCTTAAGGTTTTCAATTACCTTTTTGATTATTTGCTTTCCTTTTGAGAACTTTTTTTTCTTTAGTTTAAGGGTCAAACCACTGACTTTCGACCAAAGGTGGTCGCTTACGATAATGATTAATTTATGCACTTTAATTATATTTTCATTAGATTCAAGACAGATATTTATTTTATTGCTAAATAATACCACCTTAAAATTCCGGAATTAACCCCAAAACACCTTTTTAATCTTATATAAGTTTCTTCTGGATGATATTAAAAAATTAACACTTTTTACATATCTAAGTTTTTATAAAATATTCAACATATTAAATTTTCGCGAGGGTAATTTGCTCAGTTTATGAATTATTAAAGTTTAAAAATGTAATGAAAAAACCATATTTTTCATTGAACAAAATACACTCTTACATTTGTCGTTAAAATTATTGACAAAAATAATTTTGAATTTAAAATAAATAACAGATTGTCAAACTTTAGAGTGTATTTTGTACATTTTAAACTTGAATAATAATTCATAAACTGAGCAAATTACTCTCTCTAAAATTTAATATGTTGAAGATTTTATAAAAACTTAGATATGTGAAAAGAAATAATTTGTTAATTGCATCCAGAAAAACTTATATAAGATTAAAAATTTTGTGTTTTGGGGTTACTTCTCAAGTTTTAAGATGGTATTATTTAGTAATAAAATAAATATTTGTCTTGAATCTAGTGAAAACATGATTAAAGTGTATAAATTAATAATTATGGTAAGTTTGAATAATATTTATTAAGAAGGTTTCTAATAAATAGATTTTTAAAAATGGTTAAAAGTGACAGCCTTTTGATCAACTTTAAATTGATTTTATTATTATTCTTATCATTATTCATTATATACAAAATAACATTAAATAAAATAAATATTTGGATGTTAATTAAACATATTTTCTTTACAATATGAGAATGAAATGTTTTCTTTCTAAATAAAAAATATTTGAAATATGCATTAAAAACGCCAATTTTTCTTGACACTTGCTTCTTTAATTACAATTTACGGCTGGAAAATAAAAAAATTATCTAAAACAACTTCAGAACTTGAATTTAGACACATCAATAATACATATAATATGGGTTTTAATATTTATTAAAATATGTCAGCGACGAGCTTTAGTTAAAAGACAGTGGTTTGACTCTTGAAGCTTTTTTGCGCTATTAATTTTTAAAGAAAAATGGGTACTGCATTAAATTACTTTTGAAAACATTTAGTATTTTTATCTAAAAATTATTATTTTTTATTGCGTGAGTAAATGATTAAACTGCTTTAATATTCAATTTAATTATACATTTAAAATTAAAGACAATTATAAATCTAATTATATAGTTTAACTAGATTAACAGAAAATGAGATAGACTGAAATACAGTTTTTACTATAAAAGAATTAACTTTTTTTGGAAAGACTAAAATTATAAAATTAATCAGAAAATTTGGATTTATATTAGTTTTAATGTATGTAAATTTTTTACAATTAAAACGTTTTTAGAAATTGGTTTAAGTTTGAAATTATTTTAATATGTATATTGTTAGAATTTGAAATTATTTAAAGTTGATATAATAATTAAAACATAGAATGATTAAAAATTGAAGCATTAAAAGTTTTTAATAATAATTGAAATTTATTAATAATAAAATTCAAATAATTCCAAGTTTCTAATAATTAAGAGGATGTGATAGATTGATCATTGACCACATGACCCACAAACAAAATTTTTCAGCGGTTTTCTCTAGAACTAGGTACTGAATATTTTTCAATGCAATTTTGTCGAATTACCTAAAATATCACCTGAAAGGTCTGCGTACCCCTAACTTATTTGGAGTTTGACCCAAAATTAACTGTTTGAGTTTTTTCTAATTTTGAACAATTTTATAAAATTAACTTTTTAGTCAAAATGAGAACACACGCTAGAGTCAGAAAGATCTTCCGGTTGATATTTTATATAATTCTATACTAAGTTTTATATAAAAATATTCATTAGTTTTATACAGAAAAATCGCTGAGAAATTTTGGCTTTGGGTCATGTGACTATACTGACATCATTCTCCATCACAAGCTCTTAAAGTTTGAAACACATTTTAAAATTGCATTAATAAAATTAAATTTAAAATATTTAGTTTATAAAGTTAAAATACATTTTGTTTACATTGTTGAGAATCAAAGTGAAATTGGATTATATATGTCTCTTAAAACTTTGGTTAAATATTAAAATTTTGCTTAATTGAAGTTTAAAATAATTAGAGTTTGAATCTATAAAAGTTGGAAAATATTTTAAATTTGGAAAAATTAAAATCTGTGTTGATAAAAGTTTTGACGATTAATTTGCACCTAGAGAAGTTAGTAATTGAAATTTATATTGTTTAAAGAAAATTTAAGAATAAGAAACTTTGATTAATAGACGTTTGGAACAATTGAAATTTGTATAGAATTTTGAATATAATGTTAGTATATTTCAAAATAAATAATTCATTACGTTTTTCTCGTTTCCTTTTTGCTATAAACTTTTATTGTTTACTTCTTGATTAATCATTTTTTTGCATTTATGGGTCAAGAAATGCTAATAAACATTCAACTCAAAAAAATCATACCTCTTTTAACAAACCTTATCTTTCTTATTAAACTGGACTAAAATAATAATTATATGTTAAAATAAAATTTTTGTTTAATTTGTTTAGGATCTAATAAAATTAATTTAAACTAAATCGGATTACTTTTATTATTTAAAAATTTTTTATTATTATTTTATAATTAAATCAATTATGTATTAGGATGTATATTAATAATAATAATTAACTTTTAAGAAATGCATTTGACGGAACAAATCATAGTTTAAAGAACAAAACTCTTTTTCTGATTTAATAAAATTTAAATAATAATTATGTAACAGTAAAAAATGAGTTATATTTTTATTTAATTTAATAATAAATTATCTAATATAAAAAAGTTCATACTTTTTATATTTAAATTAGTAACAAATGCAAAACGTCATTCTCGCGCGCTGTAGCGCGCGTATATTTTGCTAGTTATTAATATAAGAGTGATGACTTTAATATCTAAATGCTAAAATATAGTTGATGTATCTACAGAATAATGTATGCATTTTCCTGGAAATTGACATAATTAAGAACAACGTTTTATTTTTAACAAAATTGAAATTATTTCATTTTTAATATTTTTTTTTAATCTGTTGCTTCCTTTATGAGAAAACAAATTATTTTGCTTACATGGAAGCAAAGTGTTCATGAAATAATCAGAATTCTTACCTAATAGTTTCGTTTAAAATATAACTTCAAAAAAATTTTCAAATTTGATAAGTTTTATAAATTAATTATACATGAATTAATATCATCTGAAGATTCCTGTCCTTCATTTTATAAATATTTACACATTTAATAATCTTCAAGTTTAATTCATTCACTCTGTCCACACCTGAAGTTTGTCGCTGCAATATATTCTTTGTTTTAAATTTTAAATTATTTCTCACCTTATTTAAAATTTTGTCAAGTTCTTAATTTATAACAAATTTTGTTTCTTCAAAAAATTAAATTAATTTGAACTTGCATTAATATTCAATCGATCCACGTTTCATATATACTACATTTGAAGTGATTCATAAATTTATTCAATTTTTAAAATCATTTTTTTATATTATGATTTCCCTTATTAACAACAATTTTCAATTCTTTTTTCTACTTTGAAATTATTCATTGCAAATTTTAATTATTATAATTTTTTTTCAATTAATTTCTAAGATTTTCTAGTTCTATTTTCAAATTTTAATTATTTTTTCTTATTTAAAGTAAAATCTGTACTTTTTTTTATTTCTCTCAAATTTCATTTATTTCTTTCATTTTACCATTGTTTTTATCATATTTTAATTATTTTTTTTAAATTTCAGTTTTTAAAATCAATTTTTAATTATTCTCATTTTTTAAATTTATTTCCTAAGATTTTTAAGTATTTTTCTTAAATTTGAATCATTACAATTTTTTTTCCTAATTTTCAAAATTATTCATTATTTATTTGAGATTTCAATTATTTTATTCAATTTTCAGGTATTTATATTATTTTTAACCATTTTCTGAAGTTAAAAATTTTAAAACAAATTTTTTAATTATTTTCTTTTACTTAAAATATATTCTGTCATTTTTTCAATTATTTCTTAAATTTTTGATAAAGCAAAAAAAAAAAGGAGATTTCTATCTGTTCTTTTATGAACCACCTTAATGTATACAAATTACTATAATTGATGACTCACAGCTTAATAATATGGGGATGCCTAAACAATTTAAGATTTTGAATTTCTCTTCGAATTTTCCCAACGACATCTAAGCTTTTAATTTTCTGACGATTGAGAATCTTCACTGCTACTTTGTGTTTTGTTAACACGTGTTCTCCAACTAGAAAATGATTATATTAAATACACTTTGTTCTGTTTCTTGTAAAATGGATTATTTTTATGTAAAAATAAATGTACTTACTTTTGACTTTCCCGAAAGTTCCAACTCCAAGAGTCTGTCCTAAAGTGTAATGACCAATTTTAACAATTGGTTGAGACAGACTACTTTGCATTTTGTCTGTCATTATTATTTTTTTTTCTGTAAAATTGTCAATTTGAATTCATAAATTACTAAAAGAGCGTCAATCTAATTCCGTTATTGTCTTAGAAATTCTTTGAAAGATAATCTTATCTGTAGACTAATGTATAAGTAAATGATTTTAAGGAAAAATATTTATATTTTATATACATATATATGTATTTGTTATATAAAATTTACGAAAAGGTGCAAAAAAACAAAACAATATTTTTCATATTCAACACTTGGCAATAAAATTTCATCCTTTATATAATTTTAAGAACTTCATATTATTGCTATTAATAATCATAGATTAAATAAATAAATCACTATATGGGTAGATATATTCTCAACTAACATTTTTGCTCGTTATGAACAAATAAACTTTATACACTTTTCAGCAAACTTGGAAATTCATTGTTTGTTCTATGATGTAAAAACTCAATTCTAAATACACACAATTTATGAAAAAATGTTAATTATTCGCACTTTATTTACATGTTTCTCACTGTTTCTATACCTTTCGTCATAAAAAAAGAACAACACCTAGTCGCGAACATGCGACAATCCTTTGAATTACTACTTGGCATTTCAACAGAAGCACCCTCTCACTAACAACAACGAATCTCATAAGGTAACTGAAACACTTCGCTTCTTTAAACCCACAATTTTCGAATGTTTACAAATTATTGTATACATTCTTTATTTTATTTTGTTCATGATTGTTTTGGATTGTCTATTTAGATGCACGTGTCATGACCGAATACATGTGCCTATAATTTCATGTATTTTCATTTTATTTTCAGTCAACAAGTCTAAATTGACACTATGTTTACTTCTTATGTTTACGTGCTTTCTAATTAAAGTTATAAATATTTACAAAACAAACCTCATTCTAAAAATCTTTGATTTTGATCACAAGTTTGTATATAAATATTATTTGTTTTGGATCGTACGACAATATTAATTTAATTAAAATTAAATGAAATTAGCACCTTGTTTTTAAAATTTTGTTTTGGGTAAAAATATATATTTCTTTTCTAACATGTTTATTTAAATAAATGTAATTGCAAATCTATAACAAGGTTAATTATAAAAAAAACTGTTTACTACTTTTATGAAAATTATACACACATATACATATATATATATAGTTTATTTAGAAAATATTTGAACAGTATTTGCATACAGTTTATATAACATTCGATTAGAAAAATGTAAATGATACTCCCCTTGTGGCTCTGTGTCAAATCAAGTACATATCAATTTATTGCTCTTAATAAAATGAATTAAATGTGTTATAGAGCAAATGGACTTTGACCGACTGCATCAGGAAAGGACAAATCACTGTGCCGTCTTCTGCTGACACTCACTATCTTTTTTCAAAGTTTTCTAAATTTAGTTATATTTTTATTTTTTATTTTCAAATACTCATAAAAGTAGAAAAAATGTCAGATAACGTGAGCCCTATCAAATATTTCCTGAGTGGAGGATTTGGAGGAATATGTACAATTGTAACAGGTCATCCTCTTGACACCATAAAAGTGAGGTTATATTTTTATTTTAAATATTTTCAATGCAAATTAATCAACATTTTTTTTATCATCATGATTTTAAATTCAATAGCAACTGCTAATTTGATCAAACTGCACTTTTTTATCTTTGCAGTATATAAAAAAGCTGAGATAAAAATAAAATTTATTTCTTTCAATTTTTCAAAAAATTATAATCTATTTTATTGAAAATTGTAAATTTTAACAAATAAGTTTATTTTAATTAGGTTCGATTACAAACAATGCCTAAACCTGGTCCAAATGAATCTGCTCTTTATAAAGGTACCTTTGATTGTGCTAAGAAAACTGTTTCTAAGGAAGGATTTCTGGGTCTATATAAAGGTATATTTATTTCTATTTAATAATTAACATTATTTTATACATTGTGTAATTGTTGTTTTCATGAATTTTTTGCTTTCTTTTGTTTCATTATTGAATACAGCTTTAAAAATTAGAATAAACAATAGCACACTTCATTTATTTTATTTACATTGTAGGAATGGCAGCACCACTCGTTGGAGTAGCTCCTATCTTTGCGATGAGTTTTCTGGGATATGGACTAGGAAAAAAATTACAACAAAAAACTCCAGATGAGAAATTAACACTTGATCAATTATTCTACGCTGGGGCTTTCAGTGGTATTTTCACGACTATTATTATGGCTCCTGGTGAAAGAATTAAGTGTCTTTTACAAATTCAACATGGAGAAGCAAAACCAAAATACAGTGGTCCAAATGACGTAGTAAAGCAGTTGTACAGAGAAGGGGGAATTCGGAGTATTTATAAAGGAACTTGTGCCACTCTTTTAAGAGGTAAAAAGTTAACATCTTATTCTCTTCCATGCTTTAATTAATTATATTCTTTTTTATCAAGATAAACATCTCTTATTCTCAAGTTACGATTTAACGAAAAACAATTAACTAATATTATTCTCTTCATAATTTGGTACTTTAGTAGGCTTACGAATATTTCTTCTTTTGAATCTTTTGCATTGCAGTCCTCCTTTGCGCAAAGCATGAAAAACTCCCCAGTTTCTAACAGATTTTGGTGTGAAGCATCTAGGAGTTGTTTCTCGAGTTTTAGTCACCTGTAAATAAATATATTTCTTATCCCATAGGCACAAACATGGCGTAGTTTTTATCATTCTTATACAGCTAAACGATTGAATTACCTTCAGTCTCTGTTACCAAGTATCTAAAACCGCATCGTATGCGTTTTCGGAATAAAAAGTATTCTAAATACTATTTTCAAGCGAATTGAGAAACGAACAATGCCACTTTAATAAAGTACAACGTTTTATCTTCCCATAAGTATCGAAAACAAATAATTTTTTTCATGAAAATTTTTGGAATGTTTCTTACAACTGAGGAGCACTTTTTAAAAAATTGATAAATCCATTTTCCCAAAAAGTTGAGATAAACACAAATTTAACACATTAATAGCCTTAAAAATCGATTTGTCGCTGTTAAATTTCAGAAATAATTTTATTAACAAAGATTTTTCAATTTAAGGGCATGTAATGGAGAATGACGTCACTGACAGGATAGGCAAATTTTTTCCGTAAACTTTCTCTTAAAATACTCAATATTTTGACACCAAACTTTGTGGAATTACTTAAAATATCATTACGAAGGTCTCTCTGACCCAAGTTTTTAAAATTTTCCCCTTAAAGTTAATTTTTTAAAAAATAATCTGGTTTTCGGAAAATTAACAAAAATTTATATAAACTTGGATCAGAGAGGCCTTCCTAATGATATTTTAAGTAATTCTACAAAGTTTGGTGTCAAAATGTTTATTATTTTAAAAGAAAGTTTACGGCCAAATATTGCCTATATTAGTGACGTCATTCTCCATCACATGCCCTTAAAAAAATCTGGACTTCACCAAGATGATTTAAAATTAAAAAATTTATTTTTTTCTATTAAATGTGGATTCAGGGTAACGGAACCAGTGAAAGAACATTTAAGGAAGAGCATATTCTTATCATTAATTATTTTTCAATGCAAGTAAGGGACCATCCATAAATTACGTAACACGTTTTTCTAAAATTTCAGACCCCTCCTCTCCCTATGTAACAAGTCGTAACAAAATCACTTCCCCCCCCCCTTATAGGTGTGTGTTACGTAATATTAATAGTATATTAAGCAACAAGGGGTTAAAGGCAGCCATTTGTTTACGCTGATGTTTGTGTACGAGCGACGGTCGAGGGCGAAGCCCGAGACAAAACGAGTACACAAACATCATTGTAAACAAATTGGACTGACTTTAAACCCGTGTTGCTTACGATACTTTTTATTCCAAAGGCACAAAAGAGGTGCTTTTAAATGCTTGTAGGTTAGGGTCGAAATGCGTTCATTTGTTTGACCGTATGAAAATGGCGTCCATTTTTTCCCTAAGGTGAAAAAAATGCATGGATCAGCTGTTTATTTTTTCCCTAGGGAAAAAATGGACGCCTTTTTCACACGGTCGAACAAATGAATGCGTTTAGACCCTGCCTGCAGGCATCTAAAAGCGCCATTTTTGTGCCTGTGGGATAAAAAAATATTTTCAATGAATGTTCTATAAAGCAATATTTGCCTAGTTTTACTATTAGAAGTACCGATTTGGCGTAATGATAACAAAGTAAGAATAGAAATTTTCACTTTAAATATTAATTTTTTCATAAGGAAATAACAAAAAGTATATATTATATTTATTAGGGTGGCCCAAAAAATAAAAAAATCTGATTTTCATAAATCTTACCCCCAATTTTGTTCTTTGGCAAAAAATACGAAATACGTTTTTTTTATTTTTTTAAATTTAATATTAACACGGGCCGCAAAGCCCTTAAAAATTAACATTAAATTCCCATAAGAAAAATTCACTTTTTCGTAAATATGGTATAAAATCGTGAAAAATTGACTTATTCTTTTTGTAAACGATATTTTTGGGTCGAGGACATTTCCACCAAAACCCAATTGACCGAATTTGTAATTGGCCGAAATTTAATTGTCCGAATTTGTATTTGTCATAACTTCCAAATCATCAAATTGACATTTGCCAAAACATTTAAATCGACGAAATTGCATTTGTTAACATTTTTATCTCCTCGAACTCGTATTCGTCTGAACTTTTAAATCCACGAACTTGCATTTGCCAGAACTTTGAAATCATCGAACTTGCATTTGTCAAAATATTCAATTACCAGAATTTGCATTTGTCCGAACTTTGAAATCACCAAATTTGCATTTTTCCGAACTTTGAAATCACCGAACTCGCATTTAGCAGAATATTCAACTCTCCAAATTTGCAACTGTCAGAACTTCTAAATCCCTGAATTTGCATTTGTCCAAACTTTAAAATCACCGAACTTATATTCGCCCAAATTTTGAAATCACCGAATTTGTAATTGTCCGAACTTTGAAATCACCGAACTCACATTTAGCCGAAGTCTTAAGTCTCCGAATTTGCATTTGGCCGAACTTTTAAATTACCGAACTTGCATTTTTCCGAATTTTTAAATCACCGAACTTGCATTTGTCAAACTCCTTAAGTCACCGACTACTCGTGTCCCCGAATTTGCATTTGTCCGACCATCGGAAAGTAGGTTTTCTAAAGGAGTCTTATGATTGGATGGTAAATTTCCCGGTAACATTACCAGCCAATCAAAAGACTCCTTTAGAAAACCTACTTTCCGATGGTCGGACAAATGCAAATTCGGGGACACGAGTAGTCGGTGACTTAAGGAGTTTGACAAATGCAAGTTCGGTGATTTAAAAGTTCGTAAAAATGCAAGTTCGGCCAAATGCAAATTCGGAGACTTAAGAGTTCGGCCAAACGTGAGTTCGGTGATTTCAAAGTTCGGACAATTACAAATTCGGAGATTTCAAAATTCGGGCGAATGTAAGTTCGGTGATTTTAAAGTTTGGACAAATGCAAATTCAGGGATTTAGAAGTTCTGACAGTTGCAAATTTGGAGAGTTGAATATTCTGCTAAATGCGAGTTCGGTGATTTCAAAGTTCGGAAAAATGCAAATTTGGTGATTTCAAAGTTCGGACAAATGCAAATTCTGGTAATTGAATATTTTGACAAATGCAAGTTCGATGATTTCAAAGTTCTGGCAAATGCAAGTTCGTGGATTTAAAAGTTCAGACGAATACGAGTTCGAGGAGATAAAAATGTTAACAAATGCAATTTCGTCGATTTAAATGTTTTGGCAAATGTCAGTTTGATGATTTGGAAGTTATGACAAATACAAATTCGGGAAGTTAATAGCTCGGACAAACGCAAGTTCGGGGAATTGCAAATTCTGACAAATGCAAGTTTGTAGAATTACAAATTCGGACAATTAAATTTCGGCCAATTACAAATTTGGTCAATTGGGTTTTGGTGGAAATGTCCTCGACCCATATTTTTCTTCATGAATATCCAAACAATGAAAATCTATCACATATTTATTAAATAAATTATATTAACTATTTTTGATGCGTCAGTAAAAACCCCTATAAATGCAAAAAAAAAAACCTAGAATTTATTTAAAAAATATTTATTATTATTTTTAAGGGTTTTTTCTTCAATAATTGATATTATTATCAAATTATATATTATTGTTGATGTTTTAATATGTTGCATAATTTATTTCAACAAATTATTGTTGTTACTTATTAACTTTTGCTTAAATATGACAATTTTTTTTTTTTATTAATGTTAATAAATAACAACAATAATTTATTTCAATAATTGATAGAATAATAATTTTAGTAATTTTATTAATATGTGGTTGTCATAAGAAACAAAAGTTATAAATGTTTACAAATATTTTTACGTATTTTTAATTTGTTTAAACAATTTATTATTGTTAATTCATAACTATTATCCAAATAAACCTAGCGAGTTGTGTTATTTTTTAATTTATTACTAAATTTTTATATTTAAAACCATAAGATATTCAGCAAAATTACCCAGAATTCCCATTTGTAATTGTTTAAACAAATTATTGTTATTAATTATAATTTCTTAACAAATACACCTAGAAAGTCATACATTTTCTTTAATTTTACAAATCAATAGGCTGTGGTTAGAAAAATAAAAAAATATTGATTTTAAATTATTATTTAATAATTGTTGTTATTTCTTCACTTTTTTTAGAATTTATCTACAATTATGAAGTGTTTTTCTAATTTTATTAATTCTAAGAAACGTTAAAAAAAATTAAAATTATGCATTTAAGCAATTATTAAATAATAATTCATAGTCAATATTTTTTATTTTTTGCGACTTTCTGAGTGTATGTGTAAAGAATTAATAACTAATAACAATACTTTGTTTAAACAATTACAAGTGAGAGGTGTAGTTAATTTTGCTGAATATCTTATGGTTTTAAATATAAAAAAATTAATAAGTTGAAACTACAACTCGATAGCTTTATTTAGATAATAGTTATAAATTAACAATAATAAATTGTTTAAACAAATCAACAATGCGTAAAAATATCTTTAAACATTTATAACTTGTCGGTATGTAACAATTTTGTTGATAAATCTTAAACAAACTATTAATTAGAATTTAAAAAAAAATGTCATTTTTTCATTAAGAGGGGTTGTTTATAACACTATAAAAAATAGTTAATATGAACAAATTATTAAGTTAATTATGGAATATTTTTTCTGAAGGATTTTTCAAGAGGTAATTTGGTGAATTGCTGTTTTGAGTGGTTTTTGATGATTTTATAGCGAATTTTAGGAAAAAGTACGTTTTCCCAATGTAAAATCAATGGGAAATTTCAAAGGTTTTGAGCTACCCCTAAATATTGTTCGATTTAAAAAAAGAAAAAAAAATTTAGAATAATTTAACTTAGCAAATTTAGTAATTATTTTAATTATCATTTTCTTTGTCTTTTACTATTACAAAATGAGCCAAAATTTAAAAAGAAATATATAATTGAAAGAAAATTCCATAAGTATATAATATTACGTAACAATGTCGAAGGACCCCTCCCTCCCCCCACGTAACACGTAGTAACATTTTCTAAGACCCCCCCCTCCCCCAAAACGTGTTACGTAATTTATGGATGGCCCCTAATGAAAATTGTCTTGCAAATATTTTTTCAACAGTTTCTTAAGTGTAGAATATGAAGGTTAAATTTATTTATATAAATTTAAAGCATAATTAAACATTTTAATTAATAAATAAGACATACCTATTTCACTAGTAAAAGAACAAGTTGACCAGTGAAAGAACAAATACTGTTAATATTAAATAAATTAATGCATACAATTACAGATTGTGGTAGAAAAAAATTCACAAATGTTGAAAAATTAAGTTCAAAACTTACTATTATGGATATTTTCTGAAATAAGTACCCTAAAATAACGTTTAAGTGTTTAACCACTTCTAACCAATTTGTTTGTTTATGTTTTGATTACTTGCAATAACAAATATTATGGCATTTGTCAGCTACTTCGCACTGTTCTTTTACATGCAAATAAATGAAATTTTTTCACTAGAAACTGATCAAATGCAAACCAAGTAAAGGAATTTGCATTTTTTAATATTTGATAAATATTGTATTTTTTAACGAAGAAACTAATTGAGAGACATATACTTAAGCGAATTAAAAAGAAAAAAGCAATTAAAAGCAGTTTTTACAGAAGAAATATAAAAATGATTATTAGAATAAAAACTGTAATTTTTAAATTATTATGGAAAATTATCAATATGTTCTTTCACTGGTGCCACTACCTTATTAATTTTTGAAAAAGTGCTCCTTAACTATTACTTGTTTAATTTAAAGAATATCACAAATTTGATGAAAGAATGGCATGCTTCAGAAATTTTTCGATAGTTTAAAAAAATCTGACTTAAGGAAGTTCTATCGTATCACAATACTAGTCAAAACAGAGACCATTATTTTGAGGCTAGGTTTAAATTTAATTTTACTAATATATAATTAAATAATTGTATTTATTAACTTTTTTAACTTTATTTACTTTTTAAATATGACTATTTTTCATGTGCGATCAAAATCAACATTTTAAAATGTCAGAACGTCTGAACTGTATCGTGTGAAACATAAAAAATTTTTACAAATTAATTTATTGCAACTCTCACAAGAACCCATCGTCCTTTTTTAAATACAATATCGGCTCATTAGATATCTGTGTTTAACTATACAAACTGTGATCACTATCTGGTCATTTAATAATTTTTAGTACGAAAATATATGTGACAGAGTAATGAATTCTCATAAGAAGCAATGTTAAACAGGTTATAAACAGTGAAAAAATATATCGATCACAACTTTTTTCCCAAGAACCTACAGGTCTCAAAAATTTAACTACAAAATTTTAGAAACTTTATCTATCAGTACACTAAGTTTTATCAAAATATGTTTGATTATTCGATTTACGGTAGAACTTCCTTAATTACTTTTTTATTTTAAAGAATTTTAATTGAACATAATTTTAATGTATCAGCTAGAATTCTCTTTTAAGGAGGAATTGGGCTCTACTTGAGAAAAAGTTATGTTTGAAGTCATTTTTACTGGTTGAAATAAAAAAACTTACTTTAAATCTAATTTTTTTCGATAAAATGTAATAAATTTAATTTAAAACAAAATAAACTATTAAAATATTCAATAAAAACTGGTTTTGATTTTACATCATTAAAATGGAACTTTTAATCAAACTAAAACGTAAAACAATCACTGAAAATAACCTAAAATTGTTTCTTTTTTTAGATCCCTTTCTTCATATCACGTTACATTTATAGTTTCTCTTATTAATTTCTCTAAGACTTTTCTAAATGTCAAAATCTTTAATTTTTATCCAATTATGAGTTTTTAATGGATTATTATTTTATTTTAAATTAAAATTTCCTCATTTTGTCTAAATAAAATTTGATTAAAAGTTAGTTTTTCAAGTTCAAAAAGCAAAATAAGGACTTTAAACATAACCTTTTCTCGAGTAGGTAAGTATCCAATTACTCCCTATCATAATTTTAAAATTTTCGAATTTTTAAATACCAGAATTTATATTTGCACAAATCCTCATTTGTCCGAATGTTTATTTTCACGATTTGATATTTTGTATATTTCTTTAAAACCTATTAAAATCTGATTTTCGCTTGGCCACTTACAATTTCGGTCAATTGAAAATTCGGTTTTTTAAGAATTTTATAATTATTTTATTATTTGTAAAGTTGTAAGTAATCAAATCGATACACGTTGTCAACAATTAAGTTCCTGAAAAATTGAAGATTAAGAATTCTATCAAATATCTATTCGTGCAAATAGAAATTTTGTTAAAAAATAATTTTTTAAGAATTTTTAAAAATTTTTAAATTAAAATGTAGCTTAATTAAAATTCTTTTAAATGAAAAGTTAGTTAAAGAAAAATTCTATAAAATGAAAATTCTGTTCATGTTTATGGTTAATTTAAATTCGATTGAAAACAAATTCGAAAAATGAAATCGGTTTTTAAGAAATTCCATGTAATAAAAATTTAACTAATCCCCAAAAACTATCCCCAAAAAAAGTATACTAGAAAATTTATAAATTAGTTATTTGATGTCTTTTTAAGACGTCTAAAAATTGTTAAAAATATATTAAAAACATACTTTTGGCAATATAAAATTAAAATTATAAAAAAATATTTTGTTTAAAATTATTGTTTTTTAAAATGCTATTAAAACTGCATAAAATTATCTATAGAGTTCAATAAACGGTCAATCAACGCATTTTCAATAAAATAAGAGAATAAAATATTTACATTTTATCCGGTCAATGAATAAATTTTAATAACGCACATTTTTTGATTTTGTGCAATTTCTCTAAAACAGGAAATGTTTTATTCTCCATTTTTTACTTTTCTATCCTAAAAATGACGCCACTTGCCGTGATTCTTTAATTCATTTACATGTTTCATAAACGAACATAGTGCAGATGATTTTAATGCTATTTAATCTTTCTTTGAAATTAAATTTACAAAAAATTTTTTATTTAATTTTGAACAATTTATTGACTGGATATCTTAATATTACGTTTTTGTTGTTATTTATCTTTTTAGAGAGTAAATTACTAGTAACAATTTTTAAACGTTAAAACTTTTTCTGTTGTTAATTAACTAGAAGGTTAAGTCTAATATATGGAAAAAAAGGTTTTAATTGCATTTAATTTTTTTTCGTTTACTTCCTTTTTATTGCATTAGAATTAATTTAGAATTTGAATATTATTGAATGCGATCCTACTTGCTGGTAAACTTTTTGAAGAAAATTATACAATGTCTATAAAAAAATAATAATAATTGTTTAATGCTAAAATCTAGAAGTCTCTGATTAATTTTAATATAAAAAAAAAACTTACAATATGAGGATTCCAGTTTTCCATCGCACAAGTGCAATCCCAGGGATTTCCGTCTAATCGAAGGTTTTGAATCTGTGGCTGTTTATTAAAGTACCTCAAACCTTTGAAGAAATCGTGTGGCAAAGAAGTCAGTCTATTTTTACTTAGAATTATCTCTTTGAGATTTTTTTGCTGTTGGAGGACGAAAAGTCCGGGAGGAATGTATTCCAAGTCATTATATGACAAATCAATTCGTCCAACATTTTCCAAACCGTAGAAAGCATCCATGGAAATTTGCCGAATGTGACAGTATCTTAAATCCAAATCGACGAGTTGCTTCAAATCAATAAACGCGTCGAATTCTATGCTCGATAAGTTTCCACGTAATTTAAGTTCCTTCAATGCAGGCATGCCATGAAAAATAAATCGCTCAAGGTTAGAAATTTCAAGATTGAAAATGTGCAGTATTTCTAATTCTCGTAGACCCAAAAACGAATTTTTTTGAAGTTTCAACTTGGTTCCTTCGCCCCCAACATAAAGTTTCAGTGTAGTGTTCATTATTTCAAAGGTACTAGAAAAAAATGAATATTAGTTTCTAAATTATCTTAATTTTTAATATGTATGAATTTTAATACAATTACCTGGGAAAAATCGAATCTAATGGATTTTTCTCAAAATTGGCAACCTTTAAATTTGGGAATGGAGGGAAAGTTAGTTCTGATAAGATAGTTAGATTATTTCCACTTAAATCGAGATGTTCCAAGGTTAAAAGTCCCGCAAGATCGAAACTATCCAGGGTCAGCAATTCATTTTTAGCCAATGATAATTTTTTTAAATTTGGAGTCCCGTAAAAGCAGAATTCAGGAATAACTTTTAAATCGTTTTTTTCCAATGACAGATATATTAAATTCTCCAAACCATCAAACATGTGCCAAGAAATATCTTCCAGTTCACAATCATAAACTCTTAAGTGTGTCAAGGCACTTAATCCTGTAAAAAGTCCACCAATTTCAGTAAGACCTTCGACTTCTTGTTTATAAATATCGTAAGGAAGAATTTCCATATCGTCAATACTATCGTTTTTTTGTTGACTTAGAAAAATCAGTCTATGCCCAGCGAGATTGGAATCATTTTTAGGAAATAATCCACTTGTTGAATCTTCTGGTGGTGAAACTGCTGGTTTTACTACTAAATTTGCTTTATTTTTATTAGTTAAACTTAAATTTGTTAATGTAACTCGTTCTAGGTTTAAATACAAAAGTGTCATTCCTAGAGGAAGTAAAGTATCTGCTGATAAAATAATTCCTCCTCTTTTTAGAGGCTTTATTGTCTTGGTGAAATTGTCTCTTTCCATTCCCTGAATTTCAAGAGAAATTATGTCCCCAAATCTTTGAAAGTCTGAAGAATGAAGAAAAATCTCTGCTTCTCCATTGCCTGATTCCAAAATTGTAAATACCTTAAAGTTGAGAAATTCATTTAAAAATGGAAATTTTTTCATTCAATTTTAAGTAATAATATTTACTTTAGCAATTTTTTAAAATTAGGTAAGGATTCCTGAAGTGAATAATTTTATTGTTATCTAGCAGCCTTTAAGTTTCATTCAAACTTTGTGTTTCTCTCGTATACAAATTAAGAAGAACAGAGCCTTATACAATTTTTAAATGATTTTTAAAGTGTTCCTACTGGTTTTTCAATAAAATTAGTTAATAAATGCGTACAAGCCTGCGATTAGTTTCTACCGCTTTTATTAAACAATTATAAATATTTTAAATGGGCATAAGAAATATATAAATAAAAATGAAACAAGCATATGATAATAATTTATTTTTAAATATGAAGAAATATTTTTAAATCGTGAATATTGAAACAAATTTGAAGTTCGTATCTTTTAACTAGTTGAGAAAAATTTCTTTTGTTTAAAACTTCAGGTTTCAAACTTACAGTTAAATTTGTTTTTCTTTTTTAATTAGAACTGTTCTTATCCTTGTTCATTATAATTATTCATTCTAAAACACCTATGTAAATTTGATACCACTGTATACCTTCCCGGTAAGAAGGCTTTTATTAATAAGTATTAAAATTTCATGATAAATACCAAAATGAAAAATTTCATTAACATAAAATCCCAGATTGTGCATTTTTCTTTTAATTTCTAAAATTGGAAATATTTTATCTTCCGTTTATTACTTTTCTATTTAAAAAATGAAGCCATTTGCTGTGATTATATTTCAATTCCTTTTTAAGTTTTATAAACGAATATCATGTAAATGATTTTAATGCTTTTCAATTCCCTTTCAAACCTTAATTTTTTAACATTATCTAATTATTCTATCTAATATTGAACAATTTTTTGACTGGGAATTTTTAAATTACATTTATGTTGTCATTTAACATTTCAGAGGATATCTAATTTGAGCTTAAAAAGTTAAAAAATTTATGTTTTAAATTGTATTTAAGGTTATACCAGACACAAGGGAAAAAAATTGAATTGAATTTTTTCTCGTTTACTTTCTTTTTTTCTACTCAACCCTATTGAAACATAGCTGAAACTAAATACTCTTATTTATTTAAAGTATATAAAAGCAAAAGAAGATCAAATTTTTACATAATAAAATTTTAAATAACCGAAACATCACACTTTAAGGGGAGAAACCTGTCAATTTTTAACCCTTCAAAATTTACGATGTTCAGGAATTCCAATTTTTTTTCTAGTATAATTTTTCCCGCAAAAATGTAGGATAATTTCAAACAAAGAAATAAAAATTTTAACGAGTTCAAAAGATTTTTTCTTGAAAACATACAATTTTTTTTAAATTTAATCTCTTTTAAACTTTTCACTATTTTTCATCTACAATTTTTTCCGCGCTTTTTGAATGATTTTCTATACAATTTTCCGTATGAATTTTAAAATAATTTAATTTTTCAAAAAATAAATTAATTCTTTATACCTATATCCAAAAGTAAGTGAGAAATAAAATGTCACCCTTAAGCAACGAGTTTAATTTTATTGTTCTCTGACCTTAAGTATTAAACTTCTTCAAAAATGTTCATGTACTTCTTATTGACAATTTTTTTTACACATTTTTTTAATGATTCTTTACAATCAATCGCCTGGATTTAAAAAAATATCTCATTTTTGTGAAAAAATAAAATTTCAAAAAAAATGTTTTTTTTTAATTTTGATATTATACCATAATTATAAATTCCAAATTGGATGAGAAAAAAATTGTCATCTCTAAGCACCATAAATTTCGATGGGCTAAAATTTCACCTATCTCTCCCCTCAAATAAATTAAATTGGAAATAGAACATCAGACTACGTAAATAGTTTGAATTTGAACTAATAGAATATTTCGAATGAACGTAAATAGTTTAAATTCAAATATACTTTTATTTTAATTTTTTGTTTTGTTTGGGCATGTGTTTAACTATATTTTTTTGAATGTGTGGCACAAATGCTAATTAAATATTCTAATATAATAAAAATAGTATAATTATTCGGATATCAACAAATAAAAAATAATATATTTTATTATATTTTATTAACAATAATCTATTAGGAAAGAATTGGTTTCAAATCATACAAATTGATTAAAAACAGATTCGTTACGAATACTGAAATTCCTAATTCACACATCATTATTTTTAAATAAGTAAGGCTTTGAATAAATTGAAGTCTCAGTGTAGTAATTTTCAGAACCTTTAAAAAAGTAATAGAGAAAAAAAATATCTAATTACAGGTTGTGAAGGAATGAAGAATAAAAGAATACTTTTCTTGTTTTAAAAATAGTTTAAAAATATTAGAGTTTCGTGCGATTCGATATTTATATCAACCAAATACGAAGTTTGAATGATATTAGAATACTCATAATAACTCGCAGATGTACTTCAGAAATTGTTACCCAATATTAATTTCAGGGTGTCCTGCGGTCAGAGAAGTCAGGGAAATTGAACAATTTTTGTTGTTTAGTCAGAAAACTTTTTTTTAATTGAAAAAAACTATTTTTCTGAGAAATAAAAAAAAAAAAAATTAATATTTGATATAAAAAAGTGAATGAAGAAGTCAGTGAATTTTTTGTTTTAATTGCGCTGGATACCCTGAATTTGTTTAAAGTAAATTTAACGTTTAGAGAAATTTAGTCTTAGGAATTGAAGGACCTGTAAATCAGATGGAAGTTTGGCGAGAAGTTCCTTCGGATTATCAGATACCACACATGTGGCCACTTTTAGCAAATCATTGGCGAAAATGGAATCCAGATCCTTGTCAGCATCTTCCTCATCCTATTTTCAAAAAATAAATTATTTTAAGAAACTAGTCGCCTTCATTCCTTTCGTACCTGATTTTGTGATCTTGGATCAAGCCATTGATGGAGCGACAAATCCGCAAATTTAAGAATTTGGCAGGAGCATCCCTGTGGACATTTTATTTCCCACACTCCACTGATATCAATAACTTGTGCTGCACACTTTTCCTAATCGACATATGCAGTCAATTTTAAATTTAGTCGAATTTATGAATTTTAACAAAAATATTTCAATTTGGTATACTTCAAAGCATTTTCTGTATAAGGTAACGGTACCAATTCTCGATCAGTACCCTATAGTCGATCAGTGATGATTTAATTAGACAAGATTAATTAATAGTTTTATTACATTGTTAAAAATAAATCTTGTAATATTCGAAGTAGTATTTGACATTAATATTATTAAACTATTAATTAATTTTATCCAACTAAATCATCACTGATTGACTATAGGCACTGATCGAGTATAGGCACAGTTACCTTAAACCCTCATCTTATTATAATATTTTGTTTCAAATTCCTTTTAATTATGATAATTATAATTATACTTATTACTTTTAACATTTTTTAAAATATCACAGGCACACAAAAAATTTATTTTTGTTTTTAATGTTGAATTATTATTTAATTAGGTTTAATTTTTTAATTATTTTTTATAATTTAATTTTGATTATTCAATTATTTAACTACTCCAGTGTACTCCTACTTATTTTTCTCCGCTGAATTCGAATCCGAAGTCAGAATTGCTAGATTGACTAATTTTTTGTAGATAATCTCAAAAAATTTTCAAAAACGCCAATTGAAATTAAAAGTAATTTTTTTTGCCAGGACACTACACTGGTAGATTCCTATGTATTTTTTTCGCCGAATCCAAAGTCAGAATTGACAGATTTGCTAAAAAAATTTAAATAATCTCAAAAAACCTCTCATAAACTCCAATATAGTTTTTTGGTCGGGTATTTCTATATATTTTTCACCGCTGAATCCGAATCCGAAGTCAGAATAACCAAATTAGCTAACATTTTTTAGATAATTTCTAAAAATTGCTCACAAAATGAAGGGAATCAATTCTATTTTTAGATTCTTTCAAGAATTTTAGCCAATTTGGTGATTCTGATTTTGGATTCAAATTTAGCGGAAAAAATTATTAGTGTAGTGTCCCGGACAAAAAAATGTTTTTTCATTTTAATTGGTGTTTTTGAAAATCTTTTGAGACTATCTAAAAAAATGTATCTAATCTTGCAATTATGACTTTGGATTTGGATTCAGCGGATAAAGATACGTAGGAGGAAACTAGTGTAGCATCTCGGAAAAAAAATTTTTTTTTTCTGTGTGCCTATTCATTTTTTCTGTTAGAACTTGTTTTACATGTATTTAAATAAAGAAATGAGACAAATAAAACAATTTTATTCCAGAAACTTACCAGAATTATAAGAATAAAAAAGAAATACAGGATGGCCATAATATTTCCAATATTTTCACAATTAAAAGATAGTTTTCATGACTCTGATTATTAAGCAAACTAGAGAGAAACTGAGTTTTGTTGACTCTTATCTGTCTGCCTTGATGTTTCCTATCAAACAGGATGTCAACTATCTGCCAACCCACACGCATTACTCTCTATTATTAATTCCTGAGGAAAATACAAATGCTAAAAATCCTGTGCTTTTGGACTTTTACAGATATGCCAGCTTCAGGAATGTATTTTATGACTTACGAAGGACTTCAACGACTGATGACTCCTGAGGACGGAAAACTCAGCCTTCTCTCGACAATAGTTGCCGGAGGTTTTGCCGGTATTGCCAACTGGATTATTGGAATGCCTCCCGATGTTTTGAAAAGCAGATTGCAGACAGGTTTAAACATTTTAAATAATTAAAATTAAAGTTAAACATTCAACTTTCATATAAATAAAAAGTGAAAATAATTAAATAAACAATTTTTTAAAATAATTTATTCTTCTTTCAGCACCTGAGGGAACGTACAAGAGAGGAATTCGTGAAGTTTTTGTTAAATTAATAAAAGAGGATGGAGCTCTCGCTTTGTACAGAGGAGTAGTTCCCGTAATGCTTCGAGCATTTCCCGCAAATGCCGCGTGCTTCCTTGGATTTGAAATGTTTATGAAATTTTTAAATTGGACAGCACCTAATTTATAAAAGAATTCTGTAAATATTATACATATTAGTTTTCTAAAAGTCTAATTTATTCTTAAATGAGGAAAAAAGCTGTTTTGAATGCGTCGAATGTCAAAATATTGAAAGGTATAGGGTATATTAGCTGCGAGTTGGACAGTTTTGTTTTTTGGTAATAACTTTTTATTGAATCAAGATAATTGACAAATTAAATCTTTTATTTTAAAGCTAGAAGGCATAACTACACATTTTTATTCATACATTTTTGAAAATTTTTAACAAAAACCAAGAAATGTAGCCAATTTTCGGAAGAAATTATTTTTCAACTTTTGTTTTTCATCGCTGCGAGTTGGACACCCTCAGGAAATCTTATTAAAAAATGTAAGAATGAAGTAAAAACATAAGATTTATATTGTTTAACTTACTTGGTATAGAAATTTCATGTGGAAAACTGATTAATATTATTAAAATACCATGCACTTCTAATGTTTATAAATAACTAAAAACTAGGTTACGAGTAAAACAAAAGAAGTTTCGAGTATAGAGAAAAGGGTCCAACTCGCAGTTTGGACAAAATTTTTTATATCGAATTTAAATATATTTGCCGTTGCTAAATGCTTCTAATTCTTTTTGTGTCTTAAAGAGCATAAAAAATATAGTAAATAGCATAAATACGTTTTTGATAAATAATGAAAATTAGTATTTTTATTGAAGTCTTGAAAATATTGTTTCTTACTTTTTAGAAACAAAATTAACCTTAAAAAATCTATTTTTTACTCGGAATATAAACAAGATAAGTAATTTTTTTCAAAACCAATGCAAAAGTGTTTTAATAAAAAGGCAAACCTTTTACACTTTTAGAGATTGTGTTACCATTTACGTATTTACGAAATATCAAAGGGTGTCCAACTCGCAGCGAAGTATATCAGATTTTGTTTGATATGCACAAAATATTATATTAGGTAAGATTTTAGTTTTAATTATAAATATTAAAAAGTGTATATTTTTTATATTTAAATGCTTTTTAATAGAGATGTTGAAAATGCGAATGTAAATAGGTTTATTTTAAATTTTATGAAAATTGTCAAATATTCGACAACCTTTATCTATAAAGGTGAACGATTAAAGTTAAAGCATTCCTTCGTCAAATATACTACATTACTGTTTCCAAATATCGAAATAAATGTAAGTAAATATTGGGAATACGATTTTTATGAAGTTCTGACGCATAAAATCTCTAAGTTAAATAACTATATTGAAAGTAATCGAAAGTATATAAAGTTTTATAAATAATCAAATGTTTATCTAATGTTATACATTGGAGTATATATATATGCTTCCTAATTACCAACTGTTATCAGTTAGGCATGGAATCAAATAAAATTACATAACAGTATACATATCAAATGATTCTTAGAAACTTTTTTAAAAATTCCTTTTCTTTTTGTAGAATCGAAATAAAAAGCTTTTTGATATTTAATTTTTTAAATTAGAGTTTATTTTATAATATACCTCTATTTTGTTTCTAGAAAATAAAGAAAATTTTATTTAATTTGAAAATAAATCTTTGTAGAAAATTAATTAATAAAAAAAGAAATGTTAATAAAACAGCTTTTCTGAATTCAACGAAATAAAATTATATGAATATTTTTAAGTGAACAATTTTATTTATCGATGTGCATGTAAAAGACAATTTTACGTAAGGTGAACAAAATTGTGATCATTTAATGTTTCAACTGCCATTAAGTTTTATGTAACTTATGAAAGTAAAGTTTGGAATCTTTTTACGAATTTTGTTTTCATTATTCCTTTAATAAATGAAATCTACGAAACTTTTTATAATAAATGACAGTGTAATACCTATTTAGTACCTATATTTAATGCGCAACAATTAAGGGGGGTAATAATTCCCTCAACCCGTCCCAAAGTAAGAAAAATAAGAGTTTTTGAGATTTTCAAGGGTATATTAAAAATAAATTTTATTATTTATGATGCCAAAGTCTTATATTTACATGAGACAGAAAAGAGACAACACTGTAGTGCCATCTCCTTCTCTCTCATGTAATACTCCCCTCCAACCCTTGTCTGGATCCGCCACTAAGCCCATTTGACATAAATCCCATTTGTCATAAAACTCATAAACTCAAATATAATCTGACAGGTGACCCAATAGTCAGATACGTCTTTTACAGCTTATTACTTATAAATTACTGTGATTTGTTAATTTTTGAAAAATTTTATGCAAAATAAAAACAATTTTTTATTTTATTACCCAATTTGAGATATTTAAAAATTGTATTTCTTTTAGAAAATTGATGTTGTCCGACAACAGTATCAGTTTGCCACTATTGCCACTTTTTCAGTTGATGCCACTATTTAGCTACTATTTTGAAAAAAAATGCCACTAATGACACTTTTTTGTAAAAAGGCCACTATTTTCAACTTAGCTGTTTAATAATAATTCTCTAATTATGTGCTTGCTGTCCTTTCAATTAGGCTTCAAATGAATATAATGCATTTAATTGGTTGGAATTATAAAATCATAAAACATTATTTTTATTGAGACAGAAAAAATGAACAAAGTACTGAAGTATTGCATATAGGATTTATTTCCTAACTTTTGAGAAAAAAATCCATCGCGTTTAGACGATTTTCCATTTTTTTTTCACCAATTCCTGGGATTTATTTTCTAAATTTTGGAAAAAATCCTCTATGTTCAGAAATTTTTTTAATCTCAATTTTTTTTTTAATACGGGATTTTTCAAAATCTTTACGAAATAAATCCACTAGTTCGGAAGATTTTCTGATTTTGGGGAAAAAATTGAAAATAAGTAACTTTCAGGATAAAATACATGGGACTAAAGATTCTAAAACTAAAAATAATCCTTAAAAAATTGTAGACTGTTGAAACATCGCAAATCACACTAAATTAAAAAATGGTTAGTTTGATTCTGTTCCCATTACTCCAGTTAAAGTCACAAAGAAAAAAATATTACTATTACAGAACTTTTGTAAATAAAGTATTTCATACTTGTTTAATTTAATGTATTTTTTATTTATTTTATAAAATAAAAAAAGTAAGATTATTAATTGTTGCTCTTTTCACAAGATTAAAGAAATCAATAAATTTATATATATTTGTTAATAAAAGTATGCCAATATTTTGCCAGCTTTTTGAATTTTATGCCAATTTTGACACTACTTTTCATTGCGAAACTGAGTGAGAGGCCTGCAAATATTAAAACGACATTTTTAAAAAATAAATCCATACTGATCACTCAAAGATGTTTTCCATAATCAAAAAATGGATGGTCTAATAAGATTATACTAGCTTTATATTTGAGTAAGTATATTCAATTTAAAGAAAGTTGTAACAATTTATTTATTCAAATATTTGATGAAAAATGATTTTATATTAAAAATTAAATATTCATATAGCGACAATTATAAAATTTAAATATACAATATAATAAGAATTGAGTATATTAATATAACGAAAATTTTAAGTAAAAAATAACAATTTATTGAATATAAAATATCTTTTTTTTTAACAAAGTATAAAAGTCAATCAATGCATCGCCAATCAAACAAGTTACATGTTTTTATAATTATAAATTTAATAATCCTTTCGATCACGAGAAGGAATATTAGTAAATTGTATCAAGCTTGTCAAAGAATAATAATTTCTTAAAATTGTGAGTACTTATCACCGTGGCCGAGGAATCACTATAGAATTAAATCTCTTGATGCATTTAATGAAGAATATTTCGCCAATGTGAACCTGATGAAATTTCCCAAATTTACAAAATTGAGTCGACACTTTTAGGATAATTCCCCACTTCAGATTGGCATTCTTCAAAAGCATCCCAGTATTACGTTTTCGACAAGAAACTTGGTGAAATAATCCATCCTCGGGTCAAAGGACAAAATAGTACAATTTAAGAACATAATTAAACGCCGCACTGTAACGACAATTATAAGAAATTTATATTGCAAACATTTTGCATCTAATTTCCACAGAATTTACGAAAATATTACCTAAATAATCTTGCTCAAAGCTATTTAATACGTTACTATTTAAGAACTATAGATATAATAATTAACTTTAGAGTCTCATGATTGCAGAATAATTATCCTCATTTTTAAAGACTTATATGTAAATTCGATGGACGGGGTTTATTTTAAAGACATTTCCCTCTCCGGATCGAACTAGCTATGAAGAGCGAATACACGAAATATTTTAAATATGGAAATATACAAATTTCCTACAAAGTATCTTTATTCTGAATTGGGTTCTTGAATTTAGGGAGTTAAGCTTTGGGAGTAAAAGAACACATAACATTAAATTAAATTAATAAATATATATTAAAGAATATAATATTTAATGTAAAATATAATACAAATTGGAATGCCTAAGAAAATTAGAATTTATTCTTCCCATTCATCATTGTCGGGTTGAGAATCTCCTTCACTGGTTGCAGAGTTTCGATCAGAAATTTCATTAGGTTTCGGAGGTGGTGGAATCATGCTCGACATTCTTTCAAAAGCATTCATAGCTCCTCCAGCGATTCCTTTTCTCCTCAATGATAATTTGGCATGAAGATCAGCCATTAAATCTCCTCCAACAGAAGCTGAAGCCCATCGATCATTTGGTTTTTCAGTAGCAACTGTGGATCGAAGTTTCGCTCTCCCAACTCCACCAGCATCTCGAATCGCTGCCATTAAATTCGTACGATCATCTGTTGTTTTTGAAATTTGCGGAGAAGCCTGTTTTTTTGGTACTTGTAGAGGTTGTCCTTCAGCAGAAGCTAAAGGTGGCGGTGGTGGTGGAGGTGGAGGAGGAGGAGGTGGTGGAGGTGGCGGAGCTTGAAATTGAACTTGTGAAGGCACAGCAGTTTGTTGCTCAGATTTTGTGTCGGAAGGTGGTGGAGGTGGCGGCGGTGGAGGTGGTGGTAATGATGTGGAACTAACCTCTGAGGATGTTTTGATATTCGAAAAGGTCGGCAAACTTTGTACAGTTTGTTCAGAAACAGAGAGAATGTCTGTTTCTTTTACAGTCGAAACTGGAGTTGGAAGGTCTATTCTAACTGTTGGAGTTGCCGTTGCAGAAGAAGGTGCAATTGGATTTTGTGAATTTAAATCTAGAACAAACTTTTCGTCGTCAACAATTCCTGGAAGATCTGGAAGTGTTAGTGGCACATTAATTTGTGGAACCTGTAAGTAAGAGAAAATTAAAAGTATTTATTAAAATATTTTTAATAAGTAAATATTTCTCGATGATATTGAATGAGAATCTATTACCTCTCCTAAAGTTGGCGCGTATAAATAAGACGAAGGTGACTCCATTTCAGAAGAATGCCAAGGCTGGAGAATTGAATCAGGAGCATCTTCGAGCTCCTGCTTATCATTTGTTTGAGATAGTCGAGAAGAAGGATCATGAGATTGTTCTGAACTGTTAAAAATCATGAGTGCACTTATAGAAGATGTTCTGGGAGTCATATAATCCTGATTTATTTCTTTGCTTGTTATTCTTTTGTAAGGTTTAGACTTGACGTAGTAAAATTGCAGTTTTTCTTGAATGTTGATATTAGCTGCATACTGTCCATTTTCAGTTTTACTGCCGGTTGTCAAGTGCATGTCAATTGAATCAGCGATTGGAACTGTACTTTTGTAAACTGAAGGTAAAGGTTCCTTCTTTGAATTTGGTATTAGGATAGTTTCATATTCTTTATAAACGTGATTAGCTGGATATTTTGCTGCTGAGTACATTTTTACTGCTTTTAAGCTTAAATTTGTTTGAAGGTACTCAAGTTGGCCCTGAATTTTCTCAGCCCTTGATTTAATAGTGTCGAGTCTTTAAAAAAAATGAGTTTATTAATTAGTATTTTAACAAACATAATTTATATAAAGTTAAAAAAGACCAATTTTCGAGCTTTTAAAAATCCAATTCAGTAACATATTTTTAAAATGAGAGCTTCCATTTTTTATAAATTTTTAAAATAATATATTTACAAAGATGGTGCATTGCTGACGTTTTCTCTTTTTTCTTCCAAAGTTTACTTATTTTTTTCACGTTTCACTACAATAAGATAGTAATCTTAATTCAATCCTTTAAAGGTCTTATGATCAAATTTCGCGGATTTTCTGATAATATTTTTGTACTTAGTCTAACAATCATATTATATCATAAACAATATGTTTAGCTGGATATCGTCTTGTTAAAAAATTTAGGTCTAACAGCTAGAAATGTAGCTACCTGTGCTAAATTTGAATATTTTAAATCTCTTTCATTTTTAACTCTTTATTTACATTAAAACTTTTGTTTTCTTGCTTTAAAGTATAATTTGTGTTTTAAAAATATAAAAGAAATATTTTTAAATATAAACAGTTTATTTTTTAATAAATTCTGTTTTTATGGCATAATTACATGCCTTTTAAGTTAATTTTGAAACTTTTTATCTTAAAATAACTCAAGAAGTGTATTAAAAGCTATATTAAGTAAACATTTCTTAAAAAAATAACTTTCTTTTGTAAATTTACATTTTTGTGAAATTTCAGTGTTTTACTTTTAAATTAGTTAAACAATTGATATAAAAAAAATATTCCTAGCTTTGTTTTTCTTTATTAGACTCTAGAATATCTATAAAAAATACTTCATAAAGCAAAAACAATCAAAAATTTTTTACACTAGTTTATAAATAAACAAACTTTGATTGGTCCCCTCAGGGGGTTTATTTTGTGCAAGAGTTTGAGTTTCTATAACTCAGACAGAGATTTACTCTTGTCAGCTAACTCATAGAGGACACCTTTAGAAGGATGTCCCAACATAACTGAATAGTTAAATTTTTTATTTTTTCAAATTCTGAATTTTAATAAAGCATAAAGTGGAAAAAGAGCGGTTTTGTTCACAAAATAGCCTCACTTAATGGTAATACAAAAGATGTATCATGTATCTCCCAAATACCGAAATTATTTATAAGGAAATATTAAAAAATAGGTGATACATACATCTGATATAAGAGAATGTTAAATTATTTATAGCAAATAATAGTTTCGTTTAGTGTAAATTTCAGTTTTCAAAATTGATATTTAGCACCAGGAAACTCTCATCTTTCAAAAGTACTAAAATAGCGACATCTTTTAACATTAATTACAAATTAATTCTTTAATTATGTATTATTATTATTTCTTTTTTAAATTTTCTTTAATCTTTTTATTGTCAAGTGCAGCTTAGTGCACTTTAATTGGGCAAGAACATTTTGTAATGCTAAAATAGAAATTGAATTTCAGGATAATCTTGTATGAGAGAAAAATACTATGTGTCACCTCTAAACAGTAATTTAAAAGTTAAAAAACTTAAAGCATGTTTCCATATCATAAATAATATGAACTTGATTTAAGACTTAAATTTCAGAAGGTGGGTCTATTTTGGACCTTTTTATAATAAACATACTTCAATTTAATTTACAATTAGTAGATATATACTAAAAGAAAGCGAACCTTGTGCCATTATCAGATATTCTTTTATTTATACAGTTGAAAATATGAGAGACAGCAGATTCCAAATTCTCTAAAGCATCTGCGATTTGAATAATTGTCTCCTCATGCCTCAAATCCTGAGGGATAACATCTAAAATTGTCGAAAAATAATATTAATTTATAATTAAATACTCTATAAATATGAAACACAAGACAAAATGTAGAAAAATTATTATTTATATACCAATTTCAATACGTTCTGGCATTATTATTTATTAATATTATTATTATTATTTAAAGTATATTTAACATCTTTAATCTCTTCAATAATCTTTTATCTTTTATGTTATTATCGTTTTTGATTCGGTTGATTTTGACAGATTGAGGTTAGAAACCACTGAACTGTCATTTATTCCTGTATTCTCATAATCTACCAATCAGAGTAAAGTGCGCTTATTTTTAAAAATAAGGCAAATATGTACTAAATATATGCCCGAATTTGTGACCCATTAAAAATTCTACTACAATCGATAAAGAAAAACATTTTTTTATTTTTTTCACATTAATTTTTTATAATAAATGAAGAGAATCGTCAAAATTAAATCATTAAAATAATTTTTTATATATATTAGAATAAAGTCAATCATCTTTTTAATTGAACGTGATCTTCTTTATTACATATCGAATTACCTAAAAATTTGGAGAGAGAAACGGTGACCTTTAAAAAAAAAATTATTATTTTTTTCTTATTTTTTAAAAAATTAAATTATTGTTACCGTCTCCCTAATAGCACAAAATGTTTCATCAACGTTGCTTCATCGTTTCCTTGCAACGTTGCATTGCAACGTTACCGGTCAAGAAAAGTAACGTTGCATATGTCATGGGGCTATGAACGTTGCAAGGGAACGTTATTTTGAAACTTTGAATAACCATTTAAAAATCTTTTAAAAATTAATAATGTTGATATTGTGCGCAGTAGTTTTCTATCGCAATTAGAGCTGCGCAGTTGATTTTAGTGACCAATGTTCTATATAAGCAATCATATTATCAACATCGAATAATATTAATAAAAAAAAATTATCCTTTTCCGCAACCCGCACTGCGATTTTTTGAATGCCTATTCAAAGTTCCAAATTAACGTTCCACAACGTTTCCCTGCAACGTTCCTAGCCCCATGACATATGCAACGTTATTTTTCTTGGCTGGTAACGTTGCACTGCAACGTTTGCAACGTTATACGGAAACGTTGCAGCAACGTTGATGAAACGTTTGGTGCTATTAGGGCTGGCAACATTTTTTATCCTTATTTTCTCACCCTAAATTTGAAAAATAAATAGAGTGAGAAACATAACTCTAGGAGTAACTGAAAAGCTAGGAATTTAGTAAATATAACGAGATTTAAAAAAAACTTGCAAAAGTGTTTCTTAAATTGTTTCCGAATCTAAAATAAAAATTCTTTTAAAATGCAGAAAAAAAATATTGAAGAAAGGAATTTTAAAAAATAGACCTTACTTTATTTTTCAAATAAAAAAATATATTTTATTGTGAAGTTAATTTTATTAATATACGATGGCGATAGGATAAAACAATATTTAAAAATAATTTAAATTAAAATACCTATTTTGTTTTTAGAGAAAGTTTTGTTAATTATTTGTAAATATGTGTTCCATTAAAAAATATTAATGCCAAAATGAACTAAAAATCTCATTTAATAACGATTTCTTACATAGAAATATTTTGACAAATTTTTACAAAATAGTTTTTAATTTTTTCCTCAATTCCTTTTTACAAATGAGCGTGGGTTTTTCTAAAAACATGAGTATCATTTAAATAAGTTGTAATATATTCTGGAAGATCTCTGTGGTTAATAAGATTAAGAAATAAATCATAGGCAAGAATAATGTTTTTCTTTGAGCTGTAGGTATTTCCGTATTCGTTTATTAAACTTTGACATATCATTGAAGAATGAAAATTAATTAATTTTCTTGTAACCATGTGATTATTATTTTCAATTTTTGTTGTATGCCTGATCCACTGCCAAATTTGGGTTCTTGAAATTTCGGCAGTTGCAGAATCTTCGATGGAACCTTTATAAGGAAAACAGCCTTTTCCTTCAAGCCAATTGTAAATGAAAAGTATTGTTACCGAAATATTATGAAGTATACCCTCCATAGTTACACCTCCATTTGGAAGTGTTAAAAGATCGATTTCTGTGATTCTCTCTTGGTCATCAATATAAGAAATTTGATTTTGAGTATCACCTGTTTGCTCTTTCCACAATTTATTTATATAATTGACCTATAAAAATAAAATAATATAGTATTTTATTACTATAAACTTTCTCTAAAATAAAGATTTAAGAACTGAAGTAGTTATGAAAATAGAATAAATAATTCAAAATTATACACTGTTTTTTAAAATCTTATACTCAATATCAAAAATATGTAAATAATTGTGAACTTATTTACATGCATTAACAATGCTTAAAGATTATGTTGAGACAAAAAATACTAAATTTTACTAGTAAATATTTAAGGCTATAAGAGGTGTGAAACAATATATATATATATATATATATATATTTATATGTAGGCACAAAAAAAAATTAAAAAATTTAATTCCAAAAAAGAATTCTTTTTTTTTCTCGAAAAGTACCTATCATATTCTAAAAATTATCAAAAACTTTTCACTCTTTAAAAAATCTACTATTTTCTGCAATAAAAGAAATTGCACTAAATTGGGTTGTATTTGATATTTGTACTATATGAATCCGCTGTTTTGGATTTTCTATTTGAAATTTAAAAATTTTAATTTTTGTTAATACTTCTTTGCACGCAGTTTTTGTCAAAATGTGCAGTAAAGTATGCTTTTCTGAACTATAGTGCAGCAATCACCCATTTTGCGTCTACTTTAATGACAGACAAAATAATACTTTTCTTACAGATTTTACACAGAATAATTGATTTTTGAATTTACATTCAGTTTAATTGAAATTTGAAAGTTTGAATAAATTAAAATATGAGTTAATTCACGTCTAGCATTTATTTTAATTATAATGACTTGGATATATTAAAATTAAAAATTATTTTTGTCTTTTTTTTTACTCAAAATGTTTAGATCGTATTTTAACCAACTTAGTTCAATTTTCAAAATATTAAAGAATACAATTTTAAAATTAAAATTTTTGTGCTTTATCTACGAATTTTTTACAAATTCCAAGATCTTTTTCAAATTTCCGGTATTCTTTAAGTTGTATAAATTCTCGTTAATTTCCCGGATTTACTTTTTTTCAGATTACTAGACATTCTAACTTAGTGGGTAAAAAAATAAAATTATTTAAAAGATATTTGTCTTTTAAACTTACTAATCCTAAATCATAAACCATAAAACCATCGACTCCTGACTTAATTTCATTCAGTTTATCATTGCAAACGTCTTGTACAATTGTTTGAAAATTTTCAGACTTTTTTTTCGGCAATAATTTAGCTGACATTCCACCAGTTGCATGTGCATTTCTTCTGTGGCAGGTGCGCACAACAAGTTTCATATATGATTTTAAAAAACGTTTGCTCATATTTACATATTTTTTTCTGTCAGGTAAAACAAAGTCTGGGTTGTTTCCAAGTTTAACAATAATTGAAGCAGAATAATCCCATATTCCGCAATTCAAACCAAGAGAATGATCTCGAAGCTCATATAAAATTTGGTCCATTTCAAAAGAGCAGAAAATATCTTCAATTAATACACAAGCTTTTATGGTACCATGTGGTATTCCAAGTTTCAATTGACTCCAAGTGAAAATTTCATTCCATAATTTGGCTTCTGATGAACCTTGTAACTTGGAGAGATAGAAAAATGGCCCACATTCTTGTTGAGATAATAAGAATCCATTGTGATAAATAAAAAGGCCAAAATCAAAAAGAGGTCCTGGAATTTCTCTACCATTTATACTCATATTATGTTCTATCATATTCCAAGCTCGTGGTCGAAACATCAGGATTGGTAGTTTCGAAATAGGTGGAATATTTGGCAATTTATTATGAACTGCTTTATAAACATTGTGCAGTCCAAAGATTTGATTTTTCCATGTAGGACAATGTCCATCGTCGAAATCTACTTGAATTCCTTGCACGTCTGATTGCAAAGCTGACGTGAAATGCTTAAAATTACTTGGACTCACATCACCTAAATCGAGATGACGATTTTGTAGTCTACTGGCTAAAAAAGTTTAAAATTAGTTCAATGTTAAACTTTATTATTATATTTCTAATAGGTATGGAATTAATTAAAATTTACAGTTACTGTGTTAATAACTAATAAAAACATTAAATTTATCTTTTTAAATTAATATATCGACATAATAAATTGTTTAAAATAAATTATACTTACGGACTGGTGCAACTTTCCAGTTTTTAGACGTAATTTCGGTTTGAAAAAATCTTGGGACTTTTGAGTATTTAGCCAATTCATATTTTTTATAATTCCTTGTAGCGTACAAGCAATCAACTTTATGTTCAAATTCAACAGTAAGTTGAACAAGAAAATTAATAGCATCAGTTGTCAAAATAGTGTCAAATTCATGTACGAATTCTTTTGGAGCAGGACTTATATATACGTCGTAAGAAAAATTAGTTTTTGAGGACATGATTTGAGTTCAATATCATCAAATTTTTGTGACGACTTCAGTTAAAAGCAAGTTTAAGTAAGACTGTCAAACGAATACTCGTGAAAGTTTCACTCTCATGTAAATATTTTTCTCTCGTATGAAGCCGTCATTACTTCACTGAGATAAGATAAGCATATTATGTGTAAAATATGAAAACAGATTTGCAATAGTATTGTGCTGAGGTGATCTCTGTACAATTTCTTTATGTATTTAGATCTTTCCATTTCTCAAAGAATTCATTTTTATAATTTTAAAAATCTGGTATTGACTGTAAAAATGAAATTTCAAAAATGTAATAGTAACCAATAATTTATATTTATCTCATGTAAGCAAACTAATTTGCTTCCTTATAGAGGAAGCAGTAGATTAAATAAATACACAAAAAAGAAAATTTCAGTTTCGTTCAAAATAATAAATAGCCATTAATTCTATAGAGTTCCAGAAGTAATTTATAGTAATACCCTCGAGCGGGGCTATTTTGTGTACACAACCGCTCTTTTTCCACTCTATGCTTTATTAAAATTTAGAATTTGAAAAAGTAAACAATTTAACTACTTAGTTACGTTGTGGACATCCTTCTAAAGGTGTCCTATGAGTTAGCCGACGAGAAAAAAAAATTTCTCTGAGTTATAGAAACTCAAAGTCGTGAACAAAATACTTTATGCATCAGAGTTTGTTTATTTATAAAGTTGCGTAATAACTTTATTTTATCGTTTTTGCTGTATGAAGTATTTTTTCTAAATTTTCTAGAGTACAATAAAGAAAACCAATAAAGAAGCTAGAAATGTTTTGTTTTGTAGGAATTGTTTAACTAATTTAATAGTAAAATACCCTTAAATTTCATAGAAATTTCACAAAAATGTAGATTTACAAAAAAGTTATTTTTTTAAAAAAATGTTACTTAATATAACCTACAATAGAACGAACTACGGTAAGCACTGTTTTCAACAGAATTAACAAAGAGGCTGATTCTTGTTCAGACGAACCGAACTTTTTTGGCTCTGGACTTGACAGATTCGTCACAAAATTGAAAAGGCTTATTTTAGAATTTCAGATCTTAAATAAAATATATTTACTATGCTAGTCGTTGTTAAATATTATAATTTTTATTGTCAAGTTTAAAAACATTTGTAAAGGGTATATCCCGTTTATATTTCTTAAATAAATAAATAAATAAATAATATAATATAACGACACTACACTTCTTGAGTTATTTTAAGAGAAAAAGTTTTAAAATTAACTTGAACAAAAATAAAACAAAAATGTTTCAAAACCAAACACTAGAGTCTTTTTTACTAACTACAAAACCAATTTTAGAAAAATAATTGATTTTAACGTAGTTGTTTCAAAAATCGAAATCATAGAGAACGTAATAAAACTTTCAGCAAAAAAAGTTAAATGTTCAATGCGTATTTCTACAAAATATAAAATTAATTTACGGCTTATCTTCTGAGATATGATTATTTTAAAGTCACTATTTTTACACAGGTATAGGTTAAAATACATCTTTTTCGTGACAATTTTTTAAATATCCAATAGATAAATCATACGCATTAAGTTGAAAAATTAGATTTCAATAATAATTAAAAGTTTGTAGATTACATAAATTTAAATTTTAACTTATTTCACCGCAAGATAAGAAAGTAAAATTAAATAAATAATTACATTTTTCAAGTTTTATTTTTGTTTTATCGAAAGTTTATACATTTGGCAATATCGCTTTTTTATTATTTTAAAAATTTGATTTTTGAAATTTCTGTTTTTTAATCATTTAATTTATATATTTTCTTGTCAGTTTCGATTTCTTTTCATCAACTTGTAGGTGATTAAAAAACACATCGAAAGGGCTATTGGCGAACCTTCTAACTCAATACTATTTAGAGTTATCAAGGTTTCAAAAGCGGAAAATTTTGATAAAAATTAATTTTTTTTACGGTTTTGTTATCTTATAATATATAAATTTTATAAAAAATGCTTTCTACCTATTTTAAAGGCAATTTAAAAACGCATCACTTGGCATATTTAATATTTCTTTGCAACCTATTAATGAGAACTTAGTGATGTTTTAAAGAATCAAAAATAGTTTTGATTTAAATGTAATTTTTAGGGTTTTTTTGTTATTTTTTCAGAAAATTTATTTGATTTCTTAATTCTAATGATATATCTCTACTTTTAAATCATTTTTCAATCAATTTCTCTAATTATTATTAATTATTATTATTTTCAATTTTTAATCACTTTTTCCAATTGTTTATTATTCTCATTTTTTTCAAAAAATGTCGATGATTTTCAATTATTTACATTATTTTTAAATTAATAAAATTAATTTAAAAGATTTTGAATCATTTATCTTAAAATTCAATTATTTTGATTATTTTTCAATTATTTTTACTCATTTTTAATTATTTTCATTTTTTTCAATTTATTTCTAAGTTTCACAAGTTTCTCATATTTCAATTATTTTCGCCAATTAAAGATTATTTTTATGATTTTTATATTATATTCTTCAAATTTCAATTATTTTTATTGTTTTAAAATTATTTTCTCCAATTCTTAATTATATCCATGTATTGTAAATGAATTTCAAAAATTTGTAATTATTTATCTCAAATTTCAATTATTTTAGTTTCATTTAAAAGATATTGTTATTAAAGGAGAGAAAAGTGGGAAAAGAGAGTAATAAGAGAATCAGATGAATTATTAAAAAAATACAAGAATAAAATTGATAAATGTTGGTTGAAATATATACATGTTTTAACTTACAAGGTAATTAATTATTGTAAAGTTGTTATTTGCTAATAATTTTTTTTTTTTTTTAAATTGACCGACGTGTAATCAGTGTTTTTTGTTAATAAATTTGTAGCCTGATGAGGTCGACAAACCCAAGTCGACGGAACGTCGCTCTTATGACGCATATTTTGTGAATTTTATTCTACTGACCTTCCCTGGATCATTTACTTGTCTTAATAGAATAAAATTGAATTTTTCAGAATGTTTCCACAAATTACTAGGAACTTTTTGCAACTTTTGATCACTATATTTTTGATTTTGCTTAATATTGAAGTTTAAATTTTTACCTGAAATTTACAATCGATTTGATATATCCTTAGCATTTTCTTTACTATTGGCAATTCTAGAGCCAAATTGAAAGGCTCTTTTAGGAAAATTAGCAGCATTTTTAAGATTTAATTGTTTAGCTACTAATCGTAAAAGCAGTTTGTCTCCTAAACCGCAAGGAAATTCGTCAGTTGGACAGCATCTGATTGAAAAAAGAATATTACATTTATGTAAGAAAATGGTATACATTTTCGTAATTAAGGTTTTATAAATTCCAATTAATTAAATAAAACTAATTTTAAAGCTTACCTTTCCCAAGGAGGTATACTTTTGACATATTCTACTAGATTTTCATCCAAATAAGGAAATCTAGCTTGTTTACCATGATCAGAAGCAATTCTGTCATCTCTACCTAAATTTCTATCAGAAATCCTATTTAATTCTAATTGTAATTCCTCAATTAGAGCTTCCCATCCTTTGTGTTTTAAAGTTGTTCTATGTCTCATGTATCCTCCAAATAATTCATCAGCACCCATTCCTAATAAAATAATTCTACAAGGAGACTCATAAAGTTGTTCTTTTAAGAAACCTATTCCTCGGCTAGCAAACCAAAGAGCACAACCTAAACTTTCATCGAGAATTGTCCCCAAAGGAAAGACTAGATCAGAGATATGAGACGATCGGTGAATCGCTAATTCTTCTCGCGTTATATTCACCTTAAAAATAAATTAAACTTATTAGAATGCAACTTATTTAAATAGTTGCTGAAATTTCAAAGGTAAAAAATACTTTAATAGTCAACCTCTATGAAATTCCAGTTTCTATTTGGACATATAGACTTCAAATCTGATAAACTTTGTCTGCCAGTTTTTCTATCAGGAACATTGTATATTTCTCCTGTATTTTGATTATTAGAATTTGCAGTTCCTTTTTCGAAAGCAACATTTATAAGGTCAATACTTTCATTTTCAGGAATGAATTTATCTGCAATTACTGCCAAAATTGAAGAGTCCAATCCTCCAGAAAAAAGAATCCCAACTTTCGTGTGAGAACAATTGACTTGTTCTTTGTTTAAAACTAATTTTATACAATTCTTACAATAAGGTGGCTGTTTCTTAATTCTTACTTCAATGGAAGTCTTTAACAGATTTTGTAATTTATTTACTTTCTCGAAAATGTCTTTTCTTTTTAATAAAGACTCCATTACAATTTGAAAATTTTTTTTGTCGAGAGTATCTACATGAAAATATTTTTCATCAATATTAATAGAAGTAAAAGACTGTTCTTTGGAAGGAAAAATAACTTGTTCCAATTTTATGTTTGACTTAAAAAAATTTTCAAACTTGTTGATATTTTCAATAAAAATACTGTTCGGGTTTCGCCAAGGAAAGCACATGAGATTTAAATTTGATAAATCTAAAGCAAAAACTCCAACAGCAGGTATTTCTATTGTCTCTTTAAATCGTTTGCAAGCCACTGATGTAAAAGTTATTGAATTATTTTCACGATTCACATTCATAAGTAAACTGTGTCTTCCAAATAAGTCTCGAGCGAAATATAAAAATTTGCTAGATTTTTGAAAATACACAAAACTATACGGTCCCTTTATTATTTCAAGTGTTGAAATGACGTTTGAAGATTTAAAGGCTTGAAGGATAAATGAAGTATCGCTTTCGTTATTTTCTATGGAACGTCCAGAAAAAACGTCTCCATTCCATAAAAGAATATTTTTATCCTCATCAATGCTAGGTTGAATTGTCATTTTTGAACCTTGAGTCCATAATATGCTAGCAGCAAAGTAACCAAAACATTTGTCCGATAAAGAAACACATTTTTCAAACAAATTGTCTGGACCTCGTCTGCTCACTTTTTCTTTACAAACAATCCACTAAAACATAAATTAAGTTTTAATATAGGTACTTAAAGAAAATAATATATCAAATTTATAAGTTTAATTTTTTTATTTGAAGAAAAATAGTAAATGTTGACAAATTTTCGAGGTTATGTTTTTAAGAGCTGCAAAGTCTTTTATCTGTTATATGAAATGAAAATTGAAAATAAATTTAAACGTATATAGCACATAAAAATTAAAATAACTTTTATATAAATTGAACCAAATAAAATCATTGGTAGAAGTACATTTAAAGGCTTTTAAAACATTTTTAAATTAACAACTAAGATATAAATTGTATAAAATTAATTTATATTACCTCAAGTAATTCATGATAAGGTAATTTATCCTTGGTTGAATTATAAATACAACAAAAAATTCCACACATTTGATTATATTTTAAAAACTTGGATGATTAAAGATGTTAATGATCAAGAAGATCGCCTGTCAAAACTCAAAACAAACCACACCTAACCATACACCTAACCTAATCTTTAAAAATATACACGTGGTGTTGGTGGTACTCTAGCTGCTCGTGATATATATATAAACTTCTTCATCCTATCTCATGGCAAAAAACAATTATAAAAGTATATATTTAAGTATAATTAAACAAATTTATTAGAAAAATCAAAATACTAAATGAAAAAACAAATCTAAATTTTATTCTAAAGGACTCAAAACTGTATATAGGAAACTTTGAAAAGTATATTCAAATTTCATAAAACTACAATAAGAATTATTAATTTTTTCAAAATTAATACCTTTGCTTTGCACGGTGCCTCAAAAATATGGAAGAGAATGGGAAAAGGAACTTAATTGAAAAGAGGTTAATTTTAAAAAAATTAATAATTCTTTGTAGAAATACTCGTTTTTTTCTCTTGAGTGTTTGGCCCAATATCTCGAAACTAATACTTAGAAGTATGATGTTTTTTCACGAAATTATAGGTCCCTCAGGGGGACAAATTGTGATATACGTTTGAACCCGATCAATCAATTCTAACTATTTTTTTTCGCATTTAAAAATTTTGAAAAAATCGTTTTTTTTGCAAAATTGTATGTTTTTTTAAAAAAAAAGTTGAAATGTAAGTATTTTATTCGTTTTATTTTTTTATAACGCATCGATTGAGCTATTATCGAACCCTCTAGTGCAATTTTATCGAAAGTTATTAGAATTTTAAAAATCTTGTTTTTTAATAATTTTATTTTTATGCTTTATTACAAGCTACAATATATTTTTATTATTATGTATGATTAAGAAGCACACCGAATGAGCTATTTGCAAACCTACTATAATCATGTTCCTAGTTATCAAGGTTTCAAAAATTGAAAATTTTGATAAGAATTAATTTTTTTATGTTCTTTTGCTTTTTATATAAATTTTAGGAAGAATAATTTTTGCTCATTTTGTAGTAGACAATTAAAAAATGCATCAATTGGCCTATTTAATATTTTTTGCGAGCTATTAATTAAAACTTTGTGATGTTTGTAGTAATCTCTATGAGGAAGCAATATTTTCAAAAAATTAATACCAAAAATTACTCACACAAAATAAATACTTGAGGTACAACTTGACAGCGGTTTCATCTTGTTTCCTACTTGCGTTTTTAAAAGACTATTTTATGAGTACATATATAATGTTATTATATTTATTATATGAACCCAATTGTAGACAATCAGTTCTAAAAATTGTTACTAAAATCCGCATTTAGGTTCTTGTATTCTTGTCCAGATAATATATTGATATTTTGACTAATTTTAACATCATTATTGTCAAATAAGGGATGTTGTTCAAAAATGTAGCAAGGGGTTTTCGGAGATTGATAATTATTAATTTTAAAATTCATAACAGGATTTTTGTAATATTATGGAAAATATTTAAGAAAAATATAATTTGCAATTCAGTAGACAATATTACTTAAGGATGTTTATCCAAAAAACCAATTTCTACAGATTCTTACAAAATTTTAATGACATATTAAATGCATTACTTTGCATGTACTGTTACAATTTTATTGAATTTTACCGTTCTGTTTTTAAGATAGAAATTTATAAAGTTAGGACTTTTACATGGAAACAGTAACAAAACGCGCAAAATGACTATATTATAATTAATTAAAAACGCACGGTTCTACAAAATTTTTTTAAAAAACTAATATATTTCAAACTGTAATATAATACAACTTTTACAACAATATTTAATTAATTTACCGTATCGTTGTTAAGAAAATGTTATTCAAAGGTTACAATTCTTCACTTTTTTGAAATAATCATGAAGAAAAAATTTTAATAGCTTGAAATTTTAAACGAAAAAATTTTTTTTTCAATAAAATTTGTTTGTGTAATGATTTTAAAACCAAATTATAAGAAGAAATGAAATTAAAAAAATATTGACAATCATGGTCCGATAGAATGAGAACCGCTTGAGGGTATAAACGTCCTTAATAGTTTTTCACAATTTTAATACCGTACAGGGTGTCCAGAGTTCATAATTAAAATAGAAAATACACTGAATTTCCCCTGACTTTGTCATTCACTTTTTTATATCAAATTTTAATAATATCCTTCTTATTTTTCAGAAATATAATCTTCTTCAATTAAAAAAAAGTCCCCTGACTAAATAACAATATTTTCCCTGACTTTCTCTGACTTTTCCCTGACCAAAAAAATTCTTTGACTTTTTCCTGCCTTCCTTGATTTCCCTGATCGCTGGAAACTTTGATACCCAATTACAAATTTTTTGTTTCAATGGAAATTTTCAAAGGATAGATTGCACTGGACCACTGATAAAGATCAATGAGTAAAAAATCCGTGCCTTATTACTTTGAATAAATGAAAGACGGATAACTATTATGTATTTTTACAAGTTTGTAGAATTACTTAATACTAGCCAAATTGAATTTATTTAGATGAAATTAATTATACTATCAAATTAAATTTTGTGAATTAATTTTTATTTATTAAAATGTGTTTTAAATTAATAAATACAAAGACATTTCAGAGAATAACTCCTATTTTCTTCCAAAGTTGAAAAAAAGAAGTTTTTATAGTACATTACAAAAAGTTAGAATATTTTTTTAAATAGTTTTTTGAACAAAATATTTTTATTAAGGGCATGTGATGGAGAATGACGTCACTGGTATAGGCAAAATTTGTCCATAAACTTTCTTTTAAAATAATAAATATTTTGACACCAAACTTTGTAGAATTACTTAAATTATCATTAAAAAGGTCTCTCTGACCCAAGTTTGTTTAAATTTTGTCTTAAAACTAATTTGTTTAATTTTCATGAAAATCAGCTAATTTTTTAAAAAGTTAACTTTAAGGTGAAATGTAAACAAAAACTTGGGTCCGAGAAACCTTCTGAATGATATTTTAAATAATTTTACAAAATTTGGTGTCAAAATATTTATTATTTTAAGAGAAAGTTTACGAACAAATTTTACCAATACTAGTGACGACATTCTCCATCACATGCCCTTAATACAATTAATACAATTTTCTATACAGATTTCTTTTATTCCAAAGTTCTATTGATATGAAATCTTTATTAATTTTAATTTTCTTTTCACAAAACGGAAATTCGATTAGTAACAAACCATTCTCAAAAAAATCTGAGGCACAAAAAGTCTTTAAAATGTGATACGTAGGAATTATGAATTATTCAAATTTGAATAATAATAAACTTTAATTATTATTTAAAACTTTTAATGGTTCAAGTTTTAGTTAATTCATGTTGAAATTATTATAAACTTATAAATATTTTTTAATTTTAACAATGCATATTTAAATTAGGAATTTCAAACTTCAACCAATATTAAAATCTTCAAATTATAAAAAATGTGTATTATAGTATCAAAACTTAAATCAATCCAAACTTTATGATTACAATTTCTACTATTGAAGCATAAAAATATTTTAAAAAATTGGAAACTATGGAACCTGAAATCATTTGCAAATTTAAAGACTATTAATTTCAACTTATAGAAATTTGCACTGAGAGAAAATACGAGATCTTAAAGCATGTGACTCGAAGAATCTCGAAGGATGTGATGTCTAAAACTGTAAAAGCATGTGGACATCCTTTAAAAGGATGGAACAAATGCTCTCAAAGCATTTGACGCATGCTAAATTAGCTTTTGTATACAAATGCTACGATATCTTCTGTCACATCCTCTAGTTTCTCGTCTCACATGCTCTCAGAGGTGACCGAATCGGCAGAATCATTCTGCCAAATCGACCACCCCTCAGAGGTGGCCGAATCGGCAGAATCATTCTGTCAAATCGACCACCTCTCAGAGGTGGCCGAATCGGCAAAATGAAATACATGCAAGCACTTCTGTTTCAATAAACATATATACATCCGTATCAGTGTTTTACTCATTAAATAAATGCGCATTAGTTTTTTATTAATCAAATACATGCGCATTAGTTTTTTATTGAGACGGAAACACCCGAACGGTTCCGGAAACACCCGAACGGTTCCAGAAACACCCGAATGGATCAGGAGGTACCCGAATAGATCCAGAAGTACCCGAACGGTTCCGGAAACACCCGAATGGGTCAGGAGGTACCCGAGTAGATCCGGAAGTACCCGAACGCTTCCGTAAACACCCGAATGGGTCAGGAGGTACCCGAGTAGATCCGGAAGTACCCGAACGGTTCCGGAAACACCCGAATGGGTCAGGAGGTACCCGAATATATCCGAAAGTACCCGAACGCTTCCGGAAACACCCGAATGGGTCAGGAGGTACCCGAATAGATCCGGAAGTACCCGAACGGTTCCGGAACCACCCGAATGGGTCAGGAGGTACCCGAATAGATCCGAAAGTACCCGAACGGTTCCGGAACCACCTGAATGGGTCAGGAGGTACCCGAATAGATCCGGAAGTACCCGAACGCTTTCGGAAACACCCGAATGGGTCAGGAGGTACCCGAATAAATCCGGAAGTACCCGAATAGATCCGCAAGTACCCGAACGCTTCCGGAAACACCCGAATGGGTCAGGAGGTACCCGAATAGATTAAAACTTCTATCAATCTAAATAAAAATTTTTTTAAACTTAAAATAATTGGAACTTATTGTATTGATTCAAATTTACAAATTAAAAATGTTTAATTTGATTTTAATAAGTAATATGAATTGAAATTGTTTTAAACTTAAATTAGTTCAAGATATATGAGTTACTCAAATTGTAATAATAATAAACTAGTGCTTCACGATATCAAGACGATACGATATTTGAGCAAGATTGATATTGGTCTCGAAATTTCTCGACTATCTAAATATCGTATCGATATTGTTGACAAAAATATCGTCTTGAGTCGATAATATCGTCTAAATTAAAATTTTATTTATATATTATGTATCCTATATGATCAAGTATCACTTTAAATGTAAATGTTCAGTCTATTAAACATAGTAAATGCATTAGTATAAAAAGTTCTACCACATTTTATTCACGTTTTTCTTTTAATTTGACGAAATATTTTTCACACGTTTGATTTGTTCACCTTTTTTAAATATCTAAGTATTTTTAACGTTTAGAGGTTTCTATTAGTACGGACGACAGAAGAGATAAAAAAAAGTTACCTACAATTAGATTACTGTAAACCTTTTAAAAAATGGAAAATTTTTTTTATCTAGAAAGGTGCCATAGGGTCTTAAAAACGAGAAACAATATTCATTATAAAAAGAAAATAATATTAATAGCTTACATTTTGAAATGGCGCAAAGACCTACTATGCGCAGTGCATTATAGAAACTTCTATATTTTTAAACTTTAAACGCATTTTTCTCAAAACCACATTTTTCAAACTGGCCGGTAACAATTAACAATTGTCTATCGATTTTTTACTGAAAAACTTGAAATTTTTATTCAAATTTACGCCATTTATACGAAAACCGTCTTTTCCAAAATCCCCTAGATACTTCTCTAGCTTTTGAGTTGAAAATTCAAAAAAATGTTGGGTTTTGGTTCTAGATCAAAAATTGGAACAGATTTTCTACCGATTTGGAACAGACCTCTACTTAAGAAAATGAGTTTTTTAAATCGACCGTCTAGACTGCCATTTTAACTTTTTTAACATAGTAAAATAATTTTTTTATATTTCAATAGATACCTAATAATAATAAATAAACCGGGATTAATTCATTTTATTCTGCTCCCTTAAAAAAATCTTAAAATTAGGTCTAATTTTCGTGCTTTACACAGTGGTCTAACTCCTTAAAGCAAAACAAAAGTTTTCAGTGAGTAGCACCTGACTAATGCCCAACGCACAATGAATACGTGAATTTAATAATTTACGTTAAACCTATGTCATATTCAAAATAAAACAATTCTTTAAAAGATCAATATGTTTTTCAAACCATATTTTTTCTCAATCTTAAATCATTGAGATCAATACTTCTCATTAAAGTCGATATCGATAATATCGAAAATCTCGGAAGTCCTTTATCGATATTGTATCGAATTTTTTTTTAGAATATCGTCTTGATATCGTCTTGAATTTCGAGACGATATCGAGATGATATCGATATTATATCGACATATCGTGAAGCACTATAATAAACTTCAATTATTACAAACTTTGCTCAATTTTAGCGCAAATTAAACAAATTTTTATTTAAAATCTTCGTTTTAAATTTTCCTATTTCCTCAAGCCGCATTTTATATTTTTTATTTATTCATATTAATTTTTTCATAACAATCTACGCTCTGAATTTTGAATCAGTATAAAAAATTAGCCAACGACGTTAATCAGTAAAATTTTTACTGTAAATCAGTGAATTTCACTGATTCATCAATCAGTAAATAAAATGAATGTATCAGTAAACTTTCACTAATTCTCGGGGAAAATTGCACCGTTTCAAATCTGTGGCTAATTTTTCAATGATTCACCAGTGAATATATCACTGATTTAAATTTCGAGAGTCTAGAAAAAGTAAAATTTTGCAGAAAATCAATATCGACCATTCATGGTTGCTACAGAAGTCTATATTCCAAATTCCATGACTTTTCCAGGTTTTCCAGAACAAATTTCGGGAAAATTCCAGGACAATTTTAAAAGAAATTCATTATTTTTGTAAAAATTAAAATTTTTTTTAATAATTGCAAATTAATTATTAATTTTAGTTAATTAAATTAACTAATTGAATAATGACATAAATAAATGAAAGCTTTTGCAAAAATTAAAAAGTCATAGACAATAATTGAAAAATTGAATAAAATATTGGACGTTTGAGGAAAACAATTGAAAGGTAAAGAAATTAATTGAAGTTTAAAGAAAAAAATTGAAATTTGAAGAGAATAATTCGAAAATATCAAAGATCCTAAAATACTTATTTATTTCATAATAAATAATAATAATAACATGAAGAAATTAATTAAATTTTGAAGAAAATAATTTGAAAATGACAAAAACAATTCAAATTTGAAAAAAAAATTGTAAAATGACAAAAATAAATGAGAAATTGATTAAAAATCAAAAAATAAAGACAAAAATTGAAATGAAGTAATTGAAACTTGAAAAAAATAATTTAAAAGTTTTAAAAATAAATGAAGAATTAAAAAAAAATTAAATTTGAAAAAATTATTTAAGACTGGTGTAAAAAATAAATTTTTGAGAACGATAATTGAAATATTGACGAAATAATTTAGAAACTAATTGAATAATAACACAAATAATCAAAAGCTGGAATAAAAATTAAACATTTAAATACGATAATTGAAAAATTAAAAAAAAATCTAAGTTTGAAAAAAATAATTGAAAATTAAAGAATTTAATTGAATTTAAAAAAAAATTGGAATTTGAAGAGAATAATTCAAAAATTTAAAAAAAATTTAATTACATAAAGAGTAATTCAAGTTTCAGAATCATCATTGAAATTTGTAGAAAATAATTGACAAATGAATAAAAAATGAATACATTGATGACAATAATCAAACGAATGACGGAACTGATGGAAATTTGACAAAATAATTTAAAACTGGTGTAAAAAATTAAAAAATTCACAACAATAAAAAAATTGAATAAAAATAATTGAAATTTGTAGAAAACAATTCTAAAATGGATTAAATAATAGAAATATGAAGAGAATAATTGAAAAATGACAAAATACCCAAATAATAACAAAAGTAATTGGAATTTAAAGAAAATAATTGAAAAATAACAAAAGTAAATTGAAACTTGTGTCAAAAATTTAAATATTCATGACAATAATTACATGGTTGCTACAGAAGTCTGAGTTAAAAAGTCTCGGACTTCTACAGGTTTTTCACAACAAAGAGCATAGCCGGTTAAGTATGTAAAATCTGCCCCCGCACCTATTGTGCTCTTATTGCTGTCACAATTTGGCATTGCTGTGAAAAAAATTTTCACCAAATATTAACCCTTAAATCCAATTTTTGGGGGAGATATGGAGGGGGTAAGTAAAATTGAAAAATGTGTTTTTCTCCAAAACGGCTGATTCGATTTCATTAAATAAAATATATGTTAAGGTAGTCAATGAGACTATTAAGAAAAAAAAAGTTTTTATTTTTGCACAAAAATTACAATAAAAAAAAAATTCTCAAAATTTTAAAAAAAATTTTTTTTTGTTATATTTAAGAGCGACACTCACAGATTTCAGCTAATTTATTCCCCAAAGTATCCCCAATAATAAAAAATGTTTAGCTAATTTATTTTCGATGTGCGTCATAGTAAAAAAAATTAAAATATGTTGTGCTCATGGAACGTTACAGAGTAATAGCCATTGACGGATCCACGAGGGGGGGTCATGGGGGTCATGATCTCCCCTGGAGCCTTGTATATAAATGTGTGTGAGAGAGAGGTAACATTATAGTGTCTAAATAATTATATTATATTATTTAAACGGTCGCCATGTAAGTTTTACGGTTTAGGCGATAGGTCCCTTTTCTTGTGCGGCGTCATATGTATTTTATCATATTTTTTATTTTTAAAACCCATGTTCATTGTTTATGATCCTCTAAGTATATAAAATGTAAGACTAACGAAGATTAAAAATATAACAAAAGTAAATAAATATAAAAATGTGACACGTCGAAGTAGCTATATTGCCAGGGGCGCACAGTGGGACTTTTAGCTTTTTTTTTGTCAATATTTAATATCTCTCGACAGAATAGACGAAAATGAGTGGTCCCTCGATCAAAATAAAGCTAGATAAATTCGGAATAAGAAAAAATTATAGAAAAGCTTTCTTCTAATTTTTCTGGTCTAGGAAACACTCGAGAACTTAGCAATTTTTCAAAAAAACGACAAATTGAAGTATACACTGTAAAAACAACCATCTTAAAATGCATTGTAGTCACTTTTAAAACGTTTAAAGTATCTTATATTTCAGCTTCCATCTTAAAAAACTAATGCATTTTCAGATACTTTTGCTAACTTTTTGGAAACATCTTAAAAGTGACTACAAATATGTCTTAAATTAAGACACCTACTTTTTGCAGTGTACAAACAAAACAAATTTGTAAAACTTTACAAAAGTCATTATTCGTAAGCTTCCGAGGTCGCTACATTAAAATATGAATAAAACGTTAACTTTCAAAATGGCGAATCCAATATGTCGGACTTAAATCTGAAAAAATAATCGATGTTTACGAAACTTGGTTTTCAGATGTTTTTTGGGTCGTAGAATGTAAATATAACATTAAAATTGGGAAAATCAATATGGCGGATCCAGTATGGCGGGCTAAAATCTTAAAAAATATTCGATTTTTACGCAACTTGGTTTTCTTATTTTTTTTGGGTCGCAGAATGTAAATATAATACTCAAATTGAGAAATTCAATATGGCGGATCCAGTATCGCGGACTAAATTCCCCAAAAATATTCTATTTTTACAAAACTTGATGTTCGAATGTTTTTGGAGTCGTAGAATTAACTTTGTTAACTTGTTTATTATAATTTGATAACAAAAAGTAAATAAATAACTTACAAACTTTTATAAAAATTTAAATACACTTTTAATAATTACTTTAAACTTTAGAACCTATTCGCATATGCGTTAGTACAAATTATTATAACAGAATCTCAAGACTATACATTATCCTTCTTTTAGTTCTCTAAAGAGTATCTATCACGTTTAGAATTTTCGTCACTTTTGATTACATCTTCAACTATATTGTAAAAGCAATTTAGATACAAAATCATTTTACTATAAAAACATCTAAAAACCAAGTTTGGTAAAAATCGAGTGTTTTTGGGGAATTTAGTCCGCGAAATTGGATCCGCCATATTGATCAATTTGAATATTATATTAACATTCTGCGACCCAAAAAACAGCAGAAAACCAAGTTGCGTAAAAATCGAATTTTTTTTTGATATTTTAGCCCACCATACTAGATCTGCCATATTGAATTTCTCAATTTAAATGTTATATTTACATTCTACGACCCCAAAAACATCTAAAAACCAAGTTTCGTAAACATCGATTATTTTTATAGATTTAAGTTCGCCATAATGGATTTGCCATTTTGAAAGTTAACGTTTAATTCATATTTTAATGTAGCGACCTCAGAAGCTTACGAATAACGACTTTTGTAAAGTTTTACAAATTTGTTTTGTCTGTATACTTCAATTTGTCGTTTTTTTGAAAAATTGCTAAGTTCTCGAGTGTTTCCTGGACCAGAAAAATTAGAAGAAAGCTTTTCTATAATTTTTTCTTATTCCGAATTTATCTAGCTTTATTTTGATCTAGGGACCACTCATTTTCGTCTATTCTGTCGAGAGATATTAAATATTGACAAAAAAAAAGCTAAAAGTCCCACTGTGCGCCCCTGGCAATAGCTACTTCGACGTGTCACATTTTTATATTTATTTACTTTTGTTATATTTTTAATCTTCGTTAGTCTTACATTTTATATACTTAGAGGATCATAAACAATGAACATGGGTTTTAAAAATAAAAAATATGATAAAATACATATGACGCCGCACAAGAAAAGGGACCTATCGCCTAAACCGTAAAACTTACATGGCGACCGTTTAAATAATATAATATAATTATTTAGACACTATAATGTTATCTCTCTCTCACACACATTTATATACAAGGCTCCAGGGGAGATCATGACCCCTATGACCCCCCCTCGTGGATCCGTCAATGGCTATTACTCTGTAACGTTCCATGAGCACAACATATTTTAATTTTTTTTACTATGACGCACCTCGAAAATAAATTAGCTAAAAATTTTTTATTATTGGGGATACTTTGGGGAATAAATTAGCTGAAATCTGTGAGTGTCGCCCTTAAATATAACAAAAAAAAAATTTTTTTGAAAATTTTGAGAATTTTTTTTTTATTGTAATTTTTGTGCAAAAATAAAAACTTTTTTTTTCCTAATAGTCTCATTGACTACCTTAACATATATTTTATTTAATGAAATCGAATCAGCCGTTTTGAAGAAAAACACATTTTTAAATTTTACTTACCCCCTCCATATCTCCCCCAAAAATTGGATTTAAGGGTTAATATTTGGTGAAATTTTTTTTCACAGCAATGCCAAATTGTGACAGCAATATGAGTACAATAGGTGCGGGGGCAGATTTTACATACTTAACCGGCTATGCTCTTTTGGGATTTTTTGCCTAGAAAAATTTAGAAAAAGTACTAAAATGAATGAAATTCCAGGTTGGTTTTGTAAATTCCCTGACATTTCCAGGTTTTTCAGGTTTTCCAGGTTCTGTAGCAACCATGATTAAAAAATGAAATGTTTCATCGGAGATCATATTAAAAATATTTTAGAGTAGGTATTTCTTATTTATAAATATTTGTACGTATAATAACAGTTTTGTGGAAGAGTAAGCAGTAAAAGTTCAATTTATTCTATATTCCTTAAAGATTATTACTAAAATTTTAATAAATACTTAAAACTTGTATTCTTCTATATAATCTTAGACTTCAAAAAATTGTTTAAACCCTGATTATTGTTAATTTTAAATTTTCTTAAAAATCATCATACAAAGTTCTAGTTTTTTTTTAAATGCAGCAACATACAATACATACAATAGCTACAAATAAAAGGATATTTAGTTATTGATTGAAATATTTTGAAAAAAGTAGAACTTTATATGATTATTTTTAAGAAAATTTAAAATTAACAATAAATTTTTTAAACAGCTGTTAACAATTGAAGATTATTCTTCATCTTCATATACTTATTACTTTTAGTTATTGTAGACATAAAATGTTGAAAAATTGAGATAAAAATATAAATTTGTAGGCACGGAAAAATACGAGTTAGCTGCGGCAGCTAAAAAAATTAACTGATACTTATTTAGCTATGTTGACTAAATAAGGGTCTGCTAAATTTTGATAGCAGCAGCGGCTAACTCACTTTTTCCGTGTAATTATTTTTAATAAAATTTAAAATAAACAACAATAGATTGTTTAAACAATTGATAACAATTTAAGATTATCCTTCATCTTCATACTTACTCTCTAAATATGAATTAGTGAATTTTTACTTATTCAGATTTAAAGAGTATTACTTTTACTTATTGTAGACATAAAATGTTGAAAAATTGAAAAAAAATTAGTGCGCATGTATTTGATAAATAAAAAACGAGTGCACACGTAGTTAATCAATAATAAACATCACACAAAGTACCTCCTGACCCATTCGGGTGGTTTCGGAACCGTTCGGGTACTTCTTGATATATTTGGTTACCTCCTGACCCATTCGGGTGTTTCCGGAAGCGTTCGGGTACCTCCTGACCCATTCGGGTGTTTCCGTAACTGTTCGGGTACTTCCGGATTTATTCGGGTACCTCCTGACACATTCGGGTGTTTCCGGAAGCGTTCGGGTACTTTTGGATCTATTCGGGTACCTCCTGATCCATTCGGGTGGTTCCGGAAGCGTTCGGGTACTTCTAGATCTATTCGGGTACCTCCTGACTCATTCGGGTGTTTCCGGAAGCGTTCGGGTACTTCCGGATCTATTCGGGTACCTCCTGACCCATTCGGGTGTTTCCGGAAGCGTTCGGGTACTTGCGGATCTATTCGGGTACCTCCTGACCTATTCGGGTGTTTCCGGATCTATTCGGGTACCTCCTGATCGATTCGGGTGGTTCCGGAAGCGTTCGGGTACTTCTAGATCTATTCGGGTACCTCCTGACTCATTCGGGTGTTTCCGGAAGCGATCGGGTACTTCCGGATCTATTCGGGTACCTCCTGACCCATTCGGGTGTTTCCGGAACCGTTCGGTACTTATACTAATTATTAAAGTTTGAAGCAATTAAAATTCGTATTAATAAAATCAAGTTTAAAATTTTTAATTTAATTTAATTTGTAAAGGTAAAAGATTGGAATAATTGTTCCCATGGATTAAATTAAAAAAAAGTTATACATTTTAAAACTTTAGTTATATTTCAATTTTGATTCATTCAAATTTGAAATATTTTCAATTTGAATCGATAGAAGTTGTGAATTTTTTAATTTCAAGAATGAAAAAATATTGATAAAAATTTTGAAGAATGGTTTGTTATTAATTGAATTTTGTAAAAAAAAATTCAAAATAAGGAATTCTTATTATCAAAACATGTTTGGTATATATTAAGTTTGCATAGAAGTTTAAATTCTCCTGAATTTTAAATTTAAATTAAGTAATAAATTTATATTTTATTTTTAACAATAGTGTATTAAAATATAAATGCGTGTTTCACTTTAATCTACTTTACAGTTTTTAATAAAGATTGACACCACTTTAAACATAATATGAAAATTAATGAAAAAATATGTAGATGTAAATAATTTAAAATAATTTAATGTTTCCAATATATTCAACGATTTGATTATAATTTTATTGAATACAACATAAATAAGAATAGAAACGAATATCATAAAATTAAATTAAACAAAGCGAGCACAGTTTTTCAATATTTTTAAGGCTTTTAAATGCCGTCTTTATAATTTATTGCTTTTTTTGGTAGACTTACATTTGTTAAACTAAATATATTTTTGGTTGATATAAAAATTCCTTAAAATTTTAAGCGTAGAAGTTTAAATTGAATGATATTTAAATTTTTGGAAATAAGATTTTAAATTGTTTCAAATAATTCTTAGGAAAAGAAGTCTGTATAAATAAAAAAATTTAGAATCGGTAAATTCAAGTATTAATTAATTAAAGTTTGAATTAAGTATAAGTTTGAATCGATTTGAAATTTCCAAATTTCTATAAGTTGAAATTAATAGTTTTTATATTTGCAAATGATTTCAGGTTGCACTGTTTCCAATTTTTTAAAATATTTTTAGACCAAAATAGTGGAAATTGTAATCATAAAGTTTGGATTAATTTAAGTTCTAATATGCATTGTTAAAATTAAAAAATATTTATAAGTTTATAATAATTTTAACACGAATTGATTAAAGCTTGAACAATTAAAAGTTTTAAATAATAATTGAAGTTTATTATTATTCAAATTTGAATAATTCATAATTCCTACATATCTTATTTGAATACACTTTTTGCGCTTCAGATACAATAAAGATACCATAATATTATAGTTTAAGACACTTTCGAGACACTTGTTTTTAGAGTAAACTAATTAAAATTTGAAACACTTTGCTTGAATTCATATTACTAAAATCAAGTTTAAAATTTTTAATATAATTTAATTTGTAAAAGTTAAAGATTAAAATAAAATAAAATGAACTCATTTTTATTTTAATTTCTAAAAAAAACAAATTATTTCAATCTTTCACTTTTACAAATTGAATTAAATTAATCCTCAACTGCTAAACTGGGTCTGACAGACCCGGTAGACCTTTCCCGCTCTCTCCTACAGCAGACTGTAGATTGAAAATACTGAAAAAATGGTTCTAAAAACCCGGGTTTGCCAGACCCAATCTAGCAGTTGAGTGTTAAAAATCTTAAACTTGATTTATAAATCTTAAAACTTTGGTTATATTGCAATTTTGATTAAAATTGAAGTTTGAAATAATTTAAATTAATAGAAGTTAAGAATTTTTTAATTTGGAAAAATTAAAATTTATATCGATAGAAATTTTTGAGAATGGTTTGTCCCTAATCGAATTTCGTATTGTTTAAAGAAAATTTAAAAATAAAGATTTCATATCAATAGAAGTTTGGAATAAAATAAATTTGTATAGAAAATTGTATTAATAAAAAATATTTTGTTCAAAAAACTTTTTAAAAAAATATTCTAAGTTTGTGTAACGTACTAAAAAAACTTTTTAATTTTAACTTAGGAAGAAAATCGAAATTATTCTCTAAAATTTCTTTGTATTTATTAATTTATAACACATTTTAATAAATAAAAAATAATTAACAAAATTTAATTTGATAGTATAATAAATTTAATCTAAATAAGTTCAGTTTATTTTTTGTATTAAAACCATACTAGCACATTGAAAAATGTAATTCTCGCGCGCTTATTTTTGGCTAGTTATTAATATTATTAGATAGGTCAGCCTGAACCAAACTTGTTTGAATTTTTCCTTCAAATTAATTTTTTGAAATTTCTGAAATTATTTCTTATTTAGCTTCAACTTCATTAGTTTGTGGTGCTTATATAACATACATAATATTAATAGTCTTGGGGTAAACTCAAAAAAACATTTTATTCTTCACAAAGTTCTAATAATAATAATCAAATACATGTTATGTATAATTATATATAATAATATTATAATATTAATACATAATATACTACAATTTTAATACGACTTGTAGATAATAAACTTATCATATCACTTACGTACTGATATATCACCAATTAATATAAATATTTACAATGAAAATCTTCTTTGTTCTTTGCAGGGTTAAGAACCAATCGCTCTATTTTTTATAGAACTTTCATTACGATGACATAAAATCGCTGATGTACTGCAGTTTATACAACACTTAAAATAGTGAATAGGCGATTCCCTCGATGACTGGCCTCGTACCCGATGGTCGGGAAAGCTCCGCAAGGACCAGATTTAATGCAACCTTCAATAATTAACAATCAGTTGTAAACTACAATGTTTTCACGACATAGACACATGAAAAAAGTTCAATACAAATTTTTATATAAAATTATAAAATTGGCAATTCATGCTAAGCAGATTCTTTTTTCTAAATACAAAATGTTGCTGCAAAAGTTTTAGCTGACTTTGTCTTATCTTTAAAGCTCTACATGCAATCTAAAATTTTTAGTCAGTCCTGGCAAAGATTTTTGCCACTAAGAAGCGTTCGTTGTTCATGAAACTATTTTTTCTTCCCAGTGATTTATAATGCAATCTTGATGTTGTAGATTCACTCATTTTGAACTTACTCGTAGTCTTCCTCTTCAGGTCGAACCTGAGGGAACCTTCGAAGTTGTTGTGGAGGCTGAGGTCGTCTCTGCTGCAATGGAATATTAACTTCTTCTGGACTCCTAAATACTTGGTTTATTGGTAAACGAAATTGAGAAAGGCTTGGCTGTGGACGACCACCGGATGGCAAACTATTCAGACTTGCAGGTTGTTGGTTAGCATACAATTGCTGAAAAATTTTATTTTATTTCATTTATTATGTTTATTTGCATTTTTCATATTACAGTAAAAGGGATTTCTTAAAGAATTTCCTTTGAGATTTCTACGAGGATTTTAAACTTATGTTAGAAGTTTTTTGTTCTTAAACAATTTTTTTGAGGAGTTTTAAGGAAAAAATTTCTGGCATTTTTCGTTCCCAGGAAAAAAAATACAAATGAGGATTTAATTTTCATTTTAATAAGTGAAGGTTAAACTAGAAATTAAAGAAAAAAACTATAAAATAATGTAAAATTACGACAAAAGTGAATAGATACTTAGAAATTTAAGAAACAACCATAACCCTCTAAGACCCTCATGAAACTGAGAAACAAAAAAAAATAGGTTTAGATAATGATCCAAGAATTTAAAAAAATAGAGGTTTTGAGGAAGAATTAATTGAGGGTAAATTTTCATAAAAAAATGAGATTAAAAACGATACATTATTTTGCAAATTGAAAAGGATAGACTAAAATCTCTGTATTTAGGAATATATATTCCAAACATATTTTATGTTTCGAAAAATCTTAATTACATGTCTGATAATTTTAAAAAAAATTTTAATAGCTTTAAACAGTAAGTAAATTTGCCAAAGTAAAATAAATTAGGCACTTTTAAAAAATTCAATTAAAAAATTTAATTTAAAACCTTTTATTAATGATATGTTGATATGAGAATGTAATAGGTATATTTATGTAATATAAATTTTACTTTTAAAATCAATTACCTGATTAACAGGTCTTCGGATGGGATTAATTTGAAATTCGTTTTCTCGTTCATCGGTATAAATGTCAGCTGGATAATATCTCTCGCTGTATCTCAAGGTCACATTGGGTTTGCTCTCAGCTTCGGCCAAGTTCAAGGGTTTATAGAGGTATTCATTTACAAAGTGATATTGAGAGCTTTTCTTGCAACTGATGTCACCGCTGGGAGGCATACAAATTAAATGAACCTAAAGAAAAAGAAAATAAGTAGAAAAAATGCTGTTATTAAATAGAGCAAATTTAAGAAAAGAAATCAAGAAAACAACTAGTTTAATTCAGAACTTGTCATTGAGTTTGATAATGTTTGCTCTTTTGTTCAATATCACAAATAATTATTTCAATTTTTCAGAATTACTTGATGGAAAGTGAATCCCTCGGGGCAAATCCAAGAGTGCTTCGCATTATCTTGACAATAGTGGAATACTTCGCAGTTGAGCTCTTCGTCAGCATAATATCCAGTTTGCTTATTTACACAATCGAATTTACTTTGTGGAAGAAGAAGGCTTAGACGATCAGGTTCCTCTTTTTCTTCCTCCAATTCTTCTTCAGGTAGTCTCTGTTTCAAAATATTTTATTAGAATTTATTTAGAATTTTTGTAATATTTTAAAATTTGGGACCAAGATGTTTTCTGATCATGAGAGCGACCTGAAAACAGGACATCTGGAGAAATTAACCAGAATTCTTGTTAAAATAACCGAAAAATCATGTTAAATAGGCCTTAACCGGAATTCCGGTTATTTTAACCGTACAGTTTTTTTAGTGTATATTTATACATGACAAGTTTCAAATTAGGTGCGAAATAGGTATCTGATATGCCTTGAAGGCATTTTTGTTCTTAGACTTGATCAGGCTTAAATTTAAAAAGATTAATATGACAGTTAAACAAGTGCATAAAATGGAAAACAAATAAATTTACTTATTAATTCGTTATTCAACTGAAATAATTTTTTTTGGTGTATTTTATACCTGGCCATTGGGTCCAAGAGGAGGTGGTCCACGGAACGGACCTCGTTGCTGTTGATTTGCAGATGGTTTACGGTAAAGCTGAAAATAATTTTTATCATTGTTTTTTTTTCTTCAGCTTATATTTGAACCGCCGCGTGCAGAAACCACCTAAGCACTCGAAATGTCAGCAAGCGAGTGAAGTTAATAATAACTTTAATTGTTAGGGACAGAAATCACTCAGAGATGATTTCTGTATGCGGCGGCTCATATACCGTAAAAATATTTCTTTACAAAAATAATAGGTTAGCAATTTATTTTATTTATTAGAGCCACAACCTCAGCCGTACTGAGAGATATCTTGATCATTTTTTTTGTAATCTGTCTTATGGAATAATTTCTAATGAATACCAATGAATACTTTTGGACAGGGATTTGAATTCAGATCAGGACAAAGCACTGATAACAGCACCTGCATTTTTTAGAAAATTCTCTAAAATTCTCATTACATTTTTTGCAATTTAAATGTGAAATTCAGGGAGTTTGCAGAATTATTCACTTTCGGGGAAATTTGGACGCTAAATTTGCTTGAAAATGTAATGAGAATTCTGCAGGAAAATATGATCGGAATTTCCTACTGATGTGTAATTGGAATATCTACAAGAATCTTATTGGAATTTTGAACTAAAATTCAATCGATATTTCGCATGAAAGTGTAATTTAAATTTTCCACTAAAATGTAATACTGCGTTCTATTTTGTAAAAATTGAAAAATAAATTTAAATGAATCTCATGATTGATTTTCCTTCCGATTAAATTGTAGTGTGAACTTCCGATCACTTTTCCGTGCAGCATTCTGATTATATTGTCAGGCAAATCTCATGTTTAAATTTCTTCAAAAGAGGACATTCTCTCCGCTGAATCCGAATCCAAAGTCAGAATAATCAAATTGGCTCAATTTTTTTTAGATAATCTCAAAAAACTGCTCAAAAATAAAAAAAATAAAAATTTTTTTTGTCCGGAACAATATTCTAGTGTATTCTTACGTATTTCTCTCCACTGAATTCGAATCCGAAGTTAAAATTGCTAGATTGGTTCTACTTTTTGAAATAACTTTAAAAAACTGATCAAAAACACGAAAAAATCGCTTTTTTGAGATTATCTCAAAATTTTTAGCTAATCTGATCATTTTGATTTTGGATTCGGATTCAGCAGAGAAAAATACGTGGGGGAGAGTGTTGCAAAGACGTTTTTCAAAATATCTCCCTTATTTCTAGACCGTTTTAACTTATGTTTAAAGTTTATAATAATTATAACTGGAGCTATTGTTTAAAAAAAAATCTTCAAAATATAAAATGTATTAAGGAATATACAAAAAAAAATGTTTTTACAAGTATGAGATGAAAATTTTATTGACCAAAACTAGTAAATTTTGATTCTAAATGTGAATTTTAAAAAATTTTAAATGTCACGTTCTAATAGAGTAATCATTTATCTACACAATCTGTGCAGAATCCAGGTTCAATTTTCAATCTAAATATATAAAATTTTAAATTAAAAAAGGTTTGTCGTTTGGGGCAAAGACTCTTAAAGAAGAATACAAATAATACAATTTTAGTGCAGTAAATTTTCGATTCAAAACTCTACTTTTAAAAAAATAAAAACAACTTTATTAGTTTTTGAAAAAATGTTACAGGTAAAAAGTTTTTTAATGATTAAAAGTTATATTTGTGGCCTGGACAGTGAAAAGGGGGCTTACATGTTGAAAAATCGTTTTTCATTTTTTTTGCCGATTCTGATCGATTTTTTGACGCTCTTTCACGTGGTGTAAACTAAAAAAAAATTTTTTTTTTAAACATTTTTTTTTTGTTCTAAATAATGATTTTATTATGTAAAAAATAACGAATATTTCGATTTTGACACTAAAAGGTTTTATTGTCGGTCAAAGGGTTAAATTATAGAAATAAAACCGAATTTAATTTATGCAATCAATAAAGTAAAATTGAAATCTGTTAATTAAGAAGACAAGTTACAAATATTCAAAGCAGGAAATGATAATGATTAACAAGATTTCTTAAACTGGTTTACAAGATACAAACTGAAATTGAGAGTTGGTTGAGTGAATTGCACAACTGAATTAATTTAAAGGCAATGTGCATAAATATAAGCATTGAGCATACACTATAAATTGCTTAAGCTTGGGAAAATCCGGAAGTCAAAAAGTTATACATAAATGAATATTTTATGGATTTAAATATTTTTTATTATTGTTTATGTAATTCTTAAATTAGAAGTCGTTCTAAAACTAAAACTAAAAACTAAAAGCAAAAATAAAACAACCTCGTTTAAAGTAATATGCGACAAATTATAAATTTATGATTTTATGCATAATCGGCTGTGGTTTGAACGAGTCATAAACAAAACATAAATTGAGTCTTGCACATTTCGCCTTTTTAGGTCGGCCAATGAGAAATTTCTTCCTCCGAATGTAGGTTTATAATGTATGCTCCTACACTTTCTCATTAATAATTTTATTTTATTATTTAAGTGTCGAGAAATTGTACTCCAAATTATTGTCCTAAATAACTTTTGTTGGAATTAAAGTTTAAATAATTACAAAGAAAGAAAAAGAAAGGTCGTTTTGCAAATACTCGTGTGAAAATTGAGTTATTGTGCTCTAAGTCCAAGATGATGGGAATCTTCAGAATTAAAATAAAATACTTTACCATTACGTATGTTTTGCATTACATGTGTATCACTGGGAATATTTAAAATTAATAGTTTCCTGAGATTTAGTATTAGTAGTTTATAGTAATACCCTCGAGCGGGGATATTTTGTGCACAAAACCGCTCTTCTTCCATCGAGAAAACAATTTTTGGCTAAGTTATATAAATTCGTGCACAAAATAGTCGGGGCTATTTTGTGCATCAAAGTTTGTTATTTATAAAGTTGTGTAAACAATTTTTTTTCCGTTTTGCTGTATGAAATATTTTTTCCAGATATTTTAGAGTACAATAAAGAAAACTAGAGCTAGAAATATTTCTTTTTGTAGGAATTGTTTAACTAATTTGAAAGTAAAACACTGAATTTTCACAAAAATGTAGATTTACAAAAAAAAGTTATTTTTGAAGAAAATTTTACTTAGTTTAACTTCTACTACACTTCTTGAGTTATTTTAAAAGAAAAAGTTTCAAAATTAACTTGAAAAGCATGTAATTATTAATGTTACTTTTTTAAGTTTTAAGTTTTTCAGTTTTTTAGACTTTTTTCTTAAAATGTGCAATAAAAAGTTAGCGCATCACGAACACATCGCAACTAAATTGTCAACAATTATCATTAATACTTTTAGAAACACTTCACGGTGGGCCTGAACCGTAACTTTAAATTAACTACTTTTTTTATTTCAAATTTTTGTATTGCCTTCGATTCAGAAGCGTAAAAGTAGTGTGTAAAATAATTTTTAGTGAAATTCGTCAAGGCATTTTTAAAAAAAGTAATTTTTTAAAAACTAAATGTGATGAACAGATTTTATGTCAAATAATAATTCATTAGAAAAACAGGTGGATTAGTAAAATAATCTTTTTTTTTATTGGTAGAGTTTTATGGAAAAAAGAAATGTTGCAAATTAACTTAAAATATAATAGTTTATTTAGTGTTTACATATCCTAAAATATCAAATCATTATTTTTTTTAACAAAAAATATTATTTATGTTAACATTAAAAATTGGGATAAATATAAAGTTTCTTATTCACATCCGCTTTATGCAAGTAATAATTTGTTAAAAGCAGTACAGGAATATAATGCTTGACACTTGTAATTTGTGTATATGTATAATATTATAATGTTAACATAAAAAATATTGTTTGTTAAAAATATTTATTTTTGTCGTGATATGAAAAAAGGGACCTAAGAAGCAATAAGTTTGAGGTTATATTTAAGATTTTTAAAATAAAAATACACAAAGAGGATCAGTACTCAATGCAATTTATTCACTGAAAAAACAATTTAAAATTTACTTGAGTATTAGGTAATATTTACTTTTTTTACTTAAGCAATGCAAATAAATTAAAAATTGAATCCAGGTAGTTTTTACATTGTTTTCTAAAAGAAAAAAAAACAAATGACACTTTTGAAGCAAATTTGACGTTTTGTGTCAAACTCTTCGAAGTTAAATTTTAATTATATTCCGGAAGATTTAATAATGAAAGTATAAATAAAAGTAAGTAGAAAAGTAATTTATGTATTAATTTATTATTTATGTTTTCATTAATTACTCCAAATATTCGTTCCAAATACAAAACGTAAAATTTGATTCGAAAAGTGACATTTTTTTATCCTTAGAAAACAAAGTAAAAATTACCTGGTTTCACAGCAATTTTTAATTTGTTTCCATTTCTTGAGTAAAAAAGTAAATAATACTTAAAACTCAAGTAAATTTTAAATTGTTTTTCTTTCAGTGTTGATATTGTCGCTTTAGACTACATCCAAAATGTTCAGTAGTAACTGATTTAGATTTAACAAAATTAAAAAGGAACTCATAATCAAGGTAAAAATATCACCGAGCGTAACCTAAAACTTCTTGCTTCTTAGATCCCTTCATTCATATCGCATCACATTTGATATTTTAGCATATTTAAACACTAAAATTTCATTCTATTTAAAGAATAAATCTTCTATTTTCAATTAATTTGCAACATTTCGCTAAAAATTATTTTATACACAATTTTTACGGCCCTGAATCGAATGCCATAAAAAAATTTGAAGTAAATAAGTAGCCATTTAAAGTTGGTTCAGACTCACCGTGACTTTAAACTTCCGGAGATCTGAACAGAAGTTTGACAACTTTGAAAATTTTCAGCTTGATTTTCACGACTTTACGAATTTTTTTCTGATAAAGAATTAAGTAATTTTATTTAGTATTCTCTGTAGTCTAGATATCAGAAAATATTTATACCAAATAGGAAACTTAAACAACTCAATATAAAGATTTTATTCATTAGAAACCTCGCGTGTACAAAATAGCCCCGCTTGACGGAATATTTTAATTATTTAAGACTTACTGGTTGTTGTTGCCTATAAACTGGAGAAGGTGAAGGTGTAGGAGTTACTGCATTGTCTTCATAACTGTTATCACGATATCCTGAAGAAGATGCTAATCCTTGTGCATAAAGAGGACCTAGACTGCCTTTGCTAGGGAAAGAAACTGACCTCGGTTCTAAATTGTCGTAAGGATTTTGTGCAGTCGCAGCTGCTAAACAAAGTAGCAAGCACACCCGGTGCATTTTTCTGTAAAATAGAAAGAAAATTCTTATTAATTATTATATAGGTACACATAATAATCATAAAAATTAATTAAATCTTTTATTAATTTAAAAAAATTTATTCATTTATTACTTCTGGGAATGTAACTTTATTGACTATTTCAATTATCGCGGTAATACCGTAAAACTTTTTACATAAACGGTTTATTGTTAAATTACCGCTGTAAAAGATTATTATTTATTGTTATTTTTTGTAATATAATATTAATACAAACATTATGCAAAAAGTAGAAATAATAATTTCGGTTTTTTTTTAAAAACAACCGGTTTACCAAAGCGCCATTTGTGCCTTTTAGTTATCTCTTTTCATTTCTATAAATCAATCATTGATAATTTATTATGTTGTTTAGAATCGAGAAACAATTAATCCTACATACTGCAATCTTAAGCAGAATATAATTTATGGTGGGCTTTATTCTCATAAATTACAATTATCGGAAAAGAATATGGTGTTAAAACACACATAAACATATATTATTGTGCAAAATATATCCGGGATACATATTAATAAATTGGAATATATCCCAATTTTTTTGGATAGAAATTTCAGTTATAACGGATTATCAAAGTTGTAGATAATTAAATACAGTACAATTTCTATTATTTAGATTCTACGATTTACACACTCAACAAAATTCTTAGAATAGATTTGAATACTTTTTAACGGGTCCGTATCATTTTGACACACAATTTTTCGTGACAATTGTTATGTTGTACTCCGGAGATGAAAGTTAATTTTTACTCCTACTAAAATCAAAAGATTTTCAAGTTTTAATTAATGTAGTAGCTCACAAAATAACATTTATCTTCAGAGTACAATATAACAGTTGTCACGAAAAATTTGGTGTCAAAATGATATGGACCTCTTTTTAACTACCTAAAGTAATTCAATAGGTCCTTAACTGAATTTAAAAAGGTGTACTGACTTTGAAAAGTAGTTAAAAGAACTATACGAAAGTAGTTGGTGCTACTAAGATTGTAGTTTAAAAAATAAAATTTTGTAGTTCCTTTTGAAATTTAACTACTTAGAATGGTAAATAGTGAACTACTAATGTTTAATTACATGAAAAATAGTAAAATTAACTACACGAACATGATTAGAGTAGCTAAAAAAGTGATTATTTTAACTATTTTGTACTGCACTACTCAATAGTAGTTGAATCTTTCTGCCAAATTTTTTTCAGATATTTTTTTGAATTATAATTATTACAAGTTCAGGGCATGTGCAGGAGAATATGTCACATATATTGGTAAAATTTCTCATAAATAATAATAGTTTGTCTCGAAACTTAGTAGAATTACCTAAAATATCATTATTAGGAAGATCTGTTTGTCCCGCGTTTGTTTAGATTTCATCTAAAAATTTGCAGATTTTTAGAAATTTTTAAAAATTAATTTTGAGGCAAAATCCAAACAAACTCAGATCTGACAAATTTTACTAATACTTTTTAAGGTAATTTTACACATACATAATATTTAATATTTTAAGAGAAAGAAATTTTTTGATTTGATATAATTTTATTAGGTTATATACATCCGTACGACCTAACATAAAAAATAAAAAAGATTTACTTATAAGTAGAAGTGTTTAAAAATTGACAGTGTCTATGTGAAAATCAATTTTTAACTTATTTAATCGGTAAATTTGAAAAGTTATCGGAATTAAAAAATTAGCTGTAAATTTTGAAAAGGATTTTTTAACAATTTCCAATTAATTAAATTATTTATTCATTTATTTCGTTTATGGAGGAATTGGACACGTACTCGAAAAGAGGTTATGTTTGAAGTCATTATTTTGCTTTTTGAAATAGGAAAACAAACTTTTAATCTAACTTTATTTTAACAAAATATGGCAAATTTAATTTAAAACCAAATAAACCATTAAAAACCATAATTGGATAAAGATTAAAGATTTTTGACATTCAGAAACAAATTTACAGTTTCCCTCATTTCTCTAAAACGTTTATAAATGTCGAAAATCTTAAATTTTTATACAATTTTAAGTTTTAATGGTTTATTTTGTTTAAAATTAAATTTTCCTCATTTTGTCTAAATAAAATTAAATTAAAAGTTAGCTTTTCTATTTCAAAAAGCAAAATAATGGCTTCATACGTAACCACTTATCTAGTAGGTGTCCAATTCCTTCTTTCTATATAAAAAAGGTCTTTTTGGTTTGTTTTTGTTTTGACCTCTGATAACCCTTTAATATTTTCTCGCGATTAATAGGGAAATCCTATATATTAATAATTTACATTATGTTAATGAATTAATTTAGTTAAATATACTTAAAAAACAAAAAATCACTTATTTCAAAATTGATTTCTTAATTTCCGTTTAATTTAGTAATTAAACAATTTATTCGAATTTAAAGTTAAAGTTTGTATAAAGGGGTAATTTATGAAGAACGTTCCACTGTTAAGGGAAAGGGGTAGTTTAAATCTAGAACGCTTGTATTTTTATGTTCTTATTTTAATATTGTTTCTTATCTTTTAGACTTTAGCTTGAAAAGTCAGGCACAGAAACATTTCTAAAAATTAATATTATTTAATATATATTTTAAAAAATCATTTAAGTAACACTATAAAATATATTTTTATAATCGTGTTAATTAGGTACTACTAATGATAAATATATATGAAAAATAAAAACAATTTGATTTAACTAAGGTATAAGAATTTTATTTTTTATTTTTGAGGAGGTATAAATAATTTTTTAACATCCCATTTAGGGAGGGGTGGGAATCAAAAACTCCGAAAATTGGTGGAACGTTCTTCAGGGATGACCCCTAAATTGGTCTGAAGAACTAAAATTTGAATTTAAATTCATGTTAAGAATCAATATAACATTCAGATAAATTGAATTTCAGATGGATTTAAGATTAGATAAATAATATAAAGTTTGCACTGAATGTTAATTGAATAATTTGAAGTTAAAATATAGACATTAAAATTCGGGTTGATTGAAGTATAGAGTAACCCTGACAGAAGTATTGGATTGAATTTCAATCAAATTGAATAAGTTTTAATCAGTATTCTTCCGGGTCATTCCGAAATTTGTTTCCGAGCCAATCAGTTTTTATCCGAATCTAAAAATGGATGTAACTTGACGAAAAATTCTTTCCGAATCGTTCTGAATTAATCCGTATCATTCCGAAGCTAAATTTTAATCCGTTTAAATCACGTTATTTCATTCAGAATCATTCCGAATCAATCCGTTTCATATTCAATCCGATACTTTCGCCAGGAAAGTTTATTGCCATTTTAATTAAGTTTGAGTTTTCATAATTAGATTCCGCTGAAAATGATATACATATAAAAGTTAGGTTTAATTTTTGTCAATTGAAATAAGGGTCGAGGAAAGTTAGAGTTTACTGAAATTGAATGTTTATTTCGGACCAATTAAAGTTTGAATAAATTAAAGTTTACACCAAATAAAAATTGGATTCATTGTAATTTAAACATATTGAGTTCATGTCAATCGAAATTTGAACAATGGGAAATTACGACAAATAAAATCGATTGAAATTTATTAAATATTTATTTCTTTCTTTATTATTTCAATTGAAATGTATTGAAATGTAAACAAATTAAAATTGACAGTAATTGAAATTCATACGAACTATAAATTTGATTAATTGAAATTCGGATTAAGTTGAAATTGGAGTTGATGAAATTTTGGATCAAACAATTGAACAAAAATAGAAGTTTAGGGTTAACATAGTTCGGTAATATTAGAACTTCATATTTATATAAATAATTGTACATAAAGCATTTCTTGTAAAATTGACAATGAACCGTTAAAAAAAGAGACGAATGAATTCTTTGATGAAATCGGGTTAATCATGCAAAAGTAGGCAAATGTTTCATTTGGATAATAACTCTCTCTCCAAAGTGCCATTAAGTCTACCAGACTTGAATTCAAGAAAGTGTGTAGAATTTGTACAGACTTGAAAGCATCTTGCTCATCTGTCCGTGACCTAGAACTTGTGTTGGTAAAATTAATTCTGAAATGCAGTCGTATGGACGAGTCTCATCTCGAATCATTCTTCGATAATGAGGATGCATTTTGCATTAAAATTAAAGGAGAAAGTGAAAATATACACAGGAGTCTCTTGGTGTTAAAATTTCATGCTTAAATAAGAGACAGGATTTTAATGACTTTATCGGCTTTTATAAAAAAACCCTTGTCTTTTAATCTAATAATTTTACATATACTCTGCATTAGAGATAATTGCAACTTTCATGAGTATCATTTTCACTTTCGGTGGAAGTAAATTATAAATACACTTGAACTCAGTATTGGAGTTCATTTTCTTTAAAATGAAAGTGAATGAAGGTTCTTATTAATAGTTTTTTTTTTCTCGATATTAATTATATATTTTCTGGCAGTTTAATCAGTGTTGAGTGAAAGGTTTATTTCCACGGTTTAATTAAATACACTGTTTTTAAAATTCTATTTTTACAACAATTATTGCTTTATTTGGAATTGAAATTTTAAAAACTGAAAATGGTTTAATAACAGTTTTTTTTTTTGGTTTTAGATTGAAATGAAAATGAAAGAGTGTCTCGTGAGCAATTGAAATGAAAGCAATTACATAGATATAAGAATTTTGTGGATAAAAGAAGAGTATATTGACTTTTTGTAATACAAGCTGCATACAAATAAGTGTTCACAATTCAACCCATGGAAAGCGTCTTTACTTTCTAGAACGTGCGTAAAACTCGAATAAGGTAGTTTCTCGATTCGTAAAAGTTCATTCAGCTAGTAGATTTAAATATTAAGTATACATATTAAGTACATGTATTTATATATGCATGTGTATGTATTGTTAACAAAAATAGTATCAGTTAATATTATTAATTACATATAGCTTATCGCCTTGCTTGACATTTACTTTGAGTTCCGTCATATAAGTTAATGGACCATAATACTATATGAATGAAACAACAGCTTGACCTTTTAGTCTTTAAAGAATGCGTGCGGAATTCGAAAGTTATTTCAGGAAATAAATTTTTGCACCCCTTGCAAGAATTATTAGAATCCGGTTTGATAAATGTAATCTATTTAGTTGTATATCTTTCTACTGGTAAACATTTTTCACTTTTGGTCTTGATATTAATCTTTTCAAATAATTTTTTTTTTTGTAATTTCAGCGAAAGTAAAACTTGCTTTATATTTATTAAATCTCTTGAATACTAAACTAGTTTGGAAAAAAGGTTTTGCATTTCTAATCTGCTCAGTGTCTATTCGGTTGGTATATATAATCGTTAAAGTGAAACTAAATTTAAATGACTTTTTTCCTAAATTATATTACTTAACTTCTTTTCTAAATTGCTTTTGTTTGTTTCCTGTTTTCATTATTTTATAGAGTCGTTTTCACACCTTTTTATTGACTTTAACAAAGTTTATTGATTTATTTTCTAGTGACTTTTATTGACTTATTACTTTTTTCATGTTATTTAATAAAAAATTTTTATTTACTTAATATTTTAAATTAGTTTGTGAGACGTATTTTCTGAGTCGATGAACTGAAACTTAGTACACAGTTAAAAATTTTGTGTATATTTAACACAAATTAAATGTCCTAAACGGTCCACTCAAAATTTGTGTTAAAATAACACAAACTATATGTTTATTTAACAATCGTTTATGTTAAATTAACACAATTTTCATGTTAAATTAACACAATCTTTGTGTTAAATTTAACACAAAGAATATGTGGACCGTTTTTTACACAAAATTTTTAACTGTGTAAGAATGGTTTTTTTTTCAATTCAAGTAAATGTTTATTATTTTTCGTATAATTTCGATTAAGGCTCAAATTGTTATATTTTGTAAAATAAACACTTTGGATTTATTATAATTATTATTTTTGGGATTCTTCTTTTGAAAAACTTGTGTGTTAAACAGTGGTTTTAAATCTGTAACATTTGGTTCAAGTAAGTTTTGAGCATGCAAATCTTACTTTATTTTTAATTTTATTTTTTGAAAATATTTGTTACAGGGGCGAATGCAGAAAAAAGTTTCAGGATGTTGTCGAGTTTTACATTTTTGGCAAGTTTTTAAAATTTTAAAGGGAGTTTTGAAGAAAATTGTATGTCGGATGACTTTTTTTTATCGTTTTCTTTATTTGGGATGGGAGGGGGGTGAACCTCTAAAACCTCCTCTGCATTCGCGCCTGATTTGTTATTAACTCGTAATGTCAAAATAAAATTTCAACATCTTTTTTATTTATTTATGTGAACTTTAAAAAAGAAATTTTAAAAACTACCCTTTTTATATAAAAATTTACATTTATTGTTTAAAGTGTAAATTTAGTTAATAGCCTTTTTAGACACATTAACGATCTGTGTCAATTAAAGAAAAATTACTACTGGTCGCTTGTTATAAACAATCAAGAAGTTATATTTTTTAAAAGTTGTTTCATATTTTAGTTTCAAGTAATATTTATAAAAAATGGACATTATAAAATATCACGAATTAAAATTTTGTAAAAGAAATTTTGTGTTTTTATAGAACCATTTCAATTTTTTTTTGCTTTTTATGCGATAATTTTGGCCAATTTGAAAGTTTAGATTCGTAAACAAGGAAAAAGTGAGTTCCTTTTTTTTTTTCATTTCTTTACTTTTCACACTCAGAAAAAAATTTGTTTGTAACAACCAAACTTCAGTTAAAGAAACAAATTTTGGTTGAAACAACCAAAGTTTGGTTAAATAAACAAAATTATTCTATTGTTTCAACCAAAATTTGGTTGTTTCAACCAAAATTTGTTTCTTTAACTGAAGTTTGGTTGTCGCAAACAAAATTTTTTCTGAGTGCAATAGTCAATATTACATTTCCTAGAACTGCTTAATTTATTTTAGTGAATCCTTTGCAACTGTAAAAAGAAACATCTTGATTTATTGTAGTCACTTTTAAGTTTTTTAAAGTATCTTATAAAAATCTTAAAAAGTAATGTATTTTAAAATGTTTTTGCTAACTTTTTAGAAGCATGTTAAATATCTACAAATGCATCTTATCCCTTTCATGCCCCCGGAAAACGCAGCATATGGAATTTGTTAAAACTTGTTAATCGGGGGTTTTTTGGGTCGCTGATTACGAATCTAAAGTTAAATTTTCACATTTTTCAAAATTCAAAATGGCGGACATATTTCTCAAAATTGCTCAAATTCGCTTGAAACTTGTTACTCAGGAGTTTTCGGGATCCCTAATTACGAATACGATGTCAGATTTTCAAAAGTCAAAATGGCGAATCCAATATGGAAAATTTCAGCAATTTTGAAAAAATGTTCGCCATATTGGATCCGCCATTCTCAATTTTTATAATCCGACTTCAGATTCGTAATCAGCGACCTCGAAAACTACCGAGTAATAAGTTTCAAGCGAACTTAAGAAAATTAAATAAATATAATTTCGCTATTTTTTTTATCAATATTCTACCTATTGTTTATAATAATTATAATCGAACTATGTAACTTACTATTTTTTTTACACATAAGCGTAACTTTGGTGATCAAAACAAGATATATTAATTGTTAACTTGTTTAAATGTATAAGAGTTATATCAAATTTTGTAAGTGGCACATCTATATGTACCAGAGGCACAAATGGGTTATAATAAGATGCCTACTTTTTGCAATGTGATAAATTATAGAATTGTGTATTGAAAGCTTAAATTGTCCTATTCAAATGTAAATAACTGTCATAATGAAAATTCAATGAACCAATGTTTTCCCTGTACGTCAGTGACATCGAAATTTTAACACTTTAAAATATCTCTTATCCATAACTTGTACAAAAAAAAATCCATTTCATTTTTGGTCAGTAATATCAATATTAAAATAGTACTAGCTTTTAAAAACTGTATCTAATTACTATAATTGCCTTTTCAAATTATTCAATATAATACCTAGGTAAAGAGTAATTGTTAAACGTTCAATAAATCGTTGCAGGTGACTACACGAATAAAATATTGAGAAACTAAAACTGAGAAGAGGTAAGAAAGGATTTAGGTAGTTTGTCTCATCCTTAGGTTTCTATTGAGCATTTCCACGAAAGTTGAAACAGGATGGTTACGTAAATCTCTTTCTTGTTTGCAATGCTGAAGTGCATAAACTGAACAAAGGTCAGAGTTTACCGGCAGTTATGCATTTAATAATATAACCAATTCGCGTTGCATCATTGCCTACACAGGTACCTACGATGGATTAACGACGATCGTGCACAACTTTTGTTGTTTTAACTGCACAATCTTCCTGTTTTTCAAGTCCTACATTCATGATCTACGATCTTCGTACTTGATTCGAACTTTGCGATGATTGATTTTATACCAATTAAAAGTACGTATCCATTGTAGGATATATCATACGGTATATGATTCTTAAGAGATGGAACGCTGATTTCTTGATTTTACTATAAGGAGAAATTAATAACCATTTAAAGATGAAGAATTTTCTTCTTCAATTTGCCCTTTTGCTCGTCAACTTTTTGTATAAACAGAACAAATGTTAAATCCTGTAATGTAACAAATACACATTATCTTTATTTGTACAAAAATGATTTTTTAAAATCATATTTAGAATAAAATCAGGTTAACAAATTTTGCTTCCTCATAGAGGAAGCTTTGTGATTGTTAAGATTTTCGATTTTTCAAAACTAGTCTTAATCAAATTTTCATCTAAGAAGTCTAAATTTTCAAATTTAGAAAAAGTCAAGAAAAAAGACAAGAAAAATTCGATATATACAGTGCCATCCAGCAGAATTTGCCCACCCATCAGAATTTTTGTCTTTACAAAAAGTTTTATAACTTGTAAACTAATAAAGATAAAACAATAAATGAGGGCTTTTTTTAAAACCTTATTTGCTATACTTTTAGGATATCTAAAGAGCGAAAGAAAAAAAAATTGTTTTCATTACTTAATTAATATTAGGGTGATTCTACGTCAGAAATATCACAATCTACAAGTGGTTCACAGAATTTAATGATACTTGGTGAAATTGTAGTATAATATGAGAGAAATTAATCAGCAAAAAGAATTTTCAAAATATCATAAATTGTAGGAGTTACAATACTTTGAATTTTGATGCAACATTTTCTTAACTATTTTATATCTCGGTCAATTTTTAACCGATTTTGATGAGTCACCAACCAATTTCTTCATAAAATTGTGAATTTTTAGAAAATCATAAAGCAAAAAACAAAATTTATTATTTAGATAGTAAAAAAGTGAAAATAAAACTTTATTTATATTTTTTTTCAATTTTTACCCAATTCTTTAATTTTTAAATTTTTTAATAATATTCCCCTTTATTTCATCTTTATTTTAAAATAAAGATCATCCTGGAGACATTATTAGATCTTGTGATATCGTCTTTTAGTATCATCATCTCAAAGAAGGATACTACGTAAATTTATGTTTTTACCTTCATTTGTTTTTCGACATTTTTTTAAAATTAGAAACTATTTACTGTGAAGATTTCTTTTCAATTTCTTTATTAAATAAAGTGAAGAACCAATAAAATTGTTATTCTATTAAGAGATTTGGAAATAATTTTTAGTTTTAAGTAAAAATAAAAAGATTTAATTAAATTATGGAAATTAAACAATTCAATGCAGAAAATATTTTGCTGCTAAAGGAACCTTCAAATTTTAAGTGCAAGTATCATAAAAACGAAAGCGATAGATTTTAGGACAAGCATGTGAATTCGTATACTATTAAATCAGTTATACTTGTTTTGTTACAAATTTTTTAATATTTAAATTTTTTATTTTAGCAAAATTGCTTACTAAATAAATCATTGTATAAAAATTTGTTATATTATATTATAATTATATTGTTATTAAATAAATAATGATTTAACTACCTAATTTATTTAATTATATTAAAATTAATTTTTAATTACATTATTTTTATTTTTACTTAAAATTAATCATTATTTCCAAATCTATTAATAGAATAACAATTTTATTTGATTTTCACTGTATTTAATAGAGAAATTGAAAAGAAACCTTCACAGTAAATAGTTTCTAATTTAAAAAAAATAATAAATAAATATTAATTATTATTATTATTATTATTATTATTATTAATAATAATAAAGTCTCCAGGATGATCTTTATTTTAAAATAAAGATAAAATAAAGGGGAATATTATTAAAAAGTTAAAGAATTGGGTCAAAATTAAAAAAAAATATAAATAAAGTTTTATTTTTACTTTTTTTCTATCTAAATAATAAATTTTGTTTTTTGCACTATAATTTTCTGAAAATACACAATTTTATGAAGAAATTGGTGGGTGACTCATCAAAATCGGTTAATAATTGGCCGAGAAATAAAATAATTAAGCAAATGTTGCATCAAAATTCAAAATAGTATAACTCCTACAATTTAGGATATTTTAAAAATTCCTTTTGCTGACTAATTTCTCTCATATTATACTACAATTTCACCAAGTATCATTAAATTCTGTGAACCACTTGCAGATTGTGATATTTCTGACGTAGAATCACCCATTAACTATACCTAGTCAAAAATTTCCATTTTTTTTTAATATATTTCAAACTGATGTATTTTTTAAACAGATCGATACATTTTATTGACAGATAATGCGTTTAAAAGTTATGCATAAGTCCAGAACGGTTGATTTTGGAAAAAAATTATTCAAAACAAAAACGTGCCTTATGTGTAAAGTCAGAACAAAATATTTAGAATTAAAAAAAAGAAAATTTTTTTTTACCATATTTTGAGTTTTTAAAATTTTTTTTAATTAGTCAGAAGTTCAGAACGGTTAATTTTAGAAAAAAAATATTAAAAACAAAAATGTGCCTTCTTATGTGTAGACTCAGAAAAAAATATTAAGAATTAAAAACAAGAACATTTTTTAAAACATATTTTTAAAAAACTCAAAATATGGTCAAAGAAATTTTGACTATTTTTTTTAATTCTTAATAAAATTTTGACTAATTTTTTTAATTCTTAATATTTTTTTCTGATTCTACACATAAGAAAGCACATTTTTGTTTTGAATAATTTTTTTCCAAAATCAACCTTTCTGGACTTATGCATAATTTAAAAAAAGTGCTGTTTTTTAAACAATTACCTATATCTTTGTTAAAAAAAATCGCAGAACAATTTTTAAAAATTCGTTTTGAAGGTGATAAAATTACCTTTCAAATGCATTATCTGTCAATAAAATGTAATGATCCGTTTAAAAAATACATTAGTTTAAAATTTACCAAAAAAAAAATGGAAATTTTTGACTATTGTTAATATATTATATTAGTCCCTCCGATATCTCGAGAACTCCTCAACCGATTTTAATACAATTTTGATAGCTAATTAAGCTTATTAATAGCTAAATTTGAACACAGGAATTTTTGAAAATACCGTATCAAATTTTTTTATGCACTAGTTTTCATAAAAACATAGTTTTTTGCCAAAAAATTTTTTTACGCTAAAAATACAACTTAATAAATGAAAAAAATCATATTTCTTATCTCAAAACTTTTTAAGTAATGATTCCTTTATAAAAAATATTTTACAATGGAAAACGAATTTATTGATATTTACACGACCGACAGAATTGTGGGACCACACATTTTGAGATGCATGAAAAACGTCTTTAAACGTAAACAGTAGGGAAAATAAAATTATTTTCTTCTTATTTCCTAAAAGCTAATAAAATTCTAAGGAAAATAAGATCAAAAATAAGTTATTTGGTTAACATTTCCATTAGATATTTAAAAAAACAGTGATTTTGACTGTTTTATTAAAATGAAAATTACTTCTGAAATAATTAACGTTTTTTAATGTTCTAAGATTTATTTTAATGGCAATTTATTGTCCGTTAACTTTCTCCTCAAATAAAAAATATTTGGACACTAAACTTTGTAGAATTACTTAAAATATCGTTAGAAAGGTCTGTCTAATCCAAATTTGTTTGACTTTTGTCTCATACTTAATTTTTTTAAAATGCGCCAATTTTCGAAAATTAAAAAATATTAATTTCAAAATTTCAATGCAAAATTTTAACAAATTTGGGGCAGACAGACATTTCTAATGATTTTAATAATTTGGTTAAAAAACCATTCATAACTTTTACATTTTTTTGGTACAAATTTCAGAGCTTGCATTTTTTAGGAAAAGAACAACACGTTAATGTTGATAATTAATGTCAATTCTTTGAAAAAAATACCATGAAAATAAGGCTTAGGACATTACAAAACGTTAATTATTTCAGAAGTAATTTTTATTTTAATAAAACAGTCAAAAACACTGTTATTTTAAATATTTCATGGAAATATTAACTACATAACTTCTTTTTGATCTTATTCTCCTTAGAATTTTATTAGCTTTTAGAAAATAAGAAGAAAAAAATTTCAGTTTCCATACTTTTTATGTTTAAAGACGTTTGACATGCATCTCCAAATGGGTGGTCCCAAAATTAATAAATAATTAATTAATAATAATTAATATACAATTAATATAATTTCTGAAGATATTTCTTGCTTTAATAAATTTAAATTTAATTTCCATTTGTATTTTTCACTTCTACGATTATCCTGTATGATCTTTAATTGTATTTTATGCTAAAAATACGTCTTAATGAACAAAAGAATGATAATCCTTGTCTCAAATCGAATCAATTGACCTCATATAAAGTATGCAATGGAATAAAAAACCGCATAATAATTCATGATTTTTCATCTTATTGACATTAAAAATTCTTTTTTTTCTTCAACTTCTCCAATTTTTATTATTTTATAACTACGGGTCATTTAAAAAATTTATGAATTCAAAAACGAAATTATCTATATCAATTAAAAATTACTTATATTTCTTCATGAGGAAGCAAATATTTTGCTTACGTAAAAGCAAAGTGTTCATGAAATTAACATAATTTTCACCTAGTTTTAATTGCAGTAATATTGATTTAAAAAAAACAAATTCTTAAAATTTTCAAGCAAATTGAATTCAAACTAATCCCCTGAAGAATGTCGTCAGGGAAAGTCTGTACAAGTTGAACTACTACTAACTACATTCCTGTTGAATAATTTTTCGCTTCATTAAATCTGTTCCTTATTGTGTTGCAGGATATAAATTGCCTGCGGAATTCATCGGTGGTCGATCTGAGATCAGTGATTTGTTCAAAGTCTAATTTCTTGTTTGACATAAGTAGGATTCATATATATGGAACAATGTTTTAATTTTGTAATATTGTTTTAAGTATGAAGTAATGTGTTGTCGATTAAAGGGCAAACATTTTATAATCATGGGGTGCTTAATGAGACACACATTCCTCGTGTCTATATTAAAGAGTAAAGGTTGACTACGTCTATCATTAGGAAGCAGACCGAGACTTAAGATTCAGTCCTGTTTGGTCAGTGACCGAGTGAAAGTGAGAGGGTCTGCGTAGAAAAATTTAATCTGTATCAAACCGGTGAACCAAAGTCCTGATAACATATAGGCGTGTTGCCAATTCATATCCTAAGAATTAACGCAAGCAATCTTCTAGGACAAAGTTTTCACTTGTTCAATTCTTTCGTAGAAACAAAAAGGAATCTACAGTTTCTAGAAAAATAAGAGAGAAGTCTCAATTCAATTAAATTAGTTAATTAGGCCTGAATTCCAAGAAAAGAATGTTGTCAATACCAAACTTGGTTAGTTAATAAGATTCTGAAAAATGAGCTAAACTGAAAGTTAAATAAGGATTTTTAGATTATTTAATAATTAATTATTACTTCATCTAAAAAGTTTTAGCCATAAATCTGTTCAGTCGATAATTTGGAATTAAAATGATTAATTCAATCCGAAGAGACTTTTTTGGTTCGATCTTGCGTTTTCTGATTTCTCTGACATGATTACTGTTGATCAGTAAAATTACGATAACTTTCTCTGTAGACGCAGTACCGCGTGAATATACCGAAGAAACAGTTTTCTTGTAGAATTATTTTTTTAAATTCTATAATAGTCCAGGTGCGCTTTCCTCTGACGACAACTATTATTCTTCGATGTCATCGTTATATATGATACATTACCCTCTTCTTGTCGTCATTTATCATATTTAAAGACTTTCGAGACTTCCATATAGTGAGCATTGATAAAATAACTTTTCATAATCCTCAAGACCTTTTCTAAGTATCACCTTGTTAATGAAACGATCCTAGTCACTTGGAATTAACTGCAAAACATTTAATCGCAGTTCATTAAAAATCCTACTCGGATTTACCGGAAAAACACATATAATAGTTTTTAATACCTTTTTTTTTTGTAAATTAATTAGAATTGAGTTTTTCTAAATTCAAATAAAAGTTTAATTGCATTTTACTTTCTTTTATACATAGTCATTGTTTTTTCTATCTAAAATGTTTCTTAGAGTTTAATTGAACTAAAGTTAATAGAAATTCCGATTTAGGATCAGATATCTTTTATAGGAGAGAAAGTGTTTTGAGCTACCAAATTATATACAGAAGTTGTGCGTATCGATACTTTTCTATAGTAAAATGAATTTCCGAGTTTTATAGAATATTTACTCTTATTTTTGTGTTAACACTTTCTTTCTATACATTATTCTACACTGATCGTGTTGATTGAAATCTGATCTCGGTATTGCATCTTAGATCAATAGATCTTGACTTTAAATGTTAAATCAATGAGTTATAAAGTACATTGTTTAGACAAGTGATCAGTACAAGAATTTTCTTGCTCAAGTGATCTATTCAGGATTATGTCCTTAAATTATTTTTTTCTGTTACTCTCGATCAATTTTCAATTAAACTCATAACAACGAATCAGGAATTTAAGGTCTCTAAACGATTCGAATCAAATACGAATCTAATTCGAAACTTTTTCGAATCATTGATTTAAAATCGAGAAGTTCCTGCGATAGATTGTTAATTTGAACGCGAACTATGTTGATTCGAAATCTTCTAGTGATTCGATTTCGAACCTTTTGAATTTGAATTTGAACTATTGGCACATTTCTAACAAAATATTTTACATATTTTGTTTTATTTTATCCGAATGAAACAAAAACCATAATGTAAAATGCCTGTTTGGACAAATAAATTAAAAAAACAAAGATTAATGAGAAATTGGTAATCTTTCTTTTTCTATTTATTCATCAAGTCTCCAGGCAAGAAGAGGTTGATTAAAATTAATTCAAATGTTTGCGAAGAAGACCGAAAACGAAATTGCTTTGAATAGAAAGCGATATTAATATTGATCATATTTCCAAACATTTTAATTCGTTTTAATTACGTTTGATTAAAGTGAATTAAACTGTTGACAATTTTTACCTTCTAAACGGAATTCAATTGGTTTCACATTTTTTTGGTATACAACAGGATTAAATTGATTGCAATTCTATTTACCGTATCGGAATTAAAATGTGTACGATTTTCATCAGGAATTAAAATGAATATACATGTGTCTAGATGAATGCTGAACGAAGGAATTAAAACGTGAAAGACCAAAAATGACATTAGATTGGATTAAAAATGGATTGGATTATAAATTAGCGATGCATAAGAAAATTATTCCCTGGCAGATTAGAAGCAGACAAATACCGACAGAGCTGATCGCGTTTGTCTGCGTTTGTCTCAAATGCCAAATTTATGTTGAAAAATATAAAAACTTGATTTTAGTTTTAACTAATAAAGTCCAATTAAATTTTTTATGTTGTCACTTAAATTAAAACATTAATGATAATTTCCACGAAAATCTAACATGAATAGAATAACGAGGTTAGATTTTCATGGAAATTACTATTATTCTTTTTTCTCAAAGTGACAAAATAAAAACATTAATTAAGATTTTATTAATTAATATTTCTACATTTTTTGTATTTTTTTATATAAATTTGTCATTTGAGACAAACGCAGACAAACACGTTCAACTTTGTCAGCATTTATCTGTTTCTAATCCACCAGGGTATAAATCCAATATTCTTATTATTTCTGTATTTTCTCAAGGTATTATTCGATTTGTTTTGCAGATCCTAGTTGAAGAAACTCGTTGATGATTTAACAATTTCAGTATCCGAGAAATTGCATAAAATAGCAGAATTGATGAAGCAACTGACCGATCGGCGGATCAGTTTCAGTTTTTTTTTCTCAAACGGGGAGAGGAATTTTGTGCCAGTGATAGCTGCAAGTAATTCGGGAAGGCGAGAAAAGCAATTGCATAACGGAAAAAGAGATAGTTGTCCTGCTACTGTAAAATGGAGAACACGAGAAGTGTCCGCATTTATACATAATAGACTGGTTGAGTATACCTTTAAGCTAAAATTGAAGCTAAGCCATAAACCAGTTCTTGGTGGACTAGGTTCTACAGTTAATTCTCAAGAGGAAATTTAGAGCAGATTTTATTACCCTAACAACATTTTATCTGGTCGGTTATTACCTTTCTCAAAGAAGGCTGAGGCAATATTTTTAAAAGAGAGCACACGACCCCAAGTGCGATAGGGTTTCTATGCCACAATTAGCTATTTCCATGCCACAAATTTGCTCGTGACCAATTTATCCTTAATTATTATATTGCTTTCTAGTTATCGCCTTCAATTCACTTTCGTTTCAGTAATTTGACTCGATCGCGATCGTCAGAGACTCTAATTGTCGAAAAAATTTTATGAAAGTCTACACGTATTATTGGTTCATTGAACTGATGTTTCAGATCAACCGGTTATACATTTTTCGTTTATAATTTTCCTGTACGATTAATTTCATAAATTTATTATTGCTGATGATGTAGTTTTAATAAATTCAATTATTTTATTATCTTTTTAATAATTTAACTTAATTAGCTATTGAATATTAATTTTTAATTGAATTGTAAGTTTTTAAAACGATTTTATTTTAAATTTGTATTATTGCCATTTTTTAAGAGCATGTGATGGTGAATGACGTCACTGATCCGATAAGAAGAGATTAATAAGGGTGTCCAATTAACAGGGAAAGTCAGGGAATTAAGAATTTTTCATGTTTCGTCCAATTAATTTTATAATGATAATACAAAATTACTTGAACTTTAATATATTTAATTTAAATTAATATTTAGTACCTCTTATTGTTTTAGTAGTAATATTCTTAAAAAAAAATGGGAGAAAATAGGTCAGGGAGAAGTCAGGGAATTTTTGTTTAGACTATCTGGACACTCTGCTAATTAAAATAAATTCAACTGATTACATAAAAGTTAGAAAATAACATTACTTTGTATAGAAAGCGATATTAATATTGGACTTATTTTCAAACGTTCTAATCCGTTTTAATTCCGTTTGATTAAAATGAATTAAAACTATTACCAATTTTTACGTCCCAAACGGAAATCAATCGATTCCATATTTTTTAGGGATAAAACGCATTTACTTTAATTCTTTAACTACAGTATCGGAATTAAAATGTGTACGATTTTTATCAGGAATTAAAAAGAATATATATATATTGTGTCCAGATGAATGCTCTCCAAGAGAATTGAAATGTGAAAGTTCAAAATCTACTTTAAATTGGACTACAAGCGTTCCAAATTCCACGACAATAGGAATAGTTTTCATTAATTTCAAACTCTTCTTGCCGGGTTTGTAAAGGCAAAATTTGTCCTTAAGCTTTGTCCTAAAATACTAAATATTTTGTCTCAAAACTTTGTAAAATTACTTAAAAACTCACTAGGAAGGTATGTTTGATCCGATTTCCTTAGAATTTTTTATTTAATTTAAAATTAATTTCGTGGAAATTTAAAAAATCATCAAATTTTGTTTCAAAATAATTTTAATGCAAAATCCAAACAAACTTGGGTCATTCAGATCTTCACAATTGTATTTTGGGTAATACCAGAAAGTTTCGTGACAAAATATTCAATAATTTAAAAGAAAGATTTCGGACAATTTTTGCCTATATTTTATTTTCCTTCACATGCTCTTATTGGACAAGATAAAAAGTTGTATATAGTTTATCCTTCAGTCTATTAATCTACAGTTTTTATCTTTCGATTAATTAATAATACATTAATTAAAAAGTATGTAAAATTAAGTAATTATGAGTTAATAAGTTTTAAATTAGTATCCAAATACTTAAATAAAAATAAAGATGTTAGAAAATTAATTCGGTTCTTAAAAATCATTTATTTAATAGAACGTAAATTTTTAACACGACACGAAATTTTAATGTTTTTTTTTAAAATTATTTTATTGAATAACACAATATTACACAAAATGAGGAGTTTCAGCACCGTTTATTATTGATAGAATTGTTCAGCTTCACGCCACTTGAATATTTTTTATTCACTGGTATTTGGGGTCGGAGGTAATTTTTGGTAATTTTTAATGGGTTCTGATGAATTTGAATGTCCTTCACTTACCTGTTTTTAATTAAGGCAAAGAAATAACACTATAGACACGAAACAGACAACACACACGGGTTTTATCTCGAGAGTTCGATAGGACATTCTCTTATATAGCAAGGCTTGCTGAAAGTTACCTCTACCGCCGAAGTTGAGTCCCTAAAAGATCTGGTGGGAGGTTTCAGATTTGCTAGTCTTTGATGAATCAGTAATTAATTTTTGCAAAGATTCTTTGATCTTCTAACTTATCATTCTTTTGAATTATTATAGGAATTTACACAACTTCAACTTTCGTTTCGATTAGTACACTTTGCGGAGTTTCTAATAGATTAAGAATTTGAGGACTTCCGCTCTATTCAGAAATTGACAGTATTTATTATCGGAATATGACAAAATAAGTTTTGATAATTTCTTGATAATTTTGAATTCTCGTTTTAAAACATTTTTTAATGAATTTTCGAGTCATATTTTTTAAGAAACAATATTTTGGTTTCGAATTATCGAAAAATACTAATTGTAAATAGAGAAAATAAATTCTTATAATGAAATGAAAATTTTCTCGTGAAGATGATAATTATTTTAATTACTAGTTACATAGAAACGGTAATAAATCTTAGATTTAGTGGGTGATTAATTTATATAATAATAGCTAATACTTATTTTTAATAAAAATATTATATAAATAATTGCTGTTTATTACTTTTCAGTCTTTTCAGATAATAATTGCTTCAGTTTTTATAGAAATTGACCTCAATACTCGACGATATTGAATCGAGTTTGAACCTTTCCTTCAACCGGTTTCTGATGAGATCACTCAGATGACACTTTCGTTTGTGCACCTGTTTGCTGTTTCCAGACTTAATTTTCTTTTTATCCTTTTTGTAAGAAAACATACACAAAAACAATGAATTTCTACCTATATTATACTTTTAAACAAATTCTTCTAAATTTAATCAACATTTTCTTTATACGTTTTTGCACAGTTTTGTTACATTTAGACAAATACAAATGAAGTACTTCCGAACAAAATTTAAAATCGCGTATCAAATTGATTTATTTTTGCAAGTTTTACAGAAAACAGTATATAGAAATAATCAAATTTATTGTGATTCGAAAATCGTTTAAATTTAAATTAGTTTTACTTTCAATTCCAAATAATTTTGAAATCTAAAATACTTTCTTAAGATTTCTTAAACTCAATGCGAGTCGATATATAGTGAAAAGGTCCATTTATAAAACTAATTTGAGTGAGAATATTAAGATATGTCTGTCAGTGTTTGGATGTCGTTAATCTTTATTTTTGACAAATATTGTGTCTATACAAAAATAACCAATATTTATGTTAGTATTACATTACTTGTTTTCAATTTTATGTATTTAATTTTATATTAAATAGTGAAAACATTAGACTTTTTTATTAAAATAATTTAAACACTTGCTAATTTTAAAAGATGATTTTTTATTAAAAGTGACTAAATACACTAACGGATCAGTATATGATGCAAATAAGTCATGAATCATTTGTAGTCAATTGACTATTGTTTTACTAGAGTAAATAAAATTGTAAATTAGCATCGCCCGCACCCTGGACTTATTCTTAATAATTTTTACAACCTCCGGTCAAAGGAAACGAGAAAATTTGCTTACAATTAACCTGGATTAAAAACTAACTGAGTATTTTAAATGATAAATGATAAACTTATGAAAAAAAATATTTTTGTCAAAACTAGGTGCAAAGAAAATGAGAATTGGCAAGAAGCATAGAAATTTAGTGAATTTCGGTCAAAAATTAATTAATTAATTATCGTTAAGTGGAAAAATCTAACAATTGATTATCACTTTTAGTAACTTTTATAACTAATAGGAACAGGATACCTATGTAAAGTTTTTATTTTGTCAAAATTTTGTAGAGTAAAACGCAATTTTCGAATCTTAGAAAAATTGAAATTAAAATTTTTTAATAAATAAACATATTGCTTTCTTTCTTCAGAAAGCAAAATATTCATGACCTAAACATATTTTTCAGGATATTCTTCTTCTACGATTATCATTAATTATTATTATAATAATCTCTTGAGCGGGGCTATTTTGTGCACAAAACTACTCTTTTTCCACTTTATGCTTTATTAAAAATCAGAATTTAAAAAAGTAAAAAATTTAACTACTCCAGTTAAGTTGTGGACATCCTTCTAAAGGTGTCCTATGAGTTATAGCCGATGAGAAAATTTTTTTTATTGAGTTATAGAAAATCAAAGTCGTACAAAAAATATTTTGTGCATTAAAGTTTGTTTATTTATAAAGTTGTGTAAAAAATTTTTTTATCGTTTTTGCTGTATGAAATATTTTTTCTAGATATTCTGGAGTACAATGAAGAAAACCAATAAAGAAGCTAGAAATGTTTTGTTTTGTAGGAATTGTTTAACTAATTTAATAGTAAAACATTGTACCTAATTTCACAAAAATGTAGATTTACAAAAAAAGTTATTTTAAGAAAATTTTACTTAATATAACTTCTACTAAACTTCTTGAGTTATTTTAAGAGGAAAAGTTTCAAAATTAACTTGAAAAGCATGTAATTACTAAATATTACTTTTTTGAGGTTTTTATCGCCCCGCGTGTAAAATGGAAATTTAATGCTCATTTCTCGTCTTTTATAACAAAAGTAAGACAAAAGTGTTTCAAAACGAAACACCAGAAAAATTTATTTACTAACCACGAAACAAATTTATGAAATATAATTGATTTTAAAGAATGCACAAAATAACCCACGAAATCCTGGTTTTTCAGTTATTCAATTTTTTACACTTTTTTCTTATATGCAATAAAAAATTAGCACATCATGAAAGGAAGTGGCACCAGTGAAAGAACATATTGAACAATTTTCATAATAATTTAAAAATTGCAGTGTTTATACTAGTAATTAATATTTTTTAAGGAACCTTATTACTTCTAAATCTTGTATATGATATACCATCAGACTTAAAATGCAAATTGTTTAGGAAAATATTTTTTAAAAAATTTAATAGGTTACGTATACCTCTCACTAAAAAAAGCATGGCTCTGATCACGTCGTAATCATTTTTATATGTCTTCTGTAAAAATTGCTTGAATTGATGTATTTTTTTTTAAATTCACTTAAGTATATGTCTCTTAATTATTTTCCTCTTTAAAAAAACCAATTATTTATCAAATATTATTAAAAAATGCAAATTCCTTTACTGGGTTTGCATTTGATCACTTTCCAGTGAAAGAATTTTATTTACTTGCATGCAAAAGAATAGTATGAAGTAGCTGACAAATGACATAATATTTGACATTACAAGTAATCAAAACGTAAACAAACAAATTGGTTAGAAGTGAATCAACACTTAAAAAGTTATTTTAGGGTATATATTCCAGAAAATGTCTGTAACAGTAAGTTTTGAACTTAATTTTATAACATTCGTGATATTTTTATCTACAATAATTTGTATTTTTATGAATTAATTTAATATATCTAAATAGTATTTGTTCTCTCATTGGAGGTTTAAAATTCTTTCACTGGTCAACGTGTTCTTTTACTGGTGAAATAGGTATGTGTTACTTTTTATTATAAATTAAAAATTTTAATTATGATTTACATTTATGTAATTTAAATTTGACCTTCTTATTCTAGACTTAAGTAACTGTTGAAAAAATATTTGCAGAACAATTTTCATTATTTGCATTCAAAAACTATTAATTATAAAAGTAGACTCTTCCTTAAATGTTCTTTCACTGATTCCATAACTCTATATATCATCACAACTAAATTGTCAACAATTATCATTAACACTTTTAGAAACAATTTTTAACTTCCGGAAATCTGAACAGAAGTTTGAGAACTTTGATAAATTTCAGCTTGATTTTCATGACTGAGAATTTTTTTTCAGATTTCTTATAAAGAATTAAATAATTTCATTTAGTACTCTCTGTAGTCTAGATATTAGAAAAAATGTATACCAAGTAGGAAACTTAAGCAACTCAATATAAAGATTTTATTCATTAGGAACCTCACGTGTAGAAAATAGCCCCCGGGTGCACAAAATAGCCCCGCTTGACGTATATGGTACATGGAAAACTGTCAATAAAAATGTTGCATTGTTTTCATTCTCTTTGAATTTATCCGTTATATATCTTTTTGTAAGTGAAGAAATGTCTTCTTTCTGTAACAAATGTTATAACTGTTCAATGGAGGAATATAAAATACGTAACTGAACTATTATGTTATTTAATTGAATAAAAAATGCCAGGAAATATGATAGAACTCGTGTGATTAGACAAAAGACTATAAAAAGCTTTCAATTTAACGTAAGAATCAAAGAAGAACATTAATTTATTCTTTCCACGGTCTAATGCGCATCTTACATCATGAAAAGATAATATTTCACTATGCAGAAACCTTCGTCGAAAGTCTTTCTTTCTGTACACTTCAATGCTCCGTGATATAAATCTGATTAACAATGGACTAGACTTCCGCGAGATAATTCCGCAAAGTGCAACACATAAACTTGACCGTAAAAACTCTAAAAAAAGTGAAAACAATTTTTATTCAATCTGCAGATGACATTTTTTCTCATTTATAATAAAATACACAGAAATTACTTTTAAAGTGAATTTTATAAGTTTTAACCAAAATTATCTTCAATACTACTATTTATTTCTTTACACAATAAAAAAAACACAGTAAAAAAAGATAATTTTATCAATTTGAAAAAAATTCTTCTTTTTTTTGATAATGAATACTCGTTTAAGGAAAAAAGAAATTTTTAAGCCTTAAAGTTTTCACAAAAAGAAAACTTTTAATTTCAGTTATGGTAGTTTGTCTACGTGAGGAGATTCGAGTGAATGTTGGTTTCGTAGACTTGCTCCACTCTCCCGTGAGACAGATTAATAAGACATTGACCTGCAAAGGGATGTAGCGCAGAATTAAAGTTTCTTGATCAGATGCGGACTCTATAGTGAAATTAAATGTCCGTAAATATGACCGCATTGTATATCCATAATTGCGATAAATAAATTAGGTTTTAAAATTAGATTATTTTATTTATCATTAAAATGATATGGTGATGGTTGTTATAAGAACTGTTAATATAGTTTTGGTAGTCCTTGCTGCTATGGCAACCAATAACTATCGAAAATATAAATCAGTGATAAATGTGGCAATAGTTCCAAAGTCAGTAAAGTGTAGACATTTTTTAGCAAAATCTACACTGTAAAAGAGGATGACTTTCAGCGTTAGGCTATAATTCATAATTAAAAAAATATTTATTTTTCCAAAAATGTATTAACTAATTAACGTCCATGCTTAGGGGAATATATGGATACCAAAAAACCAATACATAAACCATTTTTACAGCGAATGTTGTCATAGTTGCCATAGAAATCATCACCATAGTAACGGTTACTATGGCATCACCAAAGCAGCTATAATCTTAAACTAAGCCAAAGTTTGATATCATTGCCCAAAATCCAGATAAATTCCTGACAAATCTGGATTAATTCCAGATCTGAAATTAGTCCGAAAGAGTCTGATTTATAAAGTCGGTTTTTGTCACGGAATTTAGTTCGGTCTTGTCAAAAAAGACATACGTATGAAAATTTATCTCTGTCAACATTTTACACCATAAGAAACGTTAAAAAAAAAAAATTCGAGGAGAGATGGATCCTTCGAGGAGAGGTGGATCAAGAAGCATAAATGAGTATTACTATCGGTTTTCATGCAAATATTGACTGTTAATTATTTATTTTATAAAGAAGTGAACCATCTCGAACATCGACAAAAAGTAACGTGAGCGATAAGTTAAAATAAGTTTTGGAATAATGTTTAATAGCAATGTCGGACTAATTAGGATCATTTCCGGACATATTTTGGATTAATTTCGGATAGAACTGGACAGATATTAGTCCTGAATTCATTCGAAATTTGTTAGGATTTTTTAGTAGGGATGGTATAGCTACCTATATATATTCTTATGTCAATAGTTACTATACTCTAAAAAAAAAAATCCTTTTACCTTTTGACAAGGAATCTTTTAGTTTCCTACGTTAGTTCAGGCGCCAAGTTTGGAAAGTTCTTTAAACTGTCAAGGATAAGTTTGTCGATATTAAACTATTGAAACAGACGATATATCGGTATGAGGAAAATACTCTCATAAAAATATAATTTATATACAGGAAAAGTACATTTTTTAAAATAATGAAATGAATAAAAATAAGCCTTTAGAAATATTACCTATATTGAAATGCGGTTATGTTTCACTGTAACTGTTAATATTATGCTGCTTAAATTTAAATACACTAATAATTTCACTTCAGTTAATTAATTCTAGACATAAATTTACTTATTTTTTAATTTAAACAATATTCAAATAAATTAAACGACGAAAAACAAACCAAAACCGAGGTAACAAGGCGTCTCCAAAGTAGTTCGCAATAGTAATATCTTGCACCCATTGATATTGATTCTGGTTTATTTTTTACAGTGTAGCAACCATTAACTATGGTTCCAATCAGAACAATAATGATTGCATTAAAAATTAGAAAAGTTTAAAAAATAAAACTTTAATAAGGAAATAATATACATAAATTTTAAGGCTGATCCTCGGGCTGATCAAACTCAAACCTACTCTCTAAATCTGAATTAGCCAAAAACTACTATTTAGGGGTTAAAATCGTGGACGATTTTCCTCTTTTTTAATTAGTAAAAAATAACTAATGTAATTAATAAATAGATATCTACTAATTCTTTTAGTAGTTTAACATAACCTAAAATTACTTTGAATAATTAAATTAGTAGTTTTTTTTACTAAAGTATTAGTAATTTATTAATTTCACCGCAATACGAGACAAGACGGGATTTTCTTTAATCTCGTCTCATCTCGATACGTCGAGACCAATAATGAATATCGCCTTAAACCTACTGTATTTTTTCGTCTGTATATAAGAAAGGAAAACATTTCTTTTTAATGTCTGTAAGAAGAAATAAATAAATTATATTTTCTAAAAATATTCTTGAAAGAGAAGAATGGTTGAAAGTAAAAAAATATTGAAAATTTAAAATTGATTGGGATAAAATGTCGTTTTATAAGAAATTAGACATTTTTAAGCATTACAAATTTTAGTAAACTTTCAAGAAATAAATACATGTGCACTATAGGTGTATAAATATGGCGCGCCTATACCTTCCAGATTCATTTGTTACTAAAATAAAAACTATTTTTAAATTAATTTAAATTACATTTCATTAATTCATAGTAAAAAATGACTAAAATATTTTGTAGAAAAAATTTACTAATTTACTAATTACTTTGACTAATTGAATTAGTATAGTATTTTACAAATTTATTATAAGAGAGTATATTATAACTATTTATCCGTGATGGAAATAAAATTTATAAGAAATTAAATAATAATTTATATTTAAGAATGAGTCAAAATTATAAATATATATATATATATATATTTTTATAGTTTCCCCATTTGTACCACTCTATTATATTTATCTAATAAATCAAAATTAACTAATTTATTTTATATTTTAACAGCAAGAAACGTCAACATTGAAATCAGGTGAGAGCAGTTTTCTTCACAGATTTGATCAGCCTTAATAATTAACAAATGGAGGGACTTCACCATCACTGAAAGATTTTAGTAAATAATTTTTTTTATCAAGTTTTTAATCAGAGATAATCGTGTAAAACAAAGGTTTTTCCTAGTGAAAAATGCATTCCTTCAATGCATGAAAGGAAAATTTTCTAAAAAAAATCTAAATATTTCTATCCTGGATTTAAATTTTTCAAAAAAAATTTATATATTCCTATCCAGGTTTGAAACTTTACTATCTTCGTTGGAAAATTTTTCTTTTTGCATGATTATCCCAGAATAATAGTTTTTATAGTAAAAATTAATGGATAAACTATAACAATTAATGTCTAAAGTCTTTGAAACTTTTTTCTAATGAAACATGTCCTTTGATAAGTGTATTGTAAATTCTGTGGCTGAAAGGCAGAACATCATAACTGCATTTTCATTGTTTTGAGAAAAATCTGTTTTTGTTTTTTTTTCTTGGTTTTGTTAAATCAAAAAATTAACCAATATTTTTGGTGTTTGTCATTGTATCCTATTTTCTAGTGTAGTTTTTACATCTGTTTATCAATTTTAATAAAATATAAACGCTTCAAAGAAGAATATCAATTCTTTTTTTCGATTTGAATGCAGTTATGTTGTTATGTTATTAATTATTTTCTACGTAATTAAACATTTAAATCACTTTACCGTTGTGAAACTTTAAAGAGCATTACTTAATAAACTGAAATCTGATATTATCTCAAATTCGATAAAATGTTAGTTATGATGTTATGCCTTTCAGCCACAGAATTGTAATTATCAGGAACGGCGAAAGAGATCCAGATCGTGTGTGGAGTTACGATGATTGTTTAAGGGGGGGGGGGGGCAAGACTGGAGTTTTTTATGGAACTATTACCTTAATTAATTTTATCATTCTCTACAAGATAATTTTTTTTTATTTATACACTTTTTGCGCAGATTTCAACTATAAGCACTGTTATTAATAATAATAGAAAACATAAAAAAGAATTTTAATCCATAATTTGGTGTGTGGACTACTCTACACTATCCACACAACTGGTACCTCCCCTGAGTAATTATGTTTAAACATTAATATTTTTTAAAACAATACTTATTATTAAATTAATAGAAATAAAGTTGGATCCTTTTTCTCGAGAATAATAATTTCTGAAGTTCATCAATAAATTATGTACGAATGATTCAATTGTATTCAAATTTCATATTTTGATATTAAAAATGAATAAATCAAAAACCAATATATATTTCTCGACATGATTCACAAATTCAAAATGAAGGATCCAATATGGCGGACGAATTTTTTAAAAATTAACTGAATTCACATAAATCTTTGTATATAGAGGTTTTTGGGGTCGCTGATTTCAAATTTGAAATCAGATTTGAAAAATTCAAAATGGCGGATACAATATGGCGGTCGATTAAAGATTTGAAATCAGCAAACCCAAAAATCTCCGAGTGACAAGATACAGGTGAATTCGAACAATATTTGAAAATGCATCTGTCACATTAGGTTTGAAATTATTTTCGAAAAATAAATAACAAATTTGTATTTAGCGACCCCAAAAACGCCCAAGGAAAAAGTTTAATGCACATTTAGTAACTTTTTAAAATTTTGTTCACTATATTGGATACGCCATTTAACATCTTTAAAAAACGACTTCAGATTAGTAATCAACGACCGTGTAATCCTCTAGATACCAAATTTTATAAAAATTCATCTGTTCATTAAAAATTGGGCCGCCATATTGGATCCACCATTTTCAGTTTATAAAATCTGACTTTAAATTTAAAATCAGCAACCTCAAAAACCCCAATATACTAAGATTTATGCGAATTCAGTTAATTTTTAAAAAATTCGTCAGCCATATTGGATCCGCCATTTTGGATTTTCCAATTCTGACTTCACATTTGAAATCAGCGACCCCGAAAACCCCAATATACCAAGATTTATGCGAATTCAGTCAATTTTTAAAAACTCGTCCGTCATATTGGATCCGACATTTCGAATTTTCCAAATCTGACTTTAAATTTGATATCAGGGACCTAAAAAACCCCAGTATACCAGGACTCATTCAAATTCAGTCAACTTTTAAAAACTCGACGACCATATTGGATCCGCCATTTTGAATTTTGGAAATCTGACTACGAATTTGAAATCAGCCACCCCAAAAACCCCAATATACCAAGTTTCATAAAATTTGGATCCATGAGGTTATAAACTTTATAAATTTTATAGTTTTCTGATACTATTAAATTTTGCAGTATGTTTTATTTTATAATCTTACAACTGTTATATATACATATTATCTAGTTTATTCTTCCTTTTTATTCTTATCTATTATTGTTGAATGGTTAATTGCACTTTATCTCACTCTATTTTTACTAAAAGATAGATTTGTAATTCTAATTATCAATTACACTTATTCTCTACATGTATTATTTTGTTCTTTGAAGTGCTATTTAGCCCTAGGAACTTGCAAGTTAAATAAATAAATTTGTCTCTCCTGTAAAATTTGATTCTTTATTTTTTTTATTTTTCGTTACACTTTTCTCTCAAACTACTAAACCGATTAACAAGTATTTTTTAATTTGTTCAGTGGGGTTTCAAGATTACGAATAAGAAGTTTGACATCCTTTTGAGTTATATAAACGGAGATGTGAGTCATTTAATCAGAGAAATTGTGATTGTTTTTTACATTTTGGTATAAATGTTTATAAAAAAGTATCTATTTAAGATAACGTCTTATTACTTCTTATTCATACAATTGATTACACTGTTAAAATAACGAAACGCACTTTACACCAAAAAGTGCGAAGAAAATGCAATGCATCCTTAAAAGTGTTGATTTTTTGTAAGTTACACTTTTAAATTGCAACGCCAGTGTTACGGTGCGAAGTTGTTATGACACATGAGACATCAACACTGATTGGTGCGAGTGCCACTCGCGATTACACATAACCTACAATCACATCCATAAAAACACAAATTCTAAACTATCAGTACACATTTTTACTCAAAAGTCATACACTCAAGTTAATATTTAAAATTGTCAAGAGCACAAATGATATTACACACAGCTAAACAACAAAGCCACAAACGTTTTAATGGTTATGCTCAACAGAATTGACAACGCAAACATAACATATGACCATATGACATACCAATTTTTTGTAAAAGAGAATATATTTTTCAAATTCTATTCTATGTGGCACTTAAAGATCCTAAATATTTTTTAAATTCTTGAACATATGTTCAAATAAAAACAAAATTTAACAAGAAATTAACAAAAATATATTTATAATTTATGGAAACAAAAACGGTTCTTAGACTAGAGGCAACATATCAATTTTTGTAAAGCACAATATTTACTTGAAATTCTATTCAACATGGCACATAAAGTTGCTAAATATTTTTCAAATATTCTTTAAGATATTCTAATTTTTCAAATTCAAAACTCTATTTAATGATATTCTTATAAATTATGGAAACAAAATCAGGTTTTAGACTACAGACCAAATAAAAATTTTTGTAGAATTGAATATTTTTTAAACATTCTATGGCAAATAAATTTTCCAAATATTATTTTAGAATCTTTAAGAAAATCCAAATTAAGAATTGTATTTAAACAAAAATAGATGATATTTTTATAATTTATGAGAACAAAATCGGGTTTTAGACCAGAGACCAAATGTCAATTTTTGTAGAATCGAATATTTTGTACACGTTCTATGGCAAATAAATTTCCTAAATATTATTTTAGAATCTTTAAGAAAATCCAAATTCAGAACAATAAAAAAAATAGCTGATATTTTTATTATTTATGAGAAGAAAATCAGGTTTTAGACCAGAGACCAAATGTCAATTTTTGTACAATCGAACATTTTTTACACATTCGATGTCAAATAAATTTCCCAAATATTATTTTAGAATCTTTAAGAAAATCCAAATTCAAAAAAAAAAAAAAAGATGATATTTTTATAATTTATGAAAACAAAATCAGGTCTTAGACTAGAGACCAAATATCAATTTTTGTAGAATCGAATTTTTTTTTACAAATTCTATGGCAAATAAATTACCCAAATATTGTTTTCGAATCTTTAAGAAAATCCAAATTCAGAACAATAAAAAAAATTGATGATATTTTTATAATTTATGAGACCGAAATCGGGTTTTAGACCTGAGACCAAATATCAATTTTTGTAGAATCGAATATTTTGTACACGTTCTATGGCAAATAAATTTCCTAAATATTATTTTAAAATCTTTAAGAAAATCCAAATTCAGAATTAAATTTAAAAAAAAATAGCTGATATTTTTATTATTTATGAGAAGAAAATCAGGTTTCTAGACCAGAGACCAAATGTCAATTTTTGTAGAATCGAATATTTTGTACACATTCTATGGCAAATAAATTTCCCAAATATTATTTTAGAATCTTTAAGAAAATCCAAATTCAGAATTGTATTTAAACAAAAATAGATGATATTTTTATTATTTATGAGAAGAAAATCAGGTTTCTAGACCAGAGACCAAATGTCAATTTTTGTAGAATCGAATATTTTGTACACATTCTATGGCAAATAAATTTCCCAAATATTATTTTAGAATCTTTAAGAAAATCCAAAGTCAGAATTGTATTTAAACAAAAATAGATGATATTTTTATAATTTATGAGAACAAAATCGGGTTTTAGACCTGAGACCAAATATCAATTTTTGTAGAATCGAATATTTTTTACACATTCTATGGAAAAGAAATTTCCTAAATATTATTTTATAATCTTTAAGAAAATCCAAATTCAGAACAATATTATCGAACAATATTATAGAACAATAGCAATTATATCGATTTGTTATTTAAATAAGTTGTAGAATACAACTAATTAGTTTTTAAGAGTACTTTGTACAAAAGGGTATAACCCGTTAATTTGTTAAATAAAATAAAATATTAAAAAAAATAGCTGATATTTTTATTATTTATGAGAAGAAAATCATTTTTTAGACCAGAGAGCAAATATCAATTTTTGTAGAATCGAATATTTTTTACACATTCGATGGCAAATAAATTTCCCAAATATTATTTTATAATCTTTAAGAAAATCCAAATTCAGAATTGAATTTAAAAAAAATAGATGACATTTTTATAATTTATAAGAGCAAAATCAGGTTTTAGACCAGAGACCAAATATCAATTTTTGTAGAATCGAATATTTTTTACACATTCGATGGCAAATAAATTTCCCAAATATTATTTTATAATCTTTAAGAAAATCCAAATTCAGAATTGAATTTAAAAAAAATAGATGACATTTTTATAATTTATGAGAACGAAATCGGGTTTTAGACCTGAGACCAAATATCAATTTTTGTAGAATCGAATATTTTTTACACATTCTATGGAAAAGAAATTTCCTAAATATTATTTTATAATCTTTAAGAAAATCCAAATTCAGAACAATATTATCGAACAATATTATAGAACAATAGCAATTATATCGATTTGTTATTTAAAGAAGTTGTAGAATACAACTAATTAGTTTTTAAGAGTACTTTGTACAAAAGGGTATAACCCGTTAATTTGTTAAATAAAATAAAATATTTAAAAAAAAGTAGCTGTTATTTTTATTATTTATGAGAAGAAAATCATTTTTTAGACCAGAGAGCAAATATCAATTTTTGTAGAATCGAATATTTTTTACACATTCGATGGCAAATAAATTTCCCAAATATTATTTTATAATCTTTAAGAAAATCCAAATTCAGAATTGAATTTAAAAAAAATAGATGACATTTTTATAATTTATAAGAGCAAAATCAGGTTTTAGACCAGAGACCAAATATCAATTTTTGTAGAATCGAATATTTTTTACCGATTCTATTGCTAATAAATTTACCAAATATTATTTTAGAATTTTTAAGAAAATCCAAATTTAGAATTGTATTTAAAAAAAAATATATATGATATTTTTATAATTTATGGGAACAAAATCAGGTTGTATACTAGAGGCCAAATATCAATTTTTGTATGACTGAATATCTTTTCTAATTTCTATTCTATGTGTCATATAAATTTCCCAAATTTTAATTGTTATTTTTTAAGATATTTAATTTTTAATACTGTATTTAAAAAAAATTATATGATATTTCTATAATTTATGGAATCAAAAACAGGTTTTAGAATAGAGACAAAATATTAATTTTGGTCAAACCGAATATTTTTTTCGAATTTTATTCTATGTGGCACATAAATTTCCTAAATATTATTTTAGATTCATTAAGATATTTTAAATTCAGAAATGTATTATATAAATTATAAAAATATCATTTAATTTTTTTAAATACAATTCTAAATTTAAAATATCTTTAAGAATCTAAAAAAATAATTGGGAAATTTATGACACATAGATTAAAATTTGGAAAAAATATTCTGTTTTACAAAAATTGATATTTTGTGTCTATTCTAAAACTTGTTTTTGTTTCGATAAAATTTAAAAATATAATCTAATTTTTTTTTAATACGTTCTTATTTTAACACAGCCTAAGGAATTGCAAAACATATTTAGCAAATTTATATACCACATAGAATAGAATTTGGAAAAAGTATTCGGTTTTACAAAAATTGATATTTTGTCTCTATTCTAAAACCTGTTTTTGTTTTAATAAATTATAGAAATATCATCCAATTTTTTTTAAATACAGTTTTGACTTTGGAATATCTTAAAAAAACTAAAACAATATTTTGGATATTTATTTGCCACATAGAATACATTTTGTAAAAAACATTCGATTCTACAACAATTGATATTTTTCTCTATTATAAACCCTGTTCCTGTTTTTCTAAATTATAAAAATAAAGTCCAATTGTTTTTAAATACAATTTTGAATTTAAAATATCTTAAAGAAGCTGAAATAATATTCGGGAAATTTATATGCCACATAGAATAGACTAGAGAATTGAATAAATTGATATGACATTAGTTTCAATACTTTGTTTAGGTTATGTCGTCGAGTAATCTTTTTTTGTTTTTATTTACTTCTGTGTTTTATTGTTTTTCACTTTATATATTAAGTTACATTAGGTATATTATGTTTTTGATAAACTGGATTTATCATATTTAAATATTTAGTAATCGTTTAGTTTACTAGTAATGGGCTGTTTCAATTTTGAACGTGGGAAAAACATGTCGCGCGTTCGCGCATCGGAAACTTCTAGTCATGTCATATATATAGTTGTCTGCTAGTGGATTTAATGAAAACGAAAATTAGAAGAAAACGTAAAAATGGCTATTCTCAGATGTTGACAAAGGGGGCGAAGAGAGGGACAGTTAGACAAAGAAACTGACAATCGCACTTTTTGGTGCGATTTGATAGTCCGTTTACACCGCTTGGTTGTAAATGCCAATTTGTTTTAAGTTTACACTCGGCCGGTGTAGTGCACGGCCAAAATCGCACCGATTTCTTAACACCGGTGTAAAGTTGTAAGCGCATATACCATTTTTTTAAATATATATATTTGTAACTGAATAAAACAAGGAAGAAGGCAATTGGAGTAATAGTTTTCGAGAAAACTGTACCGAAAGTTGACTCTTTTTGCATTGTTTTAAGGTGACTTAGGCGTTCCCTTAAACAGTTACTTATTACTTATTAATAATTATTAATTAATTAATGTTATTGATAATGTAATTTTTTTCATTTATAAGCTTAATTGAATGTTTTTAAATTGCATTAGAGCCTCTGGTCACTTCTGATTGGGGCTCATTCTGAGATTAAATGCAGTATATAGAAAAACTCGTAAACAACAGATTTCTACATTTTCTATTAATTGTGTCACTATAATTAAGAATTAACTTCCTGATTACTTATTAAAATAATTAACAAAATACAAGTCTCATTCTATAATTACTTTCTTACATAAGTCAATTTTAAATCTTATTTTTATTTCATTTTCAACATTAGAACCCAGACACGTGTCTACGTCTAAACCTCTTTATTGCGGTGGGGGAGACGACTTGAAAAAAATCAACTAAAAGATATATCTCGAATTGATTATGATTGTTAAATTCGAAGCTTTTATAGAAGGGCGGAGAGGTAATGACACCGGTGATTCCCCCCCCCCCCCTCCTGAACACGTACTTGGAATTTAATATCTTGGATGTTAAACATTAATATTTAGATATTAAGGGTTACTATCTTTTCTTAAACATCTAATTTTGAACATCCAGTTTTCTCAGTGCGAGCGGGTCTAATTGTGTATAGCCCGGAAGAAGGTATCCCAGATAGCACCCAAATTTCCGGGAAATTTCCTGAAAGTTTTCCTTAGTAAGGCCTAAAGTTTCCAGGAAACTATGTGAACATAGCGAAATGTCCCTTTCCTAGGAAGTTTCCCTTGGCAACTTTCAGTTATTTTATTTTAACTTGAATAATAAATAAATTTAAGAATAATAGGCCCTACTTTATTTTAAAACTAACCTCTTAATAGTAAGATATTCTATTAATTAATTAACAGTTATAATGTGATTTTAAGACGCTCTTTTTTAATACCAAATTGAATTTAAATAATCTGAAATTGGTTTAAAAGAATCGCGCTGCAGATTATTTTAATACATAAAAGTTTTCAGTGAAGCTTCTGGGAAGATTCCGAGGGAAGTTTTTGGGAAGGTTTAAAGGTAAGCTTCTGGGATGTTTCCAAGGGAAGTTTTTTGTGAAGTTTCAAGAAAGTTTACAAGGGAAGCATTCGGGAAGTTTCCAAGGAAAGCTTCCAGGAAGTTTCTAAGGGAAGTAATTCGGAAAGTTTCAAAGAGAAGTCTTTTGAAAAGTTTTCAAAGAGAATTTCCGGGAAGACTTAAAAGGAACTTTTCCATGAAGTTTCCGAGAAGTTTTCAAGCGAAGGATCTTTCCAATGAAAGATTCTAGAAAGTTTCTGAAATGTTTTCAAGGGACGTTTCCGGAATGTTTTTAAGGGGAACTTACAGGAAGTTTCCGAGGGATGCTTCCACTAAGTTTTCAAGGGCAGTTTCAAAGGGAAGTTTTTCGTGAAGTTTCCGGAAAGTTGATAAAAAAAGCATTCGGGAACTTTCCGAGGGGAGTTTTTGGGTAGTTTCAAAGGGAAGTCCTTTAGGAAGTTTCAAGGAAAATTTTCGGGAAGTTTCAAAGGGAAATTTTTCATGAAGTTTTCGAGAAGTTTTCAAGGGAAGTTTCTGGGATGCTTTCAAGTGAAGTTTTTGGGATGTTTCCGAGGGAAGCTTCCGGGAAGTTTTTTGGGAAGTTTTAAATGGAAGTTTTTCGTAAAGTTTTCAGGAAGTTTACAAGGGAAGCATCCGGGATGTTTTTTTGGAAGTTTCAAAGGAAAGTCTTTTGGGAAGTTTCAAGTATAGGTTCTGCGATATTTTCAAGATTCTGGGATGTTTCGAAGATGTCATATTTTAATTCAGTTTAATTTATTTAATCCAAAAGAATGAAAATGCAAACTATATGTTTGCGTTCGAGAATGTATTCAAATTATGACATTTTTAAATTTTTCTGGGCTATATTAAACTATATTAAATTAATTTTATTTCTTACCATTTTAAAATATTAAAAAAATGAGTATTAATTTAACGGAATGTTAATGTTTACAAATATATTAGTACGATAGCAATGAATTTATTGCAAAAACGAAATTTTTTTGGATTGAAATGTTTCAGAATTTAACCTTATTGGTAATTATTTAAAATAGATTTTAATCTTATCCTTTTTACCGGATACATTACGGACAGAGTTTTAGTACTCAATTCGTGGCGATTCAACTGACATGTCAGAAATGAATGCTTCAATAAAAAAGGTGTTTCTTTGATGTCGACACCTTCCCGCCTTATAATAAGAAAAAGCTAAAAACATCACAGTTAGAAAATCTAACAATTTTGCTGTTTTCAACTTTTTTTTCGGAAACTAGAAACATTATAAAAAAAAATACATAGCAATAATGAAAATTTTAATTATTATGTCTTTGTAAATTCTTAATAATTAACTAGGATTTTTATTATGCAGCTTAAATAAGGATTAATTTGATATTAAATTTGATAAATTTTTATATGACATTAAGTTTTATTAATGTAAAAAAAATACATTTTCCTGAAATATGTAATTTTTTTTTAATATATGGCAAATTTATTTTTCCTCAGTTTGTAAAAATTAAAGTTATATAATATTTGTCAATAACCTAATTCTTTATTTGAATGAAATATTTCTCTTTTTTTAAAATTGATTTATGTATAACTTCCTGTTATGCAAATTACATCGGAAAACATGCGAAAACCGGTTACACTTGATAGTTATAACTAATAAGTACCTTTATATACTAGAAATAACACAAGTCAACAATTATCATTGCTGATAAATTAAAAAAAATTGATACAAATGGAAAAAGAAGATCAATTCGAGAAAGTGAATTTCCACGGAAGTAAAGATCTTTTATTTCCGTTGTGGTAAATAGATTGTTGAAAGTACTTTACTTCGAGGTCAAGTTGTCAATAGTTAAATAGCATTCCATTAATTTTTTTAAAAATAATATTTGCTTTCTTATTTCCCATGCATTTGAATTGAACCTCAGATTCCAATATATTAAACGAACAAAATTCATTATCAATTATTGATTGAGCACTGCAATTTTATACCCGAGATAGAAAATTAACAAATAATAAATCTGTAGAAGGAAAATAATAATTGCCTCAATTTAACAAGAGCTTTATTAGAACTTTGATTTAAAAATGTAATTGGATATGTAATTATAAAATTATAAAAGTAAAAAGGGAATAAAAAGTTTTCTTTGATTCATTAAAATGTTGGTTACATCAAATTGAAAAAAAAAATGATTGACAAAAGTGCTTTTTGATTGGGAGAAAAATGTTTTTCAATTAGACAAAAATAGTTTCATGCCTATAAAATATTTAATTTCATTTAAAACTTTTAGGAAAATTGTTTGAATTCTTATGACATTGGTTTGGCTGAATCATTCTAAATGTGAAAATTACAAAACTAAGCTCTAGGAATTGATTACTCGAAACTAATATATTTGAAAATTCATTGGAAAATTTGAAATGATTGCTGTTTAGATTTTAGTGAACACAATTAAGGAAATTAGTAGGTTCAATCAACTTTCTTATATTAATTTGATAAAAAGTTAGCCGGTGTCTAGAAGATGAGGTTCAATCTTAAAAAATTATTATTAAACCTGGTTAGGGAAAATTTATCATTTTTCTTTTATTTATCTGGTTAAATTATAACCAGAATGGCAATGTCAAATATACTCTAACCAGAATCTTGGTTAATCTAACAAGACTGTTTCTTCAGCGAACCGTTTAATTGGTTAATTTAGTCAATTTTTGTTCTGTTGGTATTTTATGACAATGAAACTAAGATAAATGAAACTTTGATCTTTGATCCTGTTTGAATTGATTTTAATCGGATGATTTCTGTATCCCTCTTCGTTTTGAAAACAATGCCATTTTAAGAAAAGATTTCCTTATCTTGAGTCATGGACAACCCATTATTATTATTCGATCTTAGAGCGTGGGATGCGATTATATCTATGAAAACGACTTCACGCGAATGATGAAGAGAAAACAATGACCTTCTCAAAGTATTTACTTTGAAAGAAAGTTCCATCGATCTGGATTCATACATTTCAATAATTTAGTAGCATTTAGTGCATGGAATTTGACGAGAAGATTATAAAGAAAAGTGAGATCTGAATCTGATCGTCTATCGTGTTAGAGAAGAAATTGAAAGTTTTGATGTTACAGCAAGGAATTTCCTTTTCGTTGCCTATTCAGACCATTTTTTCAGCACGAACCTACCTGTTTTAGAGCCTCAATTGTAACTGACACTTTAATTATGTACATTGCTATTGTGCCACGGAGATAACGGAAGCCTTATTTGCATATCATTTTTCTATCAAGAATTGCGACATTCACACCCGATCTTCCTAATTGTACCCTGTAAGTATATATTTATTTATGAGGACTAAAATTTCGAATAGGTATGCACAATTTGGAGAATTTTTTAAAAAAGAAAGTTTATAAATGTTCAAATTTATAGGACAATGTGAATTTTATACTTTACTTAACAAATATAAAACCTATACCTATATATAATAAATAGTTAATGGTATTTCATACGAGGGGATCTAATTCTGCAATAAATTAATAAAGTGTACGTCTACACAATATTTGGAAGGAGTTTTGAATTTACCAAATTAATGAAATATTTTGAAGTGACACTTCGTTGGCTAGGATTTGTCAATCTCATCAGACTAAATTTTATTAAAAAACAATTTATTGGGGCTTTACATTGTTTAATACAGACACAAACAACAATCGTTAATGTTATTTGGCAAAAGTTAAATTTTAGATTCTGTGTTTAATTAAAGAAATGAAAGAACTTCTGAAATGATCCATACATAAAATTACTATTAATAATATAATAATCCTTTTTAAAATAAATAAAATGTATTTTTCCTTAATTAGAAAGTTGAATTCGTGAGTTAATTCATTTGAAAAATGTTTATGGATAGCTTCCTAATATTAATTTGTTTTGTTTCAATTATTATAAGACTTTCAGAGTTCATCGACCTCTGTACTTTTATTTTCAACGTGGTTAATTTCTTAATTTAATTTACACCATGCGTTTGAATTGTACAAACTTTCTTACAACTGAACAGTTTTTTATTTTTCAAATGTTTTTATTTAATTCAACGTGTTAAACAATTCGTGTTAATAACCAATTATGGTAACTATTATTAGCCAATTTAGTATACTTCAAGCCACAAAAGCATTAAAATGCTAACAAATCCTAACAATGCGTAAAATAATTTCGTTCTTTGAATTTTTTTCATATTTAAAGTGTAAACAAGGAATTCAAGAGAATTTATTTGTATACAGAAAAAGGAAACATTTGTTTGGATTGAATACTTATATATCTGAAAGTACACTGGAAAAAAATTATTTAAATAAAATAAAATTTGATGGTTCCAGTTAAACAAATTACTTGTCCATTATTTATTAAAATTTTTTTGACATTTGGTTTAACCTGATCTGGAATGCCAAATCTGTCCCAGCTCTGACCCTGTTTAGATAAGCCAGAAAAAAATTCGGAAATCCCTGATGGGAATGGTTTGATCTGGAAAGCAGTTGTGGCCCAACCCAGGTCCTTATCCGATTAGCGAGGACAAAAGATGGTTTATTTCTTCAATTTTTAAAAGCTTTTTAATTGAAATATTAGTTCTAAATAAGTACACTTATTTCATCCTATAGTTAAACAATTTCTACAAACTATATAGACCAGTTGAAAATTATTAAGCAGGGAGAGAGAGTAGATTCTTTTTATTCTTGATGATAAAATTTAAGAAAGTGACAAGTTTTGTTTTCATACATTAGATAAAAGAACGTTTTCTCTAAAAATAATTTTGATATTTTGTCTGTGTGTCACAGAACCTTAAGAAACTCTTATTTTAAATTTTTTAAACAATAAAAATTTAACTTTTATAAGAGAAATAGTTTTTTTTTAAATGTTATGAAGTTCAAACAAAATGAATTAACTTTTAACAAAATTTTTATAAATTAGTATCATTAAAAAACCAATGTTCATTTAGTATCTAATAGGAAACATTAACTAAAAAAAATTATTAACTAATGTTTATTAGGAAAAATAAAATCGACTTTAAATAAAATTTAACAAAGCAAGTTCCAGAAAAACTAGCAATTTTCAGAAATATTTTGCCAGAATAATCTCAAGAAAGCCTATCTGAGCCAGGTTTCGGGCATGTTTAATTTTCCATGTTCTTATCGAACTTTGTCGAAGATGTCGACCATACTGGAAGTCCCCATAAAAGTTTCTGAAAAATTGTCTATGTAGGTACGCACATAGGGTCTTAAATTAAATAAGGATAAAATATAAATTAGGCTATATCCTATAAGGTAAAACTTAATGTAGGATCCTAAATTTACCATACTTCCTACATCAGCGCTGTAGCTTCTTTCTTGAAAATTAGGTGCATGGGAATTAAAATTATGATTTTATTGTAGAGCACAGTATGTTTAGGATCCTTCATAAGACCCTACAAATATTTTTGGAAACCTCTTCCAGGAACCTTTGTACATGGAGAATCCCAGTAAGTAAGAGTTTTTTTTAATGAAAGGTACACGGAGAAAAAAATTAGCAGTCAAAGCTAAGACTTAGCTACCTTAGCTAACATTAATTGTTATTATATGGATAGCTAATTTTTTAGCTAACACAACTATTAATTAGCTTTCACAGCTAACTTTGTTTGCTGAAACAGCTAAATATTAGCTACCACAGCTAAAAATTAGCTATCCATATAGTAGCTAATTCATTTTTCACAGTGTAAAGTTTCAATAACGACAACTCGAAACTTCTTTAGTTTTTTGAAACTAATTATCCAAACGTTACCTTCTTTTTCTATGATTACACTAAAGAAAAACAATATTTTGTCAATAATAATATGGAACACTGATAAATAAAACATTTTTTTTTATTTTCTAGACATTGTTTATTTCACTTGTCTTTAAATAGTTTTTACAATGTTAAGAGTTAAAGTTGGCAGGTGCTGGATGATTCGAGAATTATAATTGTAATATCATGCAGGGTGTGGTCTTGATAGAGTTAACTGACATTCGGGTGCTGCGGATATCGACGCGTAAGAAACACTTTCACCAGGCATCAGACCCATAAGAGAAAGTACGCTCGCCCTCTGTCCATTTTAATGGACCATGAAAAAGGGGGAAAGAGAAAAAGGCTGAAAAAATAAAATAAAGAAATGAATCGCGACTCGGAATGATCAAGACTCAAGCATTGCTTGTTCAAGGATCTTCAAGGCCAGGCCACTCACGAGGCACTTGATCTTCTTTGATTATGCCATTGCGTAAAACTTTCCTTATTATTTAACTAAAATTATTCCTTCATCAGTTATGGCATCATTTAAAATATCGAGTTCAATTTCTTTATGCACTGAAGATAAGACCGTTCAAGTTTAACAATTCACATCTTATTATTAAAATAATTTACCATTTTTCTTGAATTAGTCTATGCTCTGAATAGTTTCCAGCTCTTTAATTTTTAAATTATATCAGAAAAAACTAGTTGTGATTAAATCGGTTTCATATTCTTTATTAATTTTTGAAGCATAACCTTTTTGTTTATAATTAATGTTTAACTTATAATATTTAGAAGTTGCGCTAAGGGGGTATACTGGTCTAAAAAATGTTCCAGAGACATCCTTTTAGGAATGTCTTTTGGACTTTGGAAAAAGATGTCTTTAAGTCGTATGCATGTCTTAAATACATTCTAAAAATGTTTCATATCTGGCCTATCGATGTCTTTGGAATGTCGAAAAAACGTTTTTGAGAACCATTTTGAACTTCAAAGTGGTAAATTTGTTTTTATAAAAATATTTCTTTATATTAAAATCCCTGTAATTTAATTTATTTCAATATCGATTTTGAAAAATTTTAAGTTCTACATTACGTTGCTGAAATTTTGTCTAATTGTAAGTTAAATATTTGTCATTGAAAGAAGTACTCTATCAATTTAGGGATTCTAAACAGTTTTTCGATGCAGCGAACCCAGGTTTGATTCCCGAGCCGTAAATTTTTATTTCCTTTTATAAAATGTATAATTATATAAAAATGAATAAAATTAAAATTGAAATCAAAATTTTATATGAAGAAGTAAAATAATTAAATACAATATTTAAAATAATATTATCTACAGAATTCTGGGGATGTCTTTGAGACATCCTGGGTCCTGGGGACGTTTTTGTGACATTATGGGAACGTTTTTGGGATATTCTTGGACGTTTTTGGAACATTCTGGAGACTTTTTTGGGACATCCTTAAGACAGACATAGAACGTCCTTTGGTTGTTTGGATATTTTGTTATGTGGTTGGGACAACCCAACTACCCTTTAATAACACCATAATTCTAATTAGTATTTAATCAAAAAAGCAAAATTAAAATACGTTGTGTGATATTTAAAAATAAAAATGCAAAATTATTAGTACATAACAATCGAATCTTTGAGTTTTGATCTTTTGTTATTATTAAATATATTCTACATTTCTATCCACTGATAGTTGTAAGAATATTTTATGTCTGGCCAATGCAAGTAAGAATTTTAGATTTTAATCAGATACTATGTATAAGAAATTCTTGATTTTATCCGATGCAAGTTATAAAAGTCAATTATTACTTGTACTACCTTTTACCATTTGTTTTTTCTATGTAATCTAGAAAATTAGTATTTTTTAAAAACGTTTTCACAATACGAACCAAATTTCTACAAAAAATAATTTTTAACAAATAAATTAGCTTAATTTTTATAAATAAATTATTACTGAGTTTTAGTTAAATTTTTTACGTTTGTTTTTGAAAAAACATTATTCTAAAACTTATTGTAACTTTATTTACAATCGAAATGATTTACTGTCATCAAGATGAAGAATATTCTCCTTAAAACTGCAAACTGTTTTAAAAAAAAAGTATGACTAAAATAATTTTTAATTAACAGGAAAATGATTAAGTTAAAAAAATGGATATTTTAAAAATATCCTTACTTTTGTATAAAAAACATTTTTCATGAACAAATATGTACTTGAGAATTTTCCATTTAAAATTAATTTATATAAAATTAAATTTGTCATTTTAATTTGGTAAATCTAGAGTTTCCCGAGAAAAATCCTCAATGGCAATCATTTTAGAAAGAATTGTTATGTTTGTCTAATGACTTTAATGTGTTACTTAACATAATTTCAGCAACTATGCGAAAAAGATTGTAATTTATTAGCAGTCAATTAGTGATCGTATTTCTACTTTAAACTGAAAAGTACATTCATAAATTCTTTCCAACATAAAAATAATGTGAAGCAATAAATTTTGAATTTCTTCACTTTATATTAACTGCTGGGAAATATTCCAGAATGTTGTAGATACATTGTACACATACATACGAACATATTCAATTGTATTTATTTTAGTGTTATATAAAGGCAATTGAGATAATGTATGCACTGATAAAAAAATTGGTAAAATTAACGATGCAATTGGTTGGATAAAAGGATTTTTTGCAAGGGAAGTGAAGAATTTGCATTTTTGGGGGGTGATATATCTAAGGTCGCTTAGGCAAACCTCAGGGTACTTTGCTCTTTCTCTGCAGTTCGGCGACATCGATATCCTTGGCCTTTATAACTGTTCTTATGAAGGTCTCGATCCTTGGACTGCGTCATGATCTGGACATTCGCCGCTATCACCTCGCGATTAACTGCATCGAACATGTCCTACCTTTCTTCACCCCATCTTGTTGTCAACTATGGAGGTGGAGGTGAAGGTGTGAGTCAAAATACTCATGATCCACCACGAGATTAGCTCAGTTGATTAAATCGTATTCTGCGGTCGCGGCAAGTCAAGCTTGCTTGGTTCGCGACCGATAGCTAGTGTTGAATGTCGAGCCGAAAAAGGCTCGTTATCGTTCGACAAAGTTTGTTTAACGAGAAGCAAGATTCTTCTGTTTTTGATCGTTTCCTATTGTTCGATAACGACGATCGAACCAATCAAGCTTTTTAAAACGTCAACAGTGTAAATAAAAATTTAAAGTTTCTTAAAGGTTCATGACACGATTCTTAAAAGTTCCTGTAAATGAATTTTTAACTGGGAAGTTTGCTGCAAGCTTGTCATGCAAGCTTACGTTGGTCGGACATTTTACTACTTGCAGCACGCTTGCTGCAATTGCACCAAACACTTTTTTGTTACAATAATAATAATAATTCACAAAAGTTTTTGTAAGTTTAAATACTTTTTGAAAATAAATAAATAATTTAACAAAATTAGTCAAACGAAGTTGTCGTGATAAGGAAATCTCAAAATAAATATATATAAAAATTAGGCATAAAAAAATATTTTTTAGATAAATAAATATTAACAAATTGTTCTAATACAAATTTTAATTATTATGCTGGTTCTCAAGAGAAATAAATGCTCATTAATCATCCAATAGAAGATAAGATATTATTTAACATATAAATTCGCTAGAATAAAACAATAAATAAATAAAATCCAGATTACGTGATGGCCATCAATTCACACGTACATTAGGTAACTTCGTTTAAATTTCAACATGTAAATATATATCTCATAAATAATAATAAATTATCAATTCTAGCAAATCGAATTACAAAAATATTAAAAAATCGAATCTAATATCAAATTAAGAATGACGTCATCAAAAAACAAAATGAAGACAATATCACATGACATAAATCAATATGAAGTCAGAGTCCAAAAAAAAGAAGGCTCTTCGTATAAAATGATGAATTCCGAGCAAAAGGAGAATTAATATATTATAATAAAATAATTTAAAATCAGTTAGAGCAATTAGAAGCTCCTATATTTAAAGAATCAAGTACAACTTGGCCAAAACTTTATCCCGGAATCGGAATTAGATCAATTCCATTAATTTGAAAAATAAAACCATAAAATTTTGACTTATCGGGTTTTTTTTCTGGAGAAAATGATCAGAAGACGGAGCCACGATGAGCCGGAGACGCAGGGAAGTCGATGGTCATTCGGTGATCATTTAACGGTTGAAAATATTCGCGACGCGAATACTCAATTAATCCTTTGAGCAGGGCCGGATTTATATGTAGGCAAACTAGGCAACTGCCTAGGGGCCCCCACCAAAAAGGGCCCCCACCAGCTATAAGATTTTCCACAAAAATAACTTCGAAAAATATTTTTAGGCATTTAAAAATCTAAAAAAACCCAGTAAGAAAAAGAGAAAATTAAAAAATATTGAAATTTTATGATTTTCGAAGAAAAAGGAAAACTGTTCAATCTTTTTTAATACCTTTTTTGTTTCTTTCTATTCGAATCCGGTGATACCACCAACTTTTATCGAAAAGTCAATTTTTACTAATACGTTTCTTAATATTTTACAATCCAAATTAATCCCTTTATAACGAAAAAAATAAAATGTATATATTTTAATATCCACAGTTCAGATTATTGAATCCAAATGAATCTCTTTATAATGAAAATAAAATTCAAATAAAATGAATATTTTCGAATACCCACTTTATATAGTATATACAGTTCTTTAAATTTGTATAACATTATTTCTTCATGTTTGATTTTAATAAAATTAATCTAAAAAAATTGAGAAAGCTTAGTTACATATTTAAGAAATTGTTTTTTACCTTATATTTGATTTAGAGAAAACAAATATTTGAATATTGTTTAGTATAACATTTACTATTCTGATTATTTATATAGGTTACATGAATCTGAACTGTAGGTATTCCAGAATATACCTTTTTTCATTATAAAGAGATTTATTTAGATTAAGTAAATCTGAATTATGTGTATTAAAAAACTGTCATTTTATTATTTTATTTATAGGAGGAATCATTTCGAATAAATAAATCTGAACTGTGGGTATTAGAAAACATACACTTTTTTTTCATTATAAAAGGGTTCATTTGGATTAAATAAATTTTAACTGCCGGCATTAAAAAATATTAATTTTTAGGGTTCCGTACCGTAAAACGGAACCCTATTAAAATCACTATGTGTGTCCGTTTTCGCACCCCTTCTAACTTCTAAACTATATGAGCTAAAGTCTTCTAATTTAGTCCACATATGTAATTTCACCTTGGATTTACGAAAATGATATGGAAAACGCGATTCCAGCTCATGAACATGCCGAAATCCAGCAAAAACCACTTTTTTGCCCTAAAATTGAAATAAATGACCATGTCCCCCCCCTAATCTTCTAAACTATTTGACTTAAAATGCTGAAATTTGGTACACATATGTAGATTCACGTGTAGATTACAGGAAAATTATAGAGAACTCTCGTAAAGACTGTCTTCATAGTGTTTACTAGCCAAAAAGTACGAATTTTTGAAAAAAATTCGAAAAAATGACCATGTCCCCCCCCCTAATCTTCTAAACTATTTGACTTAGGATGCTGAAATTTGGTACACATATGTAGATTTACGTGTAGATTACAGGAAAATTATAGAGAACTTTCGTAAAGACTGTCTTCATAGTCTTTACTAACCAAAAAAACGATTTTTTGAAAAAAAATCTTCCAAATCTTCCCCTAATCTTCCAAACTATTTGACCTAGGATGCTGAAATTTGATACACATATGTAGATTTACGTGTAGATCACAGGAAATCATAGAGAACTTTTGTAAAGGCGGTTTTCACAATGTTTACTAGCCAAAACCTACGATTTTTTTAAAGAAAATTCGAAAAAATGACCGAGCCCCCCCCCTTTTAAATCATTTGTAGTATTTGACTTGGGATCCCGGGAACAAGGGTTTATATGTAATCAGATATATTTCAGATATCATCAGATATATTGTAGATATAATCAGATACTAGAACTACAAAAGTGCGCGCTATGCGCGCCAAAGTGAGTGACACAGATCTAAAAGATGACAATGATAAAGAAATTTATAAAAAAATATTTAACGATTTATCCAATATAACTTTTCCAATGTAAAGTCCCAAGGCATGTTTAGTAATTAAGATAAAATTTAACTGAATGATGATGATGATGATGTGACGATAAAAAATTAAGATAAAAACTTGAAATTAAAAAATGAGTGAAGCTTCTAAAAAGCGAATTGAAAAGAATATATTAACAACTGAAGGGTGCGCTAAAACAAAGCTGTAACCGCCAGGACGACACACAGTGCGTAAAAAGTGATTACGTTTGGACAAAAATCTGCCTACTCCTCAATTTTCAACCGATTCAAAAGTTTTTTTTTAAATACTCAGGAAGGTTGGCACTACCAGCCATTACTGCCTAAAAATATTAATGATTAATATCAACCTCAAAAAGTTGCCTTAAATTTGAAATTTCTATTTATATCTCATCAAAATATATGATGTTAATGACTGATTTTTATAATAAATAAGTACTTACAATTCTTTTAACGTCATTGTGAATAAATCTTACGTCATATTATCAAAATGTAAAACAGCAAAATCAATACTTCCGGTTCGGTGAAAAATTTTAAATTAAATAAGAAATTTTTATAAAACCTTTTTTTTGGTAATACCAATGTTTAATATACTAATTATCAATATTCAGCCTGTAAGATTGTGTCAAGAAACACAAAAATTACTTATTTTTTTAAATAGTATTTCTGTAAATTCTGTTTTTGAGTATAGACTGCAAATGTGCTTCAGATGATTACTAAAATTTTAATTTTTGGAATTAATATGACCAACATTTTTTTAGGTTAATATTAATTTTTACCATTTTTAGGCAGAGGTGTCTAGTAGTGCTAACCTTCCTGAGTATTTTAAAAAAAAATCTTTTAAATCGGTTGAAATTTGAGGAGTAGGCAGATTTTTGTCCAAAAGTAATTACTTTTATACCACTGTGCGACACTCAAACTTTTAGAGCTAATTATTTTGCAATAAATGTCGTTGTATTGTTAATTAAGAGTCTTAATCATTATTATAAGAGATATTAAAATAATAATTTCATGTAGTCAACCGAACAAAAAACAAAAAAACTCATGAAAAAACGTCAAATAGGGTGCAAAAGTAACCTAAAAGAAATTGACGGTTACAGCTTTGTTATAGCGCACCCTTCAACAATCTTTTACATTAGAAATTGATTGTATTAGTTCATTAGTAAAAAAAAAACAAATTGTCCGTATTTTTGAAGATTCGTTTAACATCTATGGCTTTTTTTATAATCCTACAAAAAATCATACAAAAGAGAAGGTATTAAGACATAAAGAAAATGGAATATCGAAATAATTGAAATGCCATTATTCAACACAATTAATACACTCAATGCACCCCAATATACACTATAAAGACAGGTGTCTTAAGGGTGTCTTTTTTTAAAACAAAAGATATTTAGAAAGTGTCTTACATTAATTTCAAATTATTTCATTGCTTAATAATTATGAAAGACGCACCCTCATTGGTTAAAATTAAGACACCCAAAAATGTCTTAGAAATGACCATATAAATGTCTTAAAATAAGACACCTGCTTTACAGTGTAACACTATCAGTAGGGTCCTTTGAAATAGAAGCAGTGTTAATCTTAATATTTTCATTTGTTTTATTGTTTTATTCATAATTTTTTTTAAAATGCTCCTTTCATAAAAAATTAAAGATATCAAAATTTTTGTTTATAAATAGTATGGTATACGACAAGCAGTCACGCATTTTAAATAGTGGTAATTAAAATTCAATCATAAAAAAAGCTAATTTTTTATCATTATACCGAGAATTCTTATATACGAATCATGTCTAGTGGCACATTAAAGTAGATAAAAGAAACCTACAAAACAGCATTGACATAGCTCTTTACAAATACTATATTTTAAAAAAAAGTAGGTACTCCATGTTACCCAGCTACCCCATCTTACCCCACCTTTCCCTAATTATAAAACAATTATTTAAGATTGTTGCTTTTAATAGGATTGAAATAAATTGTAAGAAATATGAATTTTAATTGTTTCGTTATCTTTCAAATTTTTATGCCATTCTTCAATTTTTATTTCCATTTTTCAGTTTTCAATTTTATTCTTCTATATTTATTCATTTTCGGCTTTTTTCAATTACTTTTCTCCAGTTTTCAAGTATATTTTAGAAATTTCAATTCCATTCTTCCATTTCTACACTGAGAAAACTGAATGTTCTAAATTAGATGTTTTAGAAAAGAAAGTAACCCTTAATATCTAAATATTAAAGTTTAACATCTAAGATATTAAATTTTGACATGTTCATATTAAAGCTTAACATCTAGATGTTAACCTTCAACATCTAGATAACTGTCCCTATGTCAAATGATAAATATGTTAAGCGTTAACTTACAGATGTTAAGGGTTTACATCCATTTTTCTCAGTGTAATTAGTTTTTTCAATTTTAATTATTTTTTTCGATTTTTAATCCAGTTCTTAAATGTGCAATTATTTCCAACAATTATTCCATTAATTTTATTTATTTATTTATTTTCAAGTTAACGGTCTTAAAAAAGAAATAACAATGCCCTTTAGTACATAAAGTACTGTAATAAGAATTGTATGTAATATAAAAGTAAACAAAAATTGCGTAAATATTTAATTAATTAAGTTATTTAATTAAATAAATAATTTTTTAATTTTTCAATTTTCAATTATTTCTATTAAATTTATTACTTTCTGATAATTTTTTTACCTATTTTTTTCAGTTGTCTATTAATTTAGTCATTTTTCGAATTTTGTTTTTAATTCACTGTTATTTTCGTTATTTTTCACATATTTTCATTAATTTTTTAATTATTCTCGTCATTTTTCAACTATTTCTTCCAATTATTTATTAATTATTTTCCGCAATTTTCAATTATTTTCTAGAATTTTATAATTATTCTTTGTTCGGTTGCGTATTAATCTAGACATTTGTTTAGAACTTTGTTTTCTATTGTGGAATATTAACGTCATTTCGTAATTTTTGTTTCAGTTATCCGTTTTTTATTGAAATGTAAAAAAATTATTTAAAAAATTAATTAAGAAAATTGATAGTTAGGTATCTAAAACTTACCTATTAAAGAAAAATACACCTTCAACTCAAAATTCTATACTGACATCGCCAGGCCTTAAACTATCTTTAAGCTGCTATTCTCTTTCTCTATCTCTCTCACTCTGTCTCTGTTCTTCCTCTCTCTCACTACGTTACAAACGGACAAACTTTATCTACTATCTTTCTTCCTCAAGCTACCTAATATAATCTTTCTCACTCTTTCTCCGACCAGCGTTACATTCCAAAGGCTACCAGATTTCTTATATAGGATATTTCAGATCTAATGGTATATGATTTGATCTATTCAGATATAATCAGATATAATCAGTTATTTAAACATATATCTGCTTATATATATTTAGATATAATCAGATCTGATATTATATCTGTTTATATCTAGATAGATATCGCCTGATGTGAGGTCATATCTAACTAGATATATTTTAACATAGTCAAATCTGATATTATACCTTTCTATATCTAATTAGATATTGTCAGATATGAAGTCAATTATAATCATTTTGTTAACAGATTTAATCATACATAATATCAGATCAAACTATATCTAATAAAAAAATAATTTATTTATAATATATATAAATAATATAGTTTGGACTTTTTCAAATTTCAAAAATTTTTATTTTTTTATTAGATATAGTTTGATCTGATATTATGTATGATTAAATCTGTTAACAAAATGATTATATCTGACTTCATATCTGACAATATCTAATTAGATATAGAAAGGTATAATATCAGATTTGACTATGTTAAAATATATCTAGTTAGATATGACCTCACATCAGGCGATATCTATCTAGATATAAACAGATATAATATCAGATCTGATTATATCTAAATATATATAAGCAGATATATGTTTAAATAACTGATTATATCTGATTATATCTGAATAGATCAAATCATATATCATTAGATCTGAAATATATCTGATTATATCTACAATATATCTGATGATATCTGAAATATATCTGATTATATCTAAACCCTTTTTCCCGGGGATATAATCTACTTTTTATTTTATTAGCAATTTGCCGATTTCATTGAAATTAAATAAAAAATTCAATATAGTGCATTAAAATTTTGTTATTTGTTATAAGTTTTAAAATAATTTTAACTATATTAGTATATAAAGTTATAGAAAAATGACTTTGTTATTTGAAATATATATACAATTGCTATTGCATTTCAATCTCTATTTCATATAGTTAAAAAAATTATAGAGGTACGGAACCCTTCGACTTGGTACGAGTATAACTCGTACTTGCCCGATTTTTTTTAATTATAAAGGGATTCATTTGGATTTAATAAATCTGTATTGTGGGTATTCTAAAATATTCGTTTTACTTTTTTCTATTTTTATTAGAAAGGGATTTACTTGGATTCAATTAATCTTAACTGTGGATATTACAAAATAATTTTTTTTTTAATTATAAAGGGATTCATTTGGATTTAATAAATCTGTACTGCGGGTATTCTAAAATATTCGTTTTACTTTTCTTTTATTTTCATTATAAAGGGATTTACTTGGATTCAATTAATCTTCACTGTGGATTTTACAAAATAATAACTTTATTTTTCTTATTATAAACGCATTCATTTTGATTGAAAAATATTTAGAAACGTATATTAATAAGGATTGATTTTCGAGTAAAAGTAGATGCTATCGCCGGACAAAAAAGGTATTCAAAAGTATTAACAGATTTTAATACTTTTCAATTCCTCTCTTATTACTGGGACTTTTAGAAAATAATTGTAAGTTTTTAGAAATTCAAAAAGCCCGCTCATTAAAAAAGTGTCAAGTTTTGAAACTGCTTTTTCGACTTGAGTAAATTTCGGAAAAATCCATTCCTTGCATAGGCCCCCACCAGCGTCTGCCTATGGCCCCATGTTTGGTAAATCCGGGCCTGCCTTTGAGCGAAAACCTCTGTCGATAATTTGTATCCCTCAAGAATAAGTCCTCCTTATATGCAAAAAGTCAGGATATTCCTCGACTTTTACGAGATTTCCGGTCCACGTGCAAACCCGTCGTTTTCCACCAAGTAACTTCCTTGATTCCACAAAATTCTCCCTTCAAAGGAGCCACACTTTTGCGAAAACACAGAATTTACCAAATTTATTACTCAAAAAATAAATTAATTTTAAAAGATCTTTCTTTTTTCTTTAAAAGAAAATAAAACAGAAAATTATTGGAATTATACCTTCTATGCTGCCGGCGACACGCAGAATTGTGGCGAACCAGCTTGCTTGGAATTTCAACAAAAGAGACTAAATCTTTCAAAGAATCGCACTTTTATGGAATCAAGGAAATCACTCTTCCCCTCTACAAATCGACCTCCCACCTCCCCGAAACATCACACCCCCGGCCATTATTTCCCGCTAATCACGAGTCTAAATGAATTACCACGAAATATACTATCAAATAGTATATTCAAAGCAGGGCTGTAATATTAAATTCAAGCTATGTTCTTTAAAATCGAAAAATCAACATATACGTTTGGCTTTTGGCATTCAGTCTTAATATCACAGCCACACAAAAAAATAAAGTTCCCTGACCTGGGTAAGAGACACACATTTTTCTATGTATTTTGATGCGCGGAATCCGAATCCGTCATCAGAATTCGTCCATCAGATCAAGTTTAGACCCTTACCTCAAAATTAATAAATGACACTTTTTGAACATTAGAATTTGAACTCGACTTAACTTTAATACATGCCTAGGACCAATAGAAAGCTTGAATTATTACCTTTAAAATGCCTTTTTAAAAATTGTTCTACGATGACTTTTAACGAAGTTATGATGTTTTACTTAAAATCATTTTTTTCCATTACACAATAACACATCAATAATTGATGTGTTTTTAACATATGGAAAAAAGTCATATTTGAAGTAAAACATCATAACTTCGTTAAAAATAATCGTAGAACAATTTCTAAAAAGGCATTTTAAAGGTAATAATTCCAGCTTTCTATGGTCCTAGGCATGTATTAAAGTTAAGTCGAGTTCAAATTCTAATATTCAAAAAGTGTCATTTTATTAATTTTGAGGTTAGGGTCAAAACTTGATCTGATGAACCAGTTTTGATGACGGATTCGGATTCAGCGCATCAAAATACATAGAAAAATGTGTGTCTCTTACCCAGGTCAGGGAACTTTATTTTTTTTGTGTGGCTGTGTTATGAAACTTTAAAAAGCATGTCTAAATATATAGAAATCTGATGTTATCACAAAATCGAAAAAATGAGAGTTATGCTCTTTTGGCTTTCAGCCACATGTTTTATATAATACTAAGATTTATAAAAAATTGTAATAAATTATTTTAAAAATTGCCGCCCTTTCAGGCCTACTTTTTTTTCTAGTGTGGCTTATCGAAATCTGCCGCCCCTGAAAATGTGTCGCCCTAGGCAGCTGCCTGTCACGAGCCAGACTTTACTCGCGCACGCGTAAACTTACTTGACGTTTTATAGGTGGGTTTTATTCGGCGTTAACTCTGAAAAGAGAGCGGAAAAGGTTCAAATAGTTAAAGGAACAAAACAGAATTTTTTATCCTGGAAACCATAATGGAAAAACCAGATTTATTGGCCAATAGGTACTTTGCACTACCCAAAATTGTTTATTATTAAATAATTGTTAAATTATTGTCGACAATATATTCACATACAAGTCCGAACGCGAAGTACTAGAAGTACTAATGAATCTCTAGACTGTTGTCAGAGATTTTTGATGAGACACTTTTGAAGGTTGTCTTAGAACTAACTCCTTATCACGCGTCCTGCACGCGTCGTCCTTAGCACGCCCTTTTGCTACCACGTGGAAGAGCGAGCTCCAAAAATGCGCAAACGATTTCATGCGCAGCTTCTCTTGGCGTCTCTTTTCATTTTCTAAGCTGTCTCTCTCACTCTTAATTGTATCACTCATAATTGACGGAAAACCCGGCTGGCGTCTGGCACACTTTTACGTGCGCCTTACAATACCTGTGTTTATGAAGTTTCGTCGTCTGGTTGTCATTATGCACCATAAAGGATGTGCCTTTCTTGGAATCATAAAGCGCTTAAACTAGATTGTTCATTTCAAAAGAAGATTATTCACAGATAATCCATACTAATTTATTACTATTTTCGTCGATAACAAATGAAACCCTTAAGGGATTAAGAAAACTGTATCGTTATTTATTAATATTTATAACGTTCTTTGAACAAATTCTTCGAAGGATACAAATAATAATTTTAAACGACGGTTCCTATCTTTCTATTAATCTGAAAATAATAGAGCATTCAACATACTTTTTCTTTGTCAGAATTCTCTTTTGAAGGGTCTTTTGTGACAATTAAAATGAAACATATTTTACACGGAATTATTTTAATAAAGAGGCATATTGGTATATGTAAAGTTGAATCGCCGCGATATCTCGCGGTCTCGAGAAATCGATATGTGGTTTCGAGCGAGAAAATAGTCGCTCGTCACATGCCTACATTGCCTATCTATTTAGTTAGTACGCCACTGCGTCTGTAATGTGGCGTCTGTATCAAATGAATGATTTAACTTTGGTGGCAGTGGAGCAGCATCGATGGCATCGAAAGCTGCTAGCCAGGACGAACAAACAGTAGGTCCATCGCATTTGATGGTAAATGAAGGCTGCAGGTCTAGGTGAAGAAGCGCAGCGAATGTCAGCAGCGGTGGCAGTGCAAACAGCCACCGCTGTTGCCAGAACTTGGGGTCTAACCTTAAAGTCCAATGAAACGTAGCGGTGTAGTTCCAGAGCGGTCTGAAGAAATTCGGACAATGGGTCTCCGACCTAAAGGACAAGCATGAGGAGGCTGCTCGAGCAGACCTCAAGTTCTATGAAGAGTATAAGATGACCAATGATGCTAGACAAGCAAGGAGAATGATTCGAGAGATGTTCCAGGCTAGGGCTTTGCGAAACTAAGTCGTGGAATTTATGAGAAAGCGAGAGGTGGAGGAAAGACCACTTCCAAAAAGAGAGCTACAAAGAAAAGAAGGGTGAGCTTGCAGCCGATAAGGCAAATGCTAAAATAGTTGCAGATAAGAGTGTAGCAAGTAAACAGCCGCCCAGGATCGTCGTGGAGACGAGCAGCCCCAAACAAAAGACCGTGTTAGTGCGAGTTTGTCAAGGACAGATATTTGCATCTGTTCTTGGCAAGCTAAAAAAAGATGTGAATCCTGGCTCTTGCCAGATGGCTGTCGTGAGCTCAAAGTCTACAAAGGAAGAGAATCTTCTTTTAAAATTAGGATGAAATTCTGATAAAAAAAAGTTTACTGCCAAGGTCTTCGAAGTAGTAATTCCGGTCGAGACGAGAAAAAATGAGAATTTCTCAATTTTCCTCGTTCGTTTCTCATAGGTTCCTCGCTTTTAACTTTCACTTTCTTCGAATTTGCTCATATCTTTTTGTCTCGTCTCGGCCTGTCTTTTCTCGTTCTCTTCTCGTTCTCTTCTCGGTTTTTGAGAAGTTTTGTCAGTTGTCTGACTCAGTGATACTCTCACCGAAGGGTCTTTGAAAATCAAAGGACTATCACCTAGTACCTCTCATTGCAGTAGAAAAGTTTTAAGCTCCACTGCCTGACTAACACCAAGAGCCTGGTGTCTGTAATATCTTCCTCACACTTATACACAGATGGACTTCAAACAGTTTAGTTCAACATCTGGCACGAATTTCTAAAAAAATCGAAGCGAGAATGAAAAGAGACGGTTTGAAATTAGATGACATGAGAAGAAACAGTTTGAGACGAGGAATTTTGAGAAAAATGGACAGCCTTATTTTCATATCGTCTCATTCCTTGATTTCCTCGCTTGACGTATTACTACTTGGATGCAGTAAAAATAGGTAACGTCAGGCGACAGGAGGACCAGAGGGTGACTCTGGAAATCCGTGACCTTGACGGTTTAATTGAAAAGGAGGAAGTGGTCGCAGTCTTCGAGGAAGGTCTTAATACTCCTCGAGAAGGAAGGCAGGTTACGGTCTTTGGGCCCAACAAAAGAGACGTTAAGATCGTAATGCTGGTCACGAACCAAGAGGAAGCAGAACCGTTAAAAAAACTAGAAATAATAAAATTCAGTTTCCTAAGTTGCCCAATTAGGAGAAGACTTATGGTCACAAAGTGCTATAGGTGCCTTAGCTATGGTCATAAAAAAGCAAATTGCAAGGAGGTAGAACGATTCTTAGCTTATTTCAAGTGTAGGGACTCTGGACATTATCTTGCAGAATGCAGAAAGGAAGCGTGCTGCTTGTACGGTGAAGCCTGTCAATGAGGAAGAAATGTCTCCCATTGCAGGCTCTGAAAAGTGTGCCTTTTTCAGGACATTTGTGCGGGTTATAAGTCCCGATAGTCGTCAATGTAAGTAGTTCCCGTTGAGTGGAAAGAAGTCGCCTTGGCGACAGTGTCGGGATATCGTCGCTTGGGAGAAGAACTCTGCCATTTCGATAAAGCTCTGAAAACAAAACCAACTCGCAAGAGCTCTGAAAACTGCGCCATTCTAATTAACATTTGAAGAAAGTGCCATTTCGGAATTGACAGATTTTGTTTTTAAATTTAGGTTGGCAACGCGAAAGATTTTGATTAGGTTAAGAATATCTATATAAAAAAACCAGCTCAGGTGATTTAAAAAATTTAAGAATTAAAATAAATTTACAATTATGTTTTAGTATTGATCACCTGAGCTTGTTTTTTTATGCTGACATTATTAACCTAATAAAAATCTTTCGGGTTGCCAACCGAAATTTAAAAACAAAATCTGTCAATTTCGAAATGGCACTTTCTTCAAATGTTAATTAGAATGGCACAGTTTTCAGAGCTCTTGCGAGTTGGTTTTGTTTTCAGAGCTTTATCGAAATGGCAGAGTTCTTCTCCCAAGCGACGATATAAGATCACCTCTGACGGCGATACGTGCTGAAAGTGATAGCCGGAAGTGGTCTTAAAGGTCCCTAATGAGTGTGTGTTTTTAACGGCTCTGCAAGTCGCCACCTCGCATAACCCTCTAGCACGGGCTACAGGGTACCTAAGGTTACATATTCTTCGCAAAAAAAAATTATTTAAAAATTATTGAAGGACTCTTAAAAATATAAATATTCTTTAACTAAAAATTTCGTAGAGAAAAATTACTCAAATTGATTTATTATATAAATTTTTATACTTTAATTCAATTTCAACAAAATTGAAACCATCAACACTTTGGAGTATTTATTCAATGCTGAAAACTACGATTATGACGAATGATAACATTGAAATTAATGCTTTTACTAAATTAACTGCTTTTTTAAAAAGAAAGTCAAGCGGTTTTAAAAGCAAAAAATCAAAAATTTTAACAGCAAAAGAAATTGCGAAATTTCTGAACGAGGCACCGGATAGTGAATATCTTATAACCAAGGTAAAAAACAAAAATTCAAGCATAAAAAGGAATAAAAGTATAAGCATGAAAACAACAAATAAGGTTATTTTTATTTTTATAGGTTGCTCTGATTTTTGGGATAGCAGGTGCTTGTAGATGTGGCGAACCCACGTCTGTTAAAGTCAAAGATGTTGAAAATCGAAATAATTTATTACTCATTCGTATTTCCAATACTAAAACTACAGAACCTTGTTTTCATACGGTTGATGGTCCATTTGCTCAAATTGCTTTTAAATATGCGACATTGCGTTCTAAGAATGTCGAAGTAGATCGCTTTTTCTAAATTATCATAAAGGTAATTGCACGAGTCAAGTTGTAGGCAAAAATAAATTTGCGAAAATGCCTAAAGTAATTGCAGAATCCTTAGGATTGCCTGAACCAGAATTATACACAGGCCACAGTCTTCGTCGCACTTCAGCGACTCTTTTAGCTGACTCCGGTGCAGATGTAACAACGATTAAGCGTCATGGGAGATGGAAGTCGTCGAGAGTATCAGAAGAATGTATTTATTTTTAAAACAATATATTATTATTAGAGCAATATACTTAAGGTATTTCTCTTCTGGATGACAGGGTCAAATCGATACTATTATGAAAACACGTTTTACGTAATAAATATGCAACATTTATTATTTATGCATATTATTTAGTATTCTTTAGTGTTTTCTCTAAACAATAAGCTTACTTTTGATTATTAATGTCTGATTTAAGGGGTAAATATAGTATCATTTAACTTTCCTTATTTTTTCAAAAACTCTTTTTCTAGACGATTTTTTAAAAATGTTTCAATTTTAATTACTAATGGCTTATTTTATTAAGAAAAACGTTCCCTACAAATTCACCGTTTAAAATTTTCAGAAGAATTTATAGTTTTTTAAATATAAATAATTGTTTATAAAAAAAGAACTTTTTTTTACATATTTTTTTGTAAACAAATATTTATATTTAAAAAACTATAAATTCTTCTGAAAATTTTAAACGGTGAATTTGTAGGAAACGTTTTTCTTAATAAAATAAGCCATTAATAATTAAAATTGAAACATTTTTAAAAAATCGTCTAGAAAAAGAGTTTTTCAAAAAATAAGAAAGTTAAATGTTACTATATTTACCCCGTAAATCAGACAATAATAATCAAAAGTAAGCTTATTGTTTAGAGAAAACACTAAAGAACACTAAATAATATGCATAAGAAATAAATATTGCATATTTATTACGTAAAACGTGTTTTCATAATAGTATCGATTTGACCCTGTCATCCAGAAGAGAAATACCTTAAGTTTTGTATTTTTAATAGGATATATAGAAAACTCAGTAAATAATAAGCGGAAAATTGTCAATCTCATTACCAATTCAATCAAAATATCTACAATGTCAAATACCGATGATGGACCTTCTACATCAAAATCTCGAAAGTGTGATAATACACTAGATGAAATAAATAATAAATAATCAAATAGAAAATAAAAAATTAGCTGCTAATGATGTTGACTTACACATTTTATTTGAAAATCCTAAAGTAATGACTGTAGAAAGCAACTCTCAAAATTTTAATATTCCCAAAAGTACCAACTATTTAATTTTTTAATTTAATAATTGCAAAGTTACAGTTTAATACTTTAATTTACTACGTAAATTACTTGTTTATCGTTAAATATACATTTTTAATAAAAGGTCAAATAAAAGTTTTATATATTAAGAGTCCATATTCTGGTTTAGGCTTGAATTTTGATTTATAATAGGATGAAGACGTGAGGTAACAGCTGATGATTTGCATTTGGTTTCTTAAATTCGTTTGTTGAATTTAGCAGATTTTTGGAGAGTTAGCCCGAGATATTTAACCGAATTTTTCCAAGGAATGGAATTTCCGAAGATTTTTAGAGGTTCTGGGAGTTGTTTCTTTTTAGTTCTAAAGATAACTGATTCACATTTTGATGAGTTGATTTTAATTCTCCAGGTATTGCACCATTTTTTTATTGCTTTATTTAGATATTTTAAAATTAAGTGATTCGACCATGAATTTATGTATATAACATTGTCATCCGCGTAGATTCCAATTTCAATTCTTGGAATTATGGCAATATTATTTATGTAAATGATAAAAAAAAACTGGCCCTAAAATACTACCCTGGAGAAGTCCTGCAAGTATGTTAAGTTCATCAGAGAATGTGTTATTTATTTCTACACTAAATTTTCTGTCAGTGAGGTAAGAGTTGAGTGGTCGAATTAGCGTAATGGCAAAGTTATAGTCGTGTAGCTTTTTAAGTAGTCCTTTATAGTAAACAATGTCAAAAGTCTTCTCGATATCGAGAAAGACAGCTCCAGTGTTTCTATTATGATTGAAATAGTTTGTAATGCTGTCAATTAGTATGAGAATCATGTGTTGTGTCGAATGTTCTTTCCTGAAGGCAAATTATTCTGATCTAATAATACCCTCGCTATCGATGTGTTCGTTAATTCTGTTGAGTATGATTTGTTCAAAGATTTTACTGAGAGTATTAAGAAGACTGATAAGTCTATAACTAGAGGATTGATTTGGATTTTTTTCTTTCTTTTGAAAAACTAGAATGCTAGCATTTTTCCATGAGGAAGGGAAGTAGTTTTGTTCAAAACATACATTGAAGATTAAGGTTAGTAAAATAAGGCAGGAATTTGGGAGTTTTTTGAGGATGGTTTTGGACATGGAGTCCGGTCCTGGTGCTTTATTATTATTTTTTGTTATTTTGATGCATTTGGCTATTTCCGTAGGGTTCGTTTTCTTAATGGGTCTGCTGTCATTTGATGTGAGAAAGCAGTTTACTTCTTGTTCAATTTTAAGTATGTGTGTGTTTCCAATGGGAATATCGTGTGATGTGAATTGTTTTTCATAAGAGGATGCAAGTAAATTTGCTTTGTCCTTTGCATTGAGAGCAAGGGTTGTAATAAAGTACTTTTATTAATGAAATATTAAATGTAGTTAGTGGCTTTTATTAATATTCATTAACAGGCCAACTTACTCTATTATTCTAACTTCACTCGAACGAACGACATACGACAACGACACAAACCAATTTTGATAACCTCAGGGGAGATTCCGCGAGAAATTCATCCTCGATGGCCACAAATATGTACAACGATTTACGCAAATTATTGACACCACGACACAACATTTCGACTCACCAACGATAACCAACTCTCAAGAACACCCTCGACGAAATCCAGAAGCAGACCACCTTGGACACCACGTGGAAAACCAAACGATTCTGGTGCGAAATCCAGGAATTGGATTATTCAAAGGGGGTGCTTAACACCTCAGTAAAACCACACAAGTTACACAAAACTTTACTTTAATTATTCAAATCTAGTTTAGAGTTAACTACACTGAGAGAAATAGATGCTACGAGTTACCATCTAGATGGTACCAGATACCATATCTGATCTTATATATACGGACAAGAATCTAGATGGTACGGGATAGCATCTGGATGGTACGGGTTAGCATCTGATAGCATCTGGATGGTACGATGTAGCATCTGGATGGTACGGTGTAGCATCTCTGATGGTAGAGTGTAACATAACCTCTCTACCATCAAAGATAGTAAAGTTCTTACCATCTATTTCTCTCAGTGTACATAAAGTTCCAACAGTTCAAACAGTTTAATCAAATCACACGCGACAAGTTTTCGTACACACGTTTTGACTGCTCGATTAAGAGTTCTCCTTCAAACACAACTTTCTTCGACAATAGACCGATTAAAACTAAAATAGCACGTGTTGACGTTCCTCTCGTCCCTCTGTACCTTGCCCGCCGAAATTTAGTTCCTCTCCTTCGACTTCCTATTCACCCTCCGCCGTCTTGTCCGTCCTTCGCCTGGGATTGGCTATCACGCTGCTCGCTGATTTGAACTTGTAACTCGAAAACTGACGAATGGCGCAGATGGAAAAGGGGAGAGGTGACTGCCGAATTCAGAATATTCAACGACCAAGAAATCAACCAAAATTTACGAGGGAAATTACTTATTAGCGGAAAAACGTCAGTCAGGCTCGTCTCAAGAAAAGTCGAACCCAGGCGCAGATGTTTAACTAATAATTTTCCTTATCCACTCATTCAAATTAATACTAATAATACTTAAACTCTTAAGTAACGAAACACTTCGTTACAGGGTATCGTCAGATCTTTTAAGTGTGGGAACGGAGGTAAAATGTTTTGTTAAAGCTTTAGTCACACGCCAGATTAAATTATCTTTAATTTCGAGCTTTGAAACAACTTTGTTTCAGTTTTTGCATCTGTGTTCCTGTATTTTTGTCTCTATTGCTTTGCGTAGATAGTTGATAGTGGGTTTAAGTATATGACTTTTATTTTTACGGAGTTTTTGTAATAGTTTTTTTCTGATTCTTATTAACTCTAATATTTCAGGGCTTAAAGAAGTTTTAAATTTTCTAAGTTTGGTTTTTGGAGCTGCCATTTCAATGGCAGTTGGGATCTTGTTCGTCAGGTCTGCAATTGCATTTTCAATTTCGTCAGTGCTGGTAAGAATAACGTTCGTGTTCGTATTATTGTCAAATTCAAGATAGAAAATCTTATAAGTGTGTAAGGTGTGAAGTGTGGAAGGGGTGATATGATAGTGTGACGAACGATTAAGGTGACGCCGGAAATTCAAATCGTGAATTTAGTGGTCAAGGAACCCTCGTTTCGTTCAGGACGAGAGGGACCCTCACCGTGAAACGCGTCTTGCGTTCGAACTCAAGCCTACACGACGCCCGTTTGGGGTAAAATAAACTAATTTGTTTATTGTACAAGTAAAATCATTGTTGTTAGTAAAGTGCCGTTGATACGATATTGTTGTTTATTGTTATAGCGGTTGGTAATAGCCACAAGTGTTACCGCGTGTCGTTCGACACGCTCACGCCATTTTTATCTTTTGCAAAGTTGGACGGTTTCATTAGCGACGCAGGTGCTTGTTGTAAATTATCGATTGGACGAATCTTCTGGAGGTTGAATTACATTACCAGTAGTATCGACGATTATTCGGCAGTCTGAGAGATCCTCAGAAACGGCCGTCCTCGGATCAGATTGTGATGCGCCACGCTGTTTGCTGATTGTCGCTAGAAATTTTCTAACAAAATCCACGTTGTGGGTAACACAAATTAAAATTATTTAAACTACGACATGGTGAGTCCCCATATTTAGTATTTAGCTGATTCAATATTTTCTTTGACTACACCATAAATATTTGTTTTTTATTATATAAAATCGCAAGATATTTAATCGAACTTATTTTGTTTTTGTAAATTTATTGTAAAAAAGAATTCTATTTAATTAGCTGGTGTGCGTATGTATGTTTGAATGAACCGAATTAGTATTTTAATAATTGATTGTATTGCGAATACATGCACCTTGGAAATATATTGCTCATAATTTTATCAAAATACTTGTTCGTTTCATGCTGCAAAAAATATTTCTAACTTGACTCTTTTCATATTTGAAATTGTTTGTTTTTTTTAAAATAATTTGTTAAAATAATAATAAATTCCTTACAGAACTTTGGCCAGTCAGCTTTTTTAAGATTGAGACGTTGTTCTGTTGCGGTTTTTTCACAATTTCGGTGTACTGTGAGAAGTATGGCTCTATGATTTAAATGTAATTCATCAAGTGTGGTATCATTAATATTGAAAGAACTATTTTTAGTGATAGCAAAGTCTATAAGATCTGAATTATATTTATACTTGGGGTTATTTGAAAAGTAAGTGTGAGTATTGGGTGTTGTGATATCAAGCTTATTTTTTTAGTTACAAAGTCTAGCAAAATTATTTCCTTATACTTAATATATCTACTGTTCCAAATTGTGTGTTTAGAGTTATATGATCACCTGCGAGAATTACTGAGGAGGCTAAGTTAAGTCCTAGGGTATAAGTTTTTTAGTGGGTGACTGATAACTTGCGATTATTGCATATGATATTCCGCGGATTTTAATTCGTATTGGTGTTGCTTCAAGATTTTGAAGCTGGGGAATGGGTTGTTCAAAGTGTTAGATATCATTTTTGACAATTACAGCTGTTCCTCTATTAGTATTGTTTGAATAGACTTTATAGACTAGAATTTTTAGTGGGCGTTTATTTATTAAAGTTTCATTAAATAGGTAGATTTCAATCTTACGTTCGTACAGAAAGTTAGTTAGTTTAGCCCTTTTTTTGTTTATACCACAGGCATTCCAGAAGACTATATTTAATGTACTATTACTTGTTGAAGTGCGCATTATTAATTTCTAAGTTTAATATTTGTTCAAAGATCAGTGAAGTATTTATTATGGCCTCTGAATGCGAGAGGATTTCAGTCATGATTTTAGAAGTGAGAGAAAGGGTTCCCGAAATGAGAGATGTAAGCTTGTTTTTTGTATCTTGTATTTGTTGTTTTCTCGTTACTTATCTTTGTTGTTTGTTTGTGGCTTGGGTTTTCTGTTTGGTTTTTGTCTGGGGTTCCTGCTTGTTCGTTTATCCATTCGATAGTAGTGGAAGGATGTTATTTGGCATTGGTGTTTGTTTCGTTTTAGTAATAGTAAGTTCGTTTTGTTTTCTTTTTCCGGGGTTAACAGTTTGACTGTATGTTTCTTGTTTTTGGGTCGTAATTGTTTTTTAGGTAGTGAATTTTTCATGATTGTGACGTGTGTTTGGATAAGAGCAGTTTTAACGTTGGGGTTTAAGAAAGAATTTTTATTTTCATTTGATTGGTGCTTGTTTTATTGTGAAAGATGCAGGGACGCCTTTTCATAAAAAGGTCAGCCCTTATATTTAGCGGTGTGATCATTGCCACAGTTTGCACATGCGGCCGCTGTTTCTGGAGTTTTTTGGCACACCGAAGTTGCATGTGATCGTGCACATTTTACTCATTTTGAATGCGCATGTCCGTTGTCTGAAACGTGATCATATTTTTGTCAGTTAAAGCATTGCACTGGCCTTTTTGGTTGCGTTTATCGTAGATAATTAGGGGATAGGTATACTCTTGGTTTTGCAGATGTTGGGCAAGAAAGTTAACGGATCGTTAATTTCGTTGATACTGACGTTAATAGGCGGTATGCGATCTTTTTTTGTTACCTCTGGTTTCGTAGTAGTTAAAGCAGTAGTTGGAAGATTGGAGAGTAATGGTCGCGTGCTTTAGAGGGAGATGAGTTTATTTCTTTCACACTGTTAGCAGACATCTTACTTAATGATGATGGTAGTAGTTCCGAAAAAGATCCTGTGGCAGAAGTCCTGAGTCTTTTTCGGGCTAGAGACGACAGAGAATCCATCTTGAAATTCTTGATCATCTTGCAAGTCTCGTAAGGAGACCATAAGTTAGTCGGTATCACCCACCATGTTGTCATTATATGGCAGATGAAAATTTGTTTTGAACAATCTAAGCTCTGCTATGTTAACCAGTTTTGCCAGGTACCCTCACTCAACGCATTTGCGCATGTCTCTAGAAAATCGTGTCATTGGCCAATAGTGAGCGGGTGGTTTGAAACTCTTTAAATTGAAGCTATTTCAAACCACCCGCTCACTTTGACGAATGACACGACTTTCTGGAGACACGCGCAAATGCCTTGTGTGAGGGTACCTGGCAAGACTGATGTTGACCGTATGAGAAAAAATTAATCAATCCATCGGTGACAAGAGAATAATTAATCGAGAATCAATTTGCTGGTCTATATGAACTCGCGCTCTTCTTATAATATTTACGCTTGGAGTTAACAGTGAGAGACACTGATAATAGCGCGGTCCTACGGCGGGTGCATTAACTATACAATAGGTTCTTATGTGGGATCCTTTATGAGTTTGTACAAGTCATTTAAAAGTTAAAAGCGCCCTACTGCGTTGTTGATATTAACTATATCGCATTCATTCTCATTTCGGAATATTCAAATTAATGAATGTTCAGGTAACATTGGTGCAAGTACGAAAATGTCCGCTTGTAAGGCAATATTCATCCCGAAAATTGCCTGAACATTGCACAAGATATTTTCAAAAACTTGCCTGGCCCTAACATGTCTAGTTTCGAAATATTCAAATAAATGTTCAGGAAAGATGTTCCTATGGCCGGTAGGGCTGCGTAGTAATTTTTAATTTTCTAGAATCCTGCGGATGTCAACGATGACATAAAATTCTGTGTAACTAGTAATATAAAAGAATTTTTAACTTTTTTGTGAAATATTGCCTGAATATTGCAGGAGCTTCTTTTTCGTAATACACCGCACTCTCTTTATATGAAAGTTCGAAATATGACATTCTGCGAATAAGAAGAAAGGGGAATTAGAGTTGAGCGTCGAGCAGGTAGGGACAAAGACGTAAGAGGGGTAGCAAAGGACAATGCGTTTCGAGCGTTTGTTTACAATTCGCTTTATGAAAGACCCAGCACGAAGAGTTGCATATAAAGAGAGTCAGGTGTATTTCATGAATACTGCAATGCAATTTTCAGGCAATAATCGTGTTGAATATTTTCTTACATGCGAACATTTTCGACCTTGAACCAATTGAATATTCCATAACTTGAAGTGTTAGAGCCAGGCAAGTTTCAAGAAATGTCTTGTGCTGTATCGGATGGAACCGGCCCGGCTAATATCTACAGGGAGAAATCGCCAACATGCCAAGTCAACTTTTTAAATTTTCTGGAACTTACCTGCAAATTAAAAACACATTGTACTTGGAACTTTATCAACTCTTCTTCAGCCAAGGTCGTATACACGAGTACACGAAATAGCTAGCTACTGTCTCTTCTTTGTTTACTTCTATCAAGGCCACGCGATTTCTTATAAACTTCTTATCATTCCACCTTGAATTGTAATCGTTGCTTTCTAGTGAGCTGAGTTTTTTATATGATATTATTGATGGTCTATTAGGTTTGACAGCTAGGTTTTTGTTTTTGGCTCACTCAGGGGTTGCCTGAAGTTGTAGTTTTGTCTATTTCTGACGATTGAAGTTTGTTAAATACCAGACTCTGCGGACGCGCCCAGTCCAGCTTGCTGGGTTCGCACCCCGATGAGTCTGGGATTTTTCTGACTCGTGAGATAACTTTAGTGGAAGGTTTGACGTCGAGGAATAATGATCTGCACTGTCGGTAACTGACCTGTGCAGATCATTAGAACTTGACTGTCGATAAACCGGTTGTACTCAGGAGAGGTTTTTCTACAGTTTTCTCTCTCGACTGTCGAACAAACCAATATAGGGTGGTCCAGGCAAATGTGAGTACTACTAATTCTAAGTCGTTCTGTAGACGCAAAATCACTTAGTACTTCCGTTTAAAGTACAATAATTCAAGGAAATAATTCAAGGAAAATTTTCAAGAGGGACACTTGTGAGTGCGTAAGGCCAAATAAACAAGTGTATAATTAGAAAAAAAATAGTGTTGGTAGTTTTAATATTCATTTTTATTGCGATAAAAAATAAAGATTCGTGTATAGAAGAAAGTTTTGATAATTATTAATACTAAAGATATTATGATTATTACCTTTACCCTGGTTAGCACCTTTGCCCCAGTCTCCCCTACTTGGCCCTATTTAAAATGGGGCTTAGGTCAGGGCCTCGCCAGTGTTCTTAATTTTGAAGAAATGTAAATAAGCTTAGTTTCTAAAATTACTTTTTTGTAAAAAAATGTGTTAAAAATTATAAGGAATCATGATAAGACTTTAAATAATCTTTTTATTTTAGGGGTTTGACCAGAAATCCTGGCGAAAACCGTACATAGGATGTAAAATGGGACTTTTACCAAGGCCTTGTCAGTTTTCCTAATTTTGTAAAAATGTAAATAAATTTAGTTTTTCAAATTACTTTTTGTAGAAAATATATTATCTAACAATTAAAAGGAATGATGATAGTAGAAAATTTACTAGAAAATTATACTAGAATTTTAATAGTTTTTTATTTTAGGGGTTTGATCAGAATTCCCAGCCAAAACCGTACATAGGATGTTTGATAGAGATACTTGTATATGCCATGTTTAATATTATTCGAAGCAGTTCCTTTCTGCATTTGGTGCACAATATACTATTTAGGAGTTAGGACTAATCAGGATTACCTAGGCCAGGTAATTCTAGAACGTGTCATCACAAGGTTCACTTTTAAGGCCAAATATTTTTTGTGTAAATTTCCAGTTCAAAAAATGCCAAATTAAATTTTGGAAATTTTTAAATTTCTATGTTGTTTTTTATCTTTACAAGAAATTAAAATTCAATATCCAAATAAGCAAAATAAGACTTTCTGTTATTACAAAATGAATGTGTGAAAACATTCAAACTACAAAGTGCTATTAGATTTTATTGGTGAAAATAAATTATTCAGTTATCGTTGATTGGTTTTTGTAAATCTAAATGATATGTGATTATGATTGATATTTATTATCTGTGTTATGCTTTTGTATTTCAGTTCAAGGTGAGACAACAACTTTCATTTTCTTCGCAAAATATACACATATATACATTCAGGTAAGTAGAAAATCATGGAAAAATCATTAGAAGAAATGACATAAGGTAATTATTTCTGAAAATTTTTTAATGTCTAATTATAAAGTTGTCAAAACTAGAAAAAGCTGTAATTACAATTTTTGTATTAAAGTATGTCATTAAAGCAATAATGTATATGGGCAAATCTCTGGTACTGTTCGCTTTTAACTTAAAAAAACTAAGAGGAAAAAATGTATAGCACATCAATTAAAATGTTCAAATAAGGTTTTTGGGAATTAGATTTTACAATTAAACATTTAAGATTATCGACGTTATTTATATTTTTACTCTTTTTAATAAGGCAATTTTATGCAGGTTATAATCTATTTTTTTCTTCATTTTTGATTGTTTTTTTATCCTTTTATTTGGTATTTTTAAAAATTTTTCTTATATTAATATTAATATTTATTATAGTTTTTTTTAAATATTGTTTAGATTTCAAATTCTAAAACCAATTTATTTTATTTATTTCTTCTGTCATTAAAAGCTTTGCTATTTCTGCACATTCTTTAATACAAAATGTATTCAGATCCAGTATATTTTTACTATACGGGAAAAAGTAAAATAGTTAGATTTTTTGAACTTATGATTAATAACATTTAAAAGATAAACATATTATAGTATAATACTTTCTAGCTTTTCTTGTTGTCAAAGATTATTTAAATAATCAGTTTTTTTACTTCTCTGTTCTCTTTTTTCTCTTATAACGATTAATTTTTTAATTCTTAAACTGATAAGTTTAAATTTTAACTTAACTTTCTTCATATATTCTGTTTTAATTAAATATCTTAGAAGAGTACAACTTTTTAAATAGCTGAGGGAAAAACAATTTAATTGATTTAATTTATTTGATTGTTTAAACAATTTACATTATTTAATACAATTTTTCATTAAATTCTCCTAGAAGCATTTCGTTTTTTGCTTTCTTCATTAAAGAAGTATCACGAATTCTTCCGTTTATAATTTTCAAGTCTTTTTATATGGTGAAGGTTCATTAATGAAAAATGAACGAATCTGATTGATTCTGTGTAAGTATAAGGAAAAGAGATTTATAAAGCGTCCTCTGTGAGGTATTAAAGAAAAATTAGTGAATCCCTAAAATATGCGAAAAATAAATTATTTACACAATTACAAATTTTTTAAGCACCTTTTTTCATTGAAAAATATTATTGTTTGTCAAAAAAATTTTTTATGCTAAAAATGCAACTTAATAAATAAAAAAATCGTATACCTTATCTCAAAACGAAACAATGGACCTATATAAAAAATATAATTCACAAAAAATGAGTATACAATAATAACTCATGATTTTGCAGTTTTTTAAAATTTTTAATTCTTTTTCCTTTTATAACTTCTCTAATTTCTATTTTTTAGTCATAGTTCCTTTGAATAAAATACCTTAGATTAAGAAACGAACTAATTGGTCTATTATATAAAATATATATTTTTCCGAAAATTGATAGAATATTTATGGCTATTTTTTAATTTTTAACGAAATTCAATTTTTTTTGTTGAAAATTGAATAACGTAAAATGAAAATTTTTTGTTTTCATTGTTTTAATCTATTGCTTTCTCTATGAGGAAGCATATTTTTTTTCTTACATAGAAGCAAAGTGTTTTTGAAATAAACATAGTTTTCACCTAGTTTATTTCTTTAATTTTTATCAATTATAATAAAACATTTTGCAAAAAATATAAATTTTCAGTGAAAATAAAATGCTAAAAATATTTACCGACTTCCAGTAGTTGATAATACAGAACTCTTCTAGTCATTAATATTATATGGAGTCAGTGACATGAAGACTTTCTTCTCTGCTTTCTTGAAACTACACGGCTGGTAAACTCACAGCCACTACTGGGGAGAGTCAGCACTCTTGCGACTTAAGTTTCAACTACTAACCGGATTTATCGGTAAATCAAAAGTCAAAAGTTTTCGTTCGAATTTGAAATTATTTCTGTTAATATATTAAAATTGTTAACCAAAATTTGTGCACTCTTCGTGGAGTGAAAATTCACTCCAAAAAATTTAGAGAAATTGTTATTTCGTTTTAAACAATCCCAATGTTTTTTAACTCTTATATAACTTATGAAATAATAATCATTTTTTTAAGGTAGTATTATGGTTTGTATCCATCAAAAAATCAATTTTTTTATTTTATTTTTGTGGTCTACCTTGCCTTAAGAATATAATTCCCAAATTTCAAATTAAGATTCGAAAAAACAGCAAAGTTACACACAAAACTTTAAACGCGTTTTTCTAAAAAGTATGTTTTTTAAACTGGCGGACAGCATTAATCGAGTTCTTTTTAATCAGTTTTAAAAAAAATTAGATCAATTTCTTCGATATGAAACCCTTCAGCCATCTCCCGAAATCCGATTGTCTACTTTTTTTTACAACTTAAAAAGTGTTTAAAAAATACGCATTTTTTGTACAGATTGTTTAAACAAATTAATATTGTTTATTTGCAACCTTTCATCTAATTGAGCTAGAGAGTTGTAACATTTTCTTAATTTTGCAATTTTTAATCCTAGTAAAGCCCAGTACTAATTGTAAAGTAAAATCAACAATTATAAAAATTGTTTAAACATATTAATATTGTTTATTTGCAGTTTCTTTATCAATTAAATCAAGGGAATTGTAAGTTTATATAAATTATTTTGTTTTATTGTGTTTTAAAATTTATTTTTACTTTGACTCTAAAGCCACTAACATATACTTCTCGCTATATTTATTCTTATCTTACCAAAAATAAAATCTTGTAAAATTAGAAAAAAAGTTACAACTTTCTAGCTTTATTAGATGAAAAGTTGCAAATAAACAATATTAATTTGTTTAAACAGTTTTCACAGTTGTTGATTTTCTTTACAGGTAGTACTAGGCTGTACTAGGCTTAAAAAGTTGCAAAATTAAAAAAAAGTTACAACTCTATACCTCAATTAGATGAAAAGTTGCAAATACACAATATTAATTTGTTTAAACAATTTTCGTAATTGTGGATTTTTATTTATTATTATTATTTGGCTTTTATAGTCTTGAAAAGTTGCAAAATTAAAATAAAGTTGCAACCCTTTAGCTCTATTAGATGAAAAGTTGCAAATAAACAAAACTAATTTGTTTAAACAATTTTTCTAATTTTATACTTTAGTTTTTTAAAAATATTAGGCTTTTATAGGCTTAAAAAGTTTTTTGAGATGTACCTATTCTTAATACAAAGTGATCATAACTTTGTTCAACAGACATTTTAAACTTTTCTGAGAATTTGCAGGTCTCTCATTACGCGTCGTAAACAAAATAATACAAAATATGTTCCGAATAAAAGATGAAAGGGTGTACTTAAATTTTCAAATCTTTGAGCGAAGGCCAAACATTTCTTCATTTTTCCGTTAAAGGTCAAAAAGATTATTGTGGAATAAGCAGACAATGCCAGGAGTATCCACAAATTACATAAATCAACAATATAAAAAAATATTTGATATAATTAAAAAATATTTTAATTATAAATTTCAACTTTACTAATATTCTGTAGAAAAATATTATTATTTATAATAGTAGTCTTGAAAACGTATCAATTTTATCAAAACGTATCAAATTTAAAGAAACTCAAATAATTTCAATTGACTTTGTGAAACAAAAGATATTACTAAAGATGATCGAATTTACTAAACAGAATCTGTTAATTTTTAACTAAGTAAATGAATTATATAGCTCGTTATAAGGTTAATTGTATGGATAATTAAATTTACTAAGGGTCCATTATTCTTATTATGTAATATGCTTTTAAGTGAGAGTGAAAAAAGGCAAAATTGACCAAAATTAAACGAATAGTGTATAAACTGTATATGTAACCAAAAGATGTCGATTGTGAAATAATTTATTTGAAGAATGTTAAATTTAAATAAAATTATTTTTTAATCTAAAAAGAAATTTATTACACGCAGAAAAATAATTGTAATATCCAATTTGTCGAACATGAGAGTGTCTATTAATTAATTGGTTCAGGAAGCCAATTGTTGGACGCCTTATCCAAGTGATAGGTTGAGCTAATTATCGACAGCTAATTAGTTGGCTAAAGGGTCCAAGTATCTATTGTCTCAACATTGAAAAAAATGTAGTCAAGATATTATACTATACCATTGGATAATTGAGTGCAAAATAGTTAAAGTAATTACTTTTTAGCTAATCTAACCGTGTTCGTGATGTTGATTTTACTATTTTTACTTAGAAATTAGTTAGAAAAATGAGATTTTGTAGATGTTTTTGCTAACTGCTTTCTAAGTAGTAACAACTACTTTCGAAATTTTTTTAAATACTTTTTCAAAATCAATATAACTTTTTAAATTCGGTTGAGGAACTATTAAATTACTCCAGGTGGTTAAAAAGAAGTCAAATCTACTAAGAATTTTTTCAGGTAACCAATTTATTCCATGATGCTCCAGAATTTAACGATTTGGATAGTATAACCAATCATTTGTTTTGCTCTTCAATAACGTGAAGAAGAATAATAATTGAACTAAATCTGAATTGAGCAAATAGGAAGTTTTAAGCAAAGTACATCTAACATTGATTTGAATTCTAAAAAATTGATTGTTTCTCCACTGATTCGGTAGAGTTCGATGTCATTCATTGATTTAAATTAAGAATGCGTATATACGCTAGTAGAGAAGTATTCATCTTTAGTTGCCCAAAATTTGCACATAGATTATACAAAAAATGTATCCCCGAAGGATTGAAAATATTTTAGATTATCAGTTGGGCGGAAAAGAAGGAAACATTTAATAATTAAAGTTGTATAAAATAAATGGAATATATAACATTTACATATCCTTTCGACTGAATATTGCACTTAGGCATTCCTTGTGGTTAAGTATAGGTGCGTTAAGTCCTTCGTTTAGCTCGAAATTTTTCTTCTTAAGCCCTTTGGGATTCTCTCTCATTAAATCTGTGCGCCATGTCTCATTAATTAAACGGAATATGTAAGGAGGGTCTAACCGGATGTTCGTGACGTCCAGAGATGCAAAGACGCAAATACACAAATACATGTACGTTCACTTAAAGATTCTTAAAGATACTTTAAGACAAAGCCCGATGGGGCACATGTAAGTGAAAACAAGGCAACGCCTTTGGCACAGCTATACAGTTAATGTGTGTGCTTGTAAGACACGGTAAAAATAACCAATTGCCTGAAATTGAATTCCCATAACTGCAGGGCTCTTTATGTCTTTGATCTTACGAACAAATTTTCAAGCAGAGAAAAATGAGACTCATTCATTATTTTATTACTGTGTTGGCTGGCATTATTTATTGCTAGGAGAAAGGTATGCTTAGCTTGATTTTTTTCAGGACAAACCTATTATGAATAAGAGACGACTTAATTATTTATAAAAACATATTAGTATTCGTACAATAAATGCTTTCATCAATTTTAAAATTTTCACATAATAAAACACATTGAATTGACAGAGGATTTGGGAAATGTTTTACAAATTTTATAATTTTGTAAATCCTACCATTTGAAAGCTTCTAGTGTATAATTTCTCACAAAGGCAACTTCCTGCAGAATTAATTATATTTTTTTCAGTGTGGTATGCCGTTCACTGGTAAAAATTGATGAAGGTGAAATCCAAGAAGACTATATAGGGAAGAGGGCTCCAAGATGGACATTGTTTTAATTTAATGCTCTAGTATGCAAATTGAATGAGATATATTAAAATGTTTTATACCGGATGAGAGTTTAATATTTTAGGTAACTTATGGCTATTGGGATAAAATTTTATTTTGAACATAAACATTTGTTAAAACATTTTTTCTAATTGTTGAATTTTTTTATCTAAAAAAAAGTGTCCCCGCAAGATGGACATCTTCTTAAAATTCTTTGAAAAATGTGTTAAAAAAATTAAATAAATAAAAAAAAGCATCTTGTAACAATTCTTAAACTAATTTTTAATCATTTTACTGTATTTATCAAGAAATAACATTTTTAAAAACTACTATTTTATAGTAGTATAATATATAGGTAATAATATTGTACTTAAAAATTATGGTACGTTTTTAGAAATTAAACATAATTACGCACGGTCTTAGTATATTGAGACATACATTTCTGTCACTGCATTAGAAATAATTTTTTAAACCATTTATTTGGAGAACTATATTAAATTGTAGTCTAATAGATTCTTAAATCTCAAAATACTAACCAACATAAATTTACATTAATATAAATCTAGTTAAAAAGTTAAAAACCTTTCTAATTTTTAATATTATCATATTGTAAATGTGTGATCGTATAAGGATTGATAAATTATAAAATTATGGATTTTCAGTCATTGTGCATTTGTTTATAAAATAATTTTTACAAACTTTTGTCGACGATTCGGGTTGGCACATACCCAAAGTTTTCAATATTTTTATTGAGCAGGAACTGCCGAGAGTATAAATTACCTTAATCATTTGAGAATTGAAGCTATAGGTGGTCTGAACTATCCGTCTGACGTAATTGACTTTTACTACTGCGGGCACATAATGTGCTCTATATTTCGTCGGCTTAGCGGAATATCGTGTTTATTCAAAGAACAAAACAAGAAAAATTTTTGAGCACCTACTCAAAAAACGAACCAAGAACGTACCTATCAATAAAAAGAGGCAAGAACGTAACAACTCAGAAATTAACCTTTTTTATTAAATTTTAAATGTTAACAGCATGAATATTCTTTTGCAAAAAAAAACATAAAGACATATTTTTTGCCAAAGTGTAATATACCATTTTAAAGCTTGTTCCTTTAACTAAAAAATACAGTTGTTCCATTTAAAAAATAGTATATAGTTTTGTTAGAAAGTCGGTTTGAATATGACCACCTCGAAAACGAAAATCCCAAAAATGGTGGTGTTAAACATATTATTGAAATTAATGACGGATAGTAACTATATGGAAAATGACAGTAACAAAAAATGTCAAAAAAGGCTAAAAAAGCTTTCCTTGTTTTCCGACTCATTATTTGGATCATGCAACACTTTTTTTTAAGAAATTATATTATTAGTGGTTCACCGAAAATCACTGTGCGTTTTACGTCAACATTCAATATAGCAATTCCGATTCGTTCGGCTTTACCTTACCCGGCCATTTTATAATAAAGGCGCAATATTTTTGTTCTTTTAAAAGTATATGAAAAAACTTTTTTTAAACTAAATTCTATATGCCTTAAGCTGTAAAAAACAGTTAGCAAATAATAAATATACTTTATTTAAAGTGTCAAAAACCCAAAACGTATAGGAAAAAACATTTTTACTTTCAGCGAAAAAACACGATTTTTCAAACTTAGACGGCACCTACTTCTATTAAGGATTGTCACCGGCAATTGAAGGAAATGAGCTAAAAGTATAAAATGTTGACACATTGTTCCTCAAGTAAATTCAGGAAGCCTTGATTTTCTTTAAAACTTTTCACCACGTAGGTTCTGTTTAAATAATTAAAATAAATGTGTAACTAAACATAGGTTCTTATGGAAACTCACCTAAATCTTAGAAAAAGGTGTGATGGAAATGAGCTCAAATTCTAAAATTTAGTTTATTATGAAGAAAAAGTCGTCAAATTTTAATTAAAAAAGTTTAGAGAAAATTGACCATGGATTTATTAGATAAATAGTTATTAAAGTTGTATTTTCCCAAAAATGAATGATTACCTTGAAACTAGCACTTGGGCGGTAACATTACGGTTAATTCAAATGTAGGAATACGAAAGCCATACATTTTTCTTTTACACTAAAAAATGTTAATTGTTTTTGTTAATAAAACAACTTGTATATCTTTGACTGTATAATTTTAAAGTCACTTTTATATTTTAAAACTTCCAGTCTCTTTGACTTCAAGAAATATAAAAAATTTAAGGTTAGGATCACATAAAAACTACGTCTGCACACAACAAATCTAGTATAGATATTGACAACAGAATTTCTACTAATTTTTGCAGAATGCTTTTTTAGCAAAACTTGTAACTTTTTAATAGAAAAAAATATGCATTATGTATTTTTCCAACTTTTTCAAAAAAATCAATCGATAAAAATTATATATTAATGGTTTTTTAGCAAGTTTGAAAAATAAATATTTTACTTTCTTTAGATTGAAACCCTGGAGCTAATACATGGAGTTTAGGAAAAATTCTCTTACCGCGCACCATGCCATTGACAATCCTCAAAGTCATGAAATGTCATTGAAACCTAATAACGTATATATATACTTCACATATCAACATGTTTATGACATGTAATATTACACTAGTGCGCATGCGTAATTATGGTAGAATAGTACTGCGCATATTTAATTGAGGAGCACTTTTTCAAAAAAGTTGAGATAATTACTAATTTAACACATTAGGAACCTTACAAATCAATCTGTCACTGTTGAATTCAAGAAAAAAATTTATTACCAAAGAATTTTCAATTTAAAAAAAACTTGGACTTAACCAAGATGATTTAAACAGTGTTGCCAACTCGAGCTCTGATGAATCTACTAGACAGCACTACAGATTATACTAGAAATATACCAGACCTCAAAATTTTGAAAAGTACCAATAAAGCGGAATCATTTTTTTAAAATGATCTTTTTAAAAACTATTTTGTGAGTTATAGTATAAAAATAAATAATTTTGCTTCCTCATAGAGGAAGCGTTGTGATCGTTAAGATTTTCGATTTTCCAAAAATAGTGTAAATCGATTCAGTTTCATCTGAAAAGTTCAAATTTTCATTCCTGAGAAAATGTCCGGATGTGTGTATGTATGTGGTAAATTTTTTGTCGCCAGGATATCTCGAGAACGCTTCAACGGATTTTAATAAAATTTGGATGACATATGAAGTTCACAAATATCTAAATTTAGACACAGGGATTTTTGAAAATACCCAATCAAATTTTTTTGAGCACCTTTTTTTCATCGAAAATATCGTTTTTTGGCATAAAATTTTTTCATGCTAAAAATTCAGACAAATGAATGAAAAAATCATATTCCTTGTTTCAAAACGAATCGATTGACCTATATAAAGTATATAATTGACCAAAAACTCACGTAATAATTAATGATTTTTCAGTTTTTTTCATCAAAAACTCTCGTTTTTGGAATTTTTTTTCCTTGTCTCAAAACGAATCGATTGACCTATATAAAGTATATAATTGACAAAAAACTGACGTAATAATTCATGATTTTTAATTTTTTTCAATAATAATTAATTTAAAATTAAATTATTATTTTTTATATTATAAATAAATTTATTGCTTCCTCTTTGAGGAAGCAAATTATCTTGCTTCCTTGGAAGCGAAGTGTCCATGAAATGGACAGAATTCACACCTAGTTTCACTTATTAAGAATAGCTCTTTTTATATAAATTTGAAGTTTTCTACACGGAGAGAAATAGATGCTACGGGGTACCATCTAGATGGTACCAGATACCATATCTGATCTTAAATATACAAACAAGAATCTAGATGGTACGGGATAGCATCTGGATGGTACGGATTAGCATTTGATAGCATCTGGATGGTACGATGTAGCATCTTGATGGTACGGTGTAGCATCTCTGATGGTAGAGTGTAACATAACCTCTCTACCATCAAAGATAGTAAAGTTCTTACCACCTATTTCTCTCAGCGTAGTGTAAAAAAAATTAAAAACCCTTGAAACGTTTCAAAAGATTCAAATTATTAATATTTTTTTAGATTTTCTAATTATACTAGACAATATACTAGACACTAGATTCAAAATTTCGCCACTAGACGTAGTATAAATTATACTAGATCTAGTATAAAATATACTGACTTGGCAACACTGGATTTAAATTTTTAATTTTTTTCCTAGAATAAATTATAAAAACATTTAAATTCCTTTATTACTATAAACTTTAATTAAAAATAAATCTCCTTAAGTGCAAAAAACATTCGTATATAAATAATTTCATATATTTTTTCTACTTTATAATTAACTCTAGGGGTTAGGTGCGAAACTGCATTTGTTTAATTTTCTCGATAACAAAATGTGGATTTATCAACTTTTGAAAAAGTACTCCTCAATTGTTATAAAACACTTGTGTGTATACACAGTTATGGTAGAACACTACTGCGAATGTGTGATTGTCATAAAACACTAGTGCACTAGTGCGGATGTGTAACTGTTTTAAGCATGAGCAAACTTCAGCCAACACTGAAAAAAAATACTCGGTTCAGATTAGACATTTGATTATGGTTAACAAGTTATCTAGAAATTTGACAACTAATGTGTGAATTATCTATAATGCATTGGTGCGCCACTGTCGATTGTACACTGAGAGACTTTTAATTACAGTTTTTGCTTTTTTCAATTTCTATATTTGTAATAAAACGTAAGAATTTAGGGATAATCGTGGTTCGATCATAATAGTTCTTTTAAAAAAAAGAGATTGTGTTACCTTGTTTTCTATTATTGTAATTTCGTGAGAAAAAAAATTAATACATGTAATTAGAATTAGTATTATTTGAGGTTATAAAAAAGTAAATGTGAAAAAGCGATATTCATTTTTAACACATTTTGATCTATTTATTATGGCATGTCTAAAATTTTATTAGACTTTTTCTACGACAGTTTTTCGAGCAGCCATATGTCTCATTTCTACCACTTCACAATATTTATTCAAAAATATATTTAAAAAAACTCGATCTCTAGAAAAATTTCGTATCATCCGGAATACTAAACACAGATGTTAATTATTATTACCATTTTCACTTTAATTTAGTAAAAAATCACTTCTCAAACCACATGAAACTTTTGCTAGTTAGTATATAAGTAAAGTTAAAGCACTCTTTTCTATAGCTACGCGCGCGATTATTCGACGTCATCGAAATGTTATATATATATATATATATATATATATATATATATATATATTTGTAGTTAAGGCTTAAAAGTGTTGAATGTATATATCATAGTTATATAGGTTGTTCGTTACACAGATTTCGTCAAATACCTCTATAAAGATACAGAATACCTGTAACTATACAAATATCAAAGACGAACTTGCATCTGTATCTCTGACCTGTCAAACAACTGCCATTTTTCTTTTTACTGCGCGCGCACCCTATGCTTTTAAGTTTCTAACACACGTTTTATAATTCTTGCAATTCTTTATTTTCATCTCTCTTAAATTCTTTAGAGGTAATATAATTATGTGTCTTATGAAGTATATAACACTTTTACTACTTTTTATCAAAAATACAACTGTTGCATCTAAAACGTCTTTTCTTAAACAGTGTATTAGTTTTTATAACCACATCTCGATTATCCCTAAACTCTTAAATTTTATTGTACATAATAATAAGCAATAAAGCAGATATTAAAATCAAAAGTTTCTCAGTGTACCTAACCTTACAATGTCACTCGCAGTTTCACGACAGTCGTATGGCTAAAACACCAAACTCTATATGGCAGTTCCCAATCAGCAATAAAATATAGTCGATCTGTCCATAATTATCGCAGTTCCACGGAAATATTTTTTTCAGTGTAGCTTCACACCAAGAGTGTAAGGCTGTAAGGTTTACAATACGAGCCGAAGGCTTTTGGCACCACTCTGTTGCCGTTTTGTAATACCGAATTACTGGCTATCCTCACAGATAGTTGGGATCCCGGATTAACAGGATTCAACCTAAACCTCATTTACCTAAACTCGCCAGAAAATGAAGGTTCCCAGTAATAAGGGGGTTATTGAGCAAGCATTTTCGCTAGTTGAGCAAGTTGCCTGCTCAATTGTCCGACAGGACATTTGGACAATTGAGGTGGTTGTTCAATCATCCAATGCATTATGCCTAATCATCCTAAAGTTATTTCGAGCTTAAAACTGGAGAAAAGCAACTTAACTTTTGAGAAAACATTAAGAAACGTTAAATTATGGATCAATGCAAAAAACTGGATAATAAAAATACCTATATTAAGAATAAATAACATTTCAGAAAATTCGTGATTTATTGACACACAGGGAGCAGAACACCTGACTAGCAGAATAGACGTAACCAATAAAAACCTCTCTACCGCGAGAGAATAAAATGTGATTGGCTACGTCTATTCTGCTAGTCAGGAGTTCTGCTCCCTGCGTGTCAATAAATCACGACTTTTCTGAAATGTTATTTATTCTTAATATGCGTATTTTTATTATACAGTTTTTTGCATTTATCCATAATTTAACGTTTCTTAATGTTTTCTCAAAAGTTAAGTTGCTTTTCTCCAGTTTTAAGCTCGAAATACCTTTAGGATGATTAGACATAATGAATTGGATGATTGAGCAACCACCCCAATTGTCCAAATGTCCTGGTGGACAATTGAGCAGGCGGCTTGCTCAACTAGCCAAAATGCTTGCTCAATAACTCCCTTTTTACTGGGTTGATAAGTTCCAGGTTTAGTCAAATGGCTTTTCTGGGGAAATCGACCAAAGGACATGCGCTTGGCTGATCCTAAGCCGCCTAAGTTCTCTTGCATATCATCGATGTCTGTTGAACGGTCTTTTATTGAAAAGCCGATGGACATATCGGCTGATACTGACCCTTTTGCCATGAGAACAGGGTGTGTGTTTAGTCGATTATATAAGTTATCCATCCCTCACATGGCCTTGCAGTACACTCTACAAGATGCTCACAGAGCTGCTGTTATTTTAATAAACAAAATGGTACTATTTTCTGGCAAAATTTTATGTAGATTTCAAATTTTTACTTTCCTTTCAGTAAAACTAAGTCAGCAAGTAAACTAGACCTTTTTTCTTCTGTACAGCGCAGAACGTGAAAAACTGCTCTTAGGTACCTTATAGCCCGTACTATTTTTGGGACCTAAAGGCCACCTTCAGCATTGCACTTTCAGTGACTTTCTTCCTTTATTTAACAAGATCTATCTTTGTTGGCTTAATCAAGATCTTTGACCTTCATAACCTTCATAACATTATAGCTATTAATGTGCAGAAGACATTTTTTGTGGGGGTTTTATATGGGAGTGAGAGAAATAACACTATAGTGCTATCTCTTTCTCTCTAATAGAAATTGACTTTCTGGGGGGAGGGGAGTTTCTTGGGAGTTTTTGGGAATTTCTCTTGGGAACTTTTCGTAGCCGCGAAAGAAGGCAAATCTCGGATTGGCGTGAATATCAACTCCGGGATTTCTACCGGACGAAACGGTTTCAGCGAGAGAGATAAAAAAGGTGAAATGAACGCGGGCCCAGTACGATCAAGTTTGAGATATGCGAAAACATAAGAAGAAAAAGGAATATGGTAAATAAATTAAATAATAAATTTAATTAAATCTTAATTAAATTAATTAAATCTTTCTTGGAGAAAGAACGGTCCACCCATACAGGGATCCGAAATGTGGGTAAGGCATTCAATCACTAGGAGGGCGCCCGGTATCCTAGGAATAGGGTACACCGCTGGTGACACCTCCGAGCGTGTCGCTGACGACAACAGCGCGTCCGCCGCCCGGGCCCCCGGCATCAGCAACCGACGCCTGCGCTTTACAGATGCCAAATTAAAGAGCATGTAGGTTGGGTGACGTTTGCGCCATCCCCGGCAGCCTTACAGTAGTTTGAATCTCTAATTTACTGTTCAAAAATATTTACAGCCTATAAATAATCAACCGAATTAAAAGTTCTTTTTTTTAATTTAAAGCTTAATAAATTCCTAACAACTTTGTGGTCGCCGATATTTTTAAAAAAGTTTGTTAAACTGTTATTAACCTCGGAAGTTAATAAATAAATAAAATTTGGTCTTTTTTTGACTATTTTCGGTAAACCTAATTTATTAGTATTTGTTCAAATTTTCATGAAATTTATGAATTTACTTCATGTAAATTCAGATAGTAAGAAATAATAAAATTCTTAGTCTCTTTATTGTCAATAATTATAACAGTAACATTTTATTTATGAATTGTGTACTGCGATAAAAAGAAGCAATTAATGTTTTAGCTAATTGATGACACAAACTTATTTATTTTAACTGAGATTAGAGTATTTATTTATGAAATAAATACTATTTATCAAATAGTCTTGTTGTCAACAATTTAAAAAAAATGTCTTTTTATTTTAAAAGTGTCTAATTATATGTATATATTATTGATTAACTTTCGAGGTTAATAACAGTTAAACAAACTTTTTTTAAAAAATCGGCGACCACACACTGAAAAAAAAACAATGTAATATTTGCTTGAGTTGTCAAGTAAAATTTACTTTATAACTCAAGCAATGCAAAAAAGTAAAACCCACTTTGTTTTCTGAGGAAAACAAAATGTCACTTTTAAAACTAATTTGACATATTGTACTTTAAAACAATGTTTAAGGTAATTAAAAAAACAATAAATTAATATGCAATTAACGTTTCTACTCACTTTTACTTATTCTTCCACTATTAAATCTTCCGGAATGTATTGAAAATTTTAATTCTAACACTTTGACACAAAAACGTCAATTTTTTTTTCCTTCATAAACAAAGTAAAAATCGTCTGGTTTTACAGCAATTTTTGATTTTTTTTCATTGCTTAAGTAAAAATTACATTACACCCAAGTAAATCTTAAATAGTTCTTTTTTCAGTGCAGAGTTATTAGGAATTTATTAAGCTTTAAATTGGAAAAAAGAACTTTTAATTCGGTTGATTATTAGAGGCTGTAGATATTTTTGAACAGTAAATTACAGTTTCAGACCACTGGCACTGTGCGCCTGGCTAATCCTAAGACCCCTCACCACAAAATGACACCTGGAGAGGGTAAAGTATATGTTTAAATTTAAAATTTAAAGATTCTCTGTACATTATAGTTAAAAAAATAAGTGTAAATATATAATATGAAATCTAACAGATCTGCCAAAAACCGAATGGTAACCTATTCTTTTTTTCCCAAGGCAGCTACTGATTATAAACTCTTTGATTTTATTAATTTTTTTTTAATATAATTCCTCTGGATAATCTTATCTTCCTACTCTTTTGACGGAATAATCTCCAAATGCGCTGCGCATGTTATTACGAAATATGCCGGCCGAAATAAGACATTAACCAAAAGTATCCAAATCAACCAGAAGAATAAAATGAGAATGAGAAAACTTAACAAATGGACAGAATAAAGAGTACATATTAGCAAAATTGCAACTATTTTAAAAGATTTTCCAAGGTCGTCATGAAATATGTGCTTTTGGCGTATATCAAATTACTGGAAACCTAATGAATCTATTAGTAGGTGTGAGTATAAGTATAAAAGCTTCATTATTTTCTTTAATAAACGATGATTATCCAGGAGAACAAAAAATTTATGTGTACTTAAACACACGGAAACACTCGAAAACCTTTGCATCTTAGATCTCCGTCAGTTCTTCGATTGTCTTTCTACTTTATTTTGTTTTAATTATTTTAAGTTTTATCATTTAATTTCGGAAATTAGGTATCGTAGTTTAATAAAAATTATAATTAAGCATTGTGAATAGAATCATATTAAATATGACTGCGTCTCCAAACCTTTTCAGGTCGCGGTATTTTATTTTCTGTTTTCCTTTATTTTATCGTCTTCTTTACTCTCTTACAGCCACATAATGTATGTTCTATATTTTCTTAATTTCAATTTTCCAATGAGAATAAAAACTTTTGTTTTCATGTTTTATAAATTCCAGAATAAAACTCGCAATTTTTTTTTTTTTTTTGTAACGCCGTTGTTTTGAAATAACAAGTTCTTAACCAACATAGATTGAGATACGTATGTAGAGACCTTGATTTTTTTTTAGAAATTTTACAACTTAACATCTTAATAGTGTATAAAGCATGTGATTTTTCAAATGGACCATAGAATTAAGTTATTAATCTTGAAATATCGCTTTCTTCATTGGTTCATTATTCTGACGTATTATTCACACAGCGAAATTTACAAGAAATGAACCTTTAGTTAAAAGTCAATGTGCGCATAAATTATTGTTATATCTTGGCAGGCAGCCACTTATAATGTCGTTACAAATTTCTTTTGTGGACGTCATTTTGCGTGCCGGAGACCTGAACTGACATTGTGTAACCATAAATTATTATTTCGCCTCCAGTTGGAGCCACAAAATTCAACACTTCTTATTTATATTTTTTAAAAAATAAGATGAAGAAGCATTATATAAAAAATGGTATTATAGTTTATTTATACATAGTTCTTGATCTCCTTTATTTTAAAAGAAGTTTGGATTGTTTTCTCGAATGATATAATGAACAGGATTTAACATATTGAAACATATAAATATTTATGTATATTGTAATAGTAAAGTAAAAGTTTTGACCAATTTGAATAAGTGATTGATTTCTTCCTGTAGATTAGTATATTTTATATAATTTCTTGTTGAATTTAACAAGTATATAATTAATAGATAGAATCTACTGTTTTTAAATAGTAACACATACTAAATCGGAAAAATCTGTAAAAATCAAATCAGAAAATTGGGAATTTGATGATCTTTTGAGATCAACCATCAACCATCTCAACTATAAGTTCACAATATAAGAATTTTTTAAACATTAGTTTGAAATAAAAATTATTAAACATTTAAATGATTTGTTTTGCAGTACACATAGGCTAAAATACCAATCAACACAAGTTGGATCTGTTAAGGCTTTTGAGTTAACGTGCTATCGTATTGGAAAATTTCTTGCGGTAATGTCTCGTTATCTTTACGAGAAACGACTTGAGACGGTCTGGAAATCTGATTTATAGAATAGTTTTCGTGACATCACAAATTAATTTATTATAAAATAGTATGTACCGAAATCAAGGATTTTGTCTTTAATGTTTTTTCTCTCTTTTCGTGATCTTTTCAATTTCAGTTTCTGCAAGAGCGATATTATAATAACTTTTCAAATTTAAATTTTTATAATGTTTTTGATGTAGAATATGTAAAATGTAAATGAGAATTTGCAGCCGATATTTTATTAGAGTAAAAAAGTACTTTTTGTATTAATATAATTTGTCAACTTTTTTCGCATTTACTTTTATTAAGGTGGTTGTGTTTCTGCCCAAATGAAATATGGTCATTCGTATCGGATGTTGAATTCTGCTGTGGCACTTAAAATTTATCACGATTGTGTTGAGTTGGCGTAAAAGCGACCCCTATTACCGGATTGGTATCAAGGACACCCGGTGTGTTTATATATAGGTACTAGTCCATAGTTACTTCTCTCAAAACCATGTACACAAAACGTAGAAAGTGGGCCGTCTCTTTGTCGATTAATCTGATTATATGCTAATTGAGAATTCATGAGGACCAATATTCTTTGTACAGATTCTTTTTATTTTCTGTATCATAAATGTACATTTAGTTCTTAATCGATCTCTTCGCATACAGGACTTTCAGTTGTTCTTTTCTTTTCACATAAAAATGCATTTTTTAAAATTAATTCCATGTTGAAAATTATTTTGATTAAAAACCGCTTTTTTATTTCGATGAAAATTAAAGATGTCTTAAAATACCTACATAAAAGTTAGCCAAGTGCATCAAGGGAGGAAAGAAACATTAAATATGTCTCCAACAACATTGAGCCTTTTAACCTGTCCTATGTCAATTTTTCATTCTTTCAAAACGTAAAAGAACCCTACTGCTTTTGCAGTGTAGTTTTTCTAACACATGTTATATCCTTTCTGATTGAACTTATTTCTTTACACTGAACAAAAATTGTGGTTAAGTTATATTTAACATTTCATTCTGGTTAGTTTAACCAGAATTCTGGTTAATCTAACCAGACTGTTTTTTGAGTGTATATTTAAGATCACTTCTTTAGAATGAAGATTATTTCTCTATACAAATTCACTGCAAAAACTGCTTATTTCATTATTTCCATTTGAAAACGTCAATTGTCAATCGATGACCAAAACTATAAATAATTATTTTTATTTAAATCTTTATTCCAAGAGTTTATTAAACGTATACATTTTATTTAAAATATAAAAAAGGTTATCAGACATAAATTTGATACTTCTGAAGTTGCTCTACATTTGATAAGATTACATTTTATAGAGAGGATTCCTTTCTAAAGGAGAGGAGAATTCATTCAGTTAAAGAAGAATACTTAAGTGTCTATATATATGAGAGGAAATTTTGCATCAAATCAAGCGAAATCCCTTCATATTGAGAATATTTTTTTTCGGTGTATATTTTAAATATCTGTAGTTTTAACGTTTATTATGTTCACTTTTTTGTAAGATGACACTTTGTTTTTCATTAATTATTTAATTCTCATTATGAAATTTCTTGATAAAGCTTAATTTGCAATATACGGTAAATTATCGAGAATACACGCATAGAAGAAGTTTACTGTGGCAGTAAACTTCTTTATCACAGCAAACTTTGTTCATTGTCATAGCAAAAAATTTGCTGTGGTCACTAATTTTGTTAGATTCAACAGCAAATATTTGTTACCAACTGCAGACATTTCATTTTTTTCCGTGTAAGAGAATTTATGAGAATAGGGGAGACCGGGGCTACTTGGCGCACTTTTCACTCTTTGTTGATTGGTTCTGCCAATTTTGTGTACATGAAAACTATATTGTACAGAAACTTTGCTTAACATCTCAGCTTTGATTTCAAAAAATAAAAGTTCCAAAAAAAGTTGTGCTTTTTTTTTAGAACAGACTTTTTGAAAAAAACCAAAGTGCGCCAAACAGCCCCGGCCCGGGGCTGCCTGGCGCACTACCCGGGGTTACTTGGCGCATGAATTAAAATGTGTGATTAATAATCAAGCAATATGTTTCATTGCTAAAATAAGTCTTCTAAGGAAATATTTTCTTGAAAAAATGTGAATTAATTAAAAATGGAAGGTTCATCTTGTTCAAAAAGTGAAGTTCACGAACCTAAAAACTACAAATATCTGGAAACGTAAAATTATGAGATTATAATAATAATAATAATATATATTAAACACTGTTTTATCTTAAAGGGTTATTCTTGGTACTGATAATAAAATAAAAGTGTTACCACATTGAATTTAATAAATTTTTATTAGTCACTAGATGTAGCTTATAAACTTCTAGCGTTCCGAGCGCGCCAACCAGCCCCGACCCTACTGCGCCAAGTAGCCCCGGAGAGACTATTTATACATTTTCTTCGTTTCTATGAAAACTGTAAATATAAATCAAAAATTTTTAATTGTTTCTTAAAAGCAACTGTTCAGAACACAAAACCTTAATTTTGATTTTTTTCTGATTGCATTTTGTAAAAAGATATAACAAAAAAATGAAGGCGTTAAAATTTACTTTTGAGTACCAAAATTGGTTTTTTGAATTTATAGTCCAGAATAATCAATCAATAATAATGAAATTATGTGTGAAGTTACAGTTTATCAAGTACATTAATTTGACCGAAGAGAAAAATTAATTCGACTTTTCACTTTTGAATAAACTCAAGTGCGTCAACCAGCCCCTGCGCCAAACAGCCCCGGTCTCCCCCATTCATTTAAGCCATTTTTAATTTAAACACTGTTATTTTATATCATGTAACTTAAAAATAATACATATAGAAGTGTTGTGAAACCATAAATTATATAATTGATTAATTATTTTATAATTTATACACGGAAAAAAATGAATTGTCTATAGAGGGTATTTAATATTTGCTGTTGAATCTAACTAAATTAGTAACCACAGCAAATTATTTGTTGTGACAATGAACAAAGTTTGCTGTGGTAAGCAATTTAAAATTTTTTTTTCAAATTTACTCTCACAGCGAACTTTTTTACTCTCACAGCAAATTTGTTCGCTGTCCCTATATTTGCAAACTTATTTTGACGTGGCAGCGAATAATTTACTGCCACAGTAAACTTCTTCTATGCGTGTAATTAAGGCAATAAGTATAAAAGGCTGTAATATATTTAATATATATTATAATATATTATTTATAATATTTTATAAATATTTTTTTTTGTTGATTACGAAAACCGTAAACGAGAGTTTACGTCTCGTGCTCACTTCATTCGCCCTCGATTGTCACTCGTACACAAACATCAGCGTAAACAAATAGCTGGCTTTTAACCCCTTGTTGCTTAATAGGGGTGGTGGGGGCAAGACGGGGTACCTAAGGTTTGAAGCTCAATAAAACTAAAATTATCGATTCAAAAATATATTATTTATTATAATAATAATCTTTGGTAATCAGTCTTCAATGACTAAGTCTTATTTGGAACATTTGTTACTTAATTAAATATAAAATTAAGAATAAGTAAAAAAATCTAAATCTTCCATTTTACCAACTGTGGGGGCAAGATGGGGTAGTATAAAAATTAATCTATTTTTGCCTACAAATTTCGCAAGCATCTTTATTAATCTTATAAAATAAACTAAAAAACCAGTTAATTGCATAATTTTAATTCTGTTATGTAAAATTAAATTACAAAACTAACCTAAAAAAACAATAACTTTTATAACAAAAATAAAATAAAAATAAAAAAAAATATAAAATATAAATAGTGTGAAAAATCACCAAAAACAATTTTTTCATAAAATAAAAAAATGATTGGTTTTCAATACCTTATCCTGCCCTCACTTCCTGTACCCCGTCTTGCCCCCATGTATGGAATTTAATTAAAAACTTAATTTCTAAAAATTAAGTTTTAAAACATAAATAAATTATTGATTAACTACAGGTGTAATCATTGTTGAACATGAAAAAAATTATATAGTATATAAAATGTTGTTATTAACATAGCAAACACGTTTTAAGTAGAATGCAAAAATGACAAGAAAATCGTCAGAAACAGTTTTTTGCATGTAAAAAATAAAAAACTCCGTTTCATCAATCAGTGACTTGACCAATCAAAAACTATTGTAACAGTGCTATGTTATATAAAAAATGATGATTGGTTAATTGGATTCTTAATTAAGGCAGGTACCCTGTTTTGCCTCCAGCCCCGTCTTGCCTCCACACTGAGAAAATAAGCCTCTAGCCAATTTCTAGGTTAAGAGACTCTGAACAAAACACACAAGATACCGGCGATCACAACCAAACTTCAAGGTTAACAGTGGCATTTAATCTGCTAATAATAAACAAAGAGCTTTGCAGGTGTTATATTAACCACCTCTCTCTGCTAAATTTAATCAAAAATTGGTTATATTTAGTCAACTTATTTTCTCAGTGCACCTACCATAATCTTGATATACTATTAAAATATAAAGTAACACACCCAAAGTGAAAAAAATTGTGAAGTTAAATACCATAGGCTTCGTGCACAAATTACGTAACGGGTTTTTAGCCCATTTTGGACACCCCCTTCCCCCCTTGTCATGAAAGTAACGTTTGAAGAAACTCCCACCCTCCAAATTACGTAAGAATTTGCAGAACACACCCTAATTTTTCAATATTGTTTTATTTTTAAAATTATATTTTTTTACGTATTTTGCACTTTTCTATGTAGTCTAAGTGTTACGTAACAAAATGAGAAACCCCCCTTCCCCTATGTAACAGATAGTAACAGATTACTGAACCTCCTCCCCACCTAAATTAATTATTTATCTATTTTTAAAAACTTTTTTTTTTTTAATGCAAACTAAGTTTTAGGGAAAATAATTGAAATTAATATATTGTATGCATATAGGGGAGACCGAGGTGAGTTGAAACAGAGGCGAGTTGAAACAGAGTCGATTTCTCGAAAGCTATGACCTTTTAGAAAATTCGAAAAACGTGGATTTATTACTTTTTTGATTCACTACTTGATCAAAATTTAGTTGACCGTCTGAGGAAAAATTTTTAGGTATATTTGAAATATGTCCAAAAAAAAAATGCAAAAAGTAAGTTTCTGACCGATATTTTGATACTTTATTATTCGACACATGTAAGGTTGTTGTTATTCTAATATTTATTTTAATAACTGTTGGATATTCAAGTTTCATGGAATGATATTGTTTTTTTTGTGTCAGTCTCCAGATTTACAATAAAAAATCATTATTGTAACCGATGCACATTTTTACGCACCGAGGCGAGTTGAAACAGTCTGTTTCAACTCGCCTCGGTATACTCAAAATTATGCTTAACTCGAATAATGGCTGTTTAATTGTTTGCTAAAGTATATTGTTATATATTATAGCTTAAAAGCATTTAAAATTTTCCAAATTTTCGTGTAAAATAACTTTTATATTGTCGAAAGTTAAAAAAATTTTAATAACAAAATTTAATAATTTCAAGTTTTTACCAATTTCTACGTTTTGTTTGTTTCAATCGATATATAAATAAATGCTTTAATATATATTATATGTATATTGCCTTTTTCTTGCTTTATATCGAAATCGGTATATTATTATATTTTTTTAAATTTAGCGCCATATTATATTAGTTATCGGTGGTGGCTCTGTCTTAAATTGTGAAAATTTTTTCTTAAGATAACCTATAAGTCCATTGTTTTGCTATCCAAAGTGTTTATACCCAGTGGGCAAAAAAAAACCAAAAGACGTCCTTAAGACGTCTTTTGGACATAAAAGCCGACATAGGGACGTCTTTTGGACATGTGTGCCCACTGGGTAGGTTTATATATATTATTTCTAACTATTATAAAGCTCAACTTATTGTTATTGAACGTAATTGAATACCAAAGATTGGTATATAAAGTCTGACTTGTGTTAAAAGAATTAATGTTAGTGATAACTTAATTCCAAAAGTAAATTAAGGTATTTAAATCAGTGTTATATTCGTTTCTATAAATAAAATTACTTTTTCTAACTAATAATAGCATTGAAATTAATTTTTCTTTATTAAAATCCTCGGTACGAGGCGAGTTGAAACACGGTGAACTGTTTTACATTTTGCAATTTTGTTCATAGACCCTTATAACGTTTTAACTTTTTTTTTTTGATACACATACTACATAAAACCAGCTATCTTAAATTATAAAGCTCATAAATATAAGACTATTTTTGGCTGAGTTATACGTGATAATGTAAAAATTGTTTCAACTCACCTCGGTCTCCCCTACACTGCAAAAACTGCTGTCTTCTAATTGTCTTATTTTAAGACATTTTGGTGTCTAAGACGCAATAAGTGTCTTAAAATGAGACATTTTTTGCGTCTTAGATACAAAAAAGACATCAAAATGTCTTAAAATAAGACACTTAAAAGGCATCAGTTTTTGCAGTGTAGAGAAGATAAATATTAATTTGTAAAAAATTAAAAGTAAAGAGGAATATACAGTGCCGGAAGTAATATAATACTCTGCATTAAACAAAACAATTATTTAGTCACTTATTGTATTGTTTCATTATAAATAATAATAATAATTATTATTAAATAAATAATAATCACTATAATTACTAAATAATATAACTTATATAACAAACAAGTAATGATAAACTTGGTTTATAATTATGTTTTATAATCAATAATGATGTTGAATAAAATACAAAATACAGATATTTATATGAATTAAAAAAATTTTAAATTATGCAATGAAACATTTTTAAAAAAAAATTCTTCTCATTTTTACATTAAAATAATGTTATTAAGCATTTAACTGTATTTGAAAAATCTAGAATATTTCTCATAAATATCGACGAGTCGACGTTAAAAACACTCGCATTCCGAGATCACTTTTACGAATCTTCAACGTATGTGTCTCTTAAATTGACGAACTTAACTTTCTGAACTTACCCACAAGGATAAGACAAAATATTAATACATTTTTTTAGTTTTACAAGATGCTTCTAGTTATTAAATAATTGGTTTTATAAAGCATATAGTATTTCAAGATTATAATAAAAAAATGTATCAAAATATTTCAGCGATAGGTATCAAGCTATCAAGTTTTCCAAATTTGAAAAATTTTAAAATTATCATTTAAAAACACCATTTTCACATTCATTTAATATTTTTGTTAATAACTAACCGATTACTACACGGAGAAAAAAAATTAGCAGCCAAAGCTAAGACTTAGCTACCTCAGCTAACTTTAATTGCTATTATATGGATAGCTAATTTTTTAGCCAACACAACTATTAATTAGCTTTCACAGCTAATTTTGTTTGTTGAAACAGTTAAATAATAGCTACCACAGCTAAAAATTAGCTTTGGTTAGTTAGCTCCATATAGTAGCTAACTCATTTTTCTCAGTGCATAACATAAGAAACCATCGTTATCTTACCACACGGAAAAAATGGTCCTATAGAGTCAGCAAATCCAATTTGTGGATAACACAAATACGTACAATTGTGTCAGTCACAAACTGTTTTTTAAATTCCATAAACTTATTTGTAAAATCCACAAATTTATTTATGTATTCCACAAACATATTTGTGTACTTCACAAACTGAGCGATTTCTGGAAACTTTTATCTCCATTTGTAGATGGCGCAAATATTTGTATGGACTACACAGGATATTTTTTTCGTGCAAACTTGATTAATTAGTAATATAACCAATTTTTATTGCATGTTTGTGAAACATCTCTATACACTTCATTCACCAAGTATTTTTTACTTGAGTATTTTTAAAAAGAATATTACGAACATGTGATGGAGTATGACGTCACAAACTTTAAAAAAAATTGAGAATATCATAATATGATATATATGGGTGATTATTTCTCAAACGTCCCAGCTCAAAATTAAAAGTTTTTGGATTAGCTTCATATTTTGGTAAAATCCCAGTGGGCAAAAATTTCCAAAAGACGTCTTAAAGACGTCCTTTGGACATAAAAGCCGACATAGGGACGTCTTTTGGACATGTGTGCCCACTGGGATGTTGTCCTATACGAAGGAAACAAATCCCTAAAATGTTAACTTGTTTTTTAAAAATTTGTAAAAAATAGGGGGGGTTGAATTTTTGACTTTTTATGTTACCTTGTTATTTTCAATTCCGTGTAACTTTGACAAAACTTTATGGATTTTAATTTTTATATAGTGCATTTTAAAGCATTTTTCATGCACTTTTTCATACTTATAACAAAATTTTCATAAAAAAAAAATTTCCCCCCTTTTTTTCAAAATTAACATTCATTTTTCATTTTTGACCCATTTGGATGAATTTTTTTTTTATTTTGCTTTCATTGAAAAGCTGAGATTTTTTTCTATAAAATATGTAAATTTGGAAATGGTCTGGCGATAAGTTTGCGAGAAAATTAATAACAAACTAAGCGATGCGCCCAGCGTCACTGACGCCATTGACCACACAGCACCGCGACACAGTGGGGCAAAATAAATGTTTTTGGACAAATCAACTTTCAGCCCGCAATTTTCAATCGATTTTCAAGTTCTTTTTTTCAAATTAAAGCTAATTAAATTTCAAATCGATACAACGAGAGACATTTTTTTAAAAAAAATTTTAAATCATTGTTTATTTAACAACAAATTCGTTTTAAAAAAAATTTTGACTTTACGGTGCCACCATTTTCTGGAAAATTTTGATATTTGATCATGAATTATTATTCTCAATTCAAAAACTTCTTAGAAAACAAGATTTATAAGGGCTAAGAAAATAAAAAAAATTTTTTAAAAGTTATTAACAAATTAGTAAACAAAAACAATATATTCCGTAAAATCAATTACAGATTAATGACCTTTAAAAATATTTACTGTGATACTTCTCATTTACTTTTTTTATAACAATTTCTAATTTTCTAAACAATTTTAATTAACAAATTCATGATTTACCTATTTTCAACGAAAACATTTTTTGAAAAATCAATTGCAATATGGTAGCACTACAATAGTTTCTACAATAGTTTCCACTTTGAGTGCTACCATACTGCAATTGATTTTTCAAAAAATGTTTTCATTGAAAATGGGAAAATCATGAATTTGTTAATTAAAATTATTTAGAAAATTAGCAATTGTTATAAATAAAGTAAATGAGAAGTATCACAGTAAATATTTTTAAAGGTCATTAATCTGTAATTGATTTTACGGAAAAAACGAAAGTTATTCTCCTAAAAGTATCCAACTAATGAATTTGTTAATTAAATTTGTTTAAACAATGCGCAATTGTCGTCTGATATAAATATGTATCAGTGAAACACCACTGATAAAATACTTGTAACCGTTAAAGTTTAAAAGAATTTGTTAGAGACCTAAAAATTGGTATTTCATTAATTTGTTTGTTATAAACAATGAATTTTGTTTATAACAATTCATTGTTATAAAAAATAAAATTGTATTACGTTGTTTATAACAATATAACAATCGTTTGTAATTAAAAACAATTAGTAGTAATTGTTATAAAAAATTACTAATTGTTATAAACAATTGAAAATTATTGTAAAAAATAGCAAAACTTTTAGTAAGAAATATTATTTCCATTAAAAAAAAAGAAATAAGTTTTTTTAAGTGTTTAAATATCACAAATAATAAAGATATTGTTTTTGTTTACTAATTTGTTAATAACTTTTAAAAAAAAATTTTTATTTTCTTGGCCCTTATAAATCTTGTTTTCTAAGAAGTTTTTGAATTGAGAATAATAATTCATGATCAAATATCAAAATTTTCCAGAAAATGGTGGCACCGTAAAGTCAAAATTTTTTTTAAAACAAATTTGTTGTTAAATAAACAATGATTTAAATTTTTTTTTTTAAAAATGTCTCTCGTTGATCCGAGTTGAAATTTAATTAGCTTTAATTTGAAAAAAAGAACTTGTAAATCGATTGAAAATTGCGGGCTGAAAGTTGATTTGTCCAAAAACATTTATTTTGCCCCACTGTGTTGCGGTGCTGTGTGGTCAATGGCGTCAGTGACGCTGGGCGCGTCGCTTAGTTTGTTATTAATTTTCTCGCAAACTTATCGCCAGACCATTTCCAAATTTACATATTTTATAGAAAAAAATCTCAGCTTTTCAATGAAAAAAAAATAAAAAAAAAAAAATTCATCCAAATGGGTCAAAAATGAAAAATGAATGTTAACTTTGAAGAAAAGGGGGGACATTTTTTTTTTTTTGAAAATTTTGTTATAAGTATGAAAAAGTGCATGAAAAATGCTTTAAAATGCACTATATAAAAATTAAAATCCATAAAGTTTTGTCAAAGTTACACGGAATTGAAAATAACAAGGTTACATAAAAAGTCAAAAATTCAACCGCCCCTATTTTTTACAAATTTTTAAAAAACAAGTTAACATTTTAGGGGTTTGTTTCCTTCGTATAGGACAACATTTTACCAAAATATGAAGCTAATCCAAAAACTTTTAATTTTGAGCTGGGACGTTTGAGAAATAATCACCCATATGAGACGAGATAATAGCAAATTGAATAAAAAAGAAAGACTAAAAATTTCATTCATACAAATGCAATATTTTATTTACAAAAAAAATTTACACGATTCCATTCTTCTAAAACGAACCAAACTACTTAAACGTATGTTTTCATCTGTAGGACAATATTTTACAAATGTGCGGCATAGGCAGCTGGGGCGGCATAAGCGGCTGGGGCAGCATAAGCGGCAACTGGGGCATGTGTTTTGACAATGGTTGCGGGGGCAGCAGCAATGGCAGGTTCCTTGTGAACAACAGCATTAAATCCATTCTCGGGATCAGCGGTGTATTCAACAATGCGACGAGTTCCGTCGGCTTCAACGAGGCTGTAACTTCCTTGAACGACATCTCCGCTGCGGCTTTCCTGTTGGGTTTTGGAATCTCCAGTGAGACCGTCTTGGACATCGTAGGAGTAGCTGTATTGAGGGTTGGGGTCGTAATCAGCATCGATAGTTTTGGCTACTACAGCTTTTGCAATTGGAGCTGCGTGTGCTGCATAGGCGACCTGGGCAGGTGCAGCGGCATAGGCGACTTGGGCAGGTGCAGCAGCATAGGCGACTTGGGCAGGTGCAGCATAGGAAACTGGTCCTGCAGTTAAGTGGGCTGCAGGAGCAGCATAGTGGGCCACAGGAGCAGCATAGTGAGCTGTAGGAGCAGCATACGCTAATTTTGCTACGGGCGCAGCATGTGTGTAAGCTGGAGCTGCGTATTGAATAGCACCTGGAGCTCCAATAAAACCTGCACGTGCAGTTGCCAAAAGTGCGACGAACGAGAGGAACTGTAACAAAAACATTGTTCTTTAGTTTTGGAAATTTACATAAATTGATTGGTTTTTTTCTAATCAGTAAAGTTTTACTAAATTACGTTCTAAAATAATGTAGGCAGTTTCAATTCCGAATGTACTCAAAAAGATTTAGTTGACTAATACGGTAGTCGAGTAAGAAGTGAATCAACTGTTGCATAAAAGCTTATGAACTTTTTTGCATTCATGAGTACACTGTTAAAAATTTCTGTATTGTGCTTCACATACATGTATATGAAATTCAATTTAACATACAATTATATTAAATTTAATATACACTGAGAGAAAAAAAAGGTTACTACAACGGAGGACACAAGTAGGAATTGCCTGAGTGACTCGGGTGGTAGAACTCAAGTTAACGCAACTTGGGACTCCGTTAAATACTGCTTGGGTCTCAAGTCGACGTAATTGGAGACCCAAGCAGTATTTACCGGAGTCCCAAGTTGCGTTAACTCGAGTTCTACTACCGGAGTCACTCAGGCAATTCCTACTTGTGTCCTCCGTTGTAGTAACCTTTTTTTTTCTCTCAGTGTACATGTATATTAGAATTCATTCAACGTTATGAATTCTCAGATACATGTATAGCAAATTTAATATACATTATATTAGATTTAGGATAATTTATATTAAATTTAATATAATTGTATGTTAAATTGAATTTTATATACATGTATGTGAAGCACAATACAGAAATTTTTAACAGTGTATTTATTACGGGATGAAGCTACAGTGATATTGACGTGATATTAAAATGTCCACGTCAAGGTAATGAATATTGAGGTAATATTACTGGCATTTTAAAAGTAGTATTAAGTTAATATTAGAAATATGTGGTAAAATATGAAGAACACTTTTTGAAATGTATCCTAAGAGCTAATTAGCTGAGAGATTTAAGGCGTCTACCTTCTTGGCCAATTGGTTCACTTACAAATGATCAAATCTTAGCGGCCCAAAATTTTTGTACATTATATTTAATTGTAATATTACCACAATGTCACTGTAATATTAGTATAATATTAATTTAATATTTCTTTGTAATATTATACTGTAATATATTACCTTGACGCGGATATTTTAATACCACGTCAATATCACTATAATATTAGTAATAATGAATGTAATAGTACTACGATATTCATGTAATATTACACTGTAAAAATAGGTGTCTCACTTATGTTTTAAAGCTAAACAATTAAATGTTTCGTACCTTTGAGGCATTGATTGTGATTTGTTTTGAGTTGACTCGTGTTTCACTTTGAAACAGGCATAATATCTAAATTGAACCAGAAAACAATTTTCGTGTTTTAGACATGTATTAAAACACGAAATCCGTCTTTAATTAAGATTCATAACTTAATTTTAATCATTTATGATCTTTTACTATCTTAAAGTGAGTCAGATTCAGCTGTGCATGATCACATGGTAACACTTGTTTTGTTTTATAAATGAGGACACAAAACACTTTAAAAGTTTTAAAAGTGAGGACAATCTATCTCATAATAAGATACTTATTTTTACAGTGTACGTATTACTTGCGCATGGCCAAAAATGTTATTCAGTAAATCAAGTTTAAATACATCATTTAATAATAAGTTTATTATCTCAATATCTTTTTACTCTATTACACCAGCTTTTACTGTAATTATTATCATCAATATTGTTATATTAAAATTTGTGTCTGTGCATTAGTTTATTGTTAAATAGAGAAAAAAATGTTCCCCACAAAAATCTTTATAATTTTCCACTTCAGGTTAATTTAAGAAAATAATGTTACTTTATTCATAATTATTTAATTGTTGATTAGAATAATATTAATTGATGCTACTTTTTGATACACAGTAAGATAAGGCTTAAACGATAGTTTCTTTAATTTCTCTTGAAATTATTTCCTTTTTTAAATTGTTAATTGATTTATTCAATTTGGTAAAAACTAGGTTAGTTACAAAATTAGCCGGGTTCAATTTAGTATTTCATCGATAATAGTGCTGGGATTAGAAATGAAATTTCTCTACGCGAGATGTTATTATATATGAAATGAAAAGGTGATATGAAGTTAAAAATCTCTCAATTAAGAAAGTAAAAAAATATGAGAAGGATTTGAATTCAAAATGAAATTAGGATAAATGCTAAATATGTAAAAATATATTTAAAATGTAGTGATGAAGGAAAAAAATTATTTTTAAATCAATAATCTTGTATGATTGAAAAAGTAATAAAAGACGAAGCAAGGGTTAAAAATGAAAAATTGTTTGCAATGAGAAGATAGCTGGAAGAGAAGAAATAAACGATGAAAATGGAAAATGAAAAAAATAATTAATAAGACTAAAGGAAATTTGAGAAGAGATTGAAAGAGATGAATACGAAAGAGTCTCACCTTGAATGCCATGGTTGTTGTGGTTTGTTAAATCGAAGGATGTGAGAAGATCGAGTGATGCTGTTTCGGTGACGAGTAAGTCTTTTTATATGAGTGCTCCCCATTACTGAATGATCCCGCAGGCGAAGAATAATCATTGGTGTGACGATACCCCTCAGGATCGAAACGAAAAGTCTGTTGCAACGACTGGACGGGTTCAGTGAGGGGCACCACGCCCTAGATTTTCAACTCGCTTGGTTCAGCCAAAAACGAGATACCTGATCCACTTTTACACAACTACGTAACACAAACAGTAACTCGTTATGTTGACTTACGTAACTTTCATCCGTTCTCATCCCATTACCTCGAAATAATTTTCTTTTTTTCGCCTTATTGCCTTCATTACTGCCCGATGCTCGTCCTCGGTCCTCTTCTCCTCTTACTCTTGATTCCCTGAACCTTCGTTTATTATCCAGACACTTACTTTTGTTCCCTTTTCTTTTTTACTTTTCTTTTTGTTCTTATTATTTTTCTTATTTGATTTTCGCTTCCTTTGTCTGTATTCTTCTTTTGTTTTGAGGATTATTGAAACTATATTTCTTAAAAGTGTTGTTTTACAAATAGTAAAACTTGAACATTTACTGAGTTCGTTAACCATATAATGAAATTTTTATTCCTTTAAATTTACACTGTTAAAAATTTGGGGAATTAACGGCTGCTGAAGTTGGGAATTTAATTTTTGGATTTAAAATTCAACTCCAAAAGGAGTGAGGCTCATAAGCGCCACTGATTGCTTTAACTCGAAAAGGGTGCAAATTTTATAGAACCCCGTTGAGAGTTAAATTTTAACTCTCATTTTTAACACACGGAAAAAAATGAATTAGCTACTTCCTAATATTTGTAGATATCATAGCTAAAAAGGTTTAGCTGTCCCTATGACAAATAACTATTTTTACACTCTAAAAACAAGTGTCTTATTTTGTCCTCACTTTTAAGACATTTTGGGGTGTCTTAATTTTAAACCATTGAGATAGTGTCTTAAAAATGCCTGTAAGACGCTTTCTAAACGTCTTATGTCTTAAAATTAGACACTTGTAAGACACCTGTTTTTACAGTGTAGCTGTGGGATCCACTTCTGTTAGCTTCCACGGCTAACTTTTAGCTGTGGTGACTAAATAATTGACTGCTAAATTTGGTTAGCAGCAGCGGCTAACTCATTTTTTCCGTGCATTATACAGGAACAAAAAAAACTTTTTTGTCCGAGACACTACACTAGTAGTGTACACATATACGTAATTTTTTCCACTGAATCCAAATCCAAAGTCAGAATTGCTACACTGGCTAAATTTTGTCAGATAATCTTTAAAAAATCGATTTTATCGTGTTTTTGAGCAGGTTTTTGAAATTATCTAAAAAATTTTAGCCAATTTAGTTATTCTGATTTCGGATTCATATTCGTCGAAATATGAATATGAATATACATTATATATTCATTATATATTATCGGAATATGAAGTCCGTTAGTGTAGTGTCTCAACAAAAAAATTTCTTGATTTTATTGATGTTTCTGAAAATTTTTAACATATTGTTCTTTGAGGTTGTCTCAACAAATTTAGCCAATCTAGCAATTCTGACTTTGGAGAGAGATGCAAAATTTGTTTGGTGAACTTTCTCTCAAAATACTGAATATTTTTTCACTGAACTTTGTAGATTTATCTGAAATATGATTAAAAAAGTCTAAACTGGCACAAGTTTGATAGGATTGTGCTTCGAAATTAAGTTATTCAAAAATTCGTTGTTTTTGAACATTTAAAAACATTAAATTGAAGCCATCTTTTAGTAAAGTCGGGTCAGACAGACCTTGATGATATTTTTAGATATAAATCTACAAGGTTTAGTGAAAAAATTCAAAAATTCATAATTGTGCTTTGAAAGTAGCTTAAATTTTTTATTTTTTAAAAGTCCGATTTGATAATTTTTTCTTCCCTAGCTTAGTTATGGATCTAGAATTATTCTATTAATTCTCAAAATTAAAAGGAGAACATTTTTTAACCCTCATAGAATTAATTTTAATTGAAAAATTAAATTTTTTTTAAATCCATCAACTATATTGTGAAAAATTATTTAAAAAGTAAGAAAAAAGATTGGCGATAGAAAATAATAAAAAATGTGGAAGAATTTCATTTTTGAAAATTTGCATTTCTTCTGGAGTAAAAATTAAAAAAAAAAAAGAAATGTTATAGGAAGTTGAAACGTAGATCAGTGTAAAGATTATAAAATGCTGCAAGACTTTAATATTTTTGCAGTAATTTTACTGTCAAATTACACTAGTTTACTAAATTTCAGTTTACGAAGTCAAACATTTGATCCCAACCTAACTTTGATGATAACTTTAGTGCATTTTTGGATAAAATCATGGTTTTCCTTTGATAACACTATGATGATTATGGATCTGAATCTTGTTCGGTTGTATATACATCCCTAATTTCGGCTTTGATGTCCGAAGGACGTCCTAAAGACGTGTTTGTCAATATCCCGTGCAAAATGGGTACATTTGCGATTTTTTGTGACAAAATCTTTTAACTTATGCTAGAGTTGACTTATTTAAAAAAAATCAATAGAAAGTTTATTATCTGTATTATAAAAGAAACATACAGAAATAAATGGTTGATTGGATAAACGAACAATTAATCTAAAATGCCTCTTACCTACAGGAACGTATTTCGGAACCGGGTGAGTGCAATGCCCTTCATTTTTTACTTTCTACTTGTAAAGTAGACCACAGAAAATGACTCTTTGGAATTATTTTATTATAAATAATATCAGGGGGCGTAGCTCAGATGGTAGAGCGCTCGCTTAGCATGCGAGAGGTACCGGGATCGATACCCGGCGCCTCCAATATATTTTTTTTATCTAGTAATTTAACTTTTTTCTTTGAAAATTCTCAAATGCAAATAAGTAAAGATTTTTTTTTAACCTGTTAGATGGAAATAAAGGAATGAAAGAACGTATGAACGAACGGTTTACTTAAAATACCTCTTACCTACAGGAACGTATTTCGGAATCATGTGAGTATAATGCCCTTCATTTTTTACTTTCTACTTGTAAATTAGACCACGGAAAATGACTCTTTGGAATTATTTTTTTATAAATAATATCAGGGGGCGTAGCTCAGATGGTAGAGCGCTCGCTTAGCATGCGAGAGGTACCGGGATCGATACCCGGCGCCTCCAATATATTTTTTTAATCTAGTAATTTAACTTTTTTCTTTGAAAATTCTCAAATGCAAATAAGTAAAGATTTTTTTTAAATCTGTTAGATGGAAATAAAGGAATGAAAGAACGTATGAATGAACGATTTATATAAAATACTTCTAACCGACCGCGGTTGGCTGGAAAACATGTTAACCCTAAAGTTGTATCCCTTGGAAGATTTCTATTGAAACTTGTTTGGAGTCCTTCACTAACCACTTTTTATAAATATAAGCAAAATCCCTGGAGCGCTTTTTTTTAATTCAAATGTTTGTATTTTTTTACGCACATTTGAAAAAAATTGGTTTTGATGATTACATTACTTGGTTTCAAATAGTCTTATTTTGTTAAAAAATATAAAAATATTAAAAAAAAAAAAATAATAACCTAATTTTTATTAGAAATCCTTATATAGAACGAAAGATTTAAGTACATAATAATCCCACACTTACTGGATGTTTTTAAACTTCCTTGAATCTTGGGAAGATTCAATCAAGTTCAGGTACTGTGTGGGAATATATATTATTCAAGGACAATTATTGCCAAAGAACTAATTTATCTCATAATAATAGAATCGCGTAATTTACTTATAAATATTTATTTTACAAGAAAATAAAAGCCAAGTGAGAAAGAATTAAAAATACCTTTTTTTAATGTTATTACTCTGGCATTTAGTATTTTCAAATATATAAATATTCTTCATGATTAGTGCTGCCCACGAGACCGAGACTAGTCTCGGTCTCGTCTTATCTCGTCTCGGTTTTCCGAGACGAAACCGAGACGAGACTCATCTAGGATAAAACGAGACGAGACCGATACAAAGTTTCTCGAGACCGAGACTCTCGACGAAAATTTAAAACAAAAAATAAAATATTATTACGAGAATTTATTTATTATTTTTAAGCGAACAGAATTTTTTTTAAGAAAGTCTAAGAAGAAAGAAATTTATCTAAAGTATATTACTGTAAAGGGATGAAAAAATTCGTAGTAGGAATATGATACTTCAATTAGTTGAATGATAATGTATCATATAAGTTCAGAAATCAACCATGCCTTTCGTAGCAATGTAAAAAATTAAATAACTTGAAGAAATATTAAGGAATTTATCTTAAACTTGGTAACAAAATTTATTTTGTGTATCACTTTCTTTAACTTAATTCTAAATTACTCGCATTAAAGCAAGTAGATTGATCGAGACTGCGAGACCGAGACCTGAAATTTTAATACTCAACGAGACCGAGACCGAGATCTGCAATTTTGATATTTAACGAGACCGAGACGAGACTGTATGAAATCTCGTCTCTTCTCGTCTCGTGGGCAGCACTATTTATGATAATATTGTCGACAAATGTAAAGTTAAAATCTTAAAATTTAAAGCGTTATGTAATACTTTAATCTCTAATTAATTTAACCTTTAAATGCTAGACTGGGTCTGACAGACCCGGTAGACCTTCACCGTTCTCTCCTACAGCGTTTTGGTGAGGAGGATGAAGTTGGCTGTGGTGGGGAAAAAAGGATTAGGGTTCACACTGTGCCTGAACCAAAAAAAATCTGACAAAAATGGATCCAAAATCTGGTTGTTGGGGATGTTTCTGCATCATATCAGAAGTAAAAATACGTTGAGAACAAAATCCTAGCTGCTCATTTTTACAGATATCAGTATTTTTGTTTAATAAATTTTGCGAATTTTTGAAAAACATTAAGTTTGAAACTTTATAGCTACATGTAGGTAAACTAATTATACAAAAATTATCTAAAATATTTTTTTATATGTAAATATACACTGCAAAAACTGCTGTCTTCTAAGTGTCTTATTTTAAGACACAAGACATTAAGAAAGCGTCTTACGGTTATTTCAAGCTATTTCATTGGTTAATAATTTTTAAAGATGCTTTATCATTGGTTTAAAATTAAGACACTTTAAAACGTCTTAAAAGTGAGGACAAAAATGTCTTAAAATAAGACACTTGTTTTTACAGTGTATGTTTATACCTTTAAAATAAGATCTAATAGAAGAAAAATGTTTAATGTTTGTCAAAGATATGGGTTTTTTTGTATACCGAGCTCAATTAAGAGTTGGTTTTTAACTTTTTTGATATTTCAAGTAATATTTCCAAAACGTTTGTATTTCCTATAAATATAATTGTCATATTGTAATATACTTTTTTGCACAAAAATTAACTTATTTTTTTGAAAAACTACGATACAATAAGATTTTTTTTATTGCAATTGGTAAGAATAATATTTATAACATAGCATACGCAAAAAACAAGTTAAATCATCAAACAGAACAATAGTTTTAAAACTGTGAAATGAAATAATATTTAAATATATATTTACATCAACTATAATCAGTATATTACAACTCCCTTGAAAATGACAAAATAAACATTTGACAACTGCTCGCATGAGTTGGAATTTATATTTTTCACATTTGGTTGAATTAATTTCGTAGCGCTCTGAAGTTTCAAAAATTCACAATGGACCAGGACACTAGCCCATTCAAACCAATATCACATATTATTTTGTTATTATTATTATATATTTTATTTAGAAAAATAAATAAGTTCAAATACAAACAAATTCACAACTGATAACGAATAAAATACATAAGATTTGCAAACAATACAATGAAAATCTTTTAAATTGAAGAATTAATTTAAAACTTTAAATCGAAACGATAAATTTCTCTGCCTTCTTTTTTCTGAAGACGATTTTAATCACACAAGGTGCATAAATTTTCTTTCTATTCTCCTGATGAGAACACTTATTCGTAGGATGAGACATCTTTTAATACAAGGCGAATGTTTTTCATAATAATTTGACAGAAAATTATTTTAAATTGAATTAAGCTACAACAACTTTTAGTTTATATTAAATCAAATTTAAATAATCTGAAAGCGTATTAAAATAAAATCACAGCAGAATATTTTTATCGCACACAATATATTACTGTCAGTTTGGTATACAAAAAACCCCATATCTTTGACAAATATTAACCAATTTTCGCCATTTCGGTCTTATTTTAAAGGTCTTAACCTGTATTTACGTACAAAAAATTGTTTAATATATTTTTTGTATAATTAGTTTGCCTACATGTACTTATAAAGTTCCAAATTAAATGTTTTTCAAAAATTCGTCAAATTTATAAAACGGAAATACTGATATCTCGAAAAAAGGAACAGCTAGGATTTCGATATCTACGGATTTTAACTTCTGATATGATGCAGAAACATCCCCAATAACCAGATTTTGGATCCATTTTTGTCAGATATTTTTTTGGTTCAGGCACAGTGTGGGTACCTAGTGACCAAATCTGTCGCGAGTAGAGTTAGTTGGACTTTGTCTGTGCAGTTAGAAGAAAGTGAAATTTTTGCTCGGGTCTAGTGGACCCAGTCTATCAGGTAGGTAACAAAAACTGTAATATGTTAAAAATTAAATTTGTCTAAAAATGATTTATTATTATCTTTAAATAGTAAAATTACATAATGCATTTAAAAAATACAAATATAATTATTGCCACCGCGTATTTTAAGGTTAACATATGTATCCGAAATCTATTGTATTTTGGTTTACGATAATGTGATATATGTACTTTTATATTTACGCGTGATTTTTATTTTTATATGATAGAGAGATGTTAACTAGATCCAGGGTTCGAAAATCAGCTGATATAAGAGCAACATATCGATAACGTCATTAATAATGTTTTAGATAAAAAAAGGCGTTGTTCCATGTGTCCATCTTCACTTGACAGGAAAACACGTTCCTTTGCTTGCGTTGCAAAAAACCTATGTGCATCGATCACAGCGCCAAAATGTGTTCTGCCTGCGTTTGCGTTTAATTATTAATTAACATTTAAAGTTTCTTTTCATAAATAAATCACAAAGTTTTCGCAAAAAATTGTATATTTTGGAAACAATAAAATATTGTATTCTTAATAATGTGGTTTCTCTTTATTTAATAAACCAAATTTGGTGATTTTTATTTCTCCAAAAAAATATGTTTTTTCAGCCAATCAAAAAATAGCTTAAACAGACTTAAGGTACATGTTTAAAGCTTTAAAAATCCACTTAGAAATTTTTATTTTATTTTATTTTATTTTATCCACTTATTGTGCCCACAATACAAGATCATTTAAGGGCAATACAAAATAAATACATGTACAGATTCGTAACATAGAAAATGAAATTAAGTCATTGTACAATGTCTATATAGATTAAATAATGAAATTAAAAAAGGAGAAAAAATTGAAATATTAAAATGTTAAAATGAGAAAAAACATAAATTATATAAAAACGAAAAAGATCCAATTACTGTATGCATTAAGGAAAGAATAACAACCAATAATACTGGACAGTTATGAAAAAATTCAAAAACAATAGCAAAAATGTTATAAGAAATAGATGGAGGAAAGTACAATAATAATATAATACAGGTCTCTTTATGAAAATCAAATGGACTCTACTACACAATTATTTTAAGAAGAAATAACCACAATGATGGCTAGATTTAAAAACGATACCGACAATTGAATCATCGAAATTTTGAAAACACTTGATAAGCGGTTGTAGTAATGAGGCCCTTCACATTTTAATAATAGGAGCATAAGTGTCCCTCTCCTTCCCTTCTACAATCCTGGGCGTTCCGTTGACGTAACGTATGAGCAGGTTCATCTCTCCATTGGCTATTTGCTCTTGCAGGACTGGTTTCAGTTGATTGTAGAGTTGTTGCTGTTTCCTAGTGCGATCTATTGCCAATGTCACTCCTTTGAAATCGTTTGAAAGATTTAAGGTAGTTTTCATTTGTTTGACAGAACTGAGAATTTCCATTACCACTGTCTGGCATTTGCAGAACAACTTCAAAGGACGTGGATTAGGTCTTAGATGAGAAAAAGTACCAATCCGAGCAAAATTTATGTTTTCCACAATAATACTAGAATTCTCTTTTAATATGAAATTTAGAAGATTCAATAATTTTTGCCTGTCAGCACTCCTGTCATAAGAATTCTCAATGAGGTTTGAGAAAATTAAACACAATGACATTTGACATAGATTTAATACGTAAATCGATTTCATTTAGGATATTTTCACTATTATCTTCAATAGGTGTAGACATAATTTTCTCAATATTAGATTCAGCGATTTCTATCCTGTTCTGATTCCATAAAACGTTATCCTCAATAGTTGATAATCGAAGATTTATATCCTTCACATCTTTTTGTAAACTTTTAACAGATTTTTCAATCTTATTGAAACCACTAGACATAGTAGTGTTTAACGATTTTATTTCATTCGATAAAGACTCTAAAATTCTTGTCATAGGGTCAGCAGAAGATGATTTAGATCGGGATGGACCAAAGCATTTAGAATAACCAACATCTGGAATTAGTTTAGTTTTCTCAGCACAACTTGTATGGTAAACCGCTCCACATCCATCACATATAGTTTTTTTGTCAGTCACTTTTTGATTGCAACTACGACATAATGCGGTAGCGGAATCCTTAGAATCCACTGGATTAACTTTAGGATTAAGTTTCGGCGGCATGTTTGAAATAACCCTGGTAGATAACCGGAACCGCAGGAAAACGAATCTGGGTTCTTTCAGAGTACTGGTTCGTTCCCGCAGGGTTCTTTGTTAAATATTGGCAAAGTATAATGAAAATTGGGCAAAAGAGTTATTATTGGGACAAAGTGTAACTTTGTTAATAAGATTGATAAGGTTTTGGGTGGTAAAACAATGTTTTTAAACAGAAAAATAAAAAATTCTGAAATTGATACTTTAAAGGTGTTTCCACATACAGCACTTGTCAACTTTTGATAGATAGTTCGCGGCAGATTTAAATGTCTGCATCTGACTTGGAAAATTTAAGAGTAAAAAAAGTGTACATTTCTATAGAAATGTGCATTTAATTAAAAATAAAACTGTAAAACTTGACAAATAAAGATAAAAAAGTGTAATTCTAAATTAGAAATAATAAAGTGCAGCAACAAATCCTGTCAACTTGGCCTAAAAACAAATAATGTTTTTTTCCTAAACTTTTTTGTTTTTAATTAGTTAATTTATTAATTCATAACTATTTTCCTACTTTTTCTTTAAATCTTATTCTTTTTTCCCACTTCAAGTATAATAAGAACATATAAACATTAAATATAACCTCAAAGTGTCACAATGTTTTTTAAATATCTCCCTAACGTAAATAAAATTTAATACGAACAAATTAGAATTTTCCAAGTAAAATTAAGAGATATGCGTCTTTCTGATTTATAAAAAAAAACATTTACACACGAATTTATGAGTATTTCAACTTTGTCTGGAAAAATTGGAAATAAAAACCATTTTTAATTTGACTTTTTTGAGACATTTGTGTCACTTATTGTCCAATTAAGAAAATCAATTTTCTTTTCTTGATTCTTGTTAGATACTATTAGGTTCTTTAAAAATTCATATAAACTTTTTGAACATATTAAAAATTAAAAAAGTGTCGACTAATTCTCCAAAACTATAAAGCAAATCAATTTTCTCGAAAACTCCACTTACGACTCATTTTGCTCAAGATTTAATAATTTTGGTATATTATCGTTTTCAAGTTTATCATAATTTTCTTGTAATTAACCTGACAAAAAACAAGTGCACAAAATTAAAAATCTCTAAATATACAATACTTTGCCCACCAGAAAACAAATAACAGGTTTTCAAAATATTTCAATTTTTCACCATAAATAATATCATGAGTAAAAAATTTAATTCAATTTTTATTTTAAAATTTCTTTTAAGCTCTTTAAAATAAAGTCAAATTATTGTCATATTATGTCAAATCCAAATGTCGAAAATCTGAAATGTTTTAAGCATTTCTAGTTGTTTATAAATATGGGTGATTCTTCCGAAATATTACTTTTGTATGTCCTCAAGATTTTCTCAGTAATAATAATAATTTATGACAATTTCTCTCTATACGTCAATAGTTTACCACTTTTTCTAAAAATCCTGCATAAGAATTTATTTATTTTATAACTTTAAAGTACTTTTTTTTGTAATTTTAACTACCAAAAGTGAGCCTTTTAACCTGTCCTATGTCAATTTTTCATTCTTTGAAAACGTAAAACAACTATTTAATATTTGAAAAACAATACTTTACAGATATTTTCTAGAAGCTAAGGGATTGTAGAATATTTGTACAAAGTATAAATGAAATAGATCTTATAGATTTTCCATAAATGGAAAATGAATTTTGTCCTCTGGTTTTGCATCATTCCTCTATCTTGTTGTATATTATTCAATATTTTTTATATTAGTTGAGTTATTTATTTGTTTTCATACTTATTAAATACATTGACATCCCTAATAATAATTTGTCAAGTGGGATTTGTAAAAGAATCATTATTTAAAGTTAAAAATATATAAATTGAAGCTTTTACAGCGATTCACAACCTGAAGCGTCATTCCTCTGGCTCAAATTAAAAATAGAATGACAGTAGATAAAATATTTTTGCAATTTTTCTACAATAAAGTTAACTTATACAAACATGCTAAACTATTTTAAGTTTAAGAAAAATTGCTTAATTTTAAATAAACTGTAAAAAATGTTGAAATCATCATTCCTCTGGCTCGTCATTCCTCTGGCTCATATTAAAAATTAATATGAATATCAATTGTTTTTGAACTGTCAACAAAAAATAAACCTGCAAATCTTGACAAATAATTATTGGTGGTCAAAAGATTTTATATTTTGGTAAGTGTTTTAAAATCTACAATTTTTTTAAAATTATAATTAATAATAAATTAATAATATTAAATAGCTTTCTGACTATAAAAAATATTGTTTAAAATAAATTCAAATGACATGAAGTTGTGGTTTACTTTAAAAAAACACCTGCTCTACATTTTAACCTTTAGATTTATCTATAAATTTTAATATTAAAAATCTTTTTTAAATGCTACAAATTAGCATGATCAAATTATGAAGGTGTTAAATCTTTAATTGCTTAACATGTTTATAAATTTTAGAGGTCCTAAAATGTATTTAATAAATTTTCATTTCCGATGCACAAAAAGGAATATTTCTAGAGAATCACCCATATGTATGTTTCTGAAATATTATTTTCTTCAAGATTCTTATAATTTTCTTGTAATTTACCAGAAAAAAAAAAACAAGTGTACAAAGATAAAAAATTCTAAATTTTTTCATGATTTTCCAATTTTCTTCAAACATGGTACCATAATGAACTGTAATCCAAATTTTATCCTTTTCATTTTTAAAAATTATTTCGAGCTCTACAAAATAAAATCAAATTTTCGTCATATTATGTCAAATCCAAATATCGAAAATCTGAAATGTTTTAAGCATTTCGAGTTGTTTATAAATATGTATTTTTCTGAAATATTATTTTCTTCAAGATTCTTATAATTTTCTTTTAACTTACCAGACAAAAAAAACAAGTGTACAAAAATAGAAAATTCTAAATTTTTCCATGATTTTTCAATTTTTTTTAAACATGTTACCATAATGGACTGTAATCGAAATTTTATCTTCTTCATTTTTAAAAATTATTTCGAGGACTACAGAATAAAGTCAAACTTTCGTCATATTATGTAAATTGCAAATATCGAAAATCTGAAATGTTTTAAGAATATCGAGTTTTTATAAATAAGTGTTTTTCTAAAATATTAGGTATTTCCTTCATGTTTCTTATATGTAATTATTTTCTTATAATTTTCCAGATAAAAGAAATAAGTGTAAAAAAATAGAAAACTATAAATTTTTTAAAGATTGACTTTATTTTGTAGAGCTCGAAATAATATATAAAATGTAAAAAAAAATTTTTGGATTCAAGTTTATTATGGTTACATTTTAGAAAAAAAATTGGAAAATAATGAAAAAATTTAGAATTTTTTATCTTTGTACACTTGTTTTTTTTTGTCTGGTAAATTACAAGAAAATTATAAGAATCTTGAAGAAAATAATATTTCAGAAAAATACATAGGGGAGAGTGGCTATCAATGTACCGGGTTTTTTTTCAAGGTCATAGTACTTATTGAATTTCACCAATTTCAAGCACTTCTTTGCATTAATATAAAACTACAACACTTATCTAGGTAATGCACACATATTTTACACGATTTATTTTGATTAAATAATAAAATTTAGGATTTTTCTAAAGTAACAAGCTATTTTCATTTTGAACAAACTGGGTACACAATGAACCACCTCTATAAAAATACTAAAAATGTTCAACAATAATAATATTGCAATTTTTACTTTGTAAAAAAACTTGTTTTCTATCAAATACTATAAAAAATTGTTACTTAACACTTTTTAATTGATAATGTATAACATAAATATACCTCAAATTTAAGTTAACTAGCTAAAATGGCATTTTAGTTTTGCTATGTTGAGAAAAGTACTGATAACAATCGCTGTAACATGCTGTATGCATGCCTAGTTTTATAATCAAGCATACCACTCTGGAAATCGAAAATGCACTGAAATTCCAGGTGGTTCATTGTTCCCCGGTACATTGAATCAACATGACATTTGCAACAAGAATGGTTTTTTATAACTTAATCCAATATTTCAAAATCTTTATCTCATTAGAATATTGTAGTTAAGGCCCAAAACAAAATAAATCGTAAGTACATTTATTTTTAAATGGCCTTATTTCAATTAAAAAACGTGTTCGTATTTTAGGTAAATTTTTTCTTCAGTACATCAAAAACAGTTTTTTCCAGTTTTCTGTGTAAAGAATAAATCCACACGTCTCAAATTTATGGACGTAGTGTGTTTACGCAAACTTCATTTATATTTAAAATTAGGAGAATTTTTATTTAATTGTTTCTGAGAAAATTGAAATGGTTCATTGAAAAAACTGGTACATTGATGGCCACTCTCCCCTATTTATAAACAACTAGAAATGCTTAAAACATTTCAGATTTTCGATATTTGGATTTGACATAATATGACAATAATTTGGCTTTATTTTAAAGAGCTTAAAAGAAATTTTAAAATAAAAATTGAATTAAATTTTTTACTCGTGATATTATTTTTGGTGAAAAATGGAAATATTTTGAAAACCTGTTATTTGTTTTCTGGTGGGCAAAGTATTGTATATTTAGAGATTTTTAATTTTGTGCACTTGTTTTTTGTCAGGTTAATTACAAGAAAATTATGATAAACTTGAAAACGATAATATACCAAAATTATTAAATCTTGAGCAAAATGAGTCGTAGGTGGAGTTTTCGAGAAAATTGTTTTGCTTTAGTTTTGGAGAATTAGTCGACACTTTTTTAATTTTTAATATGTTCAAAAAGTTTATATGAATTTTTAAAGAACCTAATAGTATCTAACAAGAATCAAGAAAAGAAAATTGATTTTCTTAATTGGACAATAAGTGACACAAATGTCTCAAAAAAGTCAAATTAAAAATGGTTTTTATTTCCAATTTTTCCAGACAAAGTTGAAATACTCATAAATTCGTGTGTAAATGTTTTTTTTTATAAATCAGAAAGACGCATATCTCTTAATTTTACTTGGAAAATTCTAATTTGTTCGTATTAAATTTTATTTACGTTAGGGAGATATTTAAAAAACATTGTGACACTTTGAGGCTATATTTAATGTTTATATGTTCTTATTATACTTGAAGTGGGAAAAAAGAATAAGATTTAAAGAAAAAGTAGGAAAATAGTTATGAAATAATAAATTAACTAATTAAAAACAAAAAACTTTAGAAAAAAAACATTATTTGTCTTTAGGCCAAGTTGACAGGATTTGTTGCTGTACTTTATTATTTCTAATTTAGAATTACACTTTTTTATCTTTAATCGTCAAGTTTTACAGTTTCATTTTTAATTAAATGCACATTTCTATAGAAATGTACACTTTTTTCACTCTTAAATTTTCCAAGTCAGATGCAGACATTTAAATCTGCCGCGAACTATCTATCAAAAGTTGACAAGTGCTGTATGTGGAAACACCTTTAAAGTATCAATTTCAGAATTTTTTATTTTTCTGTTTAAAAACATTGTTTTACCACCCAAAACCTTATCAATCTTATTAACAAAGTTACACTTTGTCCCAATAATAACTCTTTTGCCCAATTTTCATTATACTTTGCCAATATTTAACAAAGAACCCTACGGGAACGAACCAGTACTCTGAAAGAACCCAGATTCGTTCTCCTACGGTTCCGGCCATCTACCAGGGAATTCAAAAATTATGCACAGGAACAGAGAAAGTCTAAACACAGAACTGGCCGCAAAGAAAATTCTGACCACGTGGAGAAAAATTCACAAACAGATAATACACAATGTATAGTTTTTCTCAAATAATTGGAATGTGACTAAAAATTATCATATAAAAGTCACAAAATAAAACTTAACATTGGCTGCTGGTCATAAATATAATAAGAAAGTCACACATGAAAATAAATATAAACGGGAAATATTCATATAAAGTAGAAAACGTCAAATGTTATCAGAAAAGTCACTACCATTCCTGTGCTGCTCGATACACCAGCACACAAAAATTGAAATAGTTATATTATTAAAACACAAAAGGTTCACACTTCATATCCAACATATGTGGCACACAATTTAGAAAAATAAAAACCATATAAATATGTATTTTTAATACAGAAAACAATTTTCACGGTGAAAAAATGAGACACGCACGAAAGCACGCGACTAACAGCCAGCCAGCCATTTTTCAATTTTTTTATTTATCTCTATTTTTGGCGTTGCTATAGCTATTTGAAAAAACGACTTTTTAAAAAAGTATCTTTACATTTCTTGAAATATTTAAAAAAATATTAAAGACACCTTAATTTAAGCTAGATATTCTTTTTCTACAGGTTCTGGCAATAAGTTTAAAAAAAAGACGTCCCTATATGTTCATTAGGCTTTGAGCAATCAGCGTTTGAAAATCGTTCAGGTCTCGAATACCCAATTTAGCAGTTACGTTAAATCCTGATAGTCTAACAGTTGAGGGTTAATTAAATTTAATTTTTTATAATCTATAAAAGGATTTATAATAAAAATCAGATTATTCTTTTTTTTTTAAATTTTCTTTTAAATATTTTTATATTTTTTTAACAATATTAGACCATTTAAAACCAAGTAAAATAATCATCAAAATCAATTTTTTTTTAATTTTGCGTAAAAGAACACAAAAAGTTGTATTAAAAACAAAGCGCTCGGGGGATTTTGCTTATATTTATGAGAAATGGTCAGTGAAGGACCCCAAACAAGTTTCAATAGAAATCTTCCAAGGGCTGCAACTTGAGGGTTAAAATGAACGGTTCGAACGCGTTCCTTAAGTCGAATTAAGCCGTTTTTCGAATGACGGCACTTTCGTATTAGGTGTCATCTAAACTATAATATTCAATTGAAATTGTTCTTTGATGAACCTTTATAAAGTTTCAATTCGAATTTTGCCTAGGTTTTTGCCTAGGTCGCGCTTCGTGTATATGTACGGTGCTGTCTTTCGTGTTGTTTTAACTTTTACAGAGATTAACAATAACGAAGAATCAAACAACACAAACGCGATGAATATTAACCCATTAATGCCCATGCTTAGGGAAAAATTGTTATCAAAAAAGTGAATGCGGGAAAGAGGACCGTTAACCAAATAATGATTTTTGACAATAAAAATTGTTTAAACAAATTGTTATAAACAAATGTTTTTTAAAACAATTTTCAATGTCAAAAAGCATTATTAATTTTGTCCACGATCCTCTTTCCCGTATTCACATTTTTTATACCAACATTTCTCTAAGCATAAACTAAGATTGGTTTAAGTATGATAATTGTTATTGTTTATAGATTATTTATAACAAATGGAGTAAAAAATTAAAAAACGTCACACATATTCCTTTCATTACACAGCCCTGCAAATCTTAACTTTTTCTCTGTCGAATGAATGTGACCAAGTGTTTCCGAAGGGAATTTTTGCGCTGAACACGAATTTGGAGTTCAAAATGTTGCATCACGTCAAGTTTTCGAAAAAAGGGGGGTTGAAACCCTCAAAAATAGCGTTTTAGTCAGTTTTTGAAAAATCGTAGTACCAAAATTATACGTGTCAAAAATATCCCTCTTATCAGAAATTAAAGCTTGAAATATGACCTTTTAAATGAACTATGGGCAAAATTAATTGCATCAACCCTTAAAGAAGGGGGTGTGTTTTTTAAAGGGTATTTTGAAAAAATTATTAAACAAAACTACTCAAGTGAAAAACACGGATATTCTTCCAACTTACACTATAAACATAAAGAAAAATATTTAACAAGTGTTTTTTTCAAAGCTGCTTTGCATTTTAAGGGTAAAAAACATCCTTTGTGACAATAAGGATGTTTTTTGCGTTTCAAGAATAAAAAAACACTTTTTAATCAAAACAGTGTTATTTGAGTTTTAAGGGTAAAAACACGTGTTAAATATTTTTCGTTATGTTTGTAGTTTATTAAGTTGCAAGAATATCGGTGTTTTTCACTTGGGTAGTTTTGTTTGATAATTTTTTCAAAACACCCTATAAAAAACACACCCCCTTCTTTAAGGGTTGATGCAATTAATTTCGCCCATAGTTCATTTAAAAGGGCATATTTCAAGCTTTAATTTCTGATAAGAGCGATGTTTTTGACACGTATAATTTTGGTACTACGATTTTTCAAAAACTGCCAAAAATTATATTTTTGGGGGTTTCAACCCCCTTTTTTTGAAAACTTGACGTAATGCAACATTTTGGACTCCAGATTCGTGTTCAGCACAAAAATTCCTTTCGGAAACACTTGGTCACATTCATTCGACAAAACCGATGCAGGGCTGTGTTATTTTTCGCGTACAATCGAATGGCGCTGTATATTTTTTATAACTTTTGGTTTTTTTCTATTTGTTTATAACAAATTGTTTAAACAAATTATTTTTTAAACAAGTTTTAATGTCAAAAATCATTATTTGGTCAACGGTCTTCTTTTCCGTATTCACTTTTTTGATATAAATTTTCTCCTGAGCAAGGACGTTAATGGGTTTACCAGAAATTTTTTAATCTTGTGTAAACCTATGTTAATTCGCATATAAAACTGTTCATATTTATACATTTTTAACAAAGACTATAAAAAAGTTAAAGAAAACTATTTGTTACATATTATATTTAACTATTTCTGATTAAAAACGTTAGTTTTTTGACTATTTTACTAAATCTTTCGAAAAACGGCTTAAGTCCGTCTTCGTTTGCTTATTTACTAAATTAATAATAATACAAAAATCATTGCTTTTAATGTGTAAATTTGTTAACCGATAGTAAATCTTCGTGGTAGATATGAAAATGCTGATAATAATGCAATAAATTACTTATAACTTACAAATGAATCTTAAATTTAAGATTTCTCCAAATTTCTATTTCCGACTTAAGCCGTTTTTCCGGCGAACGGTTCAAATGTTTTTCATCCAACCGTGCTACTGGAACGTATTTCGGAATCAGGGGAGTGCAATGCCCTTCATTTTTTACTTTCTACTGGAAAAGTAAACCACAGAAAATGACTCTTTTGAATTATTTAATTATAAACAATATCAGGGGGCGTAGCTCAGATGGTAGAGCGCTCGCTTAGCATGCGAGAGGTACCGGGATCGATACCCGGCGCCTCCAATATATTTTTTTTATCTAGTAATTTAACTTTTTTCTTTGAAAATTCTCAAATGCAAATAAGTAAAGATTTTTTTTAAACCTGTTAGATGGAAATAAAGGAATGAAAGAACGTATGAACGAACGGTTTACTTAAAATACCTCTTACCTACTGGAACGTATTTCGGAATCAGGTGAGTATAATGCCCTTCATTTTTTACTTTCTATTTGTAAAGTAGACCACAGAAAATGACTCTTTGGAATTATTTTATTATAAATAATATCAGGGGGCGTAGCTCAGATGGTAGAGCGCTCGCTTTGCATGCGAGAGGTACCGGGATCGATACCCGGCGCCTCCAATACATTTTTTTAATCTAGTAATTTAATTTTTTTCTTTGAAAATTCTTAAATGCAAATCAGTAAAGAATTTTTTTAAACCTGTTAGATGGAAATGAAGGAATGAAAGAACGTATGAATGAACGATTTATTAAAAATACCTCTTACCTACTGGAACGTATTTCGGAATCAGGTGAGTATAATGCCCTTCATTTTTTACTTTCTATTTGTAAAGTAGACCACGGAAAATGAATCTTTGGAATTATTTCATTATAAATAATATCAGGGGGCGTAGCTCAGATGGTAGAGCGCTCGCTTTGCATGCGAGAGGTACCGGGATCGATACCCGGCGCCTCCAATATATATTTTTTTTTAAAAAATGTTCATTTTTTTAGCATTTGCACCATTTAAAAGGGTATGGTGTGAACAATTTTTGAAAGTAGACTGTTAAGAGTTTTAAGAATTTTTTAAATGTCCTTTAAAAATATCCCTTTAAGAGCTTTCGTTATCGGTACAATAAGCTTTAGTCATTTCATGAAATACATTATTATCTTAGCCACATTGTGTTTTATGTAATTTTATACCATTATACACTAAGTACATAAATTAGCTTTTGCACATCATGAAATGTCTTAAACTTCAACTGCTGGACTGGGTCTGACAGACCCGGTAGACCTTTTACGCTCTCTTCGACAGTGGACTGTAGATTGAAAATAGTGAAAAAGAGGCTCTAAACAACCGGGTCTATCAGTTGATTGTAAATATTTTAAACACATAGTGAAATAAATAGGGAAGAGGGCCCAAAGTTGGACACCCTTTCGATTTATTGCTGTAGAATCCAAACCAAATTAAATATATTAAAATGTTTTATACCGAATGAAAGTACAATTTATAAGGTAACTAATGGCCACAGGGATAAAATTTTATTTTTAACATAAGCATTTTTTAAAGCATTTTTTCTAATTGTTAAAATTTTCGGTCTAAAGAAAAGTGGCCTCAAGTTGGACACCTCCTTAAAACTCTCTGAAAATTGTAGTAAATAAAAAATGAACATCGTGTAATAATTCTTAAACTAATTTTTAATCATTTCACGGATTTTATCAAAAAATAACATTTCTAAAAACTTCAATTTAATAGCTTAACAGTAAAAAGTAATAAAATATCGAAAAATATTGATATATCAAATTCTCTAACGATAACATCACATTTTATGGTAGAAAATAAGAAATTTTAATTAATTGTCTCAAAAAATTATTGAAAAAAGTGTAAAATCGAAAATATGCAAATAAATCATAAATTTAAATAACTTTACCAACTTGAGAAAAAACTGTTACAAAACTTTTTTAGACACAAAATTACGTGGTATGTATAGAAGAAAAACCAACTGGTTTTTTTTTCTTCAAATGTGCATCAAAATCTTTGTATGTACAAACAACAAAAATGACAGAAAGCATAAGGCGCTGTCACCTTAAACAAAAAGTTTAAACGAAATGTCCATTTGGGGCCGTGACCATCTTGGGACCAACTCCCCTATTTATTTAATAGTGTGGCTGCGCTTCATGAAATGTCTAATTTCACTATGAGGCTACGACATATACACTGAGAAAAATCGATATTTATAAGTAGATGTTTAAAAAAAGATATATTAATGCTCAACATCTAGATATGAAGTTGTAATATCTAGATGTTAAGGATCAAATGCTGAAATTTTTATTTATTTTTGAATTTTTTTAAACTTTACTGAATTTTTTCTAAAAATGTTAATATCTAAATATTGACCTTTAACATCTAGATATCCGTCCCTATGTAACAAATTTCTAGGGTAGGAGCTCTTACGTATTAAACTAAAGGCACGTCATGGAGAATGACGTCATAGACATTTGTCCGTCAATTTTCTCTTAAAATAATAAATATTTTGACACTAAACTTTGTCGACTTATTTCAAATATGCGAATACAAAGATCTGTTTGCTCCAAATTTGTTTAAATTTTGCTTTAAAAATTCGTTAATTTTCGGAAATTGAAAAAAAAATTCAAGACACGATTCAAACAATTTTGTGTAAGACAGATCTTGTATTCATATTTTAAATAATCCTAAAAAGTTTGGTGTCAAAATATTTAATATTTTAAGAGAAAGTTTACGGTAAATTTTGCTTATATACCAATGACGTCATTCTTTAGCAAATGCCCTTAAATAAATAAATAAAGAAATAATTAAATTATTCTAGTGCATTTCATTTTTGTGCCAAAGCTGAAATTTTGTTTTAAAATTGGGATCCTTTTTCCTGTAGCGTTTAACTCATTATTGATACATAATTCATTGCATCATTATATCATGTTTTAAAAGTGTCAAATCATTAATGTATAAAAACTGCCCAGTCAAATTAAATCCTTTTGTTATCCCTTCTCTAAAATAAGATTACAATAGTATATTTTCAATTAGAAAGGAGTATAGTTGTGAGTATGCATATATAAACAACTTAAATTTAAATTATATGTTTAGTGTTGACTATGTATTTAATAGATAAACTGTAATTATACTCTTAAAAAAAGTTTAGGAATTTTATCATTAAGTAATAAAAATTTGTTTCTAATTTATAAAATATAAATTTTAATTTAAAAAAATTTATTTATATTATTTAACCCGTAAATAATAACATAATTGTCATATAGGGTTAAGCGGGCCCCACGCAGCAGAACAGTTACTATTTCCCTTCTACTTAATTCATCGACACAATTCTGTAACGGAACTTTAGTTTATTTATTATTATTATAGCAAAACTAATTGTCATTAACCATAGGCTTCATTTTGAACGACCAATTTAAAGAATCTTAGCCGCAAATTTTCTTTAGGGTCATTTTGACCTCATATGACCTTTACGTGTTAAATAAAAAGTCATTTTTAAGTATGTTCATAAGGGCCATTCAAGTATTACGTATAAGCATATTTAAAAAGGTTTTTGACCCCCTTTCCCATGTCAGCATTTTTCAATGGATAAAATAAACAATTTTTTATGGAGTGTCAGTATTTTGAGACCCCGCACCCCTCCTTGATGCTTATGCGTAATACTTGAATGGCCCCTAAGTGAGAAATAATATCGATTGCTTTTTGCAAGAAATTTAATTTATAAAAACAACTACAGTAGTGGGACTGAATGAATTAAAAAAATATACACACGGAGAAAAAAGTTATGGTGAATTTGACAATGTGCGTTTAGTAAAATAAATACACTTAAAAAACAACATACGATATCTTTGGGTTTACTCAGTCGTTAGTAAATTTAATTAGTCAGAGATCTAAAAATGTGAATTACTAAATAATTATTAAATACATATTAGAACTGCGAACGAGTTTCGTTTATTCTAATTAATAAAAAACTATGTATTATTAGTAGCAAACTACTAATTTAGTAATGAAATTTTACTATAATTATTCCAAAAAAATGATTAAAATATTCAGTAGACAAAAATGTACTAATTGTTTTAATGATTTAACATAACCTAAAAGTAACTTTGGTTATAATTAAATTATTAACCTTTTAATAAACCACTAGTATCAGAATTATAATACATGCGAGTTTTCACCATGAATTTAGTAGTTTTTTACTAATTCAAATTTATAGAATTATTATTATTTATTACAAGGAAAGAAAGTTAATTATAAATTTTATAAAAGTGTTTTACAATTTAGGGAAAAAGAATCAAAAAGAGAAATTTTCAGATTGAGAATTTCAAACTTTAGAAAAATTATATTAAATTTACTACTGACTATATTAAAGTTTAAAATTACTTATCAATGATTCGAATTATTTTTTTAAAGTTTAAAATTCTTTGTTTGAAAATTTCGCTTTCTGGCACTCTTTCTCTAAATTATAAAGCATTTTAATAAAATTTATAATTAATTTTCTTTGCGTGTAGTTCAGTCAAAAATTAACGAATCTGTCTAGTAAATTTTACTATGATCCATATAAGTAAGATCTAGAATATACACTGTAAAAACAAGTATCTTACTATGAGACGTTTTGTCCTCACTTTTAAAAAGTTTAGGATGTTCTGTGTCCCTATTTCAATGATAACGAAACACCTGCGTGTTTAGGTTTAAAACACCAGTTTTTACAGTGTATACTTCTTTCAATTCCATAAAATTGTTAAATAAATTTTAAGAATAATAAATATGCATAATCAAAGGAATAATTTTATCTTCTAATAAAGATTATACTTTCTCGTCACGGAAAAAAATTTCCACAGAAACTTTTGTGCCATCTACGTTTTCACGAACAGCTCCCTTTGTGAAATTTACATATAAGATTGTGGAATTTACAAACTGTTTTGTGTCAATCACAAGTCTGACACAATTATTTGTATTTGTGGACTCTACAGGACCTTTTTTTCCGTGATACATAAACAAAGAAGTTTATGCTTTTTCATTTATTCATCTATAGAAAAGCAATTGATTAATTAAGTCAAATTTTTTATTTGGACTTACAAAAATATAGGTATTAATTAGGTGAATTGATAAAATGAAAAGTCTTGACAATACTATATTCATTGCTTATTATAGGAAAAAGTATTTTACCAACTTAAAAGAAAAAATTAGTTAACAATAAAAGTATAAAATTTGAATTTATTACAAAAACAACTGTCTCGTGAGTATAGGTGACTTTTAACTTCTCTTCACCTTGAAAAACAAAAGAATGTAGGGGTCCGCCCAAAATTAAGCCCTGAGGCTCTTGACATTAATCGATTCGCAAACAGAGAACTGGAGTTATTTCTATTACATGTGTATAGCTAGACGCACTAAAGATAAAAGTGTGTGATGTAAAAAGTATGGGACCGATTTATTACGTAATGAGAATTTTGTAAGAAATCTTTCTTCACGTGTGTATCGTATATAATATTTTATGTATAATTATATGATTATGTAATTGCGTAAGTGTTAGTTTTTTAAAACTTCTAACAAGTAGCCCTTAGAGTAAAAATACTATACTGGTTCCATAGATGCTTTAATTGAATTGACTTTTTTCTTTATTACTTTTTGTAACTCATATATGCCTTTAGGGATACTAGTCATAGATTTTGCAAGAGGATATAGAGAAAGAATAGGTATATGAACTTGAGAGCAGTCAATGTGAATTCATTTAGTTTCTTTCTTTCTGCTGAGATGGATCGACTTGTAAGTTGATAATAATTTTCTGTATGAAATTTTCATTTTGTTTTATTATAGTTTTTGCTATTTTTTACCTTTATAATTCTTGCTTTATATACATATGTAAAATTAAGCTTATTAGGAGTTAAAAAACTCGTAATAAATACACCTTTTTCTGGCTATTCTAATAAGAACAGAGAAAAAAAACATATTCTTATTCTAAGAAACACTTCTTAAATAGGCGTCAAGAATATTTCCCACTTAAGTTAAGTAGGAAATTTTCTTACTTTAATTTTCACTTACTTTAAGTGGGAAATATTCTTGGCGCTATTAAAGAAGTGTTTCTTAGAATAAGAATATCGTTTTTTCTGTAAATGTTTGTTATAACACGGGTCGCCCACATTTTCTCCAAAACTCAATTGTCAGAATATCCATTTGACCGAATTTTATTTATCCAAAATTGCATTTATCAAATATCTTTTTTATCCAATAAAGCATTTATCAGAAATCTCTTTTGTCCGAAATTTAAATGATCAGAAATCTAATTTTGATGAAAATGCATTTACCAGAAATCTCGTTTGTCCCAAAGGTAAATTGTCAGAAATCTAATTTATCCAAAATTGTATTTATCAAAAATTTAATTTATCCGAAATAGCATTTATCTGAAATCTCGTTTGTCCAAAAATTGAATTATCAAGAATTTTATTTATTAAAAATTACATTTATCAGTAATCTCAATTGTAAGGATTTTCAATTATCAAAAATCTAATTTGTTCGAAATTGAATTTATCAAAAATCTCCTATGTCCGAAATTTCATTTATCAGAAATCTTATTTGTCCGAAATAGCATTTAATAGAAATCTCATTCTTCAAAAAATTAAATTATTACGAATTTCATTTATCAAAAATTGTATTTATCAGAAATCTCATTAGTCCGAAACTGCATTTGTCAGAAACCTAATTTATTAGACAAAGCATTTAACAGAAATCTCATCTGTCCGAAATAGCATTTATAAGAAATCTAGTTTTTCCCACATTATAATGATCAAAAAACCCATTTATCCAAAAGTGCATTTTACAGAAATCTCATTTGCCCGGAATATTATATATCAGAAATTTCATTTGTCAAAAATGTCAATTATCAGTCATTTTATGTATCAAAAATTGCATTTATCAGAAATCTCATTTCTCAGGAATTGCAATTATTAGAAATCTCATTTGTCAGGAATGTCAATTATCAGTAATCTTATTTATCAAAAATTGCATTTATCAGAAATCTCATTTCTCAGAAATTGCAATTATTAGAAATCTCATTTGTCCGATATTGCATTTATCAGAAATCTCATTTACCCGAAATATTATTTTTCAGAAGTCTCTTTTATCAAAAATGTTAATTATCAGTTATCTTATTTGTCAAAAATTGCATTTATCAGAAATCGCATTTCTCAGAAATTGTAATTATTAGAAATCTCATTTGTCCGATATTTGCATTTATCAGATACCATCGAATAGACCAGGGACGGGCAACTCGCTTCGAAAGAGAAATGTTGGGATAATGGAAGTTTAGGAAAATGAGATTTCTTGTACATGGACTTTCGCACAATTGAAGGTTATGAAGAATAATCTTTTGCATAAATGAGACTTCCGATAAGTGCGATTTCGGACAAATGCGATTTCTCATAAATGCAAGTTTTGACAAATAAGATTTCTGATAAATGCAATTTTGGACAAATTAGATTTTTGATAATTGGAAATATTGACAAATTAGATTTCTGTTAAATGCAATTTCGGACAACTACACTGAGAAAATAAGTTGACTAAATACAACCAATTTTTGATTAAATTTAGCAGAGAGAGGTTGTTGATATAGCACCTGCAAAGCACTTAATTGATTTTAGCAGAGCATATGCTCCGGCATCCTAGAAGTTTGATTGTCATCGCCGGTGTTTTGTTAATTTTGTCCCGAGAAACCCTAACCTAGAAATAAAGCTGCTTGGCTAGAGGCTTATTTTCTCAGTGTAAGAAGTCTGATAAATTCAATTTTTGATAAATTAGATTTTTGACAAATTAAAATTTGGATAAATGAGGTTTTTGATAATTGATTTTTTTGACAAATGAGATTTCTGATAAATGCACTATCAGACAAATGAGATTTCTAATAATTGCAATTTCTGAGAAATGCGATTTCTGATAAATGCAATTTTTGACAAATAAGATAACTGATAATTAACATTTTTGATAAAAGAGACTTCTGAAAAATAATATTTCGGGTAAATGAGATTTCTGATAAATGCAATATCGGACAAATGAGATTTCTAATAATTGCAATTTCTGAGAAATGAGATTTCTGATAAATGCAATTTTTGATAAATAAGATTACTGATAATTGACATTCCTGACAAATGAGATTTCTAATAATTGCAATTCCTGAGAAATGAGATTTCTGATAAATGCAATTTTTGATACATAAAATGACTGATAATTGACATTTTTGACAAATGAAATTTCTGATATATAATATTCCGGGCAAATGAGATTTCTGTAAAATGCACTTTTGGATAAATGGGTTTTTTGATCATTATAATGTGGGAAAAACTAGATTTCTTATAAATGCTATTTCGGACAGATGAGATTTCTGTTAAATGCTTTGTCTAATAAATTAGGTTTCTGACAAATGCAGTTTCGGACTAATGAGATTTCTGATAAATACAATTTTTGATAAATGAAATTCGTAATAATTTAATTTTTTGAAGAATGAGATTTCTATTAAATGCTATTTCGGACAAATAAGATTTCTGATAAATGAAATTTCGGACATAGGAGATTTTTGATAAATTCAATTTTGAACAAATTAGATTTTTGATAATTGAAAATCCTTACAATTGAGATTACTGATAAATGTAATTTTTAATAAATAAAATTCTTGATAATTCAATTTTTGGACAAACGAGATTTCAGATAAATGCTATTTCGGATAAATTAAATTTTTGATAAATACAATTTTGGATAAATTAGATTTCTGACAATTTACCTTTGGGACAAACGAGATTTCTGGTAAATGCATTTTCATCAAAATTAGATTTCTGATCATTTAAATTTCGGACAAAAGAGATTTCTGATAAATGCTTTATTGGATAAATAAGATATTTGATAAATGCAATTTTGGATAAATAAAATTCGGTCAAATGGATATTCTGACAATTGAGTTTTGGAGAAAATGTGGGCGACCCCTTTAACTATAGGTAACATTTTGAAGGCATATTTAACTTAATTTCTAATCAAATTAACTAACAATTAATAAGGGAAAGACCAGGTTTTTAGATGGCCAATTTAATCAAATTTTTTCCAAGTTATTAGCTATAATATAAAATGTAGGTATTGTGGTGAAATATTAAGGCGCACTTTGCAGCTGTTTTAGAATTTTTTTTTTAATTAGACATTTATTCAAATAGACGTTCAGCAGATACTATTTCATTTGAACCCGATTGATCAATTTTAACTATTTTTTTCGCATTTAAAAATTTTGAAAAAATCGTTTTTTTGCAATATTGTATATTTTTTTAAAAAAAGTTAAAATGTGAGTACAGAAGGACGTCTCTTAACTTAAATCCTCTTATCTTAAATCTCACGGCTGTCAGTTCAAACAAAATTATCAATGACTTGTTTTTTTTGTTTACATAAATTTGCAAAAACCTAGTATAAAAAATTATTTTTATAATTTTTAATGTGCCACCTGTTGAGAGTAATCATTTCCTTTAAACTAATACAAAAGAACAAAACTATTATATTCCTTAATACTTTTTTACTTTATATTTGCAGGGTATAAAAAGAAGAAAATATCCAAGATTGCAAAAATATAAACATAAATATGCCATTAAATATACTGTACTTAACTTCATGCAGAAGAAAATAAAAACAAATTTCAAATTGAATTTTTCACAATAATCAAAAACAAAATTTGCACTGACCTAGTCTTCTTGGCACTGACATTTAAATTATTCGTTCTTGAATCATATGACATATGATAATTTTGATTGGTTGTTCTCTAAACTTAAAAATTGTACCACCGTTTAAGATAAGAGGCGTCCTACTGTATTTTATTAGTTTTAATTTTTGAAAACGCATCAATAGAGCTCTTAGCGAACCCTTATTTTGTAGACAATTCAAAAATGTATCAATTGGTCTATTTAATATTTTTCGTTTGATCAAACAAAATGCATTTAAGACAAATAAATTTTCTGTTTAGCTGTGGTTTAAAGTGTTATTTGTAAATTATTCATTGCTTGACCCACTAATGGCTATTGAATCAAACAATCTTTTTTACTGGTGTAAAATATTACATAATGGGTCAGTCCAATGAAAACGTCTAATGTCGGTTGCTCGATGATTTTAAAAAAAACCTGAAACTAATATATAACATTCTAGTATACAATTTAATTATCATTTAAGGTTTTACATTCCTGAAAATGTCTTAGTTCTTTATAAATAGCTTTTTAAAAGAGTTGACAGATTTCAGGGTTATGAATGGTCTATTTTACAACGACGCAGTAAAAGCCGTTATAAAATGCAAAATTTATATAATTTAAATAAATGTAAATTGTTTAAAAATTACTCACCTAAATAAGTACATAAATTGTGATTTTTTCGTCTTCGCACAGTGTTTAAATCTACTTTTTCTTTTATGAATATTTTCTGTGGAGCAAAATGAAAATATAAAAATTCTTTTGAGTTTTGTTAATATTACAATCGTAAACATATTTTAAGGAAAAAATTTGATGGGTTTTGTCTCTTTACTAATTTATTTAACTTTAAAAATTAAGTGAAACTAATCTGATTTCCAAAGGAATTTTGTTCTGATGTTAGGTTTGAAGTTAATGGGGAATTTTAAGGGATTAACTTCAACTCTAACAACAAAACAAAATTCCTTTGAAAATCAGCTTAGTTTCACTTAATTTTTAAAGTTAAAAACCAAATTAGTAAAGGGACGAAACCCATCAGGTTTATTTCTTGAAATATGTTTACGATTGTAATATTAACAAAACTCAAAACAATTTTTATGTTTTCATTTTTCTCCACAGAAGATATTCAAAAAAGAAAAGGAGATTTAAACACTGTGCGAAGACGAAAAAATCACAATTTAAGTATTTAGGTGAGTAATTTTTAAACAATTTACATTTATTTAGATATGTTATGTGAATATGTAATATAAAAATACATATTACATATATTTTGCATTTTATAATGGCTTTTACTGCGTCGTTGTAAAATAGACCCTTTATAACCCTGAAATCTATTGACTCTTTTAAAAAGCTATTTAAAATGAAGTAAGACATTTTTAGCAATGTAAAACCTTAAATGGTAATTAAATTGTGTACTATAATGTTACACATTAGTTTCAGTTTTTTTTTAAATCATCGAGCAACCGACATTAGACGATTTTCGTTGAACTGACCCTAATAATACCATATAAAACTGAATATTTTAGATTTTGGGCCTACTTTCTTTACACCTGATGACTTTTAATGTGCTGGCAGGTGTGGTAATAACTCCTACGCTATTTGGTAATAATCCAAATTATAGATTAGTTTATCAAGTAAATGATCAAATAATTGGAGATTCAAGCAGCCAACAGGAATTTAAAACTCACGCTGAATCTGGTTTACCTTTCACTGGACAAATTTCAAATTATGATTCAAATTTAGATAATCTGAGATTATATGGATATCCTTCAGAAAAACTAACAATGAACAGAGCAATGTTGAGGGAGATGGAAATGCTTGCTCCTGGATATGTTTCTTTAGCTGGAAAAATTGATACACCACCTGGTTATAAAGTTCAAAATGATCAAGGAAGGTATTTAAGTATATTTATTTAATAACTCTGTAAGTTTTCAATAGCTAAATGTAATTATTTAATAAATGTGTTGCTAATTAAATATGTTGTGTTTATTTAAGAAACATACTATACGTGTACGTCCGCATGAAAAGGGCTCACTTTGGCACTATTATACACTTATCGATATATATCCATATTCTTCGTTAAATTTTAAACATTTTGAGAGGTCTTGGACCCTTTTAGATGAAAAATTTACAAAGTTACAAGCATTTAATCAAAACCTTAGTTTTGAGAAAAACATGTTTAAAGTTCAAGATTACCATTAGCGCCCATTCATTTTAAAAATTAAAGATAAGATTATTTTGTATTTCTAATTACGATAAAGTAATAAGATCTTAGAGAAATGCAAATATCTCGGAAAATAAAATCGACAAAGTGGGCCCTTTTCATGCGGACGTACACATATATGTATATGCGATAAATGACTGATTTTGCTATTTATTGTAACTATATTTTTTGTCTTAATATTATTATTTAGGTTATTCGGCAATCGTCGCGTGTAAAAATCGCCTTTGAATTTGAAATGCTGCCCACAAAAAAGTTCAAAATCTAAAATAGTAGAATTTTTAACAATTTAATGAGTAGTTCAATAATCTAATAAATAAATTAGTAGTTTATTCCATTTTAACTAATTAAAATAGTCAGAATATTGAACTTTCCAAATCTCGATTTGTTAGAACTTTTAACTTTCCAAATATCCATTTGTCAGAATAAGTAACTTTCCGAATTTCCATTTGTCAGAATACTGAACTTTCCGAATCTCCATTTGTCAGAACTTGTAACTTCCCGAACCTCTAATTGTCAGATTTTTTAATTCGGAGTGTCCAATATTCTGAAAATTGGAGGTTCGAGAAGTTACAAGTTCTGACAAATGGAGATTCCGAAAATTCAAAATTCTGACGAATGGAGATTCGGAAAGTTAACTATTCTAACAAATGAATATTCGGGAAGTTTAAAGTTTTGACAAATGAAGATTTGGGAAGTTAAAAGTTCTGACAAATGTTGATTCGGACAGTTGAATATTCTGACAAATGGATATTCGGGAAGTTAAACGTTTTGATGAATGGAGTGTCGGGAAATGTAATATTTTGACAAATAAATTTGGTCTATTGGAGATTCCGTCAGTTGAGTTTTGGAGAAAATGATGGCGACCCACTAATTCAATTAGTAGTTTTTTACTATTTTAAAGGTAAACGAGTTTTCTCTTTTTCAATTAGTACACGGAAAAAAATCTAGCGTGGCGAACCACTGAATTTAGAAATAAAGTTATAATAAGAAAATGTACAGTTAATTTATATAAATGTTTCTGCTATTTTCAGTAAACAGTTTTAATAAATTGATATTTCTTTTGTTATTGTTAAAATTCGAAATTTCGTATTTTAGTAAATTATGCATTCTTCTTAAATAACCAAAATAATAAAACTTTTTAAATATAACAGTGAAATTCACCTTTAGGTCAGCTATAGGCATAGTCAATTTGTTGATACGAATTTTAGTGATTTAGCGATAGTGAAAATTTTCGAAACAAATAAACAGTCAAAAACTGACAGCTTCAGTCCAAACTTTCACGTGGTTATATTTATTTAACCTGATAATAATAAAAAATTTTAATTTCATTTAACAATTAATTAAATAAAAATATTAATATTATTATCTTGAGCCAAATTATAGTGAAAATTATTAAGGTGAAAAGAAGAAAGAAGAAGAAATGAGTTAATAAAATATTATACTTATGTATTTATATTTTCAAAACAATAAATACATTTACATATTTATTTAATTTTATCAGTTACTATTAATTATTAATTAAAATGTAAATTAATATAATTTTGCATGATGTGATAAATGGCTTCTTTTATTTTAAAAATTATTAAAATAACCTTTAATTTTTGTTTACAATCATAAAAATGTTATTACTTCTATAAACAATAAATCATATGATTTAATATAAAAAAATTACATTAATAATAAAATATTTCAAGCTAAACGATTGTTGCATTTAAATTAATTGATAAATTTAATATAAGTTTAAGTGCATTCGTTACTTTTTGTATGCATACAATAATTATTTTACTGAATTTTAAAATCCCTGAAGAAAAAAAAACGTAAAATGAAAATTAAAAATTGAATCTTTAAACGTTAAAAAAACCTTTATTAAATGATAAATATAATGGTATTGTAAACTTATTAAGTTTATTTACAATTTTAATAACCCTAATTTTCAATAAAATCTAATTCAAATCAAAAACAATAAGAATATCAAAAACTACTTATCAAAATATTAGAAAATCATGTCAATTGAAACTTAAATGACATATTAATGACGAAACTAAATACATATTTAAATTTATTTATTGTTTTGAAAATCAAAGTACAAATACAAAATTATATTTATGTCAAATCATTTTATCGTATTCACTTTCCTTCTTCATACTTTTTTATACGTCACTACATTTTACTGAAGATAATTAAAACACTTATATTAATTATAATGAAGGTCTTAGTAAAAATTTTAATACTTATTATGTGATAAAATAAAAATAAATAACACCTAACCACGAAAATATTTGAAGTTGAAATTGTCAAAACATATATTTATCTGCTTTTTCTAGCTATTCATTAAAATCAAATTTCTAGCTATACATTTTGAATATTTAAATTAAAGAATTTTAATATCTTTCTTTTAAAGTGACAAATATATAAATTAATAATACACTTTCCCTAATATAGAAAAATTGAGTGACGATTTTCAATTTCGCCAAAACAGTGATATTGGCAATATCGTTCGTTCGTTTTTGGCTAAATGTTTAACTATTATGGAGAAAAGTTTTACTGATGCAGTTATACTTTTTTTTCCGTGTAAAATATGACCCTCAAATAGTCATTTTTGTACTATTTTAGATTCAAGGACTAGACGTATAATTGTTCAATAAACTTGAATAGCTTTGACTTATTTGTAATGTAATCATATTGTAACTTTATTCTACATTTTGTGATTTTCGAACTAAACTAGTTAATCCTAGAACCTGTCCAAAGGGAACAAAATTAGAGAGAGAATCGCATTACACGAATTCAAATGCAAAAGCAGGTGTAATATTTTAAAACATTTATGTGGTCATTTTAAATACATTTTTTAGGGTCTTCATTTCAACTATAATAAGAGAGCCCATTTTGCAACATTATTAGCCAATGGAATAACTTATTGGAATTGCTGTAAGATAAGCTTTTTAAATGTCTTATGTCTTAACATAAGACACACGCAAGACACCTGTTTTTACAGTGTAATCTTCTCCTCTCATTTCTTATGTTTAACAAATTAGAAAAAAATAAGTAATAATTAAATAAAATAATTTGAAATCAAACTGTTACTAGTACGAATTTATGAATTTCAGTGGATTTTTTGCATAATATCCAAAACGTCCAAACAGAACACGTAGAGGTGTAAAAGAGGTGAACGCAAATGGCTTTGTAATTACAGGTTTCTTATGTACAATTCTTTTTAAATTGTTTAATGGATTTACAATAAACTTCACCAGTTTAGGATTTTCATCGATAATATAGTAACCATCTTGTATTACGTTTTCTTGCTTAATTTCAGGATAAAATGGTGAATTTTCTTTAACTGGATATTGAGGATTCTGTCCATTTGAAATTAACTCTGAAGAAATTGGGGGAAAAGTTACAGGTCCATTAGCATCTTGAGGATTGTCTGCATAATATGGCGAGATTATTAAGCTACTTGCTGTAGCAAAAAGTAGTCCTATTGTGAATATCTGAAAAAGAATAAAGATAATTGATATCAATTTCACTTTATTATTATATTTGGTTTATTTTTGCTTCCTCATGGAGGAAGCTTTGCGATCGTTAAAATTTTCGACTTTCAAAAAATATAGGGGAGAGGGCCTCAAGATGGACATCCTATCGATTTATTGCTCTAGAATCCAAACCGAATAAAATATATTAAAATGTTTTATACCCGATGAAAGTACAATATATTAGGTAACTTATAGCAAAAGGGATAAAATATTATTTTCAATATAAACATTTTTTAAAGCATTTTTTCTAATTGTTAAAATTTTCGGTCTTAAAAAAAGTGCCCGCAAGATGGACACCTCCTTAAAAGTCTCTGAAAATTGTAGTAAATAAAAAATGAACATCGTATAACAATTCTTAAACTAATTTTTAATCATTTTACTGTATTTATCAAGAAATAATATTGTTAAAAACTTCAATTTAATAGCCTAACAGTAACAAAGGAATAAAATATCGTAAATAAATCATTGAGATTTGGCGCCTTTCCAGAGCCGGCTTTAGCACTTTCTGCGCCCCGGGCAAAGTTCAATTTTGCCCCCCACCCCCCTATAATATTCAATCTGGTTAGACATATAATAAATTAAAAAAAACTACATTTTAAAAAAATTTTAAATTTTAAAACTGTGTAACTCAAAAACTATTTTATGGAATTTGAAAAAATTTAGTGTTTACACTTCCACTAACAGTAAAAACACTATAGTAAAGTTTAAGCTAAATTAAAAAAATGATATCTTTTGACCTGGACAGTTAAAAAATTTTCTTCTATATTACTTCTACATCCCTGGATGCGCCCCCTTTAGCTCTGCGCCCCGGGCGGTCGCCCCCCCTAAAGCCGCTACTGCGCCTTTCCATCTTAGGGTACATGACACTATTTTTTAATCCCCAGTAAAAATGTGTATACAAACATAATATTAGTAAAATCATTTTAGAATATTATTATACGATAAATAAATAATATTATAACGTTAAATACTTATTCTAAATCACAAATTTAAATAACTTTACCAACTTAATAAACAATTGTAACAAAACTTTTTTAGACATAAAATTACATGGTATGTGTAGAAGAAATACAAACTGTTTTTTTTTCTTCAAATGATCATCAAAAACTGCGTCTATACAAACAACAAAAATGACAAAAAGAATAAGGCGCTGTCACCTTAAATAAAAATTTTATACCAAATGTCCATCTTGGGGCCCTGTCCATCTTAAGACCCACTCCTCTACTTTTTCGACTCATTTTCGTCTAAAAAGGATAGATTTTCAGAGGTGCATGAATATTCCTCAAATCCGAAGTGACATTTAACTGACATAATTAAAGTGACATAATTCTCATTTAACTGGAAGAAATCATACCTACTTATGCTTATTCCAAGAATACTTCAAGTTTGTGAGAAGGAAAAGATATTTGGCATAAACTCTTGTTTGCATCTGTTGTGCGCAAAACACAGGGCCGGATTTATATGTAGGCAAACTAGGCAACTGCCTAGGGGCCCCCACCAAAAAGGGCCCCCACCAGCTAAAATATTTTCCACAAAAAGTACTTTCAAAAATTTTGTTTAGGCATTTAAAAATCTGAAAAAACCCAGTAAGAAAAAGAGAAAACTAAAAAATATTGAAATTTTATGATTTTCGAAGAAAAAGAAAAACTGTTCAATCTTTTTTAATACCTTTTTTGTTCAATCTATTCGAATCCGGTGATATCACCAACTTTTATCGAAAAGTCAATTTTTACTAATACGTTTCTTAATATTTTACAATCCAAATTAATCCCTTTATAACGAAAAAAATAAAATGTATATATTTTAATATCCACAGTTGAGATTATTGAATCCAAATGAATCTCTTTATAATGAAAATAAAATTCAAATAAAATGAATATTTTCGAATACCCACTTTATATAGTATATACAGTTCTTTAAATTTGTATAACATTATTTCTTCATGTTTGATTTTAATAAAATTAATCTAAAAAATTTGAGAAAGCTTAGTTACATATTTAAGAAATTGTTTTTTACCTTATATTTGATTTAGAGAAAACAAATAATTGAATATTGTTTAGTATAACATTTACTATTTTGATTATTTATATAGGTTACATGAATCTGAACTGTAGGTATTCCAGAATATACCTTTTTTCATTATAAAGGGATTTATTTGGATTAAGAATATCTGAATTATATGTATTTTGAAAAACACTCATTTTATTATTTTATTTATAGGAGAAATCATTTCGAATAAATAAATCTGAACTGTGGGTATTAGAAAACATTCACTTTTTTTTCATTATAAAAGGGTTCATTTGGATTAAATAAATTTTAACTGCCGGTATTAAAAAATATTAATTTTTTTTTAATTATAAAGGGATTCATTTGGATTTAATAAATCTGTACTGCGGGCATTCTAAAATATTCGTTTTATTTTTCTTTTATTTTCATTATAAAGGGATTTACTTGGATTCAATTAATCTTCACTGTGGATTTTACAAAATAATAACTTTATTTTTCTTATTATAAACGCATTCATTTTGATTGAAAAATATTTAGAAACGTGTATTAATAAGGATTGATTTTCGAGTAAAAGTAGATGCTATCGCCGGACAAAAAAGGTATTTAAAAGTATTAACAAATTTTAATACTTTTCAATTCCTCTCTTATTACTGGGACTTTTAGAAAATAATTGTAAGTTTTTAGAAATTCAAAAAGCCCGCTCATTAAAAAAGTGTCAAGATTTGAAACTGCTTTTTCGACTTGAGTAAATTTCGGAAAAATCCATTCCTTGCATAGGCCCCCACCAGCGTCTGCCTATGGCCCCATGTTTGGTAAATCCGGGCCTGGCAAAACATAATCTCAAATTCTTGGGTCTATAATATTTTATACTAAGACCGATAATAACACCAAATTCCTACTTAGCCTAAAACTAATTTACCCTAATTCCTATTGGGCCTAAAAGTCTTATGTGGCTGAAATATTTTTTGGCCTAATTTTTATTTGTCCTAATTCTTATTTGTCCTAGATCTTATTTGACTAATTCCTACTTGGCCTAAATCTTATGTGACCTAATTTCCATTTGACTTAAATCTTATTTAGTCTAAACTTGTATGAATTTCGCTTATAAAATGCTCTTAAATTTGAAATAGATGAAAAATGTTGGAATTGTTCTCACGGTTAACAAATAAAGTATCTAATAAAGATTTTAAGGGCATATAGCAGTGATTTATTTGGATTCTGCCTCAAGATTAATTTTTTTTAAATTTTCATATTATCATTAACTTAAAGAAATTATTTTATAAAATCCAAGCAGATCCGGTTTAGACAGACCTTCCTAATAAAAATAGTTTAGATATGCTCCCCTTTCGGTAATAATAACATATATAGGAACTTAATTTCTAATAATAACATAATTTTGATTAGAAAGACAATTAAAAGCCGGGCTCAAAAGTCGCATTACTTTTGTTTAGAACCGTATGAAACATATCCGCATTTTTATAAATTGAGTTTCGAGAAATAAGATTAAAATACATAAAGTAAAGTGTTTAAAAACATATTTTTTGAAGAAAGAAGAGAAACAAAATAAATGAATGCTTGCAAAATATCAATTTATTAATTTCAAATTTTAATATCAGATTTTATATACTCTGCGTATAAAAGTAATAAGAAAATAACATTTAATAGAAATCCAGCTTGGGTATTGGCTAATGGCTAAACTATAGTTTTGAAGCACACGTTTTTGTCTAACATAGGGGAGACTGGGGCAAAGGTGCTAACCGGGGTAAAGATAATAATCACAATATCTTCATTATTTATGAATTATTAAAACTTTCTTCTATATACGAATCTTTAATTTCATTGATGAGACGATATTATAAAGAAAAAATGTTTATTTTCAATGTAAATTGAAAAATTTGAGTAAAAAACTGTTTTAGTAAAAAAAAATGGTAAATTAAATCTTCATTATATTAAGTTTAAAAGAAATTTAAAATTGATTACGTCATAAAAGTTTGATGTTCTATTAAATTAAACATCCACCTATCATATATTCGTTGATTTGAGCTTAGATTCAAGGTTGAAATATATTAAATTTACAATATTAAAAAGACTTGACGTTTGGGGTAAAGATAATAACGTAATGAAAATATTCAAACGCCAAGCAGCTTTCAACTGTTTTTAGCTGTTTTTTACAAATGCAAGGTTAAATCACACATATCAGTATTTTTTATAAAAATTACCGTGAATATACCCCAAAATATGTTCTGAAGATATTTTTATACTGCTTTAGATAACAAAGAATTGTAATATAAAAAAATATTCTCCGAAATATTTGCACTTTTAGAAAAAATAGCCTTATTACCATTACCCCGGTACCTGGGGTAATGGTGATAATTTGTACTCTTTTACAAATTATCTTTTTATTCAATCAAGGCTTTTCTAAAATATTTAATGATTGTGGAGAAATGTTGAGTGATAAATTAGAGTTTTATAATAATAAAAGTTTACTTAAGTATCATGTTTAGTTACATTTTTATGAAGCAAAATATATAAAGGTAGCACCTTTGCCCCACTCTCCCCTACAGTACACTATAATATCACTCAGGTTCACATAATTCTTAAAAAATAACAATTTACATACTACTTGCCACAGGAATAAAATATTTTAAAACTTTGTATGATAGAAACAAATTTGTTGTTTATTTCACGCACTGAATTTAAATGGTGACTTTTCTCTTCTCACTAAATCTACCTTCTTCTTTGAAAAGGAATTTACTTCTTTTATTGGAAAATAATTTTTGTTAAACAACTCACAATGAAAAATTTTCAGTATAACGACACATTTCTCTAATGAGTAATTTTCATATTTTATCGAAATACCTGAATTTTCATGATGCTACCTCAGTTAAAGCCAAAACTTAGAATGTTGGTCTTGCCTCAACTTGACCTATGTTTTATATCTCTTATACAGCACAATGATCTGGTGCTCCACCTACGCCTACGTAAGAAGGTATGTAGGTATGGATATAAATAATATCTTGATATAGTAGTTGATCTCTTTATTTTTAATGAATTTAGAAGAGCAAATTTACTGTCAAGAGCAATTGTCAAGGACTAGAGTTCAAAGGGTTAAAAATTTACGGACACAGCAGCTACAGAATAAAACTGTCTTGAAAGATGGTCGTTTAAGCTGGACCACCTGGAACTTTTAAAATTTACGAGGAGATCTGACTGATTTGCGTTGGGCCTTGGTTTTCTCTGAACACTCTCTGCTTCACCTTTTACGCATCATATTTTCAGGGTTCATGTATTTTCAAACAACTATTTCTTTGTTTTACAATTTAACGAGGATTTATAACGAGAATTATAGCTTTGGAATAAGTTGTACTCTCATCAGCATCTTATGTTTTATTCATACTGGTAAATCTTATCTTTTGAAATTCAACAATTGTATTTTATACACATACAAATATCATCATTCATTTAAATATTATACGTTTTTAATGCATATAAATTATTTATGTATTAGATTACATAGTTCTGCAGAAAAAAGTTATGATACATACTCTTAACTGGACGTGGTGAGAGTTGTGGCTTATGAAAAACTAAAAACAATACCCGAGTTTAAATTTAGACCCTATTTTAAAAACAGTAACAACTGATGAGAACCTACTTTGCTGCTGGTAAAGCTTGTAGCTCCTACTTTAATACTTATTCTAGCTCTTACAGAATGAATTGACAGACCCTCCTTTGCATCATTTTTAACCACAGGGTTCATTATATTTTTCGAAAAGTATATATAATCTAGAACCTACTTTGACTCTACTTGAACTATAGAAGACCCTATTTTCAAACTTTTTGATCTGCAATTAAATAATAAGAAATAATTTATAATATTTCATTTTTCTATGTGCATTTAAGAAAAGTTAAACAATTTCATGAACAAATTATCTAAACAAATTAATTAAAATAATTAATTTACAATTAACTGTTTATATTAAACAGGACCTGGAAATAAAGATACACTGAGAAATGTTGTAGGGTACCTTTCACCAATTATTGGCAACATCTCGGATGAGTTGCCATTTGAGTAATATTGTGTTTGTGCCAGTCAATAACTTTTGCCCACCCTACAGCGATTATACCCTTTATAAAAAATTTTGTATATTGTTTATTATAAAAGTTACAAAGCTCAAGAAGGTCTCATTTGAAAGCTCATTTCCTAAGCTTTGACAATACATAAAACAGAAATTACAAAAAACAATTGTTAATGTTTAAATAATGTTTATGGAAAACAAAATTTTTCAATTTTTTTTGCTTTTTTTAAAGTGATACAGTTTCTTAGGAAATCATCGCATTTTAATCGCACTTATATCATCTAAAAGATAGTTTTATTACCTTGGAAATGCATTTTTTTTATTATTTTACTATAATTTTTAAGAATAATGTGGTCATTTGTTTAAAAAATTAGCCATTTTTTTCAATTGTTGATAATTCAAAAACGGTTAGTTTAACAAAAATTTTTTAAGAACATGAGTTGTTTCTTTTTTTTAAGTAGAATTAGAAAAAAGTTTTTTAACATTTTTTTTTACTTTTTTTTATATTTTTAAGCTTTAATTGTAGAAATTCGCACTTTATACTCACTATGACACACAAGCAAATTTAACATCGTATTTATTTAATTATTTTCAATAATTTTAACTCAGCAATCATTTAAATTACTTTTGATAATATAATTAGGTTTATTGTTTGTAAACTGGTGGAAGATGCTTAATTACTTAATTAAAACCAAAAAAAGGAAAAAAAATTTTTTTTTTTCAAAAATGTTAAATTTTTTTTTAATTCTACATACAAAAAAAGGAACAATTTATGTTCTTAAGTTTTTTTGTTAAACTAACCGTGTTTGAGTTATCAACAATTGAAAAAAATGCCAATTTTTTAAACAAATGACCATATTATTCTTAAAAATTATCGTACAATAAAAAAAATGCATTTAAAAGGTAATAAAATTATCTTTAAAATTATATAAGTGCGATTGAAATGCGATAATTTCCTAAAAAACTGTATCACTTTAAAAAATTCAAAAAAATTGAAAAATTTTGTTTTGGATTACCATTATTTTTTTTTATTTATTTAAGAAATATAAACGGGATATACTTTTTACACATGTTTTTAAACTAAACAATAAAAATTATAATAGTGAACAACGATTAGCAAAGTAAATATATTCTATATAAGATTTATTTAAGGTCTAAAATTCTAAAATTTAATTTAATTTAATTTAATTCCTTTTTAATTCTGTGATGAATCTGTCAAGTCCAGAGCCAAAAAAGTTCAATTCGTCTGAACAAAAATTAGCCTCTTTGTTAATTCTGTTGAAAATAGAATGCATGCCGTAGTTTGTTCTATTGCATGTGATATAAAAAGGAAGGTTAAATCTTAAAGGGATGGGCCGAGAAGTTAAAACAAGACAAAACATTAACAATTTTTTTTTTTAAATTTCTGTTTTATGTAGTATCAAAGCTTAGGAAATAAGCTTTCAAATGAGACCTTTTCGAGCTTTGTAACTTTAACAATAAAAAAGAAAAAAAATTTTTTGTAAAGTACATGTTTCGCATTCTTCACATGTTTTTTAATTATCAAAGGTAGTAATGACGCTATTTCATTCTCTATATTATTTGTATCAGATCGGAGATTAAGTTTTTTTGTCGCTTGATATAAAAATCCACCATTATTTACAACTTCATGATGATGGACAAATTGTATTAAAGGATTTGATTCTTGCGCGTTTCTCTTTCCAGTATTTTCAGGTTATCCACATTCCATTTAACAGCTCCAAATGTGTATGAATTAAATGGATTATTAATGCATTTGTGGCCTGTATCTTATTCTTCCCAGATAATTCAGATGATCAAGTTTTTTTGAGAAGACCTCGATATTTAATTTGGAGATTATCTTAAAATCCACCCAGTGGGCAAAAATCCATGTTCGTTCTAAAAACGTTTCATGTCGGCCAAATAATGTTCTGGAACATTATTCGAACATCCATGTTCCAATAACGTAAACGTTCTAAAAACGTTCTTCAAACGTTTTTAAAACGTACATGGATTTTTGCCCACTGGGCACGCACATCTTGAGTTTCCGATTGTGGAATTTCAAGATATGCATAAGTTTCTTTTTCATCAAGATTATGAATGGTGTTGCTACCAATAACCTGAAGGTCCTCAAAGTCGCTTGATGTTTCAGATTGATGTCTAGTCTTCTTCTATTAATATGAACAATAGCACTGTGTTACAAAAAAAAAGACACTAAAAAAACTTTCGATCGGACTTGGTGAGGGTTGTAGGTCATAAAAAACTATGAAGAATGGTGTATTTGATATTTCCGATACACCTCCAAAATCTCGTTTCAGGGCCAAAAAACCGTTTTTAGGTAAGTTTCTGTATATAATTCCCCGTAACTTCGTCATTTTTAGTTTAATTTAATTTTTTTTTTTCATTTTAAAGCTAAAAATGAGCTCTTTTAATGTACCTAAGAGATATTTCGATACATTTAAAATTAACGGTGATAGAGCTCAAAACTTATCAAAAATTTCCAATTTTTCACGAATTTGTCAACTTTGAGGACATTTTTCATGACTAATATAAATTAAAAAATTTTTTGTGTGATAGTATATCGAAAGCATGTTAAAAGACGCTTCTAATGATCTGTTGTTGAATAGAATTGGTAAAAAATTGACATAGTTATTACACTTTATGTTGAAAGTAATAATTTTAAGTTTAAAAATAAAGATCTAATTTTTCATATTTTTCTTTCTAGAAGCTTTTTCTTTACTCTTTACTGATTCTACACATTTTCTGATGTATTTAACTACTTGCGTGAACCTTGCTCTAAGCTGGTGTATAAGCGGATGAATCTTGGGGTTTAAGTTTGGCTAAACTTTACCTGACACTTACTTGCTAATTGGTACACCTCATTTTGAAACTTCATAAAAAAATTTTAATTAACATTTTTTTTTTATTTAATAGCATAAGATGTCAAGAATATTTTTCACAAGTTTTACATTAGTTTGATTAAAACTCTAGGCGAGGGAGAGAGAGAGAGAGAGAGAAGGAGAATTTGGAATTTTCTCTCATTATATTCGACAGGAACAGAATGGTTTGAAGTCGAAAAATATCGTGTATAATACTATAAATTTTGAAAACCTAATTTCATATTTCCAATCAATCAGAGTACCAAAAGATTGTTTATCATGGATAACAAAAATTCCTAAAAAAATAATGTTTGTTTTATGTACTTTTAAAAGACGTAGAGAACAGAATAAAAATACATATTTTCTTTATAATTTTATAAAACGGTTGCAAATATTAATTAAAATATGCAGATTATAAAAATGTTTTGTGCGAATTAAATTAATTAAGGGGTTACCTGTGTTTCAAAGGCCAAAAAATCATTTTTTTAATAATTTTTTTTATGTAATCAACGAATTAATTTACTGAGCCCCTTTATTTATTTATGGCAAAAAAAAATATTTTGGCGGTAGACATGATAATTTTATATAACTTAATTTGAAATTAAGAAACCGAAAATTTTCTGCTAGTGTGTGAGTTTGCATAAACTAAACTTAAATGCCTAAGCTAAGGGTTTTAAAAAAATTTGAAATGAAAATTTCTGTCAGAGTTTTATGCAAAAAGTACAGTTTTTACACACTCTTTGACCATGTAAATCTTTTTAAAATTGGTTGTAATTAAAAAAACATAAACCGTTCATTCATGCATAAATCAATACTACTGACAAGAAGTTTGCCAAATTTCAAGAAGAACGGTGCATTAGTTTTCAAGAAATTCACCGTTTTCAAAAATTAAGTTTTGAAAAAAAAGCAATTAAAGTTGGAAGTTCAAAAAGTATGATTTTTCAGGATTTTTTAGGAATTTTTGTTATCCATGATAAACAATCAATTGATACTATGATTGATTGGAAATATGGAATTAGGTTTTCAAAATTTATAGTAGTATACACGATATTTTTCGACTTCAAACCATTCTGTTCCTGTCGAATATAATGAGAGAAAATTCCAAAATCTCCTTCTCTCTTTTTCTCTCTCTCCCTCGCCTAGAGTTTTAATCAAACTAATGTAAAACTTGTGGAAAATATTCGTGACATCTTATGCTATTAAATAAAAAAAAAATGTTAATTAAAATTTTTTTATGAAGTTTCAAAATGAGGTGTACCAATTAGCAAGTAAGTGTCAGGTAAAGTTTAGCCAAACTTACACCCCAAGATTCATCCGCTTATACACCAGCTTAGAGCAAGGTTCACGCAAATAGTTAAATACATCAGAAAATGTGTAGAATCAGTAAAGAGTAAAGAAAAAGCTTCTAGAAAGAAAAATATGAAAAATTAGATTTTTATTTTTAAACTTAAAATTATTACTTTCAACATAAAGTGTAATAACTATGTCAATTTTTTACCAATTCTATTCAACAATAGATCATTAGAAGCGTCTTTTAACATGCTTTCGATATACTATCACACAAAAAATTTTTTAATTTATATTAGTCATGAAAAATGTCCTCAAAGTTGACAAATTCGTGAAAAATTGGAAATTTTTGATAAGTTTTGAACTCTATCACCGCCCGTTAATTTTAAATGTATTGAAATATCTCTTAGGTACATTAAAAGAGCTCATTTTTAGCTTTGAAATGAAAAAAAAATTTTAAATTGAACAAAAAATGACGAAGTTACGGGGAATTATATACAGAAACTTACCTAAAAACGGTTTTTTGGCCCTGAAACGAGATTTTGGAGGTGTATCGGAAATATCAAATACACTATTCTTCATAGTTTTTTATGACCTACAACCCTGACCAAGTCCGATCGAAAGTTTTTTGAGTGTCTTTTTTTTTGTAACACAGTGTAGCCTATTTATCAACACCAAAGCTCATTCCAATTGTTCTAGAATACTTGCCACTGCAAATTTTAGAATTGTTAATGCTTTCTTGCTGGAGGCTTAAAGCTTAAGATCGTCCATGTAAAAAAGGTGGTTAATCTTATAAACTCTACCTCTTGGTTTGCCACACAAGTATCCAGAATTTTTTTTCCCGAAGTACAACAGATAGAGGCTAGAGGGAGATACAAAACAGTAGAGGACTAAGAGATTCTGTTTGGAAAACTCCTCTTTTGTAGGTGATGACGACAGTCATCTCTGTTGTTTGTTTGCTTGTTTGTTGTTATTACAAACCTTGTTCTCCATAAGACAATACCCTATTGAAAAATCCTATATAGGATCCTACATAGGATCCTATATAAAATCCATATGGATTCCTATGAGAAACCACGTAGGATCCTATATAGGATCCTATATAGGATCCTATATAGGTATTGTCTTATAAGAATCCATGTGGAATCTCATAGGAATCTGTGTGGATTCCTATAGGTCGCCTATAGGACAAGTCCTATATAGGATCCTATGTGGACTCTCCTATAGGAATACATGTAGGATCTCATATAGGATCCTGCATAGGCGTTCCAAAAAATTTTTGTACACCCTCCTACATATGATCCTACGTAGGTTCCCATATAGGATCCTATATGGGAGCCCATATAAGATCCTACATGGGTACCCCCAAAAAAATTTTTTGTACCCCTTCCTCATGCGCAGTCGTCTTTTACGTATTCTACAATACTTACGCCTGCGCAGTAAATATTTTTCGTCCTTATAATGGTGCTTAATGTATATTTGAATAAAGTTGTTAAAAAAAACAATTAATTCTGTGTACATAATTTTTTTTTGGGCACCCATAAAAGATCCTATATAGGATCCTATATGGGAACCTACGTAGGATCCTATGTAGGAGGGTGTACAAAAAATTTTTTGGGACGCCTATGGTGGATTTCACGTGAAATGTCCAGCCCCAAAAATGAAATATGTCCAATCAGTTGCAAATTTTTGTTATGAGTTGTCCTATGGGATAGTAATTTATCCTACAAATATTTTGGGATTTCTTCAAAAATTGGGGGTATGGGAGGGGGTAAAAGATTTGAGTTGTTTGGTGACACGCTCTTTCTTTTATATTTATTCTGCTTTAATGAATAGATAAAAAAATTTATGGGACATGATTTTTGTAGATTTTTGCTTAAACATTCGATTAGCAATGTCCATTTTAGTTGTTTTTTATAATTTTACCTTGATTTTTCAAAATTAAAAACAAATTTGAGTTTTTCTCAAAGTTGGGTATTTTTAATTTTTTTAAAAATATTTTTAAACGAAAGCTGAGATTTTTTGCGATGAAAACCATAAGTTTCAAAATTGCGTTTTTTTTTGTTTTCGAGAAATTAAATGATGAACACCGCGCGAAGTCGCGCCGCATCGACTGGACGCTGCGACGACGCGAGCCCTTACCGCGGTACAGCTTCAATCACCATTTTTTATTAGATGTTAGAGTATCTACTTTCAGAAACAATTTTTACCATTTTTTATTCAACTTTTCTTTGCATGTTATAGGGTTAAGACTTTCTTAAAATAAAAAAAAAACTTTTAATTTTTTTTTTATTTGTTCAGTTTTTAATATTGAAAAAAAATTTCTGTTCTTGAATTACAAAAGGTATTTTTCGTATTACGGTGCAATATTGCTGCAATCTTACACCGCAAGATTTAGAATTTGACACGATTGCACCTTGCCGCAATGTTATATGTCAATACTGGAAATCTTGCACGGCAACATTGCCCCTAAATTGCAGCAAGGTTACGTGCTAATTGGGTTTATTTTTGTACTCGTTCACACAGTTTCCATTTCTTTAAAATTTACGCTTAAAAAATGAATATTTAAAACATTTGGATAAAATAACAACAACAAAAACAGATTAGTAACTTATTATTTATAATTAAATAATTGATTATTGATCATAAAAATAGCCATTTACATTTTTAAAAAAATAAAAAAACTATTCACCCACAAAATCTATATTGCTTCCTTATAGAGAAAGTACTGTTTTACCCTCAAATCCTCGATTGCGATTTTTTGACAGTCAAAAATGATGTTTAGAAAAAATGTTCGTGTGTTAACATTACATTTAGCCCAAAATCTCGTAAACCGTAATAGCTAAAAGTGTCTTTTATTTTACGAAATTAAAGGTTTCTCAAGGGGAAAATTTTTGACATATGTTTGAACCCGATCGATCAATTCTAACTATCTTTTATTCACGTTTTGAAGTTTTGGAAAAAATCGTTTTTTTTTTTGGGAAATTTTACAATTTTTCTTTTTAAAGTTAGAATGTAAACATTTTATTCTTTTTATTTTTTTAAAACAGTTTTGTTTATTGCGTTTTAGTTTTCCCGATGAAGCTTCCTACTATCAGGAAGCAATGTGTTCAAAAAATAAACATAATAAATATGTACAAGAAATAAATACTTGAGGTAGAAATTAAAAATTTGAAATCCGTAAACAAAAGAAAATAAGGAAAATACCTTTTACAATTCAAGAGCAGAAACTTTTTTCCAGTTTTAAAAATTGAACAAAAATGGAAAAAAATGAAGGTATTTTTTGACTTTAATTAAAGTCTCAACCCTGTAAAATGCAAAAAAAATTTAAATGAAAAAAAGGTAAAAATTGTTTCTGAAAGTAGATACTCTAACATCTAATAAAAAATGGTGATTGAAGCTGTACCGCGGTAAGGGTTCACGTTGACGCGGCGTCCAGTCGATGCGGCGCGACTTCGCGCGGTGTTCATCATTTAATTTCTCGAAAACAAAAAAAAAACGCATTTTTGAAACTTATGGTTTTCATCGGAAAAAATCTCAGCTTTCGTTTAAAAATATTTTTTTAAAAAAATTAAAAATACCCAACTTTGAGAAAAACTCAAATTTGTTTTTAATTTTGAAAAATCAAGGTAAAATTATAAAAAACAACTAAAATGGACATTGCTAATCGAAAGTTTAAGCAAAAATCTACAAAAATCATGTCCCATAAAATTTTTTTATCTATTCATTAAAGCAGAATAAATATAAAAGAAAGAGCGTGTCACCAAACAACTCAAATCTTTTACCCCCTCCCACACCCCCAATTTTTGAAGAAATCCCAAAATATTTATAGGATAAATTACTATCCCATAGGACAACTCATAACAAAAATTTGCAATTGATTGGACATATTTCATTTTTGGGACTGGACATTTCACGTGAAATCCACCCTATGTAGGATCCTATATGAGATCCTACATGTATTCCTATAGGAGAGTCCACATAGGATCCTATATAGGACGTGTCCTATAGGCGACCTATAGGAATTCACATAGATTCCTATGAGAATCCACATGGATTCCTATAGGACAATACCTATATAGGATCCTATATAGGATCCTACGTGGATTCTCATAGGAATCCATATGGATTCTATATAGGATCCTATGTAGGATCCTATATAGAATTTTTCAGTAGGGTAAGCTCTCCCAAGCATCTTACGATGTCTGGATGTCGAGTCTTAGGTGACACACTTATCAATCAATAGGTTCTCCCTACAACCTGTAAGGCTTTTCTTGCGTCCTCGTTGTTCGCTTGTTGTATAGAGGATATAATGTGATAGATTAATTTATTAATTTCTTCTTCGAATGAAATGCAAATTCTTTATATACACAACAAAATTTCAATTTTTTTCCTATAAATTTTATCTTTATTGTACTTAAAAGTATAGTTATATAGGGTGTCGAGAATGGTATAATTTTTTTTGAATTTTTTAATAAAATAATCAACTCTCAAATAGCACGTAACCTTGCAACAATTTTGCGGCAATGTTGCCGTGTAAGATTTGCAATATTGCCATGCAACATTACAGCAAGCTTGCTGGAAGCCTATTACAAGATTGCACCGCAAGCTTGCAGAAAGGTTGCACGATAATATTGTCACAAGATTGCTCGGCAAGATTGCTGCAAGAGTGCTGCTAGGTTGATGCAAGGTTGTAAAAACTTCTTTCAATAGGTAATGAAATTCTGCTTTCGAAAATTGCTTTAATTTACAGCAAACTTGTGGCAACCTTGCAGATACATTGCAGATACCTTGCCGAGCAATCTTGTGACAATATTACCATGTAACCTTGCTGCAAGCTTGCGGTGCAATCTTATGATAAGCTTCCAACAAGCTTGCTGTGCAAGGTTGGGCAAGGTGAGACATTTTAACCTTGCAGCAACCCTGCTGAAATGTTGCATAGCAATATTGCAAATCCTACACGGCAACATTGCCGCAACATTGTTGCAAGGTTACGTGCTACTTGGGCTGTCAATAAATTAAAAACTAATTTTTACTTGAAATATTTAACAAATTTGTTTTTCTTAAATAAATGAAGCATTTTAAGGAAAACTGAGAGAATTATAAATAAAATCATAAATAAAATATAATAGGGCAAAGATGAGTTGTGAGTGGCTGAGAATTGTTACACATAACAAGAGGTGAATGTCCGCAAGAAGACGAGCCACATGATTGTATAAAAGGAAGGATGAGAGCCAGTGACCTTGAGAATACACTGGTTATGAAAGTGGCTTCTTTAGATTGAGGATGGAGATGCAGACTTATTTCGGTCACAGTCAGAGAACTCTGACTCTGGTCATGGTCAAGGTTACTACTCATCTCCGCATATAGTGACTCACCAAAGAAAGTGAAACGAGATCTTCCTAATTAATCTTCTCCAAGATATACTTATGCAACATATTCTTCCATATCAATTTCCGTAATCAGTGGACCTTAAAAAAATAAAAGTTTCATTAAAATGGATCCATAATCGAATTGGAGGGGACTTTTTTTAATATCATTTGAATGTTTAAAATACTCTCAAAAAAGATTATCTACGATTTTACTGTTTACGTAAACAGTGAAATCGTAGCTGATCCTTTTTAGAAAATATTCGCATTTTACCTTTATCTTGCTTAGTAGGGGAGGTGGGGGCAAGACGGGGTTGGGGGCAAGACGGGGTACCTGCCTTAATTAAGAAATTAATTAACCAATCATGATCATTTTTTGCATAACATAGCACCGTTACAATAGTTTTTGATTGGCCAAGTCACTGATTGATGAAACCGAGTTTTTTATTTGTTACATAAAAACAACTGTTTTTGACAATTTTCTTGTCATTTTTGCATTTTATTTAGAACGTGTTTGCTATTTTAATAACAACATTTTGTATACTATATAATTTTTTTTATGTTCAACCATGATTACACTTGAAGTTAAGCACTTGGTTATTTCCGTTTCGTACTTAATTTTTAGAAATTAATTTTTTAATGAAATTCTGTATGCGGGGGCAAGACAGGGTATAGGAAGTGAGGGCAGGATAAGGTACTGAAAACCAATCATTTTTTTATTTTATGAGAAAAAAATCTTCTTTTGGTGATTTTACACAATATTTATAACGTTTTGTTACGTAAATAATATATTTTAAATACAGGACCAGGTAACCACTTGTTTATTTTTATTATAAAAGTTGTTGTTTTTTGAGGTTAGGTTTGTAACTTAATTTTACATGGGAGAATTAAAATTACGCATTAAACTGGTTTTTTAGTTTATTTTATAAAATCAATAAAGGTGCTTGCGAAATTTGTAGACAAAAATAGGTCGATTTTTATACTACCCCATCTTACCCCCACGTTTTGTAAAATGTAAAATTTTGATTTTTTTACTTATTCTTAATTCTATATTTAATTAAGTAACAAATGTTCTAAATAAGACTTTTTCATGGAAGACTGATTGCTAAAGATTATTATTATAATAAATAAAATATTTTTGAATCGATAATATTAGTTTTATTGAGCTTCAAACCTTAGGTACCCCGTCTTGCCCCCACCTCCCCTACAAATTAACCAAGAGCATATTAGCATAGTATAGTGATATATATACGATGTGTTGAGGATAATATCAGTTTTGACCTTATAGGCAATGTAATTTGGATCTTTTGACTGTATTACTATATGGTCAATACAATGTTTGAATAGAGATAACATTAAATCTTTCAAAAAAGGTACAAGAAAAAAGCCATTTCTTCATATTTATTATAAACCTTATTTTTATTCTTTTCAGTTATTGTAGTTAATTCTAGTTTTGGCATGTTAAACGTAGAAAAAATAGACAAATTTAGTCAATTCTGGTTTCGACTAGTTAATTCTAGTTTTGCCAAAGGGGCCTTGTCGCAAACTAGTTTTGACTAGGCAATTCTAGTTTTAACTGCCACCGAGAAAAAGGAACTGTTACGAGTTTAGTTAGTAACGAAAATTTTGTTCACCATCAAAACTGATTGTTACTACAACAATCCTAAATTGTTACACTGAAAAAAATACTGTGATCAGATTAGACATTTGAGTATGGTTGACAGGTTATGTAGGAGTTTGACAGAATGCATCGGTGCGCCACTGTCGATTTTACCTAACCTTACAATGTCACTCGCGGTTTCACACAGTCGTATGGCTAAAACACAAATACGTATGGCAGTTCCCAAAACAGCAATAAAATATTGCCAATCTGCCCATAATTATTGCAGTTCCACGGAAATATTTTTTTCAGTGTAAGATTACAAAAACCTTGCTACAACAACAAATCGGATTTGTCAGTTTTATATTAACTTTAACAATCCGGTTTTTAAATCCAATAATTTCTTGTTTTCCGTGTGGTTTCTGGTTTTGACGGTAATATATATACAAGAACACTTATTCGTACAAGGTGTTGTACAGGTTCATAATATCTAACCAACAAAATTGTAGAGAAAAATATCATTACGATTTTGTAATATTACTTCCATACAACAATGACCGTGAAGTTAAAGGCGTTTGTTAGATGACTTAGATGCGAGTTCGAAATTCGTCAGTGCTCATTTGTTTTGTTTTTTGAACCTGCACAACAACGTGTACGAGATCTTGCACTAGTAAGTGTTGTTGTAAAAGATCTTATGCATTAACCAATACAAGAACTTTTTGTACACAATTTTAGGACGTTAGCAGCCAATTATTAAGGCGTATACTTGTGTTTGCGAAGCCAAAGCTAAGCAACTATTTACTATTTTTTCACAGTCATTATAATTAAAATTTTGAAAACGTTCTTTACACTTTAAAATACAATATTAAAGCTACAAAAAGAAAAAATTGTTCTGTTTTTTAACTGTTATTTATGATTCGTAGAAGGCGCCAAAGAGGTCTCAATTTTGTAAGAGTTTGCAGTGCCCCCGATTGCAAAAATCTAAACGAGAATTTGATAAATTGTTTTTTGCATGTTGTTAAAAAATATATTATCTAGTGGACTTGGCAATAAAGTTTTCAAAATTTAATCATTTTCCATTTTTTACTCTAGCCAAGAACTGTAAGAAAAAAATCACTAATTTTTGATTGTTTAAACCTTGACTTTAAATTTTAAGAGGACGCCATGTATGGTTAAAAAAAATTCATTATTTTTAGCATATTTTTTGAATAAGGATATTATTTAGAAAGTGGTTTTTGGCTTTACAGATTCATTCTTGGTTGTGAAAAATAACTTATTACTAGATTGCATTATGGGATGATACTTGATATTCTAAAGGTGCTCTTCGTGTGACGGAAGCGTTACACTTAAGCTAAAGGCCATATCAGCCTTACGCAATGGTGAAAGCATGATTGGATTAGAATAATAATTGTCACTGACGTATACAAAGAACTTTTTAATTGAGTTCATAAGACAATAGATTAATAGCAGTTTAATGAAATTCTGCCAATTGAAAGTTCAAGCTAATGAGATTTAGAACAAATTCATGCGTCTCAATTATTGAAGGTAAAAAATGATATTTTCTCCCGAGTGCGAACAATCCAAGATTTTACACTTAGGCAATCGTTTATGTTTTTATAAAATTTAAATTTCCTTGATAAATTATCAGTCAAGATATACAATCCAGAAATTAATCATGCGAATTGCAACAATTTTTTAATTTGATTTTCAATTACCTTTTATGTAACTGATCTCAATATTTCGAAAGTTATTATACTGATTCTAAGAAGATAGCAATAAGTTCAGAATAGAGAGTGAACGTGACAAATTCTGGGGCAAACGAAACTTTTTCTTGCCATGTAGAAAGAAGCACGTATTCGTTTTGAACTACTTACAATGCAAGTGGGGTGAGCAATGATTTTTGTATGTGTGACTACCCTACAATATGTGACTACCATTCCTATATAAATACTTTCATTTTGATTCAACAGGACATCAGTCTTTCATTCGTCTCGTTCTGGAACCTTCCGGGCACTCAAAACTTCAGATATGGTCACCAAGGTGAGGCTTCAAATCCTTGGAAAAACAACTAGAAAACTACTGAAAATTTGTGCATTTGAGTGATAAATAGCTGTGCTAACTCGCGAGTGACCATATAGAAGTGTTTTTTTTATATAAAATACTAGAAGGATGTCCCAGTTTTCGTCCACGTCCCAGTATCCGTCCACTTTATCATAATTTCGAATATTTTCGCGTACATAGGTTTTTTAGTGCATTTAAATACTATTACCATAATCTATGATATCTTGAGCTCGCTTTACACAAATATTTTTATAATTTTACGACTAAAATTTTACCTCAATAAATTCAACAAGTTCCCGTGTGCCGTCGAGCACCTTCTCACGTGTGAAAATAGTGATTTGACACAAGTGAATATCTGTGAGGTTTCTGGTCATAAATCGATCATATGATTTTCAAATAGACTTACAATAGTATTTATCGCTAAAGCAGATAATAAATTATGGCGTTCACCCCAAGCCGAATGTACGCAAACGTTTGTCACAATTTGGAAAACGCGTAACTTTTAAGAATAAAGCAGAAAGTACGTATCTTTGTGGAAAGGCTTGAAAACAGCTTACACTGAGAAAAATGCATATATTCAAACTTAATATTTTAGACATTAAAATTAATATTTTTAATATATAAGATGATACTAAGTTTGAATATCTAGATATTAATACCATATTACTACTGGTACCAGAGTGTACCATAATTTTGATCTGTCGATTCCGTAATTTTGTTTGACCGAGTTCAGACTTGCCATCTCTCACTCAACGCATCTGCGAATGTCTGCACTGAAAAAAATTTTTAGTCATATCAACAAAAATTTTGTTGGCTCAACCAAATTTTTAGTCATAGTAACAAAAATTTGGTTGGCTCAACCAAATTTTTGTTGCCATGACTAAACATTTTTTCAGTGTGTAGAAAGTCGTATGATTGGTCCAAGTGAGCGGGGTGATTTGAAAAGCTTTAAATTAAGCTATTTCAATCACCCCGCTCATTTTGACCAATGATACGACTTTCTAGAGACTTGGGCAGATGTGTTGGGTGAGGTGTTGTGTTTATAAAAGGAGAATTAGAAAACGTGCTTCTTTCCACTAGCGTGTTGACAAACTGAAGACGGAAGTGAGGAAGAAGCAATTTATGTGATTGGTTGAAAAGAGCGGGCTAAGTTTAAAAAATATCCGTTAAGAAAGCATTTCAAAATCAGCACGTTCTTTTCAGTCAATGAAAAGAATTTTCAATACACTTACGTCTACGCTGAAAATCTGGCAAAACTGACCGAGTTGGCAACGCTGCTCCCAGTTAAAAATTCCTTTAAAGGATCTTTTAAGGATCGTGTCATGAATCTTTAAGGAACATTAAATGTTCCTTTAAGGATCCTCAAAGGTCCTGCAATAATTCCTTAGAGGATCCTGATACGATCCCGTGACGGTATTTGGAACAACGATCCTTCACAGGTTCCCGCGAAGAAACGCATAATGTACATGTTCTCATGTAGGTTCCAACGCAGGATGCTTTAATAAAAATATTTTGGATAATTTTTTTTAACTAGTAATTGATCAAAATTATATGTTATATTTGACGAAGGATTCTAGAAAATTAAAAACTACTGCGCCGTAAGTATAATAGAAAGCAAGTTCGACCAGAGTGCATCATGTATTCAGTTCTTTGAAAAACTACAAATGTTCCTACATAGGAGGTTACTTATTTTCCTTTAACGAGTCCCTCGTAGGACCATAATGCAGCTTGGGATCCTGTACAGGTACACGCAGAAACCTGTGAAGGATCGTTGTCCCAAATTCCGTCAAGGGATCGTGTCAGGATCCTCCAAGGAATTATTGCAGGACCTTTGAGAATCCTTAAAGGATTCTTAAAGGACCTGTCCGGATCCTTAAAGGTTCGTTCACGAACTAGTGCTTTGTATGTAAAATAAGTCCTATAAATTTGAAACTGATTGGTTTAGTCGGTTTTGAGAAATTTTGTCCACCGCAAGGGTATTTATTGAAAAATGTTATTTTGACAAAAACGCATCCAAAGTTTTTAGAATGGAGTTGTCCAAACTTTTAACAAAAGATTAATTAGATTCGCCTGAAACTTGTTACTCGCTGGTTTTTGGGGTCGCTAATTACGAATCTGACTTCAGTTCTTTCAAATTAGAAATGGCGGATTCAATATGTCTGACAAAATTTTTAAAAATTAATTGGATTCGCTTGAACTTTGTTACTCGGGGGTTTTCCTGGTCGCGAACGTTAGTTTTTGAAAAGTCATAATAACGGATCCAATAAGTCAAAAAAAAGTTTTTAAAAAGTTTTTGATTCACTTGAATTTTTTTATCTGGAAGTTTTTTTCTGTCGAAAACGTCTCTAACTTATAAAGTTGTATTTGCCTACGAAATGTTCTACTTTTCATTATATTGTCTTGCATTTCGTGTAAGTCCATAAACCTCCCAAATTTTTGACAAATAGCAATCCTGTATCTAAAGTCCTCATAGTAAATATGAAGCGGCTATCAAATTAAAACATACCAACCAACACTTTGTATTTAATTAACTACTATTCACAAAAAGAAAATTTCGGTTTGTAAAGAAAAAAAAAACATTGTTTTTTGCTTTTTGGTGTGTTTCAAACGCTTAAGTGGACGGATATTGGGACATCCACGGTATTTCTTGTATTATTTTCATGCAAGAATAAGATTTGTTGAAGATAATTATTTGTTGAGCCTTTATGAAAATTAAAGAAAATTTTTTTTCTTGATTTGCTTAAACCGCAGTGATCAAAAGGCGTTGCGAATTAAATTTGATTTCACCACAAGATTAACACATAATAATCTAAAGGGCCATCTATAAATTACGTAACACGTTTTTTGATAATTTTGAACCCCTCCTTCCTGTATGTAACAAATCGTAACAAACTCATTTTCACCCCCTCCCCCCCTATGACTGTTACGTAACATTGAAAAATATTTTATCACCTTGTGTTTTACAAAAAGTTTGCTTGTTTTTCACTAAACATTAAATAAATTCAAGGGATGTAGTTATAATACGAAAAGTTCTTTGTATTTTTGTACTAAATTGATTCAAAAATTCACAAATGTAAATAAATTTAAAAAATTTTTAAAAAAGTACAATTTAAAATGTATTTTTAACAATGGATAAACATATTACGTAATAAGGTCAATTAGCCCCCCCCCATGAAACAAGTAGTAACATTTTCTCAACCCCCCCTCCCACTAAACCTGTTACGTAATTTATGGATGACCCCTAAGTTTTAATGTTTTAGTGCAATTTTATCCTTAACGTTTTTTGGTATTTCTGAATATATTTCTACTCAACTGCGTTACAAAATTATCCTAATGCATTAAATGGCAGATATTTATACCTACCCTAATTTTAATTAAAGCAATCAGTGGCGGTTTTACGTGGGGGCGATCGGGGCGACCGCCTCTCCCCCCGAGAATCTTATATTTGTATAAGAGAGAGAGAGAGATAGCACTATGGTGCTATCTCTTTCTATCCCATATATCGCCCCTCCCGAACACTTTTCCCAAAGCCGCCCCTGAAAGCAATAATAGTACATTGTGTACCGAGGAGGCAAAATAAGGCTTTTTTCGCAGAGCGAGATTTTTCCATACGAAGGGCAGACGAAGCCAACGAGCCAAAGGCGAGTAAAGAAAGTCAAAGCCGAGTATTACAAAATTTTGCAAGGCGAAAAAAGTTTGTCTCCGAAGTGCACATGTTGCCCATATTGCTTTATATAACAAAAGCATTAAAACATCACTGACTGACACTTTAGTCAGACACTTTGTCTCGTAAATGAAACAAACTTCTAACGCAATTACTGTTGATTTTTACTTTATAAACTTTGTAATATTAATTTATTAATCGAATTTAAATTAAACTTAATTCGCGAACGCGAACGAACACGAAAATAGTGGTGACAGTGAGTAACTTGCCAGATTTGGACCTGTCAAACCTGTTAACAAATAGAATTTTTAGGTTACATCAGTTACGTTTCAAAAACAAATATAACCGAACTACTTTCACAAGTGACACAATGATGGCAACACTTTATTTCAAATAATAAACGATATAGCAAAAATTTTCGAAATTCTAAATTGTTAAAAGTGAATGAATGCGTATGTGCAGATTATGAATAAGTCCACTTTTGCGTACAGTACGTAAAAGTATTCTTTTAAGTACTACGCACATGCGCAGTAGCAGCCAATTGCAGACAACTTTGTTTTTTGTGTTCCTGTTATTATACTTAGTCTTATTAAGGACATTTTTAAAAAACTCAATTTAAGAGAGCTCTTTTGTCTACTATTCTTAATTTTAGAATTATTTTATTATTCTTTTTTACACATTAAATCAAGTTTTGGTACAAATAAGTAATATTTTTCAGATAATTGTCATCTTAGCAACTTCCATGATGGTGGTCAAGGCAAGCCTAGTGCCAGCACCACCAGTAGCTATTGCTTCACCAGCTCTTGTCAAAGTTGATGATTATGACCCACATCCTCAGTACACTTATGCTTACAACGTTCACGACAGTTTAACAGGGGATGCAAAAAGTCAACACGAAACCAGAAATGGAGATGTTGTCAGTGGAAGTTATAGTCTGATCGAAGCCGATGGAACCAGAAGAGTTGTTGAATATACCGCAGATCCAGTCAATGGATTTAATGCAGTTGTCCACAGAGAACCTGCTATTGTCAAAGCCATTCCAGCAGTTCCACCAGCTCCTGTAATTCCAGTAGCGAAAGTTGCTCACCCCTATATAGCTAATCCCTATGTTGCTCCTGCTCCTACATTTGCTTTTCATCACTGATCGACAATTTTCTGACCCAATAGTCCTAGTCAAATTATTGTAAATATCTATTTTAGATATTAGCTACTTTTTATTACACTCGTTATTATGAATAAATAATTAAATATTTTTTATTAAAAATACATTTTTTTATTAAAATAATATTTATGAAAGATGTTACAGAAAGCAATTTAGGTTTTAATTCAATCACATCGGTGATTAAAATTGACACACACAAAAATGAGTTAAAGAATTTAACAAGGTTTTTCTGAGCATCAATCATTATTTGTTTCAGTAGAAGTCAGAATGAAATATATGATGTAAAATAAATTAAAATTTATTATTGGTAGAACAAACATAATGACAATTAGTTGTTCCTACAAAATTTTTAAATTTAATTAGAAGCTAAAGAATAATAGATTTACTTGTTGTCCATCACTTATTTTTTGCTATCTTTTAACAATCATGACAATTATTTTATTATCATTTGTTTTTTATTGTTCCTACTCTCTAAATCTAAATGAGTATAATGTCGCCTACAAAATAAATTAGTAAACATTTCTATTAAGAATTATTAAAAAATTACTAATTTTTAGTAAAAAAATAACAAATTGATAGTAAAAACTACAAATTCACATTATTCAATTCTTACTAATTGTAAATTTGTAGGTTTTTTCTTACTAAGAATTAGTAATTTTTCACTAATCCTTAGTAGAAAGTTTTACTAATTCATTTTGAGGACGACTTTTCATCATTTCATTAGTAGTTTTTCACTAATTTAGATTTAAAGAGTATTCTTGACTATTTGTTATTAAAAAATTCATTACAATTTTTAAAAATACAGAAATATTACTTGATTATTATTTTTTTTTTAAAAAACAATTCATTTGAATACATTATAATTAAATATATATATTTTATCATTAGAGGTGTATGAGTTACGACACTTGCTGGCATTTCGTGCACTTTTCAGAAACTTAAGCAATAGCCGTGTCTGGAATCGCTAGTGACGGTAAATGGGCCACTGACATTGAATTGTCCATTTTTAATTAAACACTCAGTGCCAAGGCACTGAGGCACTTTCACCCTTGCTATAACTTCACTCAACGTAATATCTAATTTGTTGAATTATTCTGCAAAACCTGTTTTGCAGCTCGTCTGGAATTCTCGCAAGCATTAGAATACGTAATATACACTTATTTAGTGGTCAAGTGTAAGGACGACAGAAGAAAATATTCTTACTCTGATCCGTTATTCAAATTAAAATTATGAAATTTTGTATTATGTTTATATATATTAAGATACGTTCACATGTATATAAGAGTATATAAAACCTTTGTTGCTAAAAATAGTATCTATATTAAAAAGCAAAAAAAAAAAAAAACAATGATTCAAAAGCGCCAGTAAGTAGATAACAGAAAAAACTTAGGAGCAGATTAATATCAGTAGTATTTTATAGGATACTTAATTTTAAAAGCATCAGAAATAAAACTCCTAGGTTCATTTTGCTAATTAAGAAAACCTTGTTTTTTAAACGTAAAAAAGAGTACTAAATTATCAAAATAAAATATAAAAATAAATAATACTTAAAGCAAATTACTCAGACGTGGACATTGTAAGAATAATTTAAATTTTAAGCATTTACAAATCTGACGTCAGAAACAAGAATTTACGTAAGACATATTGTCGTTTAGGCTGACTTTTGTGCGTTCGCACCACTGGAATAGCGACCTAAGCGATAATTTGACTTTCGTAAGTTCTTGTTTTTCGGACTGCAGGAATTTTATTAAATTTCACAGCCCCGAAAAAAAAAGTAGTCTGTCTCTTAGAATAAAAACCCCATTAACACCCATGCTTAGGGAAATATCAAAAAAGTGAAACCTGCAAACAGGACCGTGCATGAATTTGAATAAAATTACACTAGAGGGTTCGCTAATAGCTCAATCGATGCGTTTTCAAAAAATAAAAATAATAAAAAAGCTTACATTTTACCTTTTTTAAAATACAATTTTACAAAAAACAATTTTTTCAAAATTTTTAAATATAAAAAAAATGTAGTCAGAATTGATAGAACGGGTTCAAACGTATATCATAATTTGTCCCCCTGAGAGACCTAAAATTTTGTTAAAAAACATTGTTCTAACTATTATGGTTTTCGACATCCTGAGGCAGGGCCGGTTTTAGGGCTATTAGCGCCCTGTGCAAAATATAAAACGGCGCTCCCTTCCCTAATTCATTTTTTAATTTTCATTAATTCTAGATATTTAAAAAAACAAAACAAAATTTAAGTAATACTATATTACATAATAATAATAACCAAATAAACCAATGAGCAATTGAAAAATATTAAACAAATGGATTTAAGGTTATGTAACGCTAAATCAATCTAAAGTTCTTAATGAGGTGAATGAATATTTTTTAAAACCTATTTAACCTAAAACCATATAGCCTAAAAACCTAAGTCATTTCGCCTAAAATGCATTTAACCTAAAGTGTTTTTAGCCTTAAAGTCATTAAGCCTAAAATGCATTTAGCCTAAGATGCCTATAACATAAAAGTCATTTAACCTAAAGTGCATGTAACCTAAAGCGCATTCAACCTAAAATGCATCTAGCCTAAAACCATTTGGCTTAAATCCCATTTGACCTAATTTATAATGTAAAATTTAGTTTAAATGGAATTTCGGCCAAATGGTTTTAGGCTAGATGCACTTTAGGTTGAATGCGTTTTAGGCTGAATGAGTTTTAAGCAGAATGCATTTTAGGCTCAATAGGTTTTAGGCTACATGCATTATAAGCTGAATGCATTTTAGGCTACATGCACATTAGGTTACATAGCTTTTAGGCTATATGCATTTTAAGCTGAATACGTTTTAGGTTATATACATTTTAGGTTAAATGGATTTTAGGCTGAATGCGTTATAGGCTAAATGCATTTTAGGTTGAATGCATTTCAGGTTAAATGACTTTTAGGCACTTTTAGGTTAAATGCATTTTATAGGCGAAATGACTTTTAGGCTACATAGTTTTAGGCTGAATAGGATATAAGCTATATGGGTTTTAGGGTATATTCAGGCGCCTTGACTAGAAGTACTAGTCGCTGTTTACGAATCCAAACGATGTAAAAAGAAATAAAAATAATTTATCGTAATACATTTTAGATTTTAAAAATATATTTTTATTTACTAGTCTAGTAAGTACTACTTTTAGTTAGTTTGCGTAAAGTTTGCAACAAGTTTTCTCGTATAATTTTAAAAAATAAATTTTTTTTTCAACATGTATGAATTTTACTACATGCATATCTATAGGCAGTGTTTCTAATTTTCAGAAATCAAATAGTACTGTCTTTACATTTTTTCTAACATGTATCATCGCCCATCGCCCCCCACTGGATCCGCCCTTGATCTGAAGTCAGATTTAAGTAATTCATAATAGAAACTTCAATTTATCTATAAAAAAAATCGTCCACCGTGTTGGATCCGCGATTAAAATTTTTAAAATATTTAAATTTAGATAACCCCGAGTAGCAAGTTTCTAGAAAATGTGATTGATTTTTAATTTTTTTGTCCGCTATATTAGATCCTACATTTAAAAATGTTTAAATCTGACTTCAGATTTGTAATCAGCGACCCCAAAAAACCCCACGTTACAAGTTTCAAGCAATTTTCAAAAATTCGTCCGCCATATTGTATCCGTGTAGGTCCAAGGGTCCACGGTCCAAAAGTTGACACAAATTTGTTTTCCTGTGTAATTAGAAAATAGTGCAAAATATCATTTTGTAATGGAATTTAAAGAGCATAAAGATGCGGAAAGTATTAAATGAAATAAATATTCAATCATAATTAAATAATCTGTAGACATTTTAAATGATCTTATTATTCAAATTATACACTTCAATTACTTTCACCATATTTTCTGTGCAACCTGGGATTAAATTTGGATCAATAATGTGTAATTATGTAATAAATACAGTTAAGAAATAACATTCTGCATTAATTGAAGAATGTACCTGCCAAATAAGTCCTGTTGTACTTGAACCTGCTTCTGAGCATTCCTCGACTGGAAATGAAAATATTGATTCAATCCACTTCACAAGTATGTAATTTAAGTGTCAAATAAAATTATACCTACTATTGGAATCATTCAAAGCTTAAATGTAATGCAATATAAATCTGTTTTTAAATTTCTTTTTAAATTTTAGTATATAATGTATAATTATAGAAAGTTAAAATAAAATTGTATTTTAAAAAACATTGTACCTTTTTCTGTATAATTTTAGGTAAAATACTTATATAAATTAAAAACAAATTAAAAATTAATAGTTTATGAAATCATAAATGTAGGAAACTTGAACTTAAAGTTTTTAAAACAAATAAAATAATGTACATATTGTCTAGGGATTGTAAATTTACGGTTTTTGTTAATTACCGGTATACGGTAAAAATAAAATATAATTACCGGTTTACCGGTAGAAATATGGCTACCTGTGCTAAACAGTTATTAGTAAAGACAGCTATATTTTTAGCTGTTACACCTAAATTTTTTTAGCAATACGAAATCCAGCGATAATTTTAGATGGATCAGCTTAACATTTTTTTAGTGTATTATGATGGTTTTTATAATAATAATATCCATTCAAAATGTTGTAAAAATCAGAAAAGTTTATTTCAATGTAATTAAATAATATTTTTAAAATAGTGGGAACATAAAAACAAAATATTTTTTAGTAAATAGGGATAATATTTTTGATACGAATTTTTTTTTTTTTTTTTTAGAAAATATGAACGTAAAAACATAGACTGTCTAAACTTTCATCTCCGAATTGCGATCGGATTTTAGTGGAAAACAATCCAGCAGCGGAAAATGGACTTTCGGATTCAACACTACTTGTTGCTTGAATAGTTAGCAAATAATTATATACCGCTTGTAAGTACTTACTTTCTTCTTATGTTTTCTTCTTGAAAATACTTATATTAATTCCTTTTTTTATTATTTGATTTAAAGTTCTATTCTTCTCAATAATTGGTAAACAGTGGCGGATCCAGACAAGGTTTTTGGAGGGGGTATTGCATGAGAGAGAAAGAGATAGCACCATAGTGCTATCTCTCTCACTCTCATGGTTAAATATGAGGCTTTTGGGGGGGCCCAAGCACCCGTGGCCCCCCCCTTTGATCCGCCAATGTTGGTAAATCATAGGATCAAGTAAAATTTTTAGTTTTGAAAAATCCTTTTTCCTCCTCTAAAGATAAACAACTTCCCTTTTTTTAAGGTTGTGTTTTCAAAAATACAATCAAATACAGTTTACAACAATTCGATAAACTTTTAATTGCAAAAGATATTCAAACTTGTTTATAAACGAAAAAGCTCAAATTTCTTTATTTCAGGTCGATTATTATTATGCAATTAAAATACAAAAACCATTTCCTTCTTGCATGTATATATTAAAGTTGAAATTAGCAGGAGCAACATAAGCATAAGAAAAGAGAACATGCAAAAAAACATTTAAATAACAAATACAATTATGCAAAAACTTTTTGTCCGATCAACTTCGAAGTTTTAAACAATTATTCAGCTTGACGAGGGCTTTATTTTCAAAAAGTTTCATACCGATCTAATTGTTATTAAATAAAATAATAAAAGAATTTCAAAAGTGACATATTTACATAGTGGTTTAAATTCATTTTCGAATCATCTAACCTAACAAAATCCGTTAAAATTAGCCTGAAAGCAATTAATATGAAATTTTGTGTAGATTTACTGGCATCCCAGTGGGCAAAAATCCATATACGTTTTAAAAACGTTTGAAGAACGTTTTTAGAACGTTTTTTTTTATGACAACCAAAATTTTTGTTATCCCGAATAAAAAAATATAGTTGTGACAACCAAAAATTTTTGTTATGCCAACAAACAACACTGAACCAAATAATTTAGTTGTCTCAACCAAATAGTTTGGTTGAATAAATATCAACCAAATAATTTGGTTGGCTCGACCAAATTTTCGTTGCTATGACTAAACATTTTTCTCAGTGAAAATAACAGTATTGTTTCTAATAAATTCTTTATCAAAAATCCGGAAAAAATTCATATATATACATACAAATTTCATTAAAAAATTGAAAGTTCTCTAAAAATTTGATTCGATCTTAATATTGACAAATCTCATGTAAAAGATATTTAAGGTACGTGTTGAGAATTTAGTTGGGACTATACTCACTTGATGGGCTAACTTTTTATTAAGAATTTAAGAAGAAAATGGTTAAAAACTGAAAGTTCAGCACATGGCGGGGCTATTCTGGTACAAAACTATTTCAGTTATTTTATGAAAATCCGTTTTATTAAAACAGTAAAAAATGTTTCTGTGCTCTGGTTTAATTGTTTATGTTACGTTTTTGTCAGAAAATTGGAAATAAGTCAAATTTGTCAAACTTGACAAAGGGTGCATCATAACCTCGAAAACCACTTGTAATAATATCATATTATTTACAAGGGTTTTAAGTTAATTTCAATATTGCTTGATATAAAATAGCTCAAAACGTTATTATAGACCATATTAAGTCGTTTAATTATTCAAATAACACAAAATACAAATTTTGAAAAATTTCATTATTTAACTTTATATTTTCATAATTAATTTCTGCAATAATAATTCCTATTTGGAAATTTATAAAAAATTTGTCTATTAGGATATCTATTAAAAGGTTCCTACATAGTTTAATGCAAAAAATAAAATGTTTTCTTTATTTTATAAACAAAAATAAGTTTTGTACCATAATCAAGAAATTATTGTCTTGCCGTGCATCACTAGCTGTTGAGTCAACACCAAATCTAAAGTCCTGTTACAAAACAAACAAACCAACTTTACCTTTTGGAATCTTCAATATCATATTCTGAATTTACAGTAAAAAGTAGTTTTTAATTTGTTGATAAGGTTAACAATAATACAACTCGTCCTAGATATCAAAGGAAACAACCTAAATTTTCTTTACGACTGAGCAATGACATAAAATATGTGTATTGACAATTCCTCATCAGCTTCATACTTTCTACATTTTATTAGTGTTAATCTACTAATCTTGTATTGGTGATAATTAAGAAAGTCGTTTTGAATTAATTGTTAGATTTTTCAGAGCAATTTGAGCACCTTGATGATTCAAAGCTTATTATTTTCTCAGATGTTCTTTTAAGAATCATCTGTACAACAAAATAGGGTCACAGAAATTTTACCTGACAGGCTGTAGCTAATAATGTCCTAAAGTAATAGAGACTCTATTTGCAGCTGGTGTTCTGTGAAATACTTGATCCTGTGTCAAAATTTATCTTGTCCGTGGACCACCCGAAAAAGCGGAACAACCTTATATCCAGTCTTCTTTGGGAAGGATAATATTGACCTGAAAAGAGGGCTTAAATTTAACTCTTTTTGTTATTCTCTCTTGTTTCAAACTAATTTCCGGAATAGGAGCGTCCGTGATTTAACGTGCGGTGCTCACACGTAAGGGTCTATACCACATGGATCCGCTAACGAATCATCACGCCATTTGAGGTACGCTCAAACACACGCGACATGCACCGTAAGAACTTGCATCCGACAACCACTCCATAATACTGACTCTTCACTGCTTGTTTCCAATCTTAAAAATCCAAAAAAACAACCCTCTGCACAGAGAGAAAATTTGACAGGATTTACGTCAAGTATCTTTAGGGCAAATAGCCTCAAAACCATCGAAGCAATACCAGTTAAAGAACGACGAAGAAAGGTTGATATTCGAGGCCTGCTATGTTCATAGTCTATCGGGGCGTATAGACTCAACGATCAACTGATATTGCCTCGACGATCAGGGGAACATCCGCCAAATTTCGAGGCATGAGAAGTTGATCGTTGAGGCCATACGCCCCGATCGACTATGAACATAGCGGGCCTCGAATATCAACGTTATTTTCGTCGTTCTTCAACTGGTATTGCCTCGATGGTATATGGAGGCTATTTATCCCGTTTCAGTTGACGTGAATCCTGTCAAATTTTTTCTCTGTGTGGTTGATGAGAAGACCACCTAAACTTTTAGTATATATGTGTCATATCACACTAACTAATAAACAACCAGATCAATCGATAAAAAATACTCAAAATGGAGGTCAATGATCTCTTCTCTTATTCCAGTTCAGTTTGCTATTCAAAATTACTCCTAGATATTTACCGGATCCTGTAATTGAGATTTATTTTGTATAAAATGTTGGTCTCTTCAATTTGGGTTTCTTGTACTTCATACTAAAGATTACTAAACAGTTTCAGATTCAGGAGGAGGGTCATGGGGGTCATAACAGGCTCCTATGAAGAAGAACCATCCCTCCAGGTCGAGGGGGTATATACTCGCGTAATAGAGTGTACACCTTGTCAACCAATAAATACCCTCTCGCTTCAGGTACACTAAAGTGTTTGATGGACCTAAAATCCCCATCTACCCCTTCAAAAGTAACGACCTTGAGACATATTTCCATTTTCCAGACCTCGTCGGTATATATATCTGCGCCAGGGTTCGACTTCTCATGAGCCGAGCCTGACTGACGTTTTTCCGCTAATAAGTAATTTCCCTCGTAAATTTTGGGTTGATTTCTTGGTCGTTGATTTTCTGAGTTTGTCAGTTACCTCTCCCCTTTTCCATCTGCGCCAGTCGTCAGTTTACGCGTTGCAGGTTCAAATTCGAGGTCAGCGTGATAACCAATCCCAGACAAAGGACTGATAAGAAGGCGGGGGATGGATAGGAAGTTGATGGATAGTCGTGTGTTTAAAAACTGGTAATCGGGCGGTGTTACGTGTGAGACGTATTGTTAATTTGTTGCGAGTATTTTTTTGCATTAAGAAATTGTGAATTACCGTGTGTTGAGATACATTGTACAATTAACCTCATTAGTTCAGGACTTGGGTTACAGGGATTTTGATCATTAAAAAGATTTGAATTTAGTGGAATCATGTGGTATTTATTTGTGGTGTGAAGCAATTCCTGGGCATTTTCCTATTGAAGAGCGATCGAGAAAGCTTGTCGTCTTGGAAGTCCAGGTTGCGTTCGAGGATCTCATTGAGGATGTCTTCGAATTGGTCATCGTTGGTGAGTCGCGTCGTAAGTCGATTTTCATGTCGTTTTCATGTCAGCATCTTCATAGCCAACGAGGGTATGATTCTCGCGGAATCTCCCCTGAAGTTTTCTTGTGGGATTCGTTGTTGTCGTTCGTTCGAATAAATTTTAATAGTAATACAGTCATTTGTCCAGTTATTGAGTCTTAATTTAATTTCACTGAAAACTTTTATGTATTAAAATAATCTGCAGCGCGATTGTTTAAAGCCAATTTCAGGTTATTTAAATTCAATTTGGTATAAAAAAAAACATTGCAGATTAATTTAATCCAAAACAATTTTCTGTGTTAAAGTTCAATAGTCATTTACTATATTACAAATCTTTATGAGATGCTCCAAACATTTCATCTATATTTAAGTAGGGCCAGTAGGGGTACCTCTTTGGGAGTTAACTAGTTTTTAGTTTAGTAGCCGGATATCTGGCTGGAATTTTATGAAGTCTTTTTGCTTGTAGTATACTTTCAATACTTTCGCAAAAGTTCCTCTAGCTGCTCTGAGAGAAATGATGCGCCGTTAATATAATCAGAAAAAAGTGGTTGGACAAATGAAGTTAGAAAAACTACATAATACTGGTTCTGAACGCAAGCTTACTGACTGCTACTGGGATGTAGTTGTTTTACCTTGATTTTCTTAAGAAAACGATTAAAAACAACGATTTGTTGTGGGAACCATGATTAGTGGTGAAAATTGTCTTTAACTATAATGGTTGTTTATCGCAACGTGAATGACAAGTTAACGAAATATGAAATCCAGGTTGCTGTAACCAAACAAATTTAACTGACCCATGCTCTGTTTTACATGTTTTGTGTAAATACACGGAAAAAAAAATATTCATGAATTAGTACGGAATTTATTCATAAGTTTGGGGAAATAGAGAAAATTTGACGATTCTTAATGAGCTTTTATTAACGATTAACGAAAATTCAGAAGAAATCCCAAAACAGTAATATAGAAACTAAAATATGGTTCAGCACTTCATATTTCAGTAAATACTATTGAACCGGTTCCTGACTTTTAGAGCCAGTATCATTTTGACACAAAACTATTTTTAAAGATTGTTATATTGTACAGAATATGAATGTTATTTTATACAACTGCTAAATGTTATTTTGTACAATTTTTTAAAAAAGCTAAAAAACTTTGGGATTACAATTAAGTTCATTTTTTAAATAATTGTACAAAATAACAAATTCATTTTTCGAAATTGTACAAAATAACATTTAGCAGTTGTACAAAATAACATTTCCATTCTGTACAATATAACAATCTACGAATTAAGTCATGTGTCAAAATAATACTGGCTCGACTTTTATACATTAGGAGGCGTGGCCTCACGCCCACTGTCTTGTAGCGCAGTGCAATCCGTTGCTCGTATATAACGTATATGTAAAGACTTGTAACTGCGTCAGTGGCCTAGTTGAAACAGCGGTCGCCTTTAGAGTGAGGGGTCGCGAGTTCGAATCTTCCAGCTTCGGAATTTTCTGTTTCCGATTTTAAAATATTTAATTTAAATTACTAATCTATAGGTAAATGGTATTGAGGCCAACGACGAGCCCTTTTCGAAGCGGTCTCGACGGAGAGGTGGTACGGTTGATCACATGATGGGATCTTGTCAAAAGTGGGATTTTCGGAGTACTGTTGTTCATATATGCGCCGAATTATTAATTTTCTTTCTCGTTAATCTTGAATCGTCAATCTAAAATCAGTAAATTGACTAGAACCTCAAATCAAATACTTAGCGATGATTTTAATGGTGAATGGTTTTTATATAAAATAAATCTATATTTAAAAATAACTTTTGTATTTTATTAATATTTAAATAAATTTTCAAAACGTAAATTTATTCGGTATTTTTTTTCATAGAGAGGTTCTTTAATTATAATCGAAATATATTTGGAATTTCGTGAAACCGTGAGCAACAGTATCTCGGAGAGACGCACTCGACGGAGGCTTTCTTGGTGGATTGTTTAACGGATTTTATGGGAACAATAATCCAATTAATATTGGATCGATGGGGCTGCTTTGTTGGATCCTGGAATTTTTGACAAAACCACTATCCATTTTCTACCGAGACCGTTTCGAGGCAGTCAGCGTGGTCCAGACTAACGAGATAAGTACAACTGTGCTAAAATGATTGGTTTCCGAAATTATTGCAATATTATAAGCAATTTAATTTCAATTGCGATTTCAAGATTGCGAACATATTTATTTTTGTATGATTCAATCAGAATGTTCAGATCAACTTTATTGTCTAATTTTCTTTTTATCTTTCTCATCATACTATTTAAATTATGTTTAAGTGACTGAATTTACATTGATAGATTTTATTCGATTTGTTTAAATTTTCAATTTGTTATAAAAGTTTTGTAAAAAATATTTTATTTATTATATGAAAAAAGATGAGAATCGTTGGTACCAACAGAGTGAGCGAACGGATATTTTTTTATAATAGTATTTTGGTTCGGTGAACATTTTTGTTATTTCTAATGTATTTTATCTTTTTTGAAAATATATTGTTAAATTTAAATTTAGTCGTTTGCACAATTATTGATTTGATCATTTTGGCCTAATTGGAATTCTTCGTCATGACTCATGTTTAAAGTCAATAAGTACAAATTGATTATTTGTTTTCATGTACACTAAAACCTGTGATAAGTCACGAGCTCGAGGATAGGGTGCACTCCTGACAGGTCGCGAGAACAAAAGAAATTCCGAGAAATGTTATGCTGCCGTCTCCCCGCTCCACCTCCTCATCGCAAATAAAGTAAACAGAAATACTCCTGACAGGGCGACTCCTTAAAGGTTTTAGTGTATTGTCTTGTTTATGGATCCTAAATTTAGAAAATATAATTAGTGATTTTCACTTTCGGTAATTTAAAATATTTTCTGGAAAATTAAAATATTATTTTAAAATTTTTAATCATTTGAAATTCTAAGTTTGAAATAAAATAAATTAAGAAATAAATACCGAAATATACATATCGTGTAATCAAAATATAAATTTTATTTTCCATCTAATTTTTAAGAATTTTTCAGGAACTAGTTCATTATTTACCTAAAATATTTAGGTTTGAATTAATACTAAATTTTCTCCCTTGCCCCAAACTCAAGTACAAAGTTCAGTAATATTCAAGAAATTATTTTTTTCCGTGTAAAAAAGAACAAGATACAAAGTGACTGGACATTGGAAATAAGTGTTACAATTCATAATGACATTTTCCTCACTTTTAAGAAGTTATTTTTGGTGTTATGCAGATAACTAAATGTTGATTTATAGTATTTTAATGCGAGGTACACGATTGCTGTGATACTTTATTTGTGTTCGTACAACTTGAATTTGTGGCTAAAGACAAATTTAACCAGGAATTTCTCTTAATTTGAAGTTAAAGTTCTCTTGGACTTTGTAATATAAATTCTTAGCATATGTTGGTTCCTTTGTTTCTTTGCTTAATTGAAAGCCTTTTCCCAGTTTATGTTCTTCCAGAAAAGAATTTCTCCCATTTGAATTTCTTATCCGCATTGACTTTTCTAGACCGACGATTTCTTTCAAAAATAATTCCTAATTCCTCTCCGCTTCCATAGCTTTTAGGGAAGGTCCTCCATGCAGACTGGCGATCTTCCTTAAAGGAAGTGCATTCAATTTTTCTAGATGACTCCACTTGCTTTCCTGACCTGTCGCTTTTAACCTAAATTTTATAGGCCTGTGGTCCTTTTTGAGTTTTTTTCGAGACCATTCAATCACACACAGTCTTCCAAATCATAATATCCAATGCTTCTTTCTTACTTCCCACTTGGTCCTGATATCTTGCCCAAATTACGACTAAATCCCGTGTGCATAAACCTGTCAGAGGGAACGCATATAATATTTTATGTTACATGAGTTTTTGATCGATATTATTTATTAATGTTGGCAAGTATTCTTTTTGCGTTAATTAGGAATAGTATTAAAAAAAATGGTAAAAAACTATTGAGGTTTCTTAAATCTAAATAAGTGGAAATTTCACCTTTAAAAGTTTGAAGTAATTTTTCACCTATCAATAAAATAATCTTTTCACTTTGCGTACTAAGTAAATAAGTATTGTTTAATACGAAGTACAGTACTTTGAGTCTTAATTTCAGGTCAGAATTTCAAAATTTAAAATATAAAAAATTTAAAAATCGTTTACCAAATTGGTTCTGTCATTTTGAATTTTCGAAATCTAACCCAAGATTTATAATCAGAGATGGGCAAATCTATTTACACGAGGAAATCCTCGTGGCTGGAATCTATAATTTTGAAATAAATTGAACAATAACATGAAAGAATATTTAAAAACGCAATTTAAAAAAACTATTCTTTCCCCAAATAATCATAGAAAACACATTTCGACTCATTACACCGTCCGACACGATTTTTCACACACAAAAAAATCAAGCATTTTCGGAAACTAGGACCAAAAAAAAAATAACCGTGTCTGGCCGTTTTGCAAGATCAAGTCGTTTGTGGCTTCTAGGGGTGAAAACAACCCTTAAATTAAAAATGACAAGAGTTCTTTTAAAAAATATTCATTTTTCATAAAACTTGATATCTAGGGGTTTTCGGGGTCGCTGATCACGAATATGATGTCAGATTTTCAAAATTCAAAATGGTGGATCCAATATGGCGGACAACTTTTTTAAAAATAGATTCAAATTGCCTGAAACTCGTTACTCGGGAGTTTTTGGAGTCGCTGATTACGAATCTGATGTCAGATTTTTAAAATTCAAAATGGCGGATCCAATATGGCGGACAACTTTTTTAAAAATAGATTTAAATTGCCTGAAACTCGTTACTCGGGGGTTTCTGAGGTCGCTGATTACGAATCTGATGTCAGGATATTAAAGTTCTAAAGGCGGATCTCATAAAGATGAAGATTACAAAATATTTAAACATTTTCACTAATGTGTCTTTGCATATTGGCCATTTTTTAAATGACAAAGCAAGTTTTTGTAGTAGGTAAGTATATTCAATAATAGGAAGCTTAAATAAGATGAATTCATAAATATAAAGTGATTTTTTAACACTGCTTTTCAAAGTGAAAATATCAACGATTCGCATTTGTTTTATATAAATACTATTTTCTGTAGCAACGCAACTGAAAATCAAAATATAACAAATGTCACTTGTTTTCTGTTTGTACATCAGAATTGTGAGTGTTTTTTAATATAAATGGATTGTCCTAAACGTAATTTTTTTTGTTACGTCTGTGGACTTTTTGCTCCCATAGATCGTTTGCGAAATTTAAGAAAAAGTGTGATTAATGGTTATGAAGATTATTTTTGTTCGTCATTTATTCCAAACCTATGGTATGCACCAGAAGTGGTTTGTGAGTACTGTCATCGTGGTTTATTGGCATGGAAAACCAAATCTAATTCGCATAAATTGAAGTACGTTCAACCGACTATTTGGCTCCGGCGTACTGAACATTCTTCTGAAAGCTGTTATTTTTGTTTATCGCATTTAAAAACTTCTGGATTTCGGTTTCAAACACGAGAAAAAATTGATTATGCTAACGTAGAATCTGTAATAAAGGCACGGGTACGTTCTGATCAATTTCCAACAGCTCCTTCAGAAAATACCTTAAATTTTGATCATCTTATCACAGAAGAATCGGAAGGTAATTATTACCTCAAATTAGGGCAAAATTTAACCTCATTTAAAATCACTCTGAACATACTTGCAAAAATAAAAAGTAAAATATCACCAGCACCTATTTTCACTCTTACTTTTTTAGTGATCGAGGCAGAAATGTCATCTGAACATCCATCGCCAGCGTCGTCTGAATCTGAATTGTCATGGTCAGAATTAGATCCCAAAGAAGTACATTTTATAACACAAGCTGATTTCAACGACTTGGTTCGTGACACGAAAATCTCGAAAGAGACAGCGGAAATAATTGGTTGTCATGCATAAAGATACGGAAAAAAATTTTTGTTATTGCAGTGACATCGACGCATTGTTTAATGACATCGATTACCCTCATGCTCCAGAAGAATGGCGGTTTTTCATTGACTCTTCTGTATCTAGTCTGAAAGTAGTATTACTTCACATTGGGAATAAGTTTCCATCAATTCCAATTGCCTACGCTACAAATATGTCGGAGAATTATGAAAATATGAAGCTAATTCTGGAGGTTATCAATTACAATCATTACAAGTGGAAAATTTGTTGTGATTTAAAAGTTGTTGCGCTGTTGAGTGGTATTAAGCAAGGTTTTTCAAAACATCAATGCTTTCTGTGTGTTTGGGAGGGGCGAAAAAGAGAACACCATTACACCAACTTTAAATGAAATACTCGTGATATTATTTTGCCACCTCTTTACATTAAGCTGGGCCTTATCCGAAATTTCGTTCGTGCACTGGATCCTAATGGCGAAGCCTTCAAGTTATTGAAAAAAATCTTTCCAAAACTGAGCAACGCAAAAATAGAATCTGGTAAATTATCATATTAAGAATGTAAAATTTCTAATTAATTGATTCCATATTATTTTCAGGCGTTTTCAATGGTCCTCAAATAGCTAAACTGATTAAGGACGAACAATTTACGAAATTGTTGAAACCAATCGAACGAAAGGCATGAAAATGTTTTGTAGATGATGTTCAAAATTTCCTTGGAAACAGAAGGGCGGATAATTATGAAACAATTGTCAAAAAAATGATTTCTGCGTATGGTGTGATGGGTGTTAACATGTCACTAAAAATTCATTTTTTACACAATCATTTGGACTTTTTCCCGTCTAATCTTAGAGATTTTAGTGATGAGCATGGCGAACGCTTTCATCAAGACATCGCAACAATTGAGACTCGATACAAAGGAAAGGACATGCGACATATGCTTGGAGATTACTGCTGGTCACTTTGTCGAGATACGAACACCGAATCTTTTAATCGTAAAAATAAGCGTGTAAAATTTACGCGAAAGTAATGTAAGAATTCTTACGAGTTACTTCTACTGAATTTAAATTATTCTGTTAAATTTGTTCTATAAGTTTTACATACATCAATTTTCAAAGCTATGAATTCTAATCAAAACTTCGTTAATAACTTTAAAAGTTTTTAGTTTAAAAATCTTTTAAAATAAGTTGAGAATTCCCTGTCGAAAGAAAAACACTGAAAAATCACTGAGACAGAACCACTGAAATCCCAGTTGTTTTTAAGTGGTTTCTCAGTTGTGATTTGGGACAATTCGCCACTGAAAATATCTATTGTGAGGGTTGATTTATGACAGTTTGCCTGGAAGTCCCAAACCGTTTTATGGCCTTTACCCTCATAAAATGGAAGGATAACCTTTCTTTTTACAATTTTAAATAATTTAAATTATTTATTCCAATATTATATTTGTTGTTTAAGATTTTAGCCACTTATATGAATATATGTTATTACTATGAACATAATACATACTTCTATTCAAAAATCCAAAAATGACATCAGTTTTTTAATATCTGCTACCGTTTATGAGATACGATATTATTCATTTAAATTTAGGATTTTTGGGGAAATTTTTATATGTACGTAATTGTTAGAACTTACAGATTCTAAATTTAAAAGAAACAATTTTCTATCATTAAAATTTAAACAATTTTATTTGTTAAGAAACAAATTTTTCACAGGTCAATTTTTAATATATTCAAGGCCTCGTAGAAGGGTCCAGAGAGATCATAAAACTTGAAGACTCCTGAATTTAATTAAAAATCGGGAACAAAAATTTCTCTAATTTCGCATTAATAAATTTAAAAATTAAATATTAAAATTCTACGTGTTCTAACGATAAAGAATATCTAAAAATTTCCTCAAAAAAGTTATTTTTCATAATAATAAAAATAGCTTTGAAAATTTACTTTCCTTCAATTTTAATAGTTTTTAGAATTTTTTTTTATATTCCTAATCGTGAAAATAAGTAGATTTCATATTTTTATTTTTGAAATTTTAATTTTTGAAATTGCAAAAGTTTTTAATCATAAAAATTTTGGGTTACGGGAACCATAAAAGAAAAAAAAATTACAATCAGGAATCGGTGTTCGACCTGAATTTCCAGGTCAAATTTCTTGTAAATTTTTTTCGTTAAAGAGTCGAAGTTTACTCTCCTACAAAACTACTTGGCATTTAAAACTATTGTACTATTGTTACCCCAACTCCAAAAAAATTATATCTGAAGATATGCAGGTCAGACCACTGAAAAATCACTGGGCCAGTGGTTTTTTCAGTGGATTTTGAGTGGTTTACTTTCGACAGGGTATTTAATTGCAAAAAATAAAAAAAATCTCACAACTAAAGTTTGCAATTTAATTTTAAATTTGTATTCTTTATTTTGATCAACTATTTTAAATTCTGAAAATCTGCCATCAGATTCGTAATCAGCGACTTCAAAAACCCCAGAGCAACAAATTTCAGGCAAATTGGATCTATTTTTAAAAAAGTTGTCCGCCATATTGGCTCCGTCATTAGAATTTTGAAAATATGACATTAGATTCGTAATCAGCGATCCAAGAAACCCCCGAGTAACGAGTTTCAGGCAAATACAAATAAATTTTTAATTGTTGTCCGCCATATTGGATCCGATATTTTGAATTTTGAAAATCTGACATCAGATTCGTAATCAGCGACCCCAAAAACCCTCGAGTAACAAGTTTTAAGCAAATCTAAATAATTTTTAAATTTTTCGGGCGCCATTTTGGATCCGCCATTTTGAATTTGTAAAAATTAACGTCAGATTGGTAATCAGCGACCCCAAAAATCCCCGAGTAACAAGTTTTAAGCGAATCTAAATAATTCCTCAAATTTTCGTCCGCCATATTGGATCCGATATTTTGAATTTTGAAAATCTGACATCAGATTCGTAATCAGCGACCCCAAAAACCCTCGAGTAACAAGTTTTAAGCAAATCTAAATCATTTTTAAGTTTTCGGGCGCCATTTTGGATCCGCCATTTTGAATTTGTAAAAATTAACGACAGATTGTTAATCAGCGACCCCAAAAATCCCTGAGTAACAAGTTTTAAGAGAATCTAAATAATTCTTCAAATTTTCGTCCTTCATATTGGATCCGCCATTTTGAATTTTAAAAATCTGACATCAGATTCGTAATCAGCGACCCAAAAACTTCCGAGTAACGAGTTTCAGGTAAACTAAATCTATTTTTAAAAAATTGGTCCGTCATATTAGCTCCGCCATTTTGAATTTTGAAAATCTGATATCATATTCGTAATCAGCGATCCCGACAACCCCTAGATATTAAGTTGTATGAAAAATGAATATTTTTTAAAAGATCTCTTGTCATTTTTAATTTAAGGGTTGTTTTCACCCCTAGAAGCCACAAATGACTTGATCTAGCAAAACGGCCAGACACGGTTATTTTTTTTTTGGTCCTAGTTTCCGAAAATGCTTGATTTTTTTGTGTGTGAGAAAAAAAGTTAAATTTTGTCGGACGGTGTTATAGGCCAAGGATTTTTCAGCGGCGTTATACAATTTAATAAGAAGTATTTAAAAACAATTTAGTTCAATTTTCTTCAAAAACTCATCTTTTATTTATCTTTCAAGGTTACTTTAGGCAAAAAATTACGACATTATCTCAAGTTTTTGTGCATGTAACTTCCTTATAAAAGACATGTAAAAGACTGACATCATCAATCCTTCGAATTTTGAGCCTGGATGAGAATTTTAATAGAAGTTTTTAACAATCGCAAAAGCGCGAGGAGCAGAAAGATTCGGCTCTTCTTTCGACTAGATTGGTTTTCAAGTCGCGTAATAGACGTGAATGGTGCCTTGAAAAAGCATATGCTTGGAGGAGGATAGCAATGATATGAAGAAACATAAATGTGCGTTGGTACATAGTACTTTGTTATGAGGAGGTCAACGGTAATTCTAGGTGGGGCAGCATTTGGGTGCAAATGTAAAGTTACCATTATACTTGTCACGACCAATATATATAAAAGACTTGCCGATCTCATCCTCAGACATCAGTTCTTCTGTGATTCTCCTCTTATCAAACATGTCTTGCAAGGTAACAAAAATTTCAAGACCAACATTTTCCCGAATGTTTTATTTCCTGAACTGAAATGCAAATACAAAGTCGTGTTTGAGCGTTTAATTTATTTTAAAATTTAATAATAATTACAAACAAGCAAAGATTATATAAAAGAATGTGTTTCAAAATTTTAGGAAATTAAAGATTAGATATTTATAAAAAGAAAAATTATAAATTATAATTCTATTCATGGTGAAGTTACTTTGTTTAAATTGATCTTTATAAATAATTAAGAAGTAGATGATAGACGTTCTATTAGCGTCAGGATCAGGTGAAGAAGAAACAAATTTTTTGTTTTTTACAAAGTGTCAGACTTTTCTGCTTATATCGGAGCCTTAATCAGTGACTTGTTTATTTTTATAAAAACATTGAAAATGTGTGTTACAATGGGTGTGTGTTTGAGTTGTAATTATTTGTGAAAACTTAATCTACTTTTCACACATCACTTAAAAAACACATAAAACTTAGATCCTTTCCATTATTTGTGCTGTTGAAGTTCGGGAGAAAAGGTATTCGGGAAAATGGGTTTCGGAAAAATGTCCATTCGGGATTTTGCATTCGGTAAAATGGGCGGGTATCTCAAATAGTAATTAAAGATAGATCTGATGTAATAATTTAATGTTTTCTCAAAATTATTTCAAAAGAAATGAATTTAAATTAATCAATTCTATTCAAATTGTGTAGTTTTAGAGATGGTACATATATCATTCACACGAAAATTATAGGCGAATTAAATACCGGCTATTTATATTTTACATTGACATATTTTAGAGCATTTTTAAAATTCTTCGAAATTCCATTAATTTTATTTACTTATTACAATTTACTTAGTAAATTAATAAATTAAAAAGCGACTATAATGTATTTTAAGATGTTTCCTTTTGTATAGTGTGCTATATTATCCGAGGTAATAACAAGACCATCAACTAAAGTAAAGTTAGTCAATCTTTATGAAAGAAATTTCATATATTTTTTAACCGAAGTCACTAAATAAGAAGAAAAAGAATGTCTCTATATAAGTTTTAAAAAGTCTTCAATATTGCAATTTTAATCTATTATAATTTATTCTTTTAAAAGTATACTTCTAAAGATTTAGATAAGATTTTCTTCAAAGATCCCTTTCACATAAACCCCAAATAATGCTACCATTATTTTCAGATTATCATTTTACTGGGAGTAGCAGTTCTAGCACAAGGAACAGTAGTGCAAGTAGCTCAACCTGTTTCCCTAAACACAGTTCCAGTAGTTCAAACTGTTCCAGTAGCTAAAGTTAACGATTACGATGCAGTTCCACGTTATAGTTTTGCATATGATGTTCAGGATTCAATAACTGGAGACTCAAAAGCTCAATACGAGACTAGAAATGGAGATATTGTACAGGGCAGTTATAGTCTTATCGAAGCTGATGGAAGTAGAAGAATAGTCGACTACACTGCTGATCCAATTAACGGATTCAATGCAGTCGTCAGTAAGGAGCCCGTACTTTCAGCAGTGTCTGTGCCAATAGCTGCAGGTTCTCCAGTGGTTCCGGCTGTGTCAGTAGCTCCTGCAGGTTCACCAGTAGTTCCAGCTCCAGCTCCAGCTGCTGCAGGACAAGTTCCATTTGTTCCAACTAGCGGTCCAGACTCAGATGTTGAAGTTGTTGAAGCTAGATCCGGACGGGTTAGAACACCTGAAAATCTTCAAGTGAGGTCAAAAGTAAATGTGAGAGCTCGTGCTAGTTCTTTAGTAACTTCTAGAAACGACAATTTGCAAAGATTTGTAAATGTACCTGTTTCCACCTATCCAGCCTACTCGGCTTATTCTGCATCTTATAGTTCTCCATTCTCGTTTGTCTCGCCTTCTGGGAGACTCACCTATGCCCCCTTGACATCCCTTTAAACTTCATCCCTGTGTTATCTTTTAAAATTTCACCTCATTAGGAAAACAATTATCTTATAAATAAATATTTTTGCAAGCATGTTTTAATTTGGATTTAATTTCTTGCCCTACTTGGTAACTACACAAAAAACTTCATTTAGTTTCGTTGTGCATTATTTCAAAATTAGTTCAGTTGATGACAAACTTCACATTTATTAAGATGAAAGCAGTAATAGTTTATCGGTAGTTGGACAATAACAATATTTCTTTGGCGCTCATTAAGACTTGAATCATCTTCGCAGTTTATTGTGTGTTACTTATCAAATGATGCAAATCAGGGCCAGTGTATTCAACATTTTTCAGGTGTGAATTTTTGGTAGAGAGGACAGAAGAAAAGTGTGAAAAAGAGGGTGGGGAGCAAAAGCTTTTCAAAATTTCAGGTATGGAATTCCACGCTTCAATTTAGGGGTGTCAAATATCGATAAAAAAAACTATCGATAACTGTCGATAGTTTTGAAAAATATATCAATAGTTATTGATAGTATAGAAAGTTTACCCCCTCCATAAGTCTATGGCTGGAAAATAAAAAATTTAAATTACGAAGTCCAAAAAATTACTTGGAATGAGATTTAACATAAATAAATATACCTATTTATAAATATATTACTTAACAAACAAATATTGAGAGTTTTGCCTAAGAAATTTTTAGATTTTAATGCAAAACGGGTTAAAATTATTTAATTTTATATATTTATATAATTAATATTAATAATATACAAAAATAACATTATTTTATAATATGTGACTATCCACGAGAAAACGTGCCTTAGCTCCAAAAAATAAATTTTGATTTTTTAATGTCAACCGACAGATTTTCACTTGCTCTTTCATTTCAAAAATAAAAAATTGTTATTTTAAAGAACTTTATGTGATATTAGCATAAGCGTAGTCCTATTGCATTTATTTCAATGCGTTGCTGCAACTTTAATCGCTCACCCTGTAAAGTTGACGTTTGGAAGCTAAGGCACGTTTTCTCGTGGACAGTCACATATTATTATTTAACCCGCTTCGCCTTAAAATCTAAAAGAACCCCACGGTACTTCAAAGAATTTAACATTGAATTAATTTATATTAATATATTTAATATGAAATAAATATTAATATTATTAATATTTAATTATATAATATTTCAGACCAATGCGTTAAAGAACAATGACAGCAACGTATTGGAGTTAACGCGTTACACTCAAAAAGTTACATTCTAGAATTGCATTTAATAATTAATTTATATTAAATATATTTATTTTTCAATTTTTTTTATTATAAAATAAGCCTAAAAACTAAGTTTATTATATAAAGTAATGTTTGAACATTCAAACAATAACATTTTAATCACTAGGGTTAAAACCCAAATGGGGTCACTTTTGATTACTCCAAAAACAATGTTCCCAAAAAAAAAAAAACTAAACGTGATAATGGGACTTTTTTTAATGAAAGCTGAAATATTAGAGCAAATTTCCTGTGCATTAAGGTTTTCATAAATTGGATAACAACGAAGTTAAACAACGAAAAGTGCAAAACGACCCAACCGTCCCCGGTCTTCCCTACATAAAAAATCTACAAGAAGATCAAAAACTGAAAAAAGATCCTTTATTCTAGTCGATTCTTCAAGTTGATCATTTATTGACAAAAATTTAAAAAATTTAAAAATAAGACACCGAATTGGATTGCACTTATATTTCTATTTTTAAAAACATATATTAGAAAAAATTTAAAGAAAATTGAAATAGCAAATAATGATATAGGTAAAAGAACATAGATACGTATTTTGAATATTCACAAGGTCTTCTATGTCAAAAATTGGCAAATGTTTACTTAGGCAAATTTTTGGAAGAATATAAAAGTACTTCAATGACTTTTAGTTATTAAAATTCTAAAAATAGTAATTTATGTAGATTCAAATGAAGATGTTCTTGACATATTGATGGCTTTCTATTATAAATATATAGAAACTTTGTGTTCTCATGAATATTTTAGAAATAGAACTATAAGATTACTAAGAAGAAACAGAATTTGAATAGTATTTGTGCCATTTTTTAGAGTCTAAAGTGTTTAATGCTAATTATAATTTTAAGTGTAGACTGCAACATCCTGCGGACCGAAAAAAGTTCTGGTAAACAAATCTGAAACATTGTGAAACTCGTCAAAAGAGAATTGTGAGCATCAAGCAGCATTGCGTATTGAATTCAAATTAAACTTCTTGATTTGTTGCCTTCGTTATTCACCTCTTTGTCAACACAATTATTCAAGTGATAGCATTGTAATTTCACATGTGTTCTGAACGATAACAAAATACTTGATTCTGCCTTTGGATGATGCAAAAAGTTCTGTTGAAATCACTGTTGAGTTATTAATTCTTCTGTAAAATGTTGTTCAAATTTGTTAATGTAAATAAACTAACAAAGACTTGGAATTTCAAAAAACGGTTAAAAGTGTTTTTTGTTACGTTGTGAACTACAGATTTTCATGAAAGTTTTAACATTTCAAAAAATCAATAGAATTTTGTTGACACGGTTGAGCTGGAGTGAGCCTATTTGAGAAGTATATCTTTCCATTTAGCTCAAATAAATGAAAATAATGTAAATGATCTTTGGAAGGAGTTCGAAATGAATTTACAAAATAAATTCGTCATATAAATGGGACGTTTCGTTGACAAGAATTTGCCAACCTCATCATACAAATTGGTTAGCACAAATTATTTAACACATTTGCAATACGATTGGCAAATCCTGGTCAATGAAATGTCAAATTTAAGTACTTGACGAATGAATTACTTGAATTTATTCCAAATTTCTTCTGAAGGTCTTCTACGCTGCCCAGATTGAATAAATAAATTATTTTTATCTAACATCTATATAATTAATTGTGCATTGGTGGACCCAGAAGTGGGGGCATGGGTGCTTGCCCCCCCCCCCCAAAAAAAACCTTGTCTGGATCAGCCACTGCAATTGTTTTCCTTTGTGTTCCTTCAAAATTATAAATTTTCAAAAATGCTTCAAATAAACTTTCTTCTATCTATAAATGGGCTATTCTATTTCAAACCATTTCACTAGCAAAAGACTATCGCGTGAAAAGGAATTTTTAAATCGGTTTAATTTGATTAAAACTAAATTAAAAATAAAGTGTAAAAGGCGAATTTAAAAGAGAATTTCTCAAGCTTTAAAATGCTACTAAACATTTTTTTTAAAAAAATTTCAATTTCATATAAAATTTTAGGTTTAAAAATTTCAAACATCCATATCTCAAAATATCTCTTTCTAATTCGCCTATTACATTTTATTTTTAATTCAGTTTTAATCAAATTAAACCGATTTAAAAAATCCTTTTCACACGATAGTATTTTGCTAGTGGAACGGTTTAAAATAGAATAGCCCAAATATATTATATACCTGATAACCAAACTTGGGACTGAGTTGCTTAAACGTGGAACCACATAATGAAGAAACCTAATATTGTTCTTAAAGAAACAAAAATTAGAGAGAGAACAAATGTATCCGAGTTGCAAAGGATTTTAATCTGACTGTAGAGATATTTAAAAGGAAAATAAATAAAATTAGAAGAACTGAAATTCGTGTTTGAATACCCGGCAGGAATTCTTGAGAAGAAAAGAATTTATATTTGACATTTACTTAAAATCGCAATGATTTTTTTTTATTAAACACCTAAATTTTCCTCTAATACTTACTTCCAAAAATAGAAAAGAATATTTTTGAAATTGATTCTGCTTTATTCAAAAATATTTTCTATCTTCTGAAACGAAATATGTTTTGAAGATTTTTAATTCCCAAAATTTTTGTAAAAAGTTGTGTAGCTAAAAGTGTTTTATTATAGTGGGAAATTATCTTCAATTTTTCTGATTCAATATAATTCTTAGTAGAAAATATCACTTAGAACACTGCTCTACGAGATTACGCGTGTTCATCAATAAACATAAGAGTGAATATTTAAGGTAGTTCTCTTGGTTCAGTGGTTCTCAACTCAAAATTTGTCACTTTTTACTTATTTTGTGATGCTTAATGAATAGCGCCAACTTCAAGGTGTAGAGTCTCTCTCTTTTGTATTTATTAAAAAAAATTAATAAAACGTCAAAACGTGTATTTGAAAATACTATTTTTCGAAATTTAGTACCGCCAGTTACATATTTCAAAACGGAATCTTATTCCCTATACTTTAAAATATAATTTAGTAGTTTTTATTTTTAAACCTAAAGAAAATTCATTGCGTGGTTAGCAAAATTGTATTTTTAACCATGGCTTCTGCTTTCTTCCATGTTAAAAAGTTTAACTTCATTCTCAAATATCTTAAGAAGTAGCACCGCTTCCAACTTTTTAAAAAATATCATTGTATTCGTTGAATGTTCTATTATATGATATTTCAATTAGAAAAATATTTAAAGAAATATTGTTTTCGAGAAAACTACCTTAACTTTTACTTTTTGTGTATGTTTTAATTGTAATAAATACAAAAATGCATTTGTCATTGTAGTTGCAACTTGAGTGAATGTGTTAATTCGATGTTAAAACTTTCATTCACTGTCTCGGCAAGTTTAAACTCTTTATTTACAATTTCTATAAAAAAATGTTTGTTATTTTGATAAAAACTTGCGAGGTTATGGTATAATAAATTTCAGAGTATAGTTTGTTGTACAAAATTAATAAAAAGATTGAGTAAATTCTTGGAAATGTAAAATAAACCTCAAAAATGTTTATAATTTAATGTTGTCATGTAAATAAATAAAGGTTCCCTATTGACAAAAATTCGATTTAGGATCCTATATAGATTCTTATAGGAAATCCACATAGATTTCGATTGGAATCTATGTGTTTGTGTGTTTAGGCGAGAGAATGCATCTAGGGTCATTTCTATGAAACTCTCATATAGAAATCATGTATAGGTTCCTGTATAGGATCCTATGTAGGACATTGATTCCCATGTACGAGAGTTTCATATAAATGCCGTCAGATGCGTTCTCTCAACTAATAGGGTCTCACCTATGTGGGTCGAGATATATGATCCTATGTAGGATCCTACCTAGGAACCTACATAAATTCCTATATGCTGACCCACATAGGAATTTACATCGGAATTTTCAATAAGTCGTATTGCTATATGTCAACCCTTACAGAACTCTATGTAGGAATGCGTACCAAAAGTTTGTTACGAGACTTATATAGGATCCTACGTAGGAGCCTACATGAATTCCTATATGTCAACCCACATAAGATCCTACGTAGGAATGCATACAAAATTTTTTGCGAAACCTCGTATAGGATCTTACCTAGGAAACTACTTGAATTCCTATAGGTCGACCCCTATAGGATCCTATGTAAAATGCATCCTATAGGAGACCTATAGGATAACCTATGTTTTCTTATAGAAAGCTATCTAGATCTCCTATAAGGATCCACGTGGATTCTTATAGGTATTTTCTATATAGAAATCTACATAAGATCCTACATAGATTTCAATAGGAATTTACGTGGATTTCCCATAAGAATCTATATAGAATCCTATATACGATTTTTCAATAGGAATATATCCCATACAAATACACAACTAAAAAAAATTTAATTATTAGGAAATAGGTTATATCAATTTTTCTAACTTTCAGATATTTTAAAAAAAGGAAAAACACTTTTGAAAATTAATAATAACAGGTACAAAACTATTTCAATTTTATTTTTTCATTTTACAGCTTTTTCCTTCACTACTTTCAATGGAATACAATTTATCTATTTCTTACAAAATGAAGTTCATAAAATGAAGAGAAATTTAGGTACCGAGATCGAATTGGACGGGTGCGGTGGGAAGTTGGTTACTTATTATTTTATTATTATGAATTTATTTCTTTACCTTATTTGTTAATGTTTATTTAATGTTATTCATTATATTTGCAATATTTTACTTTATTTTTACTTTGTTAAACTTTATTCTAAATGGTAATCTATGTACACTGTATAAGCTAGATTTGTTGATTGTCCTCAAGGTATCCTAGGACAAATTAAGTTTTATAATTTTCTTTTATATAATAACACAGAAATTCGAAAGGGGATTAAATTAACATTACGAGTAACGTTTTTCTTTCTATTTTGAAGAGTTTATTGTAGTAAAAATAAAAGTTTATATATACATAAATTGTAGTCGTGTATGTACAATGTACATACAACAATCGAAAACAACAGAAGATCTTTAAAAATCATTAAATAGTATAAGCTGCTGGGTAAGCAACAGAAGCCGATATCGGTAATGTTAGCCTCGTAGCAACAGCTCTTGGAAGAGTATACGTCACTGGAGCTGCGACATATTGAGCTGTTGGAGCAGAAACAAACCTTGCAGTGGGAACTGCAACTGACGCTGGTGCATAAGCATTGGCAGGTACTGCAACTGGAGCAGCTGCATAGGTAGCAACCGGTGCAGCCACAACTCTTCCTGCTGCAACAGGAATGGCATCAACTGCAGCAGTAGCAACAACTTTTCCCGATGTAACTGGGACAGCATTAACAGCAGCTACTGGCGAAGATACCAATCTTCCAGCTGGAACAGCCACTGGAGCAGCTACTTTTAAAGCTGGTGCGACAAGAGGAGCAGCAGCTACTGCTGGTTCTCGGTTCACAACAGCGTTGAAACCATTAACTGGATCTGAAGTATAATCGACAATACGACGGGTTCCATCAGCTTCGATGAGACTATAACTCCCCTGAACAATGTCACCATTCCGCGTTTCATATTGAGCCTTTGAATCTCCAGTTGATGGATCTTGCACATCATAAGCAAAACTGTACTGAGGCACTGCGTCCAAGTTCTCAATTCTGGCTAGTACCGCTGCAGCTGAAGCCACTTCAATAGCAACTAATCCCATCAGTAGGCATAAAAGTGACGTATTCTGAAATTCGTTCAATGAATAAATAATTCAATTTAAAAGAATTATAAACGAAGAAGCAAAAATTTATCAGGAAATTTATCGCATTTGAATAAAAAAGGAAATTTCCTGTGCAAATTAATATTGGACAAGCAGAAAATTTAGCCCATTACTGCAAATTTATCAAATTGAAAAATTTTGTAAACAAAGAAAAACATTAGTGTTTTGTAATAATTGCTTGCTTTTGATTTATTATACATATATGGTTTATCTGCAAAGAAGGAATAATCAGTGACATTACTCTCTAAATTTCTTGGATAAGTTTTTACTTCATGAAAAGTGAAAATTAAACCACTCCAATCAGAGTGAGAAACCAACTCTAAAAGAGTCAGATCCCAATCTATAGAGTAAATTTTCACTCAGTTCGAGTGGAAATTCACTTCAAAATAAGAATGAGAATGAACTTTTTGCTTGGATTGAAAATTCTATAAAAGTGAAATCTCACTCCAATCAACGTGAAAACCCCACTTTAAAAGAGTGAGATCTCATTCTTATGGAGTGAATTTTTACTAAGTTCGAGTTTCAATTCACTTCAAAATTAGAGTGAGAATTAACTTTTTGCTGGAATGAAAATCCACTCTATAACTCTGATTGGAGTGGCTTTTTCACTCTTCGTGAACTGAAAACTCACTCCAAGAAATTTAGAGAATATTCTTTAAGTTAATAATTCCTTAGTTTGTCAAAAGAAGTTACACGGAAAATTTTTTTTGGATAAAGTTTACCTTATTTATGATATTGACCACGGGTTTAAGTCACAAGTGCCTAATTGTACTCAAGATTTTAGAGAACTCTTCCCATATTTATAGTAATTTCGCTCAGAATTGACAGAAATATGGGAATAATTCTCTAAAATCTTGAGTACATTTCTGCATTTGTGACTATTATCCGAGATTTATCATAAATATGGTAAAGGTTTCCTAAAATATTTTTCCGTTTATTTAACTATATATTTGATACCGAAACATTAATATTTTGCTCTTTATTTAATATATTATAATACTGCAGTGTGTTAGATTATAATCATGACAATTAAATGAGAAAATAATGTTATCAATTATTAATTAAAGGATTAATCACGAAAAAATATGCGAATCTAAATTAGTAACATTTCAATTATTTAAAATCACTGATTCGTTTATGAAATTAATTAATAACTTGTAACTTATTTCCATTAGTAAAATTTGCATGGTTGCAGCCAATATTTTACTTAAAATTTCCCTGACAATTTCCTACATTCCAGATTAATTTGATTTGCTTATTCGCGGGCATTTTTTTAGTTTTTAGTAACAATGTTTCGTATATTTATTATAAAATTATTAAAAATAAATATTTGCTAGTTTAAAAACTATTGTCTTTCTTTAAAATGTTTAAAGAATAACATTCAATAATGTATTTAGTAAATTTAAAAAAAAACAAAAATTTTCCAGACATTCTTGCTTTCTTATATTTTCCCAGTACTTGAGATAAGACTTTCCGTCTTCACTAGCATGTATTGAATCTATTTTACTAAATAAATTAGTAGTTTTTGGCTAACAATAATTAATGATCTAATTTAGATACCAGTATTTAACAAGAATTCACTTTTAATTTACCCAAATTAATATTTATAATTGAACGTTTAAAATATACTTATGAAATTGAATATTTTTATTTTTGCACTTATTATCCTTTTTGACACTTAAATTCCAGAAAACACACCTTAGCAGCCATTTTCGCGATTCCTCTCTGAAGAAGACTTTTCGTAAAGAAAAAAAGAAGATACTGATGAAAACGTTCGAGTTCACAGCGCTTATATTGACGAAGATGTCACAATAATTGAACGACATGTTAGCTCCCACTTCAGACAATAGTTTGCAACTTTTGCAATTTCTCATTGCGCACTCGAAGCTATTAGCAAGGGTAGTTGGCTAAGGTCGCACATGACGAGACTAGGATGAAGGTTAAACGAATTCTGCGTATTTTCCAAGGACGTTACATAATTGCTGGATTAGTCACCCATAAAGAATTTTCAATTCGCAGTTAATCGTTTTTTGGTTAATAAATAAATAAAAAAAAATATAACAATAAAAATAAATAAATAGAAAACATTTCAGTAACAATTTTTACTTTTTATTGTTAAGTTTACGAAATTTTAATGTCAATTTAATAAAAAATGACTATAATAAATATTCATCTTGACCCCTTTCTCTTTTCGAAAAAATAGGAGGCAACTATCCTATTCCTGTCCCTCAAATTTGTATACCATTGACTGTTTTTGATATATCTACTCAAAAAAATAAAAGAATTAATTGAAACAATTAATTAATTAAAACTCAAAGTAAAATTATGCATGTAGGTAGACCAGTTTTTAGCATCAAAGAACATACTTTAGACAACTTTTAATGTGTAAAAAAAAGATAGTAAAAATTTACCAGCATCAAACTGTTTAAATTATTGTTTTGTATAATTCATCAACAGAAAGATTCCATGTGGACAAATAATTATAATTATAATATAGGTAATTATATTTCACATATTTTTACTGAGAGAAGCATTTCAATATAAGTGAATGTAAGTCGGCTTTTTACATCTAAATAATGAATATTTGTAGGTACACATTGATAAAAAAAAGTCCAATGACAAATTCCCGAAATTAAGATTTTTCTATTGAAAAATTACGACAATTCATTTTGGCATTTCTGTAAAAGGATTTTCTTTTTAATTGGGTTTTTAATGTAGTTTATAATAAAAATTTAAATCACAAAATAGCCTCAATTTGTTTATACAATTACAACCCAATCGAAAAACAAAGAAGCGTAAGGTCCATATTATTATAAGGTTAAAAATTAAAAAGCCACATTGTATAAGCCTAGAAAAATAATACAATAGTTTTCATATTTCATATTATTTATTTGTATATTAATATAATGTAATAAAATATTTAGATTTAAAAATTCTGCTGTTAATTTAGAATTTAGAACATTTTATAAACAATTTCCCATCATGACATTATTTTAAATTTTATAAAATTTTTTTATTAACTTAGTCGGCAACTGAATGTTCTAAAGATGTTCTTAAAACGTTCTTTTATGTCCATCAACAATGTTAAACATTGCACTATTGTTCCTATAAGGAAATAAAAATATTTTTAAAACGTCTGAGGAACGTCTTATGTCTGGACTAGAAACGTCTTATAAGGACGTTCTAGAAACGTTTTGAAAACGTTCCAGATATTTTCTTATAAATATTAGATGAGATGTCTGATATATGTATAATATTTTAATTAAAATTACTCAATGTGATCCATATTTTTTATATTTACATATAATTTTTCAAGTAGTTTGAAATTATTCTTAAATTTGCAAACTAAAATATTTACGCCTGGCAGGATTTGAACTCGAGATCCCTACCTTTAAAGCCCGATGCTCTAATCACTGTACTAAGCCAACTTGCTTTAATATACTCTGAAATTTTGACATTTTAAATTACGTTCATTTTACATTTAATAAATTGCATTTTATAATAGAAAGTATTGAAGCCCCTTGCCAGGGGCGGCGACTTGTGTATGGTACGTCTGCAAATTCCATAGAACAAAAAATTCGCCCTATGGAATTCCATATGGCAAAATTACTGACAAAAAACAAATTTCTTAATAAGAATGTGAATAAATGAATTTACAATTCGAAGAAAATGATTAAAATTTAAAAAAAAACATATTTTGTAAAAATAATTGAAAAATGACGAAAGAAGTTAAAAATTAATTAATAAATAATTTAACTAATTTAATATTGAAGAAAATAATTAAAACTGGAAAAGTTTTATTTTGAAAAATTAAAAAAAAGAATTGAAACTTGGGAAATTGAATTTAAAAATGAGGAGAAAAAATAAAAAATAATGATTATAAAATTGAAGAAAAATGTTGAAAAATGATAAAAATAAATTTAGAATTGTAGCAAATATAATTAAAATCATAAAAAACAGAATTCTTAAAAATTGAAGAAATTTTTAAATAATTTTAAATTTACTATTCTTAAAGAGTGTATTAATTAAAATTTTAATCAATGAAATTTCAAATTAATTGAGGTTTGAAGAATTATAATATATAATAATTGAAATTGTAGTCTTGTTTATCTCAAATATAATCTGTAATTTTTTAAATTATTTTTTACAAATGTTTATTATTTTCTTCAATATACAATTATTTCTATCAATTACTTTATTATTAAATTTATATTTAAATTAATTTTCAATTACTTTTTCCCATTTTCAATTATTTTTTTTATTAATTTTCTAATTTTTTTATTATTTATCTCAAATTTTAGTTATTTTTTCAATATACAATTATTTTTGTCATTCTGCAATCATTTTCTTATATTACAAATATATGTTGAAATTTTTTCAATTATTATTCAAAAACTAAAATTATTTTTTTCAATTTTAATAATTTTCTTTAATTTTAAATATTATTATTATCATTTTGCAATCAATTTTTTCAATTTTCAAATTATTTATCTCATTTTTCAAACATTTTTTTCAATTTTCATTTTTTTTTATTTTTCCATTACTTTTTATCATATTTAATTATTTTTTAGTTAATTTTGACTTTTTTTATAATTTATCACAACTTGCACTTATTTTTTTAATATACAATTATTTTTATCATTCTGAAATTATTTTCTTTCATTACAAATCTATGTTACAATTTTTTTTATTATTTCTCAAAAAATAAAATTATTTTTTTCAATTTCTAATTATTTTTATTACTTTGCAAATATTGTCTCGAATTTTCCATTATTTTCATTACTCTTTAATTAATTTCCTAAATTTTAAAGTATATTTCTCAAAGTTTAATAATTTTCTTCAATTTTCAATTGTTAATATTATTATTTTGTAATTAATTTCTTCAAATTTTAATTATTTTTATTACTTTGCAAATATTATCTCGAATTTTTGATTATTTTCATTACTTTTCAATTATATTTCCTAGATTTAAAAAACACATTTCTTAAATTTTAATAATTTTTTTCAATTTTTAATTTGTTTTATTACTTTGCAAATATTAGACTTCAAAATATTTTTCTCACATTTTACTAATTTTCTTGAATTTCCAATTATTTTGTTATCATTTTGCAATCAATTTTTTCAATTGAGATTTTTATTAATCTCACTATTCATTACTCAATTAAATACCTTAATTTTCAATTATTTCTCTTATTTATCAAATATTTTTTTCAAATTCATTTTATTTTATCTTTTTGCATTTATTTTCTTCACCTTTTAAGTAGATATATCAATTATTTTTCTCAAATTTTAATTACGTTAGTCAATTTTTAATTATTTTTTTTTTTCATTTGCAATGATTTTCACAAATTTTATATTATTGTGTTTTATATTATTGATTAATTCCGAAAATTTTAATTGTTTCTCTAAAATTTCCATTATTTTCTTGAATTTACGATTATTTCTATAATGTTGTAATTATTTTTCTAAGTTCATTTTTTTTCAACATTTTTCAATTATTTTAAAAAATATGATTTTTGTTCTTCAAATTTTCAATGTTTTAATCATTTTTCAATTATTTTTCGCAAATTTTAATTAAGTTCGTCAATTTTTTATTTTTTTAACTTGTAATGATTTGATCACAAATTTTATATTATCTTGATTATTTGGTTATTATTTCTGAAAATGTACTCGAAATCAAATAAAATTGTAAACTTTTGAGTTACAATAATTAGGCTAATTAAGAAACTCTTTAATTTATTTCTGTTTTATTTCTCTCTCTCTCCCCCCCCCCCCACCCCCCTCGGTCAATATTAAGTTTGCAGATGGCAAAAATTTACAAGTCGCCGCCCCTGCCCCTTGCTAAAAACAACAAATTTTTTTGAAATTTAGCTTAACGATTTTTTTGAAACTTTCAGCATAAACATTTTTTTTTCAATGACAGATTTTGAAAAATTCCACTTTCTAAAGGACATTGCTGAATGTCCGAAAAATGTCAAATGGTGTTTTAAGAAAGTCAAATGACCAAACATAAAACGTTTCTAGGACGTTTAAAAAGCATAATATATAACAATTGGTTTAAAACCCCAATGTATAAATGAATGAATATAATATAATATAATATAATATAATTAAAATTAATTATATCATATCAATACTATATATGAAAATTGCAGAGAGCAGATTTTAACAACAATAAAAGGATCTTGAAGAAGAAGAAGGTCGATTTTATAATCTGGTAAAATAAATCAAAGAAGCAGGCAGGATAACGACAGGATCTGAGCTCGGCAAGCCAAGATTGTTTTAAGTTTGAAGAAAAAGAGGAAAATATTGCGAGGGTCAGTGCTGCGTGTTTCTTGGTCGTCCATTAAGATAGGCAAGGCCCATTTGTTTTCCAGCTCATCGAGAAAAGATCTCTTTCTCTTCTGCTCTGTGACCTACGAGACAAAAACCAAACACTAATAATTCACGACAATCTGGTCCGTGGATCCCACCCGCAAAACAAAGACGTAGTTCATGATCTTTTTATACATTAAGACGCGTTGCGTTCAAGATTACAACGAGCTTGTTATTTATCGGGCCGTCATCCATTGCAAGTCGCTGTCCTACAAGAATTTTCTCGCATATTCACATTATTCTTGGACGCTGACGGCGCGAGAATTTCTTGAATTTTATGTGTCTGCGGTCATTTCCATAAAATTTAGTTGCTGAAAACATCATATTTTCTGGTCATTTTATTACAGTGCTAGACACTGCAATAATTTTTAAAGGGAGAAAAAAGTAGCTGACCCTAAATAAATTGTGCTATGTGTAAGTTGTGAGAAGACACAATGAAATTAATTCGAGACACACATCAAGTTAATGAGACAAATTTACTTATCTGAGAAGCATCACTCTCAATTGAATTTCGGAGCATTGGTATGCGAGCTCATGAGTCGCTGGATTTCAAATACTAATCGAATTATTGCTTCATGCTCAATAACATAAATTAAGTACGCACCAGTACTGCACACATTAGCTTTTAATACACTTATGGTGGGGTAAACATAATATAAAATTGTGTTTCACTTTGAAGACTGATTAGTCATTATTGTAAAGTTCTCCAAGATGAAAAACGTTTATATATAGCTGAATATTTCACTATTCAATACACTCGAAAACTTTTCATTTTAAAGTATAATATACACTGCAAAAACAGGTGTCCTAATTTAAGATATTTATGTTTTTCATTTTTAAGACAATTTTTGGTGTCTTCATTTTAATCAAACTAATATTGACCAATGAAATAAATAAAATAATAAAATTACTGTTGGAAGATGGTTTCTAAATGTCTTATATGGTCGATTCTTTCGTAACTGCCCGATTTCAAGATAAGTTTTGGTTAAAAAAAAATTTTTTTTATTCAATGTTTCTCTGCTCTTATTTTTCTTATTAGGGTGTAATATAAGTATATTTTAAACGATTTTACTACAACTATATTTATACGAAAATAATAGCAAATTTTTGAAAATTGGCTGCCATGTGGAGCTGAACCGCATCCTTTTATTGCAAATATATTGTACAAAATAAAAATTTCTTTTTGATATTTTGCTAAAACGAAAATAAATAATAAATTCATAAATTATTTAATATTCTAACAGTATTTTAGATATTAGTTAACATATATAAAATTTTATAAAAGAACAGCAAATACAATATTTAATAATGAATATTTCGTTTTATTTTTTGGATAATTTGAAATCGAGATCGAGCAGTGTAATCCGGCATTGCTAAATTACTTTATAGAATAATATTTTAAAATAACCATCACAGACAAAAAAGTTTCTCTGCATGAAGCACATGAACACTTCATATAGGCCATGGAGCTGAAATTTTACGTGATACCATGGAGCTGAAATTTGACATTTATTCTAACCTCACTTCTACAATATTGCAAAATAAATCTATTCCTTCTGCAGATCGCTTTTTTCATATAAAAACTTAAATAAAATAGTAACAATACTATCAAATTGTTGTTACAGTAATCTAATTGTAATGACATGGAACTGAACGCTTTTTTTGTACACATGCGATTTTCACAAAAATAATTTTTTTTTAAGTAAAAATTTTTCTTTTTTAAAACTTTTTTCACATGTGATTTAGTGCTAATGGATCAAAATTGAGATTTAACTTATTAGAAGGCGTAATTACTAAACACATGACACCTTAATTATAAGTCTAGAGATTGCGTTCAAAAATTGGAAAATTGAGGGACAAAATATTTTTACAGATTTTTAAGTATGAAAAAGGTATTATGAAGTGCAATATAAACCTAAATTGTTCATAAATATAGACACTTTATGCTCGAAAAAGGCTGAGTTATAATAATAATATTTTCACCGAAAATTATTAAATTAAAGTTAACATTTTGCAAAAGGGACACGCCACGGAGCTGAAATTTCAGCAGTTATAGTGCAATATAATAGAAGTTATAATATATATATTTATGTATAATTGGTTTTCAGTTACTCTCATATATACCTTCAAAATTCACTAATACACTTCAGAATATATTTTTAATTTAGGTGTATTTTTTCAACGCCGCCAAGTAGGGCAGTTACGTAAGAATCGCCCATATATGTTTTAAAATAAGACACCTGTTTTTGCAGTGCAGCCACACAAAAAAAATAAAGTACCATGATCTGTTTATTTGTATATTACAAAAGAGACTTAAAATCATCCAAGTATTTTACATTTATTGTGTGTCAACAAATAGTACTTTTTATTAATACTACGATAAATTTTACAAATATTTAAACAATTTATTATTGCAAATTTATAACATTTCCAAAATAAGCGGTGAGAAAATTGTCAAGTCTTTAGCTTTACCGTGTACTAAGTCAATAATTCATATATAAGATATCGAATTACAATAGCTATAAATACTAATAAAAAATTTTTTTAAACAATTATTATTGTTATTTACCAACTTTTTATTCAGTGCACTTAGAATGGTGCAGTTTTTTCCTAATTTTGTAATTAACCAAACGTTATACAATGATGGATAAAGATTACAAATGACGTTATTGTTTTAACAATACATAAACAAATGATTATGTTTATTTAACAACTTTTTACTCAGAAAACCTAGCAAGATGCAATATTTTCCTAATTTTGCAATTAAGTAATAAATAAGTAAATTTTTAACAAACTATTAGAAGAAGAATTACTACTTATAATAGTAACCGGGTTCTTACTGAGTAAATTAGTAGTTTTTGACTAATTAAGATTTAGAGAGCGTAAGTATTTTTACGTATATTTGTTAGAAAAAAAATATACATATATATTATATATAAATGATTTTTATTTACTCTCATTGAAATCAATAAAAGTTCTTCGAAGCACGTTAACGTTGACACATAGCATACAAAATGACATTCGATACTTCGACATAGATGCTACATGCGTAGGTGTAATGAGTAAAAGTAGAAACCAATGTCAGGCAAATGCATAACTTTTTTGTCATTCTTGACTATTCACCGCGTCGTTATCCGTTACATAATCCGTTAAGCTGGTCTTGTTTACGAAAGATCAGTACAGAACGACCTTCGACTACGTGTCCTGCCTAACAAAGTATTCTCACGATTTGTGCTCTTTTATATGTCAACAAAATTTCAGATTAGTTCATGTTAAAAATTAGTTTCAAAATATTTGATTAATATAATAACAGTGATGTTGAATTTACTCTGGGAATCTGAATTAGTAAAAAAATTACTAATTTAATAGTAAATATGAATTGAGTTTTCTCTATTTTAATTAAAAAAGACTAATTATTATAGTAGAAAACTACTAATTGAGAGGTCAGATTTGACTAATTAATAGTAAAAGTAAGTAAGAACCGTAAGGCTGGGTTATTTCTCCCAAATTTTCATGTTTTAAAAAAATATATAAACAAAAATTAAAAAGAAAGATTGACAGTTCAATATGTAAAGTAGACATCTAATATAAGTAATTATTATGTTCATTAAAACTGGACAATAATTCTGCTTAAAAATACCTTTTTAAAAATAATTGTTTTGTAAAAAATTGTAAATGATATATAGATAGTTTTGACATAAGTTTCATGTTACAAATTGATTTTCTGCAAGTAAATGCTTCAAGTAGTAAAAGTATAGTTGCGTCCATTAAGATAATGATAGTGTAGAATGTCTGACAGATGCTAGGTTATATCACTTAAAATGTCTACTAATGCCAAGAATTCAACTTTTTAAAAACAAGGAATAAAATTATGTATGTTTTATTTTGAAATATTAAAATATCGAAAAATGTATTGAAAACTTTTATAAATGAAAAGGTTTTATTAAAACTATGTAGGTATGTATATTTTTAGTGATAAGTGACTAAACTTTAGTACAAACTTTTATTAATATATTAAATATTTTACAAGCAACCAATTTTTCACAAATTGAAATTAAGAGAGAAGAGAGTTTAACACATTATTATCATTTATTTTTATCATTAACATTCTTTTAATTTGTTTTAGTATATTAGTAAATAAACCGATGATACTTTCAGTCAATCAGTCAGTATCATTTGTTAAAATTTCAACGTTTCAGAAAGTTAAACAATTTCCAACATCAGGGGTTACAAAATTTATACAAAGTTTTAAAAAAAATTTGAAAATGAATAATGCAATTTTAAAATTATAATAAATTGTACGCATTATATATATCTTACCTAAATTTTAATATAATCTTAATTTATAAAATGATATGCAACCCACAGTATTTGGTAAAATATTAAGAAACATAAATAAATTAATTAAGTAAAACAAAACGAACAACAATTTGTGAATTTGTGTAAAACCTTCTATGGTTAATAAGTAACTAAATAATAATATACAATAATAATTTATTTAACTTTATAATTTTGTGTAATTTTAAGTTATTTTAAAAAACAGTATTAATATTGTATTTAGTTAATAAACGTTTTATATTTTCCGAAATTTGTCAAAAATATGTAATTGAAAACATTTTTTTATTATTATCATTTTGAACATAAATCTGGTTATTTATAATATTATGATTTTTTATGACATGGATTCTTTTGTAAACATATTGAATAATAAAAAATTGTAAACAACAATAAAGAAAAAATAAATGTTTTAAAAGTTTAATATTTTTTACAGAATAAAAAAATTGATCAGAATGACGGATTCCAAATTCAATATTGCAATCCAAACAAACAAACAATTTTTGTTTTTTGTTTTTAATTTATTGTTTTTTTTTTCTAAGTACATGCAGTAAAAAAGTTAGCTGATGTAACTAATTTTGCTTCCTCATAAAGAAAGCTTTGTGATCGTTAGGATTTTCGATTTTCCAAAAATAGTCTAAATCGACTTATTCTCATCTAAAAAGCCTAAATTTTCATTTTTATGAAAATGTCCGGATGTGTGTGTGGGATCACTTTTTTGTTGCCAGGATATCTCAAGAACGCTTTAACGGAATTCAAGAAAATTTGAATGTCGAATTAAGCTCATAAATATCTAAATTTGGACACAGGGATTTTTGAAAATACCCAACCAAATTTTTTTAAGTACCATTTTTCACTAAAAAATTTTTTTACACTTAAGGATGATGACCAATAATTACTTTAAATACCTACAATGTGTTATGTACAACAACTAAATCCTTAGTTATTACAATGAATATAAATATAAATATAACTATATATATATATATAGTAAGACACTGTTAGTATATAAAAACTAATATAGCCAGAATATTGATACATTGCGTAAGGAACCATATAAAAATAAACATGTATTACTTCGTTTGTAAATCCGGATTTCTAAAGGAAAAAAAGTAGATCGTACGTGAAGATTTGCAACTTGGAGCGCGTAAAATATCTTGCTCATTGTTCAGCTTTATATAAAAAAGTAGATCAGAATAAAAGCATTATAACCGGTCTTAATGTCAGTGACATAATAATTGCAAATTTTAATATTCGGCATTGAAGATAATGTGGAGGGGCAGGATAAGATTGTTGAAAGAAATAACAGAATCAAGTTTGCAATTGTGGTTCCTGCACTTATGAAATTTTTTTTTCTTCTATAATTAATCTTAACTGAGCATATATAAAGTCTAGCTGTAAGTCCATATGACATCAGTCAACTTTAAAACACAGTCATGACTCCCAAGGTTAGTTTTGCAAATTTTTATGTTTTGATTCACTTTTTCCAATTTTTGTAAAGTTTAACTAATTGTTGCTTACGTGTTAAAGTTAAAAATGAGAATTTACATTTTGTTACAAAAGAATATATTTACTAGTGTGCATAAGTCGAGAATTTGTTACGCCGCATTCGTTTTCGTGGGACCTGTATATATAATATATATATATATATATATATATATATAAAGATTTCGGATTATGTGACTAAAACCAACCCAAGCAGTAGGTAATATTGAGGTAACATTGGTAATGTGATTTCCATTAAAGTTGACAGTGAGGCAACATTACCAAATGGTATTATACGTGCTGCTTGGGAATTTAAGAAATGTGTACAAATTAATATTAATTTTTAAAAGCTAAACGTAAGTTCTAAACTTCAGTTATATATATAGGGTAAAGGAACCTATTAACAAGTCGGAAACAATATTGTTGAGTCTCGCTGACTACTTTTGCTGAAAAAGAGTAAATTACTTTTTAAATTTAGAATATATAATAATATTTCAATGACAATGAATAATTTGTGTGTACATACAAAAATATTTCTTTATACATAAAAAACAAAGTTTTTAAAAATTATAATAATAGTTTTATAATAGTCTTTAATAATTTAAATTAATAAAATCATGTGCTTTATTTTGATCGCAATCGTCTAGTTACTTTTTCTTAAAAATGCTTTCTTTTGTTTCTATTGTTTTTATGGTGTTAAGTGTCCCTTGTGTTTACAAACGTAAAAAAAGAAACCGGTAAGATACTCTAATTTTAAATGAAAATTAAGTTTATTGATAATAGGTATATGTGTTTATGTACATTTTTTGTCAAAAACTTATTGTAGGTAAATAATAATTTTTTAATTTCTAACTATGAAGAAATAAACTATTTGTAAAGTGAAAACGACAATAGGGTCTAGAAATCGAGAGATCATTATCACAGTCTCGACAAATTATATTTACATACCTACTATTAATTTTCATACTAATTTTTTATTTATAAATATATGTGTACGTCCGCTTGAAAAGGGCCCAATTAGTCGATTTTATTTTCCGAGATATTCGCATTTTTCTAAAGGAGGTTCAGATTTTCAAATTTTTTTTATGCTAAAATGCATAGGCGCTAATGGTAATTTGGAAATAAGGGGTTTTACTACTCAAGTTCACTGAAAAATGAAAGTTTTTTGGGAATTTTTTTCTTAGAAATCATTCAATGACTCAAAATGAAATTTTGAGGCTTTATTATAAATTATTTATTAAAATGCCGCGGGCTGGTGAGAGGCCGTTTTAAACGTTTAGAAGCGCTCGAAATTATCTTGTTAAAAATAAGTTATTGAGTTTTCCTTGACAAAATAGTGTTTGCATATTATTTTTAGATAGTTTATGCATAGTTTAAGTCAATAAAAAAATGGAAAAAATATGCTGGGTAGTATAACCCTTTAAACTAGTTTTTCTGAAAAATAGGGTTTTGACACTTCTAATGATAGAACGTCCAAGGCTGCGTACTGCCGGTAGGACCCGCTTTCACACAGTAAACGTCCTTCCGGAAGGACAATTCATTTTTGTGAAAAAATATATTAATTTCATATAATCATCATCATCATCATCATTATCATCATTATCATCATAATTCATCATCTTTATCATCAAAGGAATTGAGTTTATTATTAATTTTGTAAATATTGTTATAACTAACGTAATGGCGGCCGGTGGTAAATGGCTCAGGCGCGAGTCCCTCGGAAATCGCTCTATAAAATCAAGATGGAAGCAGATAAGTATAAAAATGAATATATGGTTTTTTAGGTAATGAAACAAGCTTTCAGATGACGTAAATATCTATTTTTTTAATTTATGTACAAGGGCTAAGTAGTCTTTTTAAAAAAACGAAAACGTCCTGCCGGCAGTACCGCGCGTCGTCTTTTTGTGACTAAAAATTATGTGAATTTTTGGAAAATTTAACTTCTTTTAGCTACCAAGCTTCGTGGTTTGAATTTACAAGTTCCATGTTTACATGCGCTAAAAGCTTGATTCTTTACCTTTCCAACCATATATACTACTTTTTGTTTATCTGAATCCATGTTAATTTTATAACGCGATTTCGTACGTACTCGCGGAAGGCTTTTTTGTCCTGCCGGAAGGACGTTGGACGTTCTATCACTAACTTCGAATGCTTTGTGAATTTTTCAGCTAAAAGAGTTCAAGATCTCTCGAAATGTTCGAAATTTTAAGTGGTCCCTTTTCAAGCGGACGACACATATTTATTTCTTACTAAAAAATCATATCACAACTTCAAACTTTGATTATTTTTTACTCAAATAAGCAGTTCCTATATGGGTGTAAATTGTTATATTTATGAATTATCAATTGAATTCTATAAAGCAGTGTCACTATTTCTTTGTCAATTGGTTCCTTCACTCTACTAAAAAAAATTTTTAATAACTAATCAACAGTTTATTCGATTTATGAAATTATGTAGGGGAGACTGGGGCAAACACTGTAAAAACAGGTGACTTACAAGTGTCTTATTTTAAGGCATAAGACGTTTAGAATGCATCTTACAGGTATTTTTAAGACACTTTCTCAATGGTTTAAAATTAAGACACCCTAAAATGTCTTAAAAGTGATGACAAAATAAGACACTTGTTTTTAGAGTGAAGGTGCTAATCGGGGTAAAGGTAATAATCATGATATCTTTAGTATTAATAATTATCAAAACTTTCTTCTATACACGAATCTTTATTTCTTATCGCAATAAAAATGAATATTCGTGTATAGAAGAAAGTTTTGACAATTATTATTACTAAAGATATTATGATTATTACCTTTACCCCGGTTAGCACCTTTGCCCCAGTCTCCCCTATTATATTATTTAATAATAGTCAAATAACTGAAATAATTTTAAGTGAGTAAAAATGTGAAATCTATTTGATTGAATCATTATTCACATTTGCACGTAATGATATTTATAAGAATTTTTAATACATGGTTTATAATTTTGATTTTACAACAGTCATTATTTTGAATATTGTTTCATTTATTTTTGTCTGAAAAATAAGTGAAAAATAACTTATTAAAAAAAAATTATTCATTAGATCCAATAAATAATCTTTCTTTTTAGGTACTTTTCTTTAGTTTAAAAAATGCTACTAAAACTTGTATTTCTTTCTAGTTTATTGTTCTGTTTGCTTTGGTGGCATTGTCAAAATCAGGAGTGATTCCTGCGTTAGGTGTAGCAACAGCTCCAATTATTGCCCATGAAGTGGATACTGAGTACGACTCTCATCCTCAGTACAGTTATGCCTATGATGTTAATGATGCTTTAACTGGTGATTCCAAAAGTCAATACGAAACACGTGACGGAGATGTTGTCCATGGAAGTTACTCGCTTCTCGAATCTGATGGTACTCGCAGAACTGTTGATTATACTGCAGATTCTATCAATGGATTTAACGCCGTTGTCCGAAAGGAGCCAGCCGAACTTGCTCTTAGAACTGTAGCAGCTTCGCCTGTTCACACTGAACATATTCTAGAGTCATCACCAATTGTTCATTCAGCACCAATCGTTCATACAGCACCAGTTGTCCATTCAGCACCATTTTTTCATTCGTCACCTATTGTTCACAATGAAGCTTTAATTCATTCTGAACCACTTTCATACTATACTTCACTGTACCATTGATTTGAATTGTATTGTTACTTCTTTGGCTTGTAAAAAATGTTTTAATAATAAAAACTCAATAAAAATTCTTATAAAAATAAAAGTTTACATTTGTTGTACATACACTAAAATAGTGTTATAGAGGTCTGGCTCTCAGCATTATTTCTAGTGTAAAAACGGTAGAGGAACACTTTTCCCAATGAATATATAAGATTTATTGTTTCCAAGATATAACTAACTTCACTATTGTGTCACTTTCTTGTCACCTATTGAGTTTAAATATCAATGAATTTTATAAGTATTATACCTAACTACACGGAAAAAAATTTAATTGTAATGATTACTATAGTCTACAGTACAGCTCGGATATGTGACCACACGGAACGAAGAGAATAGTACTACACGTGAAGTTTAATATATTTAGTCAGAAAAGTTCTATGCAATCTTTGTAGAACGATTCTATATAGAATCTCTATGGAATTATTCTATAAGGAATCTATAAAAGTTCTGCATAAATTCTATAAAATATTTAATTTACTGTTTTTAAAAAAAAAATTTAACTCTTGAAAATACATTTGAAGTTTGTAAAAACAAACGATATGAGTTTATGTTACAAACTTCACATATATTTTCATGTGTCAAATTTTTATTCTACAGAAAGTCAGTTGAATCATTCTACAAAGATTCTATAGGTCTTTTCCAACTAAAAAATACACTTTTATAACATACTGGATTTAAAACTTTCTACAATCCAATTCCAATCGTTTAACTAAGCTGCAAATTAACAGTTTGCATCGAATTTCTGTAAATGGTCCGCCATTTTGGATAATTCAATGGGTAGGGGAAAGAAACCGTATATGTAGCTACTTTTACTCAACAGATAGTCCAATATGCCTCTATGTTTAGTAAAATCTATGAAATGATACTACTACTATATATTGTGAGCGTTACCTAATATTTATTTGTTATCACAATATTTTGGCTTACTAAACGCATTGAATAGAATGTACGATAACTCTTCGTTCCGTGCACTTTTTGCGATGAATACAAAAAATGTGTTAATGATTAAAAAGTTGAACAGGAGCGATTACTATAGTAGTTTGTAAGGAGTACATGCACTGCAGTATTCGAGATAAAATTGAGTTTTTGGAATCATTACATTTCTAAATGTATAGATTAAAAGAAAAACTGTACTTGTTCACATATAAAATAGTTATGATTACAGTAGTCTATAGTAAAAACGAATTGTGCTACAGGGCGACGAAAATTAAAGTTTTGTTAATACTGATTCCTATTTGCTTTGTTATGATTACTGTAGTCGTTTGTAAAGGCTCCTGAAATATATATATATCACACTCCGCTCAACGCCGATTGTTACCGATGACTAACGAAGATAACCGAATCTTTAATTCGTCAGTCTTCAACACATTATTTACTTTGCAAAGCTTTTCATTATTTTCGTATAATAGATTTAAAGTTTTAAATTGAAAGAAACAATTAACAAAAAGTAAAAACAAATTATAAAAATAAATAAAAATAAAAATTTTAATATTTTTATAGAATATTATCTATAATACATATTCGACGTTATTCTGTTCGTCTATGTTCGCATTATTGAAGTTATTTTTTTTATAATTTTGTTTTTTTTCAGTCCATCTGTTCGGACTTGTAAAGTTTGACTTTTTCCTTGAATTTCATTCTTCATATCGATGATTTAAAAATTATTTTGCAATTTAAATTTTTAGTAAAAAGAGGTTATTTTAAAAAAATAAATATGTTTGTTATTTGATTAAGATATTAATTATATTAGAATAATATACACTTAGAAGGGATTAAAAATTAAATTAATGATTATTTTGACCAATAAAAAGTAGAATTGATTAAAAATTGGATTGTTTGAAACTTAAATTGAATAAAATTTAAATAAATTGAAAAAATAAATTCGAATTTTAATATATTGAAATTTGTAAAATTTAAAAGTAAAAACAAATCGAATTTGGAAAAATTAAATTTTAAATTGATTAAAATTTAAATAAATTAACAAATTAAAAGAATTAAGTTTAGAAGCGATTAAAAATTTAATTCATGATTGTTTTGCATTTGACCAATAAAAAATTAGGATTGATTAAAAGTAGGGTCATTTAAAATTTAAGTCTAATTAATTTTGGATAAATTTCCATTTTAAAAGATTGAAATTTGCATAATTTAAAATTCGAATAAAAATAAATTTGGATAAATTCAATTTTGAATCAATTAAAATTTACATCGATTAAAATTTGAACAAATTTACTATTTAAACGAATTAAATTTGCATAAGCGATTAAAAATTTAATTAATTAATATGAATAATTAGTAAAAATTAGAATTAATTGAAAGTTGGATTGTTTTAAACTTAAACCGAATGCCATTTGGGCACATTATAAATTCAATATATTAAAAAAATAAATTAAAATCTTAATAGATATTTTTTTAAATTTAATTTGGATGGATTGACAATTTAACTTACGATTGTTTTGACCAATATAATTTATAATTGATTAAATATAAGATCGCTTGAAAAGTATATCGAATGAAATTTGGACAAACTGAAATATACATAGAAAAGAATTCGAATAATTGAACTTTTGATTGTATGTATTGAAAGTTAAGCAGTTAAAGATTTAAGATACTTACAAACAACAATTAATAAAAGTTTTACTTTAACTGGTAATATAAGAGATAAGTTATAAATATATTTTAGAATAAATTTCCATGAATAGGAAAAAAGAATAGTTTTAATTTTTAAAGTTTCGAAAAACAGCTTTCCTAAAGTCTTAAATCCAGAAAAGTGAAATTAAAAAATTCAAATTAAATTTTTATAAATAAAGTTAATTGTTCTGTATCTCAAAATATTTATTTCTTTTTAATTAAATAAAAATTGGCATTAAACGTGTTTTATTCATATTTTAGTAATATATTTAAAATATTTTTAAACGTTTAATAATTTTTTCAAGCATAATATCTAAAAATTTAAAGAAAATTTTCAGTTTTTACTGTTAGAAAATATGCTTTATGTCAAATTATATTTAAAAAATTGTTTAACATACTTATTTCAGTAAGTAAATTTAATTAAAGAAATTTTTTTTGACTTTTTCATAGTTAGAATAGTGTATAAAATAGACCTTAAAATATTTGAGGATAAAAATAAATTATTACTATTATAGTTTAAAAAAATATGGTAATAATTTTTTAATATTTCAAGTTTTAGTGTTTCTCGAAAGTGGAAAACTTTTATAGTAGTTAGTATATAAGAAGACTAAAAGTCATGGTAAACATGTTAAAAGCGATAGATAATGCGTGATGCGTCGTTTAGGTTTTAAATCGTATTTAAGTTAGGTATAGATATATAAGCGAAATTATGTATAATTAGGGTATAATACAGTTGTCTAGAGTAGCAATGTAATTAAGTTTGAAGTTGGGAGTCTTGTAAAGAGTGAATTAATATGTGTATAGTAGTCGAACTAAATAAAAAAGTTTTTATTATTTTTATTAGATAAAAATGTGCTTTTTCCGTTTACAACAATCTTTGAAAAGCAAAACTATATCGCTACCTTAGCCAGTACAAAGTACTATAGTAAAATAAGAAGGCCGCTTTAGGTCATCTTATTTTACTATAGTGCTACTGTACTGACTACGGTTGTATGCAGTAAATGTGAAATAGAACTTTTTGACTTCCTTTTAACGTAGACTATAGTAATCACTAACATTTGTTTTGTATTCATTTCAAATAAATTCGTAATAAGTACATTTAACTTGTGGAATGATAACAAAAAAAGCTTTTTAATCATTACAAAAAGTGGTCACATATCCGAGCAGTACTATTCAACTATTGTAATCATTACAATTAAATTTTTTTCCGTGTATTGAATTCGTCTAAAATCAATATTTGAGTATTGATTATTTTAAGAATATAGGCTGGAATGAATTACAAAAGAAGCGGTGATCATGTGTATCGCACCCAAATTTTGTGGGGGATGAAATTAGTGAAAATCAAGGTTTCTTAATAACTTTGCCGAAACTATAAATCAGTTCCTAAACCACCATCTCCGAAGTCGTAACAAAGTTTCTCAGCTATAATCACCGGAGTCGGTTCTCACCTTAAGAACTGCCTGAGTTTGGAGTTGGGCCACAATATTATTCTGCCTTCCACTGGTTTGGCGTATACTCTCTTCAACTGCCAGTCTGAGTAATAAATCACAGCACTATTTCACTGGGGACACAATTAGCATCACTATACCCTGTGTATGACAAAAGATCAAACAAGATTTTATCAACTTTGAGACGCAGTGGTTTGATGTATTACTCTTGCTAACAAAATCCATTCCTTGTTTCAGTGGATGACAAATTCATGCCTAACCAAAAATTTGAATTGGCGAGGATTCTTCCTCTTCCACAACAACTCACTCTTAATTAGTCATGAAAATCACTCATCATAGAGTTGTAAAACGTGTATGTGTATGTGACGAATTTATGCGTATTATTAAAAATGTATTTGTAATTTTTGTTCCAACCTTTTCTGTCAAAAGCAACTCCAGAAAATGATACCCACCTTGGTTTGATTTTGGTATTAACACACGAGAGTATCGTTAGAACGAGTAACCTTTCAGATAAAAATATTTTAAGTTTATTTTTAAAAAATGATGATGACGAGAAGGACGACGATGAAGAGGAACAGGTTGCAACACTTACTGCAGAGCAAGCACTTGATACAGACAAATTATTACAAAAATTCTTTTTGTTTTATGAACATGATTTTAAATTATCTCACGAAATAGACAGAATAGTTAAACAAATCCAAATAAAATATTGACAAGGCAAGAAAACTCAAAGTAAAATTACAGACTATTATAAATAATTCTTTTCATGTTCACAAAAACTTAACCTCATTTTCTTTAATTGTGTTTTTTGCTTTTATTAATAAAAATTTAATGTGAAAAACTGTTTTTTTTTGCTCACTCGATATAACGAAAACTCTTTATAACGAAACAAATTGCTCGGTCCCTTGAAATTCGTTATAGAGAGTTTCCACTGTACGAGTAAAAAACACTATCAGTTACCGGTTGTGATGTATTTTAATGGCTGTACTCTTAATAGTCCAAATTCGATTGTCAGTGCGTTTGCTGATCTTTTTTCTAGTGTTAATTCTCAACAAGATTTTCTGTTATTATTTCCACAAGAAATATCGAGTACTGTACACTTTTGCGAAACTTCTATGTTGCTTACAGTGGAGCAAGTGCTAAAAGCGGCTAAATCTTTAAAATCTAAAATGACCGCTGATCCTGACAGAATACCAAGTTTTTTAATAAAGAACTGCGTTTCAGTACTTGCTGAACCATTGACGGTAATTTTAACCTTGCTTTGAAGACTAGTAAATTTCCAGTGAGATAAAGATCTGCGCGTATCACTCCGATTTTTAAATCGGGAGATAAATTGTTAATTGAAAACTATAGACCAATTGCAATTATACAAAATTTTGCTAAAGTTTATGAGCGTTCTATATCTGAGGTTCTGCAAAGGTGCATAAATAGAATTATAATTGACGAGCAGCATGGGTGCGTTCGAGGCAGATGAATTCTTACTAATCTTACCTTTTTATGAAGTTTATTAATAAAGCTCTATTAAATGGTCTACAAGTCAATGTAATTTTTTTAGACTTTTTAAAAGCTTTTGACACAATTGACCATTTAATTCTGTCTAAAAAGTTAAGTGGAATTGGTCTGACAGTCTACACTGCACTTAGAAAAGTGCTGTCTTCTAAGTGTCTTATTGGAAGACATTTTGATGTCTTTTTTGTACCTAAGACGCAAAAAATGTCTCATTTTAAGATATTAATTGCGTCTTAGAACCAAAATATCTTAAAATAAGACACTAAGAAGACAGCAGTTTTTGCAGTGTACCTTCACTATTTACCATTGGATTATTCAAAAACTAGATCTCATCGAGTTATAATTGGCAAGCATAGTTCACGGATTTTTGTTCCTTCCTTTGATATTCATTAAGGTTCTTCTCTTAGATCTCCACTTTTCATCATTTAAATTAATGACATTACGCAATCAATAAAATCTTAATATTTGCAGATGATGAAAAAAAATTTCGTATATTCTGTTTCCGACGTGAACGTTTTGCAATCTGATTTGGACGTAATTTATGAGTGGTCTTTATCAAACAAACTTGCGTTGAATGCTTCCAAATGTAACATTATGTCTTTTGTAAGAACAGATAAAAAAGTCTTGTATCCTTATTCTATTAAAGGGATAAATCTTAACAGAGTTTTTTTCTAAATGTGATCTTGGCATTCTATTTGATTGAAAATTAATTATAAATCATTAATAAATCTTTTTCTTATTATATCTAATCTGAATTATATCGTTTTTAAATTTTGAATTTCAACATCTCAATTTACGAATTAAATACAAAATCTTTAATTTTTAATCAACATTTTTAATTACAATTTTAAAAACTTTTGCATAGGTAGTAGAAATAAACATTTAATGTCTTCTTTTTTTTAATTTAATGAACGTCATTTTTCTGGAAAATGTCGTTTAATGCAATAACCATTTACACTGTTTACACTTCTCAAGAGTTGTGATGGATATTCACCCATAGGTAATGCATGCAGAGACACTGTTCTCAATGCTGAATAGTGGTTGTTGGAGAAACTGCTATAATATGGTTAAATGTAACTAAAGCCATGTACCAAAATAAAAAGAATCTTTAAGCACTCAATGTACAAATCACCGTTAAAGCGTCGAAGACTTTGCCGATTCTGATAAAAACGAACAATAATGGTATTTCTTAAGTTTGAAAACAGGATTTCGTGTCGAATTCATATCAGATCTCCTGCTTTTTTTTACGTAATACTGAAATTTAAATATACGAAATTGACCTCGAAAACACATTCAAATGTGAATTATTCAATATAAAACATTGTAAAGGTGACTTTAAAAGAATAAAACTAATGTCTTTCAACTTGCAACCTATTAATTTTATGAGAAGGATAATTACTGCGCGCACAAATAAAACAGCTAAATCATTTAAACAGCATACTTTTAATTAAAATTTAGTGTTTATTTTGTATGAGACATTCTGTAACACGCTCTAAATCTGATTTAGTAAGAATTTTAATTAATAAATTAATTTAGTGTTTATTTTGTATAAGACATTATGTAACACTCTCTAAATTGGAATTGGTAAGAATTATAATTAATTAGAATCTTATACTTGTTGCTATAAATTATTGAAATTTAATTTATTATTATTATGATTTCAGGAAGTTATAGCGTTCTTAAACTATAAGTTCGTTTTTCTCAAAAGCACAATTTTTGTAATTGGCACGCAGCAGAGCTCAAAGAATTTTCATCCTATTTAACTTGAAATTTTAACAGTAACTTTTTAATTAGATAATTTACTAAAATACACACGATTTTAATAATTTCTGAAAAAAAATTTTTTTTAAATATTTGAATGGCGATTTATTGGTAAAAAATTCGAGTTTCTGTCTGTCAATTTTTTACAATCTTTTTTAAGGATTTTCCACAATCAAGGGTATGGACGACTCGTTTTCCATTGTATGACGCAATTCGAAATGAAAAAATATGTCAAAAAAAATTGGCACCCCTGAGCAAAGTCACCTTCGATCTTGAAAATTGAGGTGGGGTCCCCAAGGATGTTTGACCCTATAACATAACCTCAAACTAAAAATTGGTTATTATCATGAAAATAAAGTAAACAAAAATTGCTGTTAATTAATTTTAAAAGACTTGTTTATACCTACAGTTTTCAAATAAAATTATTTTGGATTAAAATATTTTATCATTTATACATTACTTAAAACTTTGTATGTTTTCTTAAAATCTAATGAACAATTGCAATTTATATCTAATTACGTCAAATAATAGCTCAATTAATTGTTTGAAAAACTCTATACAATTCTACTCATAGGATATCTAATGACTGAAAGAAAAAGAAAAATTTTTAGTACTTAATTAATATTAACAATAGTCAAAAAATTCAATTTTTTTTTTTTTTTTTGTAAATTTCTAAGTAATGTATTTTTTAAACAGATCATCACATTTTACTGGCAGATAAAACATTTGAAAGGTAATTTTATCGCCTTTAAAACGAATTTTTAAAAATTGTTCCACAATTTTTTTTAACAAAGATATAGGTTGATTTTGGAAAAAAATTATTAAGAACAAAAATGTGCCTTCTTATGTGTAGAACCAGAAAAAAAATATTTAGATTAAAAAAAAAAGAAAAATTTTTTTACCATATTTTGAGTTTTTTAAATTTTTTGTTTATTAGTCATAAGTTCAGAACGGTTGACTTTAGAAAAAAATTATTCAGAATAAAAATGTGCCTTCTTATGTGTAGAATCAGAAAAAAATATTTAAAATTAAAAAACAAAAAATTTTTTTTACCCCATTCTTAAAAAACTCAAAATATAATATAAAAAAAATTTTGTTTTTTTAATTTTAAATATTTTTTTCTAATTCTAAACATAAGAAGGCACATTTTTGTTTTTAATAATTTTTTTCCAAAATGAACCGTTCTCGACTTTTGCATAATTTAAAAAAAGTGCTGTTTTTTTAAACAATTACCTACATCTTTGTTAAAAAAAATCGTAAAATAATTTTTAAAAATTCGTAGTTAAGGTGATAAAATTATCTTTAAAATTATATGGAATTTTTTTACTATTTTTAATATTACTTAAGTAATAAAAATTTTTTTTTCTTTCGGTCATTAGATATCCTAAAAGTAGAGCACATGAGCTTTAAAAAAAGTCCTCGTTTATTGTTTTCCTTCCTTTAAAGATTGTGAACAATTGTAATTTGCATTGAATTTTAACAACAACTAGCTCATTTTAATCTTTGAAAATTTCTCTACAAATTTGTTTGTTGCATTTTGTTACAATATTATTTTGTTAAAAAATTATGAAACAAATAAAAAATTTTTATTATATATTTTTTAAATAAAAAATATTTTAACAAAATCTAACGAAGAGACTTGTAGAGAATGTTTCAAAGATTAAAACAAGTTATTCTTTGCCAAATTGGATAAAAATTGCAATTTTTCATTAAATTTCAAGAAGAAACACAAAATATTATAAGCAGTCAGTGCGTAATTCATAAAATATTTTAATGCAAAATAAATTTATTTGAAAATTACATAAGCAAATCTTTTAAAATTTGTTAAAAAGAATTTTTATTTTATTTTACTTTAATGTTAAAAACACTTTTTAGTTTGAGGTTATGTCATAGGATCAAGCATCCTTAAATATTTAAATATATATGTTTTGAGAAATGGTAATGTGAAGGAAAAGGTATGTAAATAAAATCTTTTCATTTATTTAAGAAAAGGCATTTTATTTATGACTTGATGCCATTTTTTATAAACACACAGTCGAATATTTTAATTACAAAAGTATTTAAAATATTTATACAATATTTATGAAGTATTTTATTCTGTACTAATTAAATTGTATATTGTCTTTGACTATCGGCTCTTAAAAAGTATTTCGAACTCCTGTCTACGACCCAGATTTCGACGATGACATTGATATGAAAGCGAAACCTGTATAACCTTCACCGTTAAGCTTCTGTTCCGTGTGGGTCGCTACTAATGAAAGTAAAATCATCTTTCAAAGTCTTTTAAAATCGAGTTCCGCAGTCTGCATTCTGTAAGGTTTATTATAGGTTCTCGAATCCTATTTTTTTTAATTCAAGTGCATAAAATTAGCAAACATATGACAAAATACAATGACAATTTTTATCATTATGAAACACTCAGAAAAAATATTATTTCTAAACATATAGATCTGTTATATGTTAATTATAAACATGTAGTTCATTAAATTTGTTTTCTAATTAACTTGTTTGCAATTGAATTGATTAATTAATGAATGTGATAAAACTTTAATTCATGAAAATAAATATTTTTTATATGAACACATACAGAGAAAAAATGAACAAGGAAATAATTTTTTTTCCTACAAATAATAATTTCCATAAAATTTAAGTAAACTTAATTCATTAAACTAAATAGTTTTAGCGTGAAAGCTAGAAAAAAGTGCACAAATATTTTTTTGAAGACTAATTATCTGCACCTATAGTTAATTTTAATTAGTTTTTTGTTTGCATTGAAATATTTATGTTGCTTTGATTGTTACCTATGTTTTGGTAATTTACCAAAACTTTCTTATCTTTTTATAGGATACTGCTCCTAATGATACAAGTTGTTACAAAAATATTTGACACGCATTTTTTATTTCGGTTCAAAAATAATTTTTGAAGCAGAAATCACCCTGAATATTTTTGAGGGGTGAGTCTTATTGATACAAAATTTCACAAAATTTCAAAAATTTACAAAAAATTATTCATGTTCTCAAAATGAATTAGCCATTTTATCTTTTGAAAACTAATTTTAGATTGATAATCAAGAATCTGAAAACTCCTAAGCATATAATAAAGAACGTTTTCTTTACCCAAAATTAAGATTTGATTTGGATCCAAAACTAAATTGACTTTGAAAATCTATCCATTTATTACGACTTTTTAAAAAAAGTAAATGTCAAAAATTTTATACACAAAACTTTTATATTCATTTTGCAAAAGAAATCGTAACAAATAGATGAATTTACAAAGTCAAAATAATTTCATATTCCTTATCACGTTTTGATTTTAGGTTGATATGAACCAAATTTTTTGACAAGCTTAGAGTCCATATCATTTTGATACAAAATTTTTCGTGACAATTTTTATATTGCACTCCAAAGATAAATATTATTTTGTACTCCTACTAAAGTGAAAGACTTTTAAGTCTTATTTACTAAATAATTGATTTTAATACATTAAATTAATATTAAAAGACTTAATTAATTCAGTAAATTCAATTATTCAATTAATTAAAAATTTTATGATTTTAGTAAGAGTACAAAATAACATTTATCTTCGGAGTACAATTGAATAATTGTCACGAAAAATTTTATGTCAAAATGTCATTGTTTACATTTTTCATCTCTCTCATTTCATACTATCGTCTTGCTTTTTCAATCAATTAAATAAAACTGAAATATAATAGTTGAAATCATAGTTTAACTGATTTTCTAGTGATTTCAACTGTGATTCTATTAAATTTGATTGTTTAGATAAACATGAAGTTCTGACTTTTTGTTTTTGTTTTCACCTAACGGAATCCGTTAAAATTTAACTGATTCAGGTTTAGAGAGATGATTCAAAGAAACAGCTCTTACTGTAGTAATGTCTGAATCGGTAAATTAATGAGATATCTTTTATTACTGAATATACTTTCTGAATCAAAGAAATTGTTCTTATATATATGTAGAAATATTAGTGTACAGAAAATTATTTTGCATTTAGCATTTACAAGAAAAAATGGGGGAAATTTTGTTAATCTAGAAAGAATATAAGAAACGTAGCTTTTTTAAATAAGTTATTAAAAAAAGAACTTTGTATTAGGTTTAAAATAGTTTCTTACGAATCTTAACAAAGTATTTTATTTTAATAGGAAAAAACATACAGATTTGTATTTTTTAACAAAAATACTGCTACTTTAGTTTATAAAAGACCCCCCAGAAATTCAAAGAAACAATTTTCTTGATTCAGAAATATTTCATACGTAGCCTTTTAGAAAAAAATCTTGCATCAAAATTTATCCATTAAAAAGAATAGGACTCTTATTACATGTAATAATAAGAATCTTATTATTTTAACAAGATGAAAATAAAGCTTGACAAAGATCGAAACAAGATTGTTTCCAGTCATTATATGAAGACCTGTAAGTCTTCATATAAAATGACCTAAATTCCTGTCTAAACTCTTCATACTTTATATATATATACAACGAAAAATTAATGCGAGTATGAAATATATGGCGAAGTGTAAGTGACATGAGCAATATATGAAAGTGGACCTGCGTATTTGCTAGCAGACAAAACAGGTGTTGCTGGAATCCTGGCAATTGGAGCAACTGGTGGTCCGTAAGTCAAAGCTGGCTCGTATTTGGCCAAGGGCTGTGAAAAGGAGACCTGCGCAGCAGCCGGAGTAATTTTGGCAATTGGTTGCGAGTAGGAAAATTGCGCAGGCGCAGCAACGATTGGTTGTGCGTAACTATAGTGTGCAGGTGGCGCAACACCAATTGGCTGTGTGTACGCAATTTTTGCAGGGGTGGCTGCAATCACTGGGGTAGAAATTTTGGCAACAGCTTCTTTTCGAACCACGGCATTAAATCCATTGTGATCATCGGCTGTATAGTCCACAATGCGCCTTGTACCATCAGATTCAATGAGAGAGTAACTACCTTGAACTAGATCCCCATTACGAGTTTCGTGTTGATTTTTGAAGTCTCCGGTGATGGAGTCTTGTACGTCGTAAGCATAGCTGTATTGTGGATGAGGATCAAAATCTGCGTCTACTGTTTTGGCTACGATTGCTTTTGTAAAAGGAGCAGCGTATGCGACAGATGCTGGGGCCGCTGCATATGTCAAAGGGGCTCCGATGAGTCCGGCGTTTGCAGTTGCCACCAAGGCGGCAAGGACAAAGTACTGTAATTAAACAATTGAAATTCGTTTAGGATTTTTATTTTTTTAGACAATTGTATTGTGTCAACAAATGAGCATATCGACAATATAATGATTAGACTATGAATTTTCCCGGATTTTTCAGAGCACTTTAGAGCACTTTTTAAAGCGAAACACGTTACACTTTAAGGGATAATATCAATTTTTTAACATTCTCATGAAATTAGAATTAGACTGCACAGTCAACAACAAAAACAGACTCAGAAGGCTCGAAGATATCTATACTATTGGCTATATTAATTCCCTCTCTACAGATTCTATTAATCACAGAATTTGCACCATAGTAAAGGTATATAAAACAAAACTCTATTACGCAAGCTCTTAATTGGAACGAAAAAATTGATTCTAGTTAATAATGGTGGACAAATTAAAAGGCCATTTATAAATTCTGTAGAGAAAGAGTGAATCATTATTTATAATATTACAGATTCAATGTAAGGTGTATTTAGTATCACCCGCAAATTAGTATAGGGTAGGAGTACCGGTTTTAGCCATCTTAGTAACATTAGTGGTCACTTGATAAAAAATAAGCCTATTTAATTAATAAAGAGATATAGTTAATTACGAACATTTAAAATTGATTAAATTCAAATGAATTTTGAAATATATGTAATAAATTTCAAACGCAAGAATCTGTTCTGAAATCTTTCAATTCTAACAATAAGATAGGTATAAAAAGGTGACCATATTATTGAAGCGTTTATCGTAAAGTAAAGAATGTTAAAAAGAACAATTGCGTTTTATGCGGCATAATAATAAATATTACTAGACAGTTCGTATTGCCTTATTTTCATTATTGACTTTAACCCCTTAAGAGAATGTAATGAGGAATCAAGTCAATGGTTACATGACAACTTAATTTTTCAGCGGTTTTTCTCTAAAACTCCAAATTTATTCTTACCCCGAAAACAAAAACTTATTGATGAATTTCTTAGTGAATTGAAGATATGAATAAAGCGGATTGAAGAATTGACATTCTGAATAGTCTTGAAAAGGAATTTTCTTTAATAAGTAACTGCTTATTGATGAGAAAATTACTGCAATAATTTTGACAATTATGAGTCGGATCGAAAATTTTTAGGTTAGATTGTAATGAAAATGGAATGACCGGAATGACTTGAATAGGAGATTTCTTTTTAATAAATTTCGTAACAGGTTCAAGAGCTCGAATGAATCTTTTTAAGAATGCTCAATTGCAGATTTACTCAAGCTTCTGAACAGGTTAGGAAATTTCTTTAATAGAAACCTCCGATTAAAGTCATTCAATTTTTTATGACCTAACCTAAACATTTTCGAAGTGATTCATAATTGTTAAAATTAATTCAGTTTTATCTTCAATAGGCAGTTACTTACAATTCGCTACTTTCTTAGAAATTCATCAGTAAGCTTTTATTTCCGGGGTAGATGGTATTTTTTAGAATTACCTAAAATGTCGTCTGGAAGGTCTGTCTGATCCCAGTTTGTTTATATTTTGCCTCAAATGTAATTTTTTGAAATTATGTTGATTTTCGACAATTTTACAAAATTAATTTTTTAGGCAATATCTGAACACACTAGAATCAGACAGACCTTCCAGTTGATATTTTAGGCTGTTTTAAAAAGTTTCATGTAAACATAATACTTAAAATATTATCTGAAAGGTTTGCCTACTCCTAATTTATTTGGATTTTGACTAAAAACTAATGTTTGACATTTTTTCTGATTTTTGGCCATTTTAAACAATTAATTTTTTAGGTAAGATGAAAACAAACTAGAGTCTGTCCAGGTGATATTTTAGATACTTCTAATTAAGTTTCATTTAAAATTATTAATAACTTAGGGGGGAAATCGCTAAAAAAATGTTGCCTTTGGTTTTGCAAAAACATGATTTTTGAAGTTTATTTTTTAAAAGCCATTTTTTTCAAATTGAAGCAATTTTTGAACCATTTCAAACATTTTAAAATGCAATGTGTCGACATCAAAAAAGAAGTTTAAAATCAACATTTTTTTACTTTTTAATTTGAGATCATAGAAAATAGCCGGGTAAATTGCCCTATGAAAGCCAAGCAGGCATCTTACCTTCGAACTAAAAAATTATTTTTCACAAAAAATAAAAATATTATTCAAATTGGACATAATGGACATCATTTTTACGTTGTTTATCTTTAAAGCATTCTCTACAAAACTGTTCGTTTGATTTTGTTAAAAAATTATTAAACAAATAACATTTTTTTATTACGTATTTTTTAAACAAAAAATATCTTAACAAAATCTTCAAACAGTCTTATAGAAAATGTTCCAGATATTGAAATAATAAGCTATTATTTGTCAAAATAGGATAAAAATTACAATTGTTCACAAACTTTAAAGAAAGAACACAAAATGTTAAATAAATGTTATTTCATAACAAATTTTGTTTTAGCCTATAATTCTTTTCAAAAAAATGGACAACTGTGTCTCTTAAAATTGTGTGAAATGAATTTTTATAATATTTTTATTTTATGGGAAAAATCATTTTCTAGCTAACTTCCTTAAAATATGTAAGTCTCTAGAGAAAGAGGGTTCAAAATTTCTATAAAAAAACGCGTTATGTAATTTAAATATCACTTCCTTAAAAAAGTAAAATTAGGATTAAGAGGTTATTTAGAAGCAGTTATTACAAATTTGGGTAAAAAATAAATTTAGAAAAATTATGATTTAAAACGGCATTTGTCAAATTTTATAATTTTTTATTAATCGAAGCGAAACTTAATTTGAAGAGATTTTTGAGTTGTTCATTACAAATTTGGTATGAAAAGACAATTTTTCAAAACTTTTTTCATTAATCAAAAAATACTAAATTCAAAAGTTATTGTCCGAAATTTTGAAAGCGAAATTTAAAAAATTTTTAATTTTAAAAACTATAGTGACATTTTAATCCATAGCTTGGGGATGACAATTTATTTGAGGCATAATTTTGAAAAAAAAATTACTAAAAAATGAAACTTTTATTGTACATGGAGATTCATTTAAAAAGCGAAGAAAAAGTTGTAAATAAAAATAGTAAAAATTGTAAAAAATAAATTCAATTATAAATATTATAATTTTTCATGAACATCTGATAATTCTAATTACGTTGGAGAAAAATTGAATAATTTGAAATTATAAAAAAAATTGAAAAATCCAAATTATATTATTATATTATTATAATTAAGATCCTTGGAAATTTTTGTCAATGAAAATTTAAATTAGTCGAAATTTAAAATACATTAAAAAGCACTCATGAGCATTGCCAATTTTAATAGTTTGAGATTTCACCACTGTCTGTCATTGATAAAAATTTCATACAATCTGAATGGCAATCCGTTTTGAAATTAATCTATTAAAAATTTAATTTTAAATCCGAAAATTCCATGCATTCAAATTTGTATGAATTCAATTTTCAATCAATTCAATTTAAAATGATCCAGAATTCTGTTTATTCAAATTTAAATACATTTTAATTTTGAACAATAATTCATTCTGGTTTTAGTCAATACATTTTATTCATTAAAATTATTAATATTAATTTATAAAAATTTTCATCTGCTTTAAATTTAAAAAATTCAAATTTCCGTCGACTAAAATATTAATGAATCCAAATTATTCAATTTCAAAGTTTTCAATTTAACCAAATTTGAATTATCATGTGTTATTTAATATGTTACTCATAAAGGGTACAGTGACCCCTGACAGTGAACGGCACCTACTATTATATTAGAAACATAATTCATATAAAACTAACGAAATTAAAATTTATTCCCAGCTAAAATTGAAAACATTTCAATGTACAGCAACTGCTAAAATTGCTGTTTAATTTAAAAAATTTACATTTTCTTTAATATTTATCACCCATAAAAATAACCTTTAAAATCATGCTTATTAATTTAAATTATTTTCTAGAAGTCAACAAATCATTGAAAAATTATATTTTAAGAACTATTAATTCGGTACATATTTATACTAAAGACAGAGTATTTTTCTCTATTTTTAGACGTTTTAAAAATATTAAAAAATTTATATAAAAATAATTAATATTAAACACATTAAAAAACCTAGAAAAGTTTACTAATTATTTCCCGTACGTCAGGAGAAATTTGGAAATCAATTTTTTATTTCACATTTATTTAAAACCCAAATTTTTAATAAATACCGTGTAATTGTAAATCAACTAAAAAGGCATGCAGATTCTCGGTCAATGTACCAATTGCCTATTGATAACAATTTTGAATAGTTATAAATTTAATTCACATAAATTTAAATTCAATTTGCAATTTTCATTTCATTATAATTTTAATTAGTCTTAAACATAATTTATCTAAATTTTAATCTATTCAAATTTTCATAGATTATTGAAATCTAATTAAATTTAAATTTTTGTCAATTCAAATTCAATTAAAAAATGGGTTATTTTGTTTCCTAATTTATTTTTTAAATATATTTTGCTGGATATTAAGTTACTGTTTTATATCTTTTCATCCATGTGGATGATATATTGAAAATGGGTGTATTCCTATTAATATAAATGTTTTCGTAAAAACGGTTTTAAAGAAAATTTTATCTTTTCAAATAAATAGTAAACTCCGAAAACTTTGTCGAAGAAAATAATCTGCAACGGTTTTATTATAATCCAATTTTAGATTATTTAAACTGCATTTGGTATAAAAAAAAGCATTGCAGCCTAATTCAATTGAAACAATTTTCTAAATTTGTAGTAAATTTTCACGCCCTTACTTGAAAAGCCATGGTTGTTGTTGAAGGACTGGTGAATCGTGTGATACTGAGATGCGATAGGGTGCAACGGTATTTATATGAAGCGAAGCTAACGCATCACACAGGATCGCAAATGCATCGAATTGGATCGTAAGGTAGTTTCATAACGTAATGTCCACTGTTGTGGCAAAAATATTCCCTTCTTTTTTTAAAGTTGGGTCAGATGTTCAAACTCCTCCCAAGGAAAATATTTTAACTTTCACTGAATATAGTCTGAGACCCTGTCAAAAACAGCACCTGATGTTACTTTTTGGAATACAATGTGTATCTTATTGCATAATTCGGCTCAGCTTTAAGTACAAATTCATGTATCTCAAAATTAGTCATCAATACAAGTTCAGGAGCATCCTAAGGTCACCCGTTCATCGACTCAGTAACATTTGTATTCAAGTTACCGATGTAGAGAATTATAATTTCAATAAGTACCTATATATGCTGAATTTAATTTATTGTAAACGAGTTTTAATATTTCGTTCCGGAAAGTGTCTGGATAATTGAAAAGTGAATAAATTGATCTCAATAATTGAGTAATATAAAGTAATTATATTGAGCTCATCTTAAAAGCTGATGTGTAACTGATGAACTTTTAAGTTAAATTAATATTTATGACCCGTGGTATTTATGATAACGAGTAATATATTAATGATGAAGTGAATTTACTCTAAAAATTTTAACGTGAAAAATTGTTAAAATTTATAAGATGGAATTGTATTACTGAAGGTATAATTCAAACGCTGATAGGTTATTAACTCAAAAAGCCTTGATCTTTTATAATTTTCGCAATCCTTTTATTTCAAGACGTGAAATTGATTACGCCCACAGGAATCACAACCTGCCATCTGGGAATTAATTTATTTTATTCATTTATCCGAAATCAAATTGTAATTCGAAGATTTATAGTGCAATAATGAGGAAAGATCGGGATAAACGAGTACGCGCAAAAAAAAGTAAAAAGAATTGATATTTGGCACCCAAAGTAAAACTGTATAGCAAACAGGTGATTTGTTCTATTTAGCACAAATTTAGGATATCTGAATAACACTTATTAAAAGTGAATAATAATTTACTGTTTTTATTTGCACTGAAAGTATATCAATTATTTTTCCAAAATTATGCTAAAATAAATCAAATATTGGTATTTTGTGAATGAGCACATTTGTTTAGATATTTAATATTTCATATGGAGAACAATATTTGATATATTTTGTTTTCATTTACTTAGTTTTAATTATCAATTGCCTATGTAAATTGACATATTAATTTTTTTCGCTTGTACTTAATTCTGAAGAAATGAGTTCATATTGCATTTCATTAAAAGTGAAATAATCTTGTAAACCACACCCATCGTTATCAAAACCGAAACCCGAAATTGTTCCAGCTTTCAGGCGAAGACATGCATTTCAAGTTACAGCATATAATAACAGTTATTATGCAATCATGACATAAGTGCATACATTGATACCTGTCTTCTCTCCAAAAACTGGATCAATTTTACAAGGTGGTTGTAAAATTAATTTTTATCTTTTATTTAAATAAGCTCTGATAAAAAATTCTTTTTTTTTATTGTACTCTCTAAATTTGAATCAGTAAAAAATTGGAAACTCATTTCAATTAGAAAAATTCACTCATTCATCAGTGGAATTCACAGAAAATTAATCAGTAAAATATCTCACTGAAATCAGTGGCTAATTTTTACTGATTCAAATTTAGAGAGTTGATAAAATAAAAAAAAAATCTATAAGGAAATAAATAGGTTTTAAGCTTAATAATTCAATATTGTCCACATATATAAATGCAGAATTGCACTCAAGATTTTAGAAAATTATTCCTATATTCCTGTCAATTTTGAGCGAAACTACTAGAAATAGGGGAATAATTTTCTAAAGTCTTAAAGTACAATTCTGCATTTGTGACTTTAATCAGAGGTCTATCACAAATATGGAAATATGGTAAACTTTACCCAAAAAAATTATTCCCTGTAGAAACTACTGTTGTCTGTCTATGAATGTCCTTTTCCACTAAAAAGTATTCAATATGAGAAAATACAATTGAACTCTACTAATTTACAAATTACCGAATTTAAAACAAAATCGTTTTCTTAACACCCTGGTCGAATGGACCATTTAAATAACATACGAAATTAATCATCAAGACAAATCGAGTAAACTAAAAATTGAAACGAGAAACTCTATTCTATCGGTTTCCCCATCCACCTGAGGTCTTAACAAGTCTAGTTTAAGAAATCTTAAATTTACCAAAAAAAATCAATTTAAGCTTATGATTTTGGGGACAAAACAAAATTGATTTATTAAACTTAACAGAACCGAATTTTGTTGGGCGCCAGACCTCTTTCGAAGTTGCTTAATAACTTAACAACCAAAGAAATCTGACTTAACAAACTTAACGACAAAGCGACTTAACGAAATTTACTTAACGAACCGACCGATTTAACTAGTTTCCGACTTAACCAAATGAAATCCACCCACTGAACCGACCGAACTACGTAACAAACTTAACAACATGACCAATAAACAAACTCTACATTTTCTCGAACATTAAACTTTACCTAACAAAACTCGACTAGCATTTTCTCAAGGAGTAGGTATTTTGAGGAGATTTTTTGAAGCATAAGAATAATTCACCATAAATTGTCAATTAATAGTTAACATTTAATTAATCTAAGATTTCGTCTTTATGGGAGTTAATAACATTCTCTAGTAGAAATAAATCTGATATAAATTCTTGGGATAGTTGAATTGTAAGTTTTGAAATTAACTACAGACTCGATATAAATAATAAGATTATTCAGATAATTTCCCGACAGCTTCAAAATAACCGATTCACAATGCAGCATTCGAATAAGCAAATGGACGAACTTAATTTCCAATAATTTCAAGAAGTATTTCAAAATTGTCAAAACTCAGATATTTTAGCATACTCAGATACTAGTTGATTTTATAATAAAATATCCGACACCCAAACTGAAACCACTTGCGGCTAAACCACTGGAAACCCTTTAAAATTCGTGAAACACTATTAATAGTTGTGAGAAATTACTTATGATTTCATCCAATACTATATTTCGCGATTTATCTAAAAAAAATAGTGGTGCCCACAACCGAACCAATTTGAGTGCCCACAAAAAATGTTGAATTTTGAAATTTGAAAAAAATGTTGGTTGTAAACGTTGTTGGGATACTCGGTATTGGATTACAAAATATATTATATTTACTGGGTAAATATGCATAAGACATACATTTTTTGATTGATTCACTTTGATTTGTGCTACTTTTAAAAATATTTATAAAAACGTTTATTTTAATTTCAACGTGTAAAAAATTAATTTCTTTACAGTAAAAAGCACACGTGTCCATTCAATTTTGTATTCTCGCAAAAAATTACATGCGGTCATACCACACACTTGACATTTGTCACATTTGACAAATAATATTTTCTGTCAAAAGTTTCGCAGGAGTGCCGACAACCGAACCATTGCCACAACCGAAACTTTTCCCTACCAATGAGGAACTCACCCTTAACTAGTCGGAGTCTTGTTTTTTGTATATCAAAAATTCGTAACCAATAATTAAAAATGTTTGTCGCAGAAATTGTCGACAAAACAGGGTTTTGACTTAACGCATAACAAAAGACAGATAAACTTATCCAAATTCCAGAGGACAGGAAGTGGTCCTCTCGGTGATAATAGGCTTAAACTCCTTAATCGAATACATCCAAAAGCCGACTCCATTTACAAACGAAACCATAAATGTTTCAAATTCCTTGACTTAACGAAAGCGTTTTCTAGTAGGTTTTGAGATGAGTTTAAGGATGCTTATACCCTCAAGCGGTTCTCATTCTATCGGACCATGTTAGTCAATATTTTTTTAATTTCATTTCATCTTATAATTTGGTTTCTAAATAGTATTTTGTAGTTAAAATCATTACACAAACAAATTATATTGAAAAAAAAAATTTCTGTTGAAAATTCCAACTTTTTAAAATTTTTTCTTCCTGATTATTTCAAAAAAGTGAAGGATTACTACCCTTAAATAACATTTTCTTAACAACGGAACGGTAAATTAGTTAAATATTATTGTAAAAGTTGTATTCCATTACAGTTTAAAATATATCAGTTTTTTAAAAAAATCTGTAGAACCGTGTTTTTTTAATTAATTAAAATATAGTCATTTTGCGCGTTTTGTTACTTTTTCCATGTAAAAGTCCAAACTTTATAATTGTATATCTTAAAAATAGAACGGTAAAATTCAATAAAATTGTAACAGTACATGTAAAGTAATGTATTTAATATGTCATTAAAATTTTTTAAGAATCTGTAGAAAATGGTTTTTTGGATAAACATCCTTAAGGAGCCTTTATGTCCCACGAAGCTCAAGGACGAGTTTTAATACATAAAAGTTCAAGCAAAAATTCTTAACTTGTAAAATATCGTAACAATAAGGTAATTCTCGACTAGTCGTAGAGTGGTTTCTCTTCGCTTGACGTTTTCAAATTGAGTAAACTTAAAATGCAACTAACTCAATTTAAACCGATCTTTTTGAGTTACAAAATTTTGAATAGCGCAGTTTTCAGCATGAGTCTGAATTGGTGTATAGTTCTCCACCCAAGCGACAAAATATTGTAGGGACTATATTAACAAGTTAGTTAGCAATTCTTCTTTCTCACACTGTAAAAAGAAACATCTTAAAAGGGAGCGTTCACATATGATGTCACGCATTTTTTCCAATTTTTTGACCCCTCCCCCCTCCTGTCACGTCTTGTCACGTAAGAGTAAACACCTACCCCTAAATGGACGTCACGTTTCTTGACCCCCCCCCCCCTCCTATTTTTGTATTAATTTTTTTAACTTTAATAATAAAAATTCTAAACTAACAATTGTCAATCGGTTTATTACGAAAATAAAAAATATTTAAAAATTTTTTGGGTAACTTTTACCATATTTTTGATAAACCTCGGATTAAAGTCTCAAGTGAAAAATTGTACTCTAGTTTTTAGAAACTTATTTTTATGTTTCTGATAATTTTGCTCAAATTTACCAGAAATATGGAAATAATTTTTTTAAAATATGAGTTTAATTCTGTATTTGCGACTTTAAGGTAGTATTATACTTTGTAAGTTGTCAAAGATGACTTTAAAAAACAATTTTTTTCTCGGTGATAATTTTATTTGAAGCATTGAAAGTTTTTGCATCATATTTTTGACATTTTTGTCTGTCAAAAATGAAAAAATAAAATTTTTTTACTGTGCCTGTTTCGTCACTAGAGGGCGCCAAAGTCAAGATAAAAATAAAATATAAATAGGCAAACAAGCTACAGCCTCACAGAAACATCCCATCTGAAAAATTCAAATGTGGTTTTAAAGCTGATACATCTGGTTAGGCATCCCTCCTAACCCCGATAAAAAATATTAAAAAAATAAAAAAATGGCGCTAATTTAAAAAAAAAATCACAAAAAATGAGTATTTTTTTGTCATTTTTGAGTTGTTAAAAAACAAAAAAAATGAAGTAGATAATCGGATTTAGGGGGGATGCCTGAAGGATTTCATAACGAAGAAATTGATCTAAAGTTTTTTAAAATCGATTAAAAAGAACTTGAGTTATGCTGTCCGCCAGTTTAAAAAACATGGCTTTGAGAAAAACGCGTTTAAAGTTTTGTGTGTAATGAGCCGATGTGCATATGTATAACTTTTACATGCGTATAACTTTTTTATTTCTTCGAATTTTAATCTGCAATTTGGGAATTATATTCTTGAGGTAATGTAGACCACAAAAATAAAATAAAAAAAAGTCGATTTTTTGATCGATGCAAAGTATAATACTACCTTAATCTGAGGTCTATCATAAATAAAGTAAAAGTCACCCGAAACATTTTTTCCGTATTTTTGAAATTTGCACTCATTCATTTTCATTTCTGATATTTCGTTAATATAAATTATTACATTGTGATTACAGAATTTTCTTATTTTTCCAACAATAAATACATTGAGGACCAGTTCACATCATATACTTTGAATTTTAAGTATTAAACAATTCATATAAAAAAATAGGAGAATACTGCGATAAATTATTTGATGTTACAAAATTTAAATGGTAGTTTAAATTAATTTTCGATTTAAAAAATTTTTTCGTGACGTCACGTTTAGGACAACCCCCCCATTCCCATGTCACGTTTTGTCACGTTTGATCAGGACCCCCCCTCCCCCTTATAGCGTGACGTCATATGTGAACGCTCCCAAGTGCATTATAGTCATTTTTAAAACGTTTAAAGTATCCTATTTTTCAGCTTCCATCTTAGAAAACTAATGCATTTTAAGATACTTCTGTTAACTTTTTGGAAACATCTACAAGTGTAGGGGAGACCGGGGCTGTCTGGCGCAGGGGCTGGTTGACGCACTTGAGTTTATTCAAAAGTGAAAAGTCGAATTAATTTTTCTCTTCGGTCAAATTAATGTACTTGTAGTCCAGTCATCTGGTACTTTTAGACGGAAAAGTTCCTTACTTCTCGGTTTTTTTGCTTAAACCCTTTATTTTTGAACCCAAAAAAAGACTTTAAATTTGCTACATCAATTTCGCTCGGGAACCCCAAAAATTTTTTTGAAAAAGGTGTAAAATTTCAAAAAATTGGGTATAAAAGTTTTCCAGTGCGTTTGATGAAAAAAATTGTTCAGAGTAAAAATAAAGTGTATAAAATTTCCATTAATTTAAAAAAAAATTAAACGCCCTACGTTAGTTAGGTAAAAAGTTATAGCCGTTCAAAAAAACCAGATTTTTTTCGATTTTTCACTAAAAAAACGTACTTTTGAGTTTTTTACCAATTGTGCGTTTCCCAGTTATTTTAAGCAAAAGTGATCAACCGATGAGTCAAAGTAGACTAAAATACCTTTCATTTACGATAAAGGAGAACGTTATAACTTAATTAGGTCCAAAGTTATGATCTTCCAAATATACCCTGTTTTTGACTATTTTTGCCATTTTAACAGTTTTTTAAAAATAACTTATTTTTTTGGTATTTTCTATCACACTAACATCAAATGTTAGACTTTACAGGTTGTTTGGAAGCCTTTAAGAACTGATTTTTTTGCCTAGGCCGTAATATAAATCTGATTTACTGATGTCGCAATCTGATTGGCTGACCCCGGTCTGCAGACCTCTACATTATGGTGCAGCAGTCAGAGCATCACAGAGTTACCTATTTAAATGTTTCGCACATATTTCTTTTTAAATATGGGTTTCTTTGGCTGAAAGGTTTAACAAAAATCCAGTTGTGGTTTATGGGGGTACGGGAGACATGCCCCCAGGTGGGGGGGGGGGAGAGGAGGATAAAATTTAAACCAAAAAATTAAAAAAATTATTTTTGTAGAAAAATACAGCAACTAAAAATGATATACGAGAGCATGACAAGCACTTTAAGATTTTATGCCCCTGGGGGTAAAATGCCTCTGGAGATAAAATACCCCTGGGGGCAACTTGCTCCGAGGGGAAATAAAAATAAAAAAAATTAATTATTTTCAACAATAATCCTGCCTAAGGGTAATGTTTAAATACCCCCATCAAATGGGGTGACTTTCCCCTGGGGGGGGGGGGGGGGGACAAAATTCATAAAATCTTTTTGGTTGAAAAATAATGCCCCCTAAGGATGACGCCCCAGGAGGTTTTCACTATCCCTCCACCTGGGGCATACCCTTTCCCACGTGGGGGGACGAAAACTGAAATTATATAAAAAGTTTTAATTTCTTACTCATTTTGACTTCATAAGAAATGAAGAATACTGTCGTCTAATTCTGTTCCATCTAATGTCTACTCATAGGATTTATGAACATTATAACTGATCCCATATTCAATTTAATCCCCCCCCCCCCACGTGGGGAAGGTTATGCTCCAGATGGAGGGATGGTGAGAACCTCCTGAGGGCGTCATTCTTAGGGGGCATTATTTTTCAACCAAAAAGATTTTATGAATTTTGTCCCCCCCCCCCAGGGGAAAGTCACCCCATTTGATGGGGGTATTTAAACATTACCCTTAGGCAGGATTGTTGTTGAAAATAATTAATTTTTTTTATTTTTATTTCCCCTCGGAGCAAGTTGCCCACGGGGGTATTTTATCTCCAGAGGCATTTTACCCCCAGGGGCATAAAATCTTAAAGTGCTTGTCATGCTCTCGTATATCATTTTTAGTTGCTGTATTTTTCTACAAAAATAATTTTTTTACTTTTTTGGTTTAAATTTTATCCTCCTCTCCCCCCACCCCACCTGGGGGCATGTCTCCCGTACCCCCATAAACCACAACTGGATTTTTGTTAAACCTTTCAGCCAAAGAAACCCATATTTAAAAAGAAATATGTGCGAAACATTTAAATAGGTAACTCTGTGATGCTCTGACTGCTGCACCATAATGTAGAGGTCTGCAGACCGGCGTCAGCCAATCAGATTGCGACATCAGTAAATCAGATTTACATTACGGTCTAGGCAAAAAAAATCAGTTTTTAAAGGCTTCCAAACAACCTGTAAAGTCTAACATTTGATGTTAGTGTGATAAAAAATACCAAAAAAATAAGTTATTTTTAAAAAACTGTCAAGATGGCAAAAATAGTCAAAAACAGGGTATGTTTGGAAGATCATAACTTTGGACCTAATTAAGTTATAACGTTCTTCTTTATCGTAAATGAAAGGTATTTTAGTCTATTTTAACTCATCGGTTGATCACTTTTGCTTAAAATAACTGGGAAACGCACAATTGGTAAAAAACTCAAAAGTACGTTTTTTTAGTGAAAAATCGAAAAAAATCTGGTTTTTTTGAACGGCTATAACTTTTTACCTAACTAACGTAGGGCGTTTAATTTTTTTTTAAATTAATGGAAATTTTATACACTTTATTTTTACTCTGAACAATTTTTTTCATCAAACGCACTGGAAAACTTTTATACCCAATTTTTTGAAATTTTACACCTTTTTCAAAAAAATTTTTGGGGTTCCCGAGCGAAATTGATGTAGCAAATTTAAAGTCTTTTTTTGGGTTCAAAAATAAAGGGTTTAAGCAAAAAAACCGAGAAGTAAGGAACTTTTCCGTCAAACACCCTTTTTTCTGACCAGATGACTGGACTATTGGGTAAAAATTTCTGAAGTGGCCCCCTGATTTGCAAACATGTAATGAAATTTGAAATTAATGTTATATTCCTATACTACTAAATGAGAGATAGTTTGCATATAAATAGTTTTTTTTAATTTAAATAATGTCAAAAGTTATAAACAAATGAAAATTTTTGCATCATTTTATTTGAAAATTCATATCTTTTTTTTATATTATTGAAAATTAATAATCCATTTCAAAAAATAAAATGACACGTAATTTTTTTTTTTCATTTTCATAACATTTTTGTTATTTTTTACGATTTTAAAAGTTTTAATTGTTATTTGACTCATTATTTTCTATTTTTTATGCTTTTTAAAGTGCTTGTCATGCTCTCGTATATCATTTTTAGTTGCTGTATTTTTCTACAAAAATAATTTTTTTACTTTTTTGGTTTAAATTTTATCCTCCTCTCCCCCCACCCCACCTGGGGTGGGGGTATGACTTGTGTACAAAAGTATAAACTTTAAGATAAAAATAATTTCGATCACGTGCATTTATTTTTTAATGCAAAATTAATGATTTTTTATAAATAATTAAAAAAAAAACATGTTCTGGACCTGCTAACAAATTTTTTTAAAAACGCATTGATTCAGTATGAATTTAGGTTTATTATACAAAAATAAAAATTTGGTTAGGTTTATATTTAACAGAATGGCGTTAATTTGTTTATAACGCTTCGGAAACAATATCAAGCGGCACTGGTTCATTCGCAACTGCGCCTTCCGTAGTCCCTCCTATAATAAGATATGAAATAGTTATGAAGTTAAATCAAGTCAAATGATTTAGTTGAACATAATAAAAATCACTTTTTTCATTTATTTACATAAAAAAACAATATATAATTAATTAAATACGCAATAATGTTAAAGTACACTATCATTAATACTAATAACTAATAACGTTAATAATAAAGTTAAAAAGCTTAATTTTTTTGTACTCTATTGTCGTGGATTTTTTGTGACCTTATTAGTCTTTATTTTTGAATCCTCAGAAAATATTTTGCATATTATAGCTGATCATTTTCAGTTGGCTGAAACGAATGGTACTGTCGTGTACAACTAACAGTTTTTGCACATGCATTTCGAGGCGCTAAATTATTTTCGTTAATCGCATGTTCCTCTTCTGTGCGAAAGCCAAATTTAATTTTGTGGAAAAATTGTGCTGCCCATTCAAACCAACTTTTTGGTGATGTAATATATTTCTAATCTACAAGTTGTAAACTTGCTATTTTAGCTTGCCTCTTTACCGTCCCACCAACCCCATCAGAAGCCCCTTTGCCGTGCGAAGTGGCGAAAAAATTCCACTCTGCTGAAACTCCAAAATCATTTTCATGTTTTGTCAAATTCAAAAAATTAGTTTTGTTTTTATATTGTGAGCCAGCGCCGTCCGAAAAGTAAAATATTTTCTTTACATTTTGAGCACCAAAAGTTTCCTTCAAATGAGCAAAAAGTTTGTTTGAATGGGCAGCACAATTTTTCCACAAAATTAAATTTGGCTTTTGCACAGAAGAGGAACATGCGATTAACGAAAATAATTTAGCGCCTCGAAATGCATGTGCAAAAACTGTTAGTTGTACACGACAGTACCATTCGTTTCAGCCAACTGAAAAAGATCAGCTATAATATGCAAAATATTTTCTGAGGATTCAAAAATAAAGACTAATAAGGTCACAAAAAATCCACGACAATAGAGTACAAAAAAATTAAGCTTTTTAACTTTATTATTATCGTTATTAGTTATTAGTATTAATGATAGTGTACTTTAATATTATTGCGTATTTAATTAATTACATATTGTTTTTTTATATAAATAAATGAAAAAAGTGATTTTTATTATGTTCAACTAAATCATTTGACTTGATTTAACTTCATAATTATTTCATATCTTATTATAGGAGGGACTACGGAAGGCGCAGTTGCGAATGAACCAGTGCCGCTTGATATTGTTTCCGGAGCGTTATAAACAAATTAACGCCATTCTGTTAAATATAAACCTAACCAAATTTTTATTTTTGTATAATAAACCTAAATTCATACTGAATCAATGCGTTTTTGAAAAAATTTGTTAGCAGGCCCAGAACATGTTTTTTTTTTAATTGTTTATAAAAAATCATTAATTTTGCATTAAAAAATAAATGCACGTGATCGAAATTATTTTTATCTTAAAGTTTATACTTTTGTACACAAGTCATACAAATTTTATTAATTTTCAATAATATAAAAAAAAGATATGAATTTTCAAATAAAATGATGCAAAAATTTTCATTTGTTTATAACTTTTGACATTATTTAAATTAAAAAAAACTATTTATATGCAAACTATCTCTCATTTAGTAGTATAGGAATATAACATTAATTTCAAATTTCATTACATGTTTGCAAATCAGGGGGCCACTTCAGAAATTTTTACCCATTGATAAACTGTAACTTCACACATAATTTCATTATTATTATTGCTTCCTCATAGAGGAAGCTTTGTGATCGTTAAGATTTTCGATTTTCCAAAAATAGTCTAAATCGACTCATTTTCATCTAAAAAGCGTAAATTTTCATTTCTAAGCAAATGTCCAGATGTATATGTGTGTGTGTGTGTGTGTGTATGTATGTGTGTGTGTGTGTGTAGAGCGTTTTTTGTGTACAAGATATCTCGAGAACGCTTCAACGGATTTCAATAAAATTTGGATGACTTTTTAAGCTCGTGAATATCTAAATTTGGACACAAGGATTTTTGAAAATACCCAATCAAATTTTGTTGAGCACCTTTTTTCATCGAAAAAAATCGTTTTTTGTCAAAATTTTTTTCCAAGCTAAAAATACAACTTAATGAATAAAAAAATCATATTCCTTTTCTCAAAACGAATCGATTGACCTATATAACTTTTATAATTGATCAAAAATTCGTAAATTAATGGATGTTTTTTCATTTTTTTTGCACTTAAAATTCCTTTTTTTAAAGAATTTCTCGAATTAAATTTTATATTATTAATATATTGCTTTTTTTATAAGAAAGCAAATTTGTTTGCTAACTTTAAAACGGAATATCCACGAAATGGACATAATTTTCACCTAGTAAAATAATGATAATAATAATAATAATAATAATAATATTACTAATAATATTAACCCTCAACTGCTAGACTATCGGGATTTAACGTAACTGCTAGATTGGGTCTACGGGACCCGAGCGATTTTCAAACGCTGATAGCTCAGAGCCTAATGAACATATCGAGACGTCTTTTTTTTAAAACTTATTGCCAGAACCTGTAGAAAAAGAATATCTAGCTTAAATTAATGTGTCTTTAATATTTTTTTAAATATTTCAAGAAATGTAAAGATACTTTTTTAAAAAGTCGTTTTCTTCAAATAGCTATAGTAACACCAAAAATAGACATAAATAAAATTTCTAAGTGGATTTTTAAAGCTTTAAACATTTACCTTAAGTCTGTTTAAGCCATTTTTGATTGGCTGAAAAAAACATATTTTTTGGGAGAAATGAAAATCATCAAATTTGGTTCATTAAGTGGAGTTACCTGAGAAATTTCAACCCATCGAAATATATGTTACTTATCGTTGCCAATTTTTTTTCTGGGACTATTTTGGATGTAAAAGAATGCAATATTATCAAAATTAAAAAAAAAATGTTTGAAAAAAAAATTTAAAAAAATTTCTTTTTGTTGAAAACTTTTTTTGTTGTTGTAAAAATTTATCTCCTCCTACAATTTTTCATATTTTTTTAATGCCAATTTTTTTATATGCCTTTTTTTAAATTTCAAACAAAATATCGTATGGGTTTTAACATTTTTTAATTTTTTCAACAAATTTTTTTTTAATCTTGGTAATATGTCATTCTTTTACATCCAAAATAATCCCAGAAAAAAAATTTGCACCGATAAGTAACATATTTCGATGGGTTGAAATTTCTCAGGTGACTCCCCTTAAATAAAGAGAAATCATATTATTAAGAATACAATATTTCATTGTTTCCAAAACATACAATATTTTGCGAAAACTTTGTGATTTATTTATGGTTTATTTATGATTTATTTATGATTCAAAGATAATCATAAATCATTTTTAGACAAATTTAATTTTTAACATATTACAAAATAATATAATTATAAGAAAAAATCTTTATTTAAATAAAGGTTAACTAATAAAAAAAAATTATTTTAAATAATTCTATTTTTTTAATAATTTTTCTTTATTGCTTGCCAATTTATTCATTTATGTGTATGTGTATTTATGTATACGTACATATAAGTGTTGGTAAATGTCTATGCGTGCATGAAGTTTTTTGTAGAGGATTTTCCATAAAATTTAAATTGGTTATTAAAATCATAAATATCTAAATTTGAACTTAGGGATTTTTGAAATTAACTAATCAAATTGTTTTAGTATCTTTTTAATCAAAATAATTCATGTTTTTTTAACTTTTGTTTTTATTAACTTAAAATATTTAAAATATTATTAAATTATTGCTTCCTCTATGAGGAAGCAAATTTTTTTGCTTCCTTGGAAGCGAAGTGTCCATGAAATGGACAGAATTCACACCTAGTTATTATTTATTATTATAAATTCAAAAAACCAATTTTGGTACTCAAAAGTAAATTTTAACGCCTTCATTTTTTTGTTATATCTTTTTACAAAATGCAATCAGAAAAAAATCAAAATTAAGGTTTTGTGTTCTGAACAGTTGCTTTTAAGAAACAATTAAAAATTTTTGATTTATATTTACAGTTTTCATAAAAACGAAGAAAATGTATAAATAGTCTCTCCGGGGCTACTTGGCGCAGTAGGGTCGGGGCTGGTTGGCGCGCTCGGAACGCTAGAAGTTTACAAGCTACATCTAGTGACTAATAAAAATTTATTAAATTCAATGTGGTAACACTTTTATTTTATTATCAGTACCAAGAATAACCCTTTAAGATAAAACAGTGTTTAATATATATTATTATTATTATTATTATTATAATCTCATAATTTTACGTTTCCAGATATTTGTAGTTTTTAGGTTCGTGAACTTCACTTTTTGAACAAGATGAACCTTACATTTTGAATTAATTCACATTTTTTCAAGATAATATTTCCTTAGAAGACTTATTTTAACAATGAAACATATTGCTTGATTATTAATCACACATTTTAATTCATGCGCCAAGTAACCCCGGGTAGTGCGCCAGGCAGCCCCGGGCCGGGGCTGTTTGGCGCACTTTGGTTTTCTCCAAAAAGTCTGTTCTAAAAAAAAAAGTACAACTTTTTTTGGAACTTTTATTTTTTGAAATCAAAGCTGAGATGTTAAGCAAAGTTTCTGTACAATATAGTTTTCATGTACACAAAATTGGCAGAACCAATCAACAAAGAGTGAAAAGTGCGCCAAGTAGCCCCGGTCTCCCCTATCTTAAATTAAGATACCTACTTTTTGCAGTGCAGTGTGGGAAAAATGGCATCAAAGTATGTAACAGTTTGTGTAAAAAGGCTTAACGTATTTTATATGAACAGAGGGCCCACTACCCCACTAGTGGACTGGACCCTCTTCATGATGTTAAAGTCCAGATTGACTCGAGTAAAACAATTGATTTTTGTTTATTAAATTCAGCAGTATCTTTATTTAATTTGATTATTATTCATATTTAATCATTATAATTTATTATTTACCTGCCAACTTGTCGGACCGGACAAAATTAATCTTTTTATGCGATAAATATTAATTAGGGTAGAGTGGGGCAAAACCAACAGTTTTTGACATTTCTAACTACAACTCTATAACCAAGTGGTTACAGAGAAAAATGAAAGAGCAAGGGCATTGCCAGAAGTGGATTTTGGTGGGGGATTTTCTTTCTCTTTCATAAAAACTGTCTTCCTAGGGGGAGCAGCTGCCCCCCCCCCCCCGCAACGTAGTTATTCTGATGCTAAAGGGTGTTTCAGAGATTGATTTTTTGGTTCCATTTTATTCTGAATACACAATTATCGATCTCTTCTAGATTCCGAGCTACAGCCGTTCTACATGACCCTTCCATTTTTCCACAAAAAAAAACACCAAAATTAATAAATAATAATTACTCAACAACTATTAGTATAAATGAATGAACAAATGAGTCTACACTCGAATGAATAAAATCTTTCATGTAGAAATAATAAAAGAATTTACAACGTCACCGTTTTTTTCCTAATCAACTGCTTAAATAGTACATATATTCACAAAAACACATTTAACAAATATTAATAAATTAAATTCATAAATCATTCATAAATGCTCTTAGCAATATTTGATGATTGAGATACTTTTAAAATTATGGTCTATCAGTTTTGGTGACTTAACGTGTTATATAAAACTTTCTTGATAAGATTACATGTGGAAAATTTATAAATATTTGCATGAAAGCGAACTGTGGGTCAGTGTGCCACGCCTTAATTACTATGCTCCAAAAGCGAGATCAAATTCTTTCGAACTTTATAGGGTTCCTTACAAAATAATTAGCTTGTACTCTTAATTAAAAACTTAACATGTTTTTTATTAGTGTCTTATATGACCAATTAAAGAACTCTTGAATGTTCAATTTTCTCTAGATATTTCATGAACATATTTCTTTATATACATAAGCTCGCCTATTTATGTGTTTGTACTCTGTATAAAACCTGTAGCTGAAAGGCATAACAGCATAACTAACATTTTATCGAATTTGAGATAATATCAGATTTGAGTTTATTAAGTAATGCTCTTTAAAGTTTCATAACGGTAAAGTGATTTAAATGTTTAATTACGTAGAAAATAATTAATAACATAACAACATAACTGCATTCAAATCGAAAAAAGAATTGATATTCTTCTTTGAAGTGTTTATATTTTATTAAAATTGATAAACAGATGTAAAAACTACACTAGAAAATAGGATACAATGACAAACACCAAAAATATTGGTTAATTTTTTGATTTTACAAAACCAAGAAAAAAAACAAAAACAGATTTTTCTCAAAACAATGAAAATGCAGTTATGATGTTCTGCCTTTCAGCCACAGAAATTAAGTATATAGTAATTTTGAAAACTTTTATTTTATATTTTTAATTTGTTTAACGATTTGTATCAAATTGAATTTAAGATGAGAGTAAAAGTGAGCATCGATGAAACAATTCTACTTCCTCACGGAGGAAGCTTCTCTGCCCTTAAAATGTAAAAATTCTTTAAACACTAATTTAAAAAAGACGAACTCGATGACGAAATCCATTTTTGAATTCTCAAAAACATTAGATATTAAGTATTATAGTTTATCCATTAATTTTTACTATCAAAACTATTAATCTAGGATTATCGTGCAAAAAGAAACTTTTTCCCAGTGAAGATAGTAAAGTTTCAATCCAGGATAGGTATATTAACATTTTTTTAAAACAATTTTAATCCAGGATAGATATATTTATAGTTTTTTTTTTATAAAACTTCCCTTTCATTCTTTGAAAATCTACTATCTTTGTTGGGAAAAATTTTTGTTTTACACAATTATCCCAGATTACAAACCTTAAAGTAAAAATTATTTACTAAAGTCTTTTCAGTCTTTATCACTTGATTTATAATATGTATAATATATTTAAATTTGCAAAAATATCTATACTTATCTGCAAAGAGTATTTGAAATTATTTAGTAATATTAATGTCATAGAGTGAAATACAGTATTAAATATAAACCCAAAGCGCACTCTTAGCTTAAAAACGTTCTTAAAACGCATTTTTGAAAACGTTATTTTTTCATTAAAAAATGGCTTCAGGATGTTTTAAAAACGTTTCTAACTTACCTCTATTTGTTACGTTTTAGAAAAGTAAATAATACATTTAATTTTAAAATGTCCTAGATGCGTTCTTTGTCTTGTCATTTGAATCTCTTAAACCATCATTTCATAACTCATCCTTTCCGCCCTGGTACACTAGGGACCTAAAAAGATTAATCAAAGACAAAAAAATTGCTCATATTAACTATAAAGAAAATGAAAGCGATAATAATTACTCAATTTTTTCGAAATTAAGAGCCGATTGCAAAGAACTTTCTACAATTTGTTATAATAATTATATTATGAATGTTGAAAATTCTTGTATTGAAAACCCTAAGTTTTTTTGGAAATACGCCAATTCTAAACAACAAAAGCAAGCTATACCAAATTCTATGTTTTTGAACCATGAAACTGCAGATAATTCAGTTGATATTGCGAATCTTTTTGCAAAAAATTTTGAAACTGTTCATACGATCTCAGCATGCAGTTTTCTAACAAATATTGTTCTCATAGGGACATGGTGGATCTTCTAGACATTTATATATCTAGAAGTGACATTTTTAACAAAATTAAGAATTTAGGCACGAATAAGGGTGCAGGCCCAGATATGATTCCTCCTTTAATTAAATCATGCGGTTTTTCTTTTGTAGATCCACTTTTTGTTCTTTATAACATGGCATTACAGTGTAACATTTTTCCATCTGAGTGGAAAAAGGGATATATTACCCCTGTTTACAAAGATGGTAATAAAAATAATATTGAAAACTATAGGCCAATTACGGTGCTCAGTGCAGTCTCTAAAATTTTTGAAAGTCTTATATATGACATTGTTTACTCTGCCGTAACAAATCTTATCATTGATGAGCAACACGGATTTATGAGGGGAAGATCCATCGTTACTAACCTTGGATTATTCACTAACTTTCTAGCCCTTAATCTCGAGAAGGGTTATCAAATTGATGCGGTGTACGTGGATATCTTTCCAAAGCATTTGATAAGGTTGATCATTATATTTTATTGCGTAAGTTGGAACTTATGGGTGTGTCTGATAAGTTAATTTTGTTCTTCAAAAGTTATTTAGCTAATAGACCACAAATTGTTAAAGTGAATAATGAATTCTCTACATCATTAACAGCAACTTCTGGCGTTCCTCAAGGATCCAACCTTGGACCCCTTTTTTTTATTATATTCATGAATGATATCAAATCAGTTTTTGAATACTCAGACTTTCTCCTGTATGCTGATGACTTAAAGTGTTATAAAATAATTGGCTCTGTAAACCCATGTCGTGACTATTATGAACTCCAATCGGATTTGCATCGTCTTGGTCAGTGGTGTGAGGACAATCACATGACGCTTAACGTAAAAAAATCATTAGTAATCACTTTCGCTAGGAAAACATCTTTTATTTACCTCTACACCATTGGCACGGACGAACTAATTAGAGTAAGTCAAGTTCGTGACCTTGGAGTTCTGCTCTGTAACGATCTTTCGTACAATAACCATGTTTCGGAAATTGTCGCTAAAGCACATAGATCTCTAAGCTTTCTTATGAGAAATGCATCAAATTTCCGCAACATGGTCGCAATCAGGGTACTATATGTCACTCTAGTCAGGTCAATCTTAGAACATGCTTCTGTGATTTGGGAACCGCACTACACATTTAACCTGATTAAAATAGAAAGAGTGCAAAATAGATTTCTTCCCTTTGCTGCGTGACAACTGAACCTTCCATTTGACAGATATACCCATGATTACAATGCACTTAGGATTGCACTGGGTATCTCATTGCTCAGCTCTAGATTTCTCTTTGCAGATATGCTCTTTTTTTATAAATCAATGCATGGATATGTTCACTGTTCTGCCATGTTAATTTTGATAAAACTATATGTACCGAAAGTAATGACAAGATATTACACTCCTTTTTTTATTAACTCTTCTAGGACTAATTATGGTGCACATTCTTTGATTAATAGGCTCAGTAAAGAGGCAAATAAAATATCCGGAGACGTAGACTTCTTTGATACCAATGTCTCAAGATTCACCACTCTATTGCGTCAGCTTTTGTTTAATTGAAATTTTAAGGTGTCCATCTAGTTTATAAACGCTGTTACTCGTTTTTTAATACAGTTACTGATTGTAACTTTTAGATTTAGTTAAAGGGCCTGTCCCGTTCATTTGTAAATAAATAAATAAATAAATAAATAAATAAATTAATTGATAATTTCTTGACATCCAGCAATGTCCTTTAGAATGTAAAATTTTTCAAAGTCCGTTTTAAAAAAATTATTACACTTTAAATTTTTGAACAAAATTCCTAATTTTATTTTTAATAGAAATTTATAATTTTTGAAAAAATTTGTAATTTTTAGCAAGAGACTTCAAAATTTTGTATTATAAAATGCAATTATATTAAATATATAAAGCAGACGTAATTTAAAACGGCCAAACTTTAGAGTATCGTAAAGCTTATAGTACACTGAGAAAAAAATGCTATTGAATCAAATACATTCATGCTATTGAATTCCATGTCATTACTTCATTGACAGATTTATTAGTTCATAAGCATAAACCTTTAAAGCAAAAGTCTGAAGTTTTTGAAATAATAGCATGGTGCTATCAAATCGCTGCTATCTACTCAATTGTTAATTTACTTAAATCAATAGCATATTTTAATATTTATTTAACATAGTTCTCTTAAAATGTTGTCATGGTATTTTTGAAAAAAATATTTGAGTATTTGAATCATATAAGAAACTGTAGAATTGTAAACACCCTGCTTTAGATTTGATAGCATATGCTTTCGTTTCGAATAAACGGTGTATTTGCGGACTGCCAATAGCAGATGTTATTGAATCCTTAGGCACTGTATTCGGCCCATTTGCGCGTAGGTCTTGGCAATGTTCTTCCCCCACCTCTTGGATTGTAGCTTATATGGGAGGTTCGTGAAACGGCTACCAGCGAGCGTATGGCATAGTGGTTAGAGCGTCGGGCTTTAGGCCCAGGGGTCGCGCGTTCGAGACCTCTCAGCGTCAAATATTTTAATTTATAAGTTGTGCGTTAGAATTAAGATGTATAAGTTATATGTATAAAAATAATGTAAAAATGTTATAAAATAGTAAAAATAATAAATATAAAATATAATAAATAAATACAAAGATTCCGTACAACTGATAGGATGTTACCAGTTAATGAGAATTAATATTTATTTTGACTCATTATATTTATCTCCCAAAAGTATGGTGTTGTTGCTTCAAAGTCAGATACTTTCGATTTGATAGCACCATGCTATCAAATTGAAAGCATTTGTATATAATGTAACAAACTGCTACTTTAGGGGTAACATTATATACTATTCTTCTGTAGGAATGACTTATTGATGCAATAGAACTTATTTTATTAAATCTACAGCATATACATATATTTCAAAACAATTTGCTGATAATGCAACTAATCATGGTTTGATTCAATAGAAGCGACACTTTAGAATCATAAAAGCAGTGCTTTAGATTTAATAGCATATGCTAATGGCAGCCCGCAATGACACTATTGAATGAACCAAAGACAGATGTCATTGATTCAATAGTATTTTTTTCTCAGTGTATAATGATCATAGCATTGGACTTTAAAGATGAGGGTCTTAAGTTCATATCCTGCAGGGCATCAATATTTTAATTTGTAAACTTAACAATAATTTCAGCTTGAAAAATAATATATAAATATAAAAAATATATAAATATAAAAAGTATATAAAATAAATTAATTAAGTTCAACTTTAAAAATACTATATTAGGACATTCCATCTAATATTTATAAGAAAATATCTGGAACATTTTTGGAAAGATATTCGAACGTTTCTGGAACGTTTTTCGAACTACGTCCCAATAAGACGTTTCCAAACCAAAAAAAGACGTTCCTCAATCTTTTAAAAAAATTTTATGTACGTCGTAGGAACAAAAGTGCCATGTTTTACAATATTCGTGGGCATTAAAGAACGTTTTAAAAACAACGTTCGGTTGTCCATTGACTGGAAAGTAATTAATTATTATTTACTGCAAATAGAAGAAAATTTCCATAGATTCTTACAGTGGCGTAGGAACTGGTGAGGCAGATATGGCAGTTACCCCCCAGGCTGAAAAGTGGAGGAGGCAAATATCATATTTTGCCCCCCCCCCCCCCCCAGAAAAAATCCGCTCCTGCGCGCCTGGATTCTTAGCAATTTTTTCAGTAAAATGTTCATTTTCATAAATTTTCAGAATAGCATTGCAAACTAAGTCTGTAGTTTATGTTTATGGAACATAAGAGGCGAAAGCTCACTTACAAGAAGCAAAGATGAACCCGATAAAAAGGGCATGTGACACAAAAGAATTTTGCTCCCGGATGTGCTACAGACACCGTAAAGTGAGAATTACGAGAGTCGGTCGCGTCAAGGTTAACAGTAAACGCGAACGGTAATATGGGAACCCAAATTTTAGGTTCAACGCAAAAAATGTAATAGCTATTAAAATTTCGTTGAAAAGAAGCTGTCTGAGCCAAGGACATATTAGTTCCTGCTTTCTTTGTGATTAATGTATTGGTGATATGTTTTGTGATTTTTTTCTTGTTTTGGCTTCACTTGTTTCGAAGACTGTAATTTAAAGAAAGGTTGTTCATTTGTTTCTCAGAAAAGTGTGGAATCGACCATCTAGCCTTGAATTTCACTTTCTTTTGAAATATGATCATTAGCAACCTCAAGGTCGTTGAGAGACCACTGAACTTTAAACTGGTTTTATATAATTCATCTTTGAATGGTATAATTGATTTCTCAAGTCATTTACCTATTTATGGCTTTATTATTTTGAAACAAAATACCTACTGATTCTGAACTTAGAGAAATGACTTGATTATTATTTTAGTTATACAATTATAGTCGACGTGTGTTAATTTAATTAGGGATACAAAATATTACAGTAAAACAAATCAAATACATATTACATGTAAACAGGAGAAAAAAATTCAAAAAGAGTTTTTTTTTATTAAGCTTTTTTTTATTTAATTTTACTGAAGTATACAATACTAAAATAACAATAGTGATTATATTATTAATTATTATTTATTATTAAATATTGCTAAAAATATTAACTTTTCTTTTTAAACTCCCTATGGGGACAGATCAAATTATGACGTTTTTAGCCTTTTAAACCGTTTTTAAAGCAAAATTATAATATTACATACAAAAGTAACTGTTGCTTTTTATTTGTAAACATATAAATTACCTTTTTACCTTGAAATCATAAGAGAATATTAAAAATAATTTAAATGATCGGAATGTTAAAAGGGAACTGAAAATATTTAAAAAAATTATTGAAATATTAAAAAGGAATGCAAAATAATTTAAAAGTTATCGAAATATTAAACAGTAATTGAAAGTAATTTATTTTTTCATGAAACATATTCCCAGTAGAGAATAAAAAAGAATAAGCAAGAAATGGAATTTAAAAAAATTGATGTATTGATGCGCTACAATTTTGCAATTCTTTTCAATGTTTACCTTTTTACTGGGTACATGATGATTTTGAATGCAATCTAGCGCTGCTAACTAACGCCAAAAAATTAAAAATAAATTAGTAATAGTGATAGAAAACTGTTTTGTATTAAAATAATGAATAAAGGTTGACGTCATAATTCTGGGAAAATTTGAATTAGAAATATAAAGACGAAAGTCATAGCTGAATGAAGCGTTTAATCTGTGAAATTATATCTGACATCCACCATTTTGAATTTTGAAAATCTGATGCACTGAAAAAAATACTGTGATGAGATTAGACATTTGAGTATGGTTGATAGGTTATGTAGAAGTTTGACAACTATACCTTCGAATTTCACATAATGCAACGGTGCGCTATTGTCCATTTTACCTAACCTTACAATATGACTCGCGGTTTGACACAGCCGTATGGCTAAAACACCAATACGTATGGCAGTTCCCAAAACAGCAATAAAATATTGCCAATCTGCCCTTAATTATCGCAGTTCCACGGAAATATTTTTTTCAGTGTGCGAGATTCGTAGTCAGCAACCCCAAAAATCCCCGAGTAATGAATTTCAGGCAAATTTAAACAATTCTGAAATTTTTGTCCGCCACATTGGATCCGACATTTAAAATTTTGAAGATCTGATGCCAGATTCCTATGTAGGAACTTACGTAGGTTCCTACGAGGAAACCTTTCAGGGACCTTTGTGGGAATTTCCAATAGGGTCACTTACACATACGTTCCGTATTACACTAACAAAATCGCAAACTCAATTAATTCCAGCAAAAAGTCCTTTGGACCATACATTTTTCCAAATAAGGATTTCTTTTAAACTGGCGCAACACAACACCTGAGATTATGCACACAAGCAAGCAAGGAAAAGGCGGCAAGACGTGTCATAGCTGTTAGCAGCTTGTAACATTTTCAGTTAATGGAGAGAAATTTGAGTTGGTAGCTCTGTTGATGAAACTTGCGTGGTAGGGTAGACAGTGACTAAAAATGAGATTTCTCCTCTTTTTAATATCTAGAACTCTAAATGTGACTTTTAAGGTCGAGTTTTTGACGCAACTGTTGTAGAAAAAATGTTTTTCGGCACTTTAAATATCAACTTTTATGTGGGCAAGACTCCGTCAAAAGAAATGCGATATGCAATTGGTGTTTCGATTTCTTTGAAACTGTTGGAAATAATAGTCTTAAGTATAATTGTTAAAACCCAAAAAGGATTTTCGAAAATTTACAAAATGGCGCCCGCTTCGCCATGTTCAATATCAGAGCAGTGTTTTTTTCAAAACTCATTTTTTTCTACTAATCGACAAAATGAATTTTAATGAAAATTTCAGGCAAAATAGATAAATTAACGTAAACTGAGAAAAATTTTTTGTAAAAATTCCTGTGCTGTTCACTATAAAATCTCAGTATAGTTTCAAATAATAATACAATAAAAAAGGTTTTAAAATTGGACCCAAGAAAAGTTTTGAAATTTTTTTGAACTACTTTTTAGTTGCTTTGACCACTTTTTTGGATTTTCTAATGTGCATATTCTGATTCCTTATGATTTCACCTTTATTTAAAAATAAATTTTTTTGGAGACTTGAATATCTTTCGAGATGTTGAGATTTTATTGGGAGATGTTGAGATTCAGATTTTGAAATGATGAGATTTTATAAAATTTGGAAGAGATTTGTTAAGCCCGATTTAAAATTTTTTTAGTTTATATTAATTTTTTTATTGTAAATTTTAACAAAAGAAGTAATTTTTAAGAAAATGTTATCTCTACTTGCTATAATTGAATGATACGTGCTAAAAAAAATTTTAAAATGCACTTAGAGTATCCCCTAAACTGTAAAAAAATTACACAAGTAGACATTTCAATTTTATAAATAATATATGTTAACAAATAATTAAGGTTATAACAAATTATTAATGGGGGACAAAGGCTTCGTCAGATTTTCATGGAATTGTTTGCTCGGGTGTTTTTGAAGTCGCTGATTACAAATCAGTTATCAGTTTTTCAAAATTCAAAATGGCGTATACAATATATGGCAGACGACTTTTATTAAAATCAATCAAATTTACTTGAAATTTGTTACTCGCGGATTTTTGGGGTTGCTGATTACGAATCCGTTATCAGTTTTTCAAAATTCAAAATGACGTATACAATATGGCAAACGACTTTTATTAAAATCAATCAAATTTGCTTTAAATTTGTTATTCGGGGGTTTTTGGGGTGTCGCTGGTTATAAGTTTATTATCAGTTTTTATAAATTAAAATTAGCGGATCCAATATGGCAGACGACTTTTTTTTAAATCAATCAAATTTGCTTGATATATGATATTTGTTATTCGGTGCTTTTTGGGGTCGCTGATTACGAATCCGTTATCAGTTTTTTAAATTCAATATTGCGGATCCAATGTGGCCCATGATAACTGACAACGGATTTATAATCGCCGACCCCAAAAACCCCCGAATAACAAATTTCAAGCTTTGATTAGTTTTAATAAAAGTCGTCTGACATATTGAATCCGACATTTTGAATTTTGAAAAACTGATAACTGATTTGTAATCAGTGACTTCAAAAACACCCGAGCAAACAGTTCCATCAAAATCTAACAAAGCCTTTGTCCCCATTAATCAACTAAAAAGTAGTTCAAAAAATTTAAAAAACTTTTTTTGGGTCAAATTTTTGATTTTTTTTTTTTTTAATGTAATATTATTTTAAACTACGTTAATTTATCTATTTTGTCTGAAATATTCATTCATTTTTAATTTCTATTATATAACCACTTACATGAATTATTTAAATAAAAGTAATGCAATAAAAGTATAATCAAACATTTAAGAATATTCAGTTAAATGAAGAATAATTTGGTATAATTTTATCCTTTTCATTTGAAAAAGTTACAATAAATAACAATTAATAACAACAACAATAACAACAAATAACAATAAATAATAAAACAATATATTATTTTGGTTAAAAAATTTGATTTGATTGCAACACAACTTATTTTAAATTCTTTGTTGAAAAAGATGCTTATTTTTTGTATCTCGTGATTTGATCAAAATTATACGAAAGTTGTAGGGTATCCTACATTTTTTCTACAGGTATACTATCCTATTTTTGGGCACATTTGTTTTTAAAATTAAAATCAACCCTAAGAAAGTTGTGAATTTATTAAAATTAATTTTTGAAGAAACAAACTATATTTTTTTAAAATGCGATTTTCTTAATATTAGCGATAGAAGATTGAAAATAGTATGTCATATTAAATTTGCTGAATATGTTTCTGTGATAAAATAAAACAAAATGTTATTTTTTCCGAGAAAAAAAAAACCACTCTCGCGTTATACACCTAAAAACTCCTCTCTGACGTTGGTTGTCTATTGTCAACAACCACTGTGTTTTTTTGGTTAAATGAAATGTCAAAATGTTTCAATTAAACTCACAACAGCATTTGAAATAGACTAACTTTAATATGCACCAATCTATACAATATTGTATTGAGATTTTGAATTTTTTAAGTTTCTGAAACTTTAGAAATTAGTTTCCTGGAAACATTGGAAAAACAAAGTGTGGTTTTTTGACGTTCATTTTAACAGTGGTTGTTTTAGAAAACCAACGTCAAAGAAGAGTTTTAGGCATATAACGCGAGAGTGGTTTTTTTTTGCTCGGAGGTACCGATATTTTAGAGATGGTTATTTCAATTCACTCTAATTAAAATTATTGTTTCAATTTAAACAGTAAACAAATAAATTAACTCTGTTTTAAATTGTATGTAGTTTACAGTACTGAAAAAAATGACGATGCAAACGACAATAAATACAATCTTAAATGTGATAGATTGTGCATAAACTGATAGTAATTATGACCTAAACACTGAGAAAAATTTTTGGTAAAAATTGCTGTGCTGTTCACTATAAAAGTGTTATAATTGACAGTCCCCGAAATTTTACCGTGCTGTCTTACAATTTTTACCGGATTTCCCACAATTTTTACCAAAAAATCCGGTAAAAATTGTAAGACAGCACGGTAAAATTTCGGGGACTGTCAATTATGACGCTTTTATAGTGAAGGCACAGGAATTTTCACACAAATTTTTTCTCAGTGAAGTATCAATATATTTAAACTAAAACTCAATATGTTTAAAAAAAATATATAGATGCTTGCAATGAACATCATATATGTTTGTCCTTATTTTAAACATCAATTTTTTCAGTGTTTATCTTTTTAAAATATTATTATTCATTAACAAAATTCTGAAAAATATGAAGCTTCAACAAGTACACTTTCTTTTTTTCTTAGAATAAAGATATCAATGGTATTTAACTATATATGGTATAACATGGTTTCAAAAGTGATAGGCATGTATTGAGTTTCATAAGTACCTTTTATGTTAATAGAGTTTCTCAACTTTTTACATGATGATGCTTGCAATAAAAAGTTATTTGATTTTAAAGTAATCATTCGATTTTCAGTTTTCTCGTTCCCCACCACTGATTTGCTTGAATAGTATAAAAGTCAAATCCCTCAAAATGAACAACATCATTTGCTAGTTGCATTTAGAACATTCTACACCATAATGGCTTTCAAGGTAGGTGTAAAAAATTTATGTAATGTATTACTATTGAATAAATTCATGTTTAAAAATTTTTTTATTTTCGAGTATTATAAGATACTTTTTTCATTTAAGAATAATAATTTTCTGTTTTATAAATATGGGACTATTTATATGCAAATATGTTTAATCATAGTATTTAGAGTGGGGATTTTCATTTACATACCATTATTTTGTGCAAGATGCTAAATAAATGAAGTCTCGAAAAAACTGAAATGACATAATTACTTAGAACTGATTACATTATATTGAAATTTTTAGTTTGTCGTTTTCGTCGCCTTTGTGGCTGCTGCGAATGCTGGAATCATCCCTCATGCAGTCCATACAGTCCATGCTACCCCAGTTGTGAAAACTATCGTTGCTGCTGCCCCAGTGGCTCATTCTTCCGCTACAGTTATAAGGGAAGACCATTCTGTTCCCGTTGTCTATTCTGCACCAGTTGTTAAAACTGTTGTTTCTGCCGCACCAGTAGCTCACTCTTCTGCGACAGTTATTAGGAAAGATCATTCTGTACCCATTGTTCACTCAGCACCAGTTGTTGTAGCTGCTCCCGTTGTCTACTCAGCTCCAGCCGTTGCTGTTCATGCTGCGCCAGCTGTTGTCAAGACTGTTGTTCCTGCAGAAACAACCATCTCTAAATACTCAACATCTGTTGACTATTCTGCTCCAGTTGCCCACACTGTAGCTGAATACCCTGCTCCAGCATACGTTAAAGTCGCTGCTCCAGTTGCCGCTGGATGGGCTTGAAGAGAAAAATGAAAAGATCTAGTAGTGAATTATTGTATACCTACTGTATTAATTAAGTGGCTAATATCGATCACTCCCGAGTTTAGCTAACATTTTTCGTTTCCACCGCACGGTGATTTCTTCAGAAGCATTGAAAGAATAATAACATTTTTTAAAATAATTTTGTCAAAAAATGTTAATGCTCTTTTAAAGTTTCTAAGGGTAAAAAATAGTTGAATGAAAAGATGTAAATAACAACTTTATTAAATTAGTTTCTCTTTAAAATTGAGAAATTTCTGCATTAAAAAAAATATAATACTAATTGGACTTGACTCGAAATGATTGATATTATCAACTTTATTATTAAAATACCGCTCAGTGATATTTCCAAATAACATAATGTACATTGTTGCAATAATAAATGTTTAGAAAATATTTTATGCGTAGTGATGTCTATTAGTTTTACAGTTTAGCAAAATTTGTAAGCATTTTAAATTTTTAACCCTCGAGTCTTTATTTTAGTTTTGGAACAAGATATTCTAATTTTAATTATGTTATATTATTCGATCCACTCCAGTCGGTTAGTCCGACAAATTTCGAAGGTAGTGTTTATATGTAATTTTGCAGTCAATATTTGTAAAATTATAAATTCTTCGTTAAAATCGCTATATTTTATTTTCAAAACAAGTTTTAGTAGGCAATAGATTTTAAAGTAGATATAACAAATTTCCAAAAAATCTAATTTTCTGAAAGTAATTCAATAAGATTAAAAACAATACTTTTTATATTACTTTCCGGTGTAAGCTTATCTTAAGAAGCCAATCCCGAGCAGGGTTTGCCGAGCTAGCCAACGTGGCCGTTGCTTGGCTCTATGTAGTCTATTGATACTCGGGCTTTCAACATTGGCTGTAACTTCGGCCGATTATCGTATTGCCAACATTGGATTCACGAGTAAAGGCCAATGTTTGTGCCAATATTGACTTTCTTAGGTTGGGGGCCTCACATTCTGCCGATTCTGGGGCTTATGTAACTTGTGCCAATGTTGGTTATGAGACAAAAGGGCAATGTTCGGTCTAAGTCGATCATACACACATAACCAAAAATATTGTTGAATATAAAATACTACCATGTTGTAATTAAGAGGTCAGTATGGGCTTATTTTCATATCTTCAAGAATTTATTTTTCATATTTAAATATATTTTTACAACACATGCAGTCTTTTTATACATAAGAATTCATATTTAAAAGAACTAAAAAATAATTTTTATTTTTAATTGTTTATTGCTGCAAAATATTAGCTTGAAGTTAACCCTCAATTTTACTATCCGACATTATTTAAGGATTTTGTTATTTTTTTATCATAATAGGTGGTAAAATCTCTAGATATCATGTTGTCCAGTAAAATTTAAGGTTAAATTCAAACAGATATATTTCGCAGAAATAAACAATCAGAAATAAAATATTTTTTGGCACTTAATATGGAAAATAGATTCTTTAAAATATGAACAATAAAATCATAACGACCCTTTATAATAACGTATACTTTAGTTTTATACACTGAAAAACTTTGTAGATCAATATTTACTAAACTCGCAATTTAATTTTAGTAAATTAACTATCATACCAGGAAAAAACTGGAACACTATTATTATTTCACAGTTTGACTATTAAAATGTAAAATTCATGGTTTGACTAAAAGAACATTCAATTTTTAGTAGTCTGTTGATTAAAATTTTATCCTAAAAGGAAGAAAAAGTATAGAGCGGAAACACAACACTTCGTCGAATCGCCATATGACAGCTAACCTAACCTCAATGCTACCTTCAATAATATATTATTGAATGTATTAAAGTAGAATTAAAAATTACATAATATAACTTATGTTACAACATATACCTTAACCTAAAATACAGATAAAATAACATTCGATTTAACCGACGTAATGTATCCAATAATTTCCTTACCACTTGTGAGATTAGTATTTTCGACTGAAAAATTGTTTCTAACACACACCCAAAAGTTTCAAAATATGTCAGATTGAATATTATTAATCAGGTCAAATTTTCGAAGGAACATAATTGATTTTCATTCAAGTAGAATCTCTTTTGAAGATGATAGTACATTTGAGAAAAAATATATGAAATTATTTATATACGAATGTTTTTTGCACTTAAGGAGATTTATTTTTAATTAAAGTTTATAGTAATAAAGTAATTAAAAGGTTTTTGTAATTTATTCTAGGAAAAAAATAAAAATTTTAAATCATCTTGGTTAAGTACAAGTTTTTTTTAAATTGAAAATTCTTTGGTAATACATTTTTTTCTTGAATTTAACAGTTCTTACATGTACGAGCAATGTTCATTTGCATGCGTGCAGCGTTGATCGACTGACTACTAAATTTTAATAAAAAAGAAATCATATATTGTTAATAAGCTTATATTAAATAAAATATTTTATCTAGTGACCACTTTTCCCCACTTTGATAGTCAGTTTACTAAAATTTAATTGTGAGTTAAGCAAATAATGATCTATAAAGTTTTTCAGTGTATTACAAATTTTGTTTGGGTTTTTTAAAATACTTCAGTTTTGTGATTAAAAACTGTAATTGTAAAACAGTTATTAAACTTATTTATAAAAAAAGAAATGAAATAATAGTCTATAACTTAGCCTAAAAACATTTAAATATAAAACAATTTTTTTTTATTTGCCAGAGTATACAGCCCACGATCATATAAGATCTTTTTATTTTTGTACTATTTATTTTGCGTTATAAATAATATTTTGAACCGTATAGCAAAAATATTTGACTCATTTTTATCTAAACTAAAAATAACTATGTTTATTATTGGGAGACAACACCATTTTACTAAATGCAATTTATAAGTAGAACATATTATGAATTAATTATCTACATTTAACAGTGTTACTCTGTGTGTAATATGTAGTACGAATGTCTTCAACTTTCTTATAAACCAGTGTAGCGTGCGTTGCGTAGATAGTTGGTTAGGGTTGCGGACTGTTAGTGTTAGGGTCGTGCGTTCGATTCCCAGCGGAAGGGAATTTTTCTCTTAGGTAAGCGATTATATAAATTATAATAAATATATAAATGACAAAAAAAGATTATAATGGGTATAATCTCAGAATATATGCTTCAGAAACCGTGTATCGAAATATTTTTAGGATTTTTTGTTTTTGTGTATAATGTACGCATAATTGGGTAGATTAAAGGTTTTAATATTGGGCTTATATTGAAGTACCAATATTGGGCATAGATTAATTTTGAGACTCGGACCGAAGTGACAGTCCAATATTGGGAGAAACATTGGCCCAATGTAAATCCCCAATATCGAAGCTCGCGGTCCCAAGCTCGCGCCGAAGCTCACTGAAAAAAATCCCTTGCACCCGTCTACTAGGAATCAACCATTTTGTGCGATCGACTGCTTTTATTACTGCAATAAGTTCTTTATTATCTAAAATACATTTGTCAATACTTTCTCTCTTTCAAACATTAGTGGTTAAGGTAAATGATACCAGTTTTGTTCGCCATATATTTTAAGGTTATGTCGATTTGACATTTTCAGAAAAAACTATTAAAACTTTAGTAAACTTTGGTATTATTTTAAAGATTAATTGACACAAAGTAACTTATTTGCTCTGGGAAATTGTAATATTTCAGCTGATTTATACATTTTTTTCTGTTTTTAAAAATTAGAAGTCGAACAAGTTTGATTTATTAGAATTAACTTATCTTCGGTTGCTAACTGAACAAGGAATCCTTGTCATTTTAACCAAAATGGACTCAACTATAGCCAAATTGTTGTTTTTCACATTAATATTTTTTTCAGTGCTCTTGCCGATGGATTACCCTGCTCGGGATATAAGGGAGAATAATAACACCTTCTTAAAAATCATTTAAAAATATGGTAAATTTAAATTTAATATCACACAACAATTATAAGCTAATTTTTTACTACTTCGTTATATTTATTAAGGTATTTCTCCGATGGGCAGCCCCTGACAAAAGTTAGTATTTCAGTTTATAGCGATTATTAATTAATATAATTTATTTTTATCCTTATTATTTCCGATTAATAGTTAATCGGACATCGGCCAATAGTTTTTTAATGAAAAAGTTTCAAAAATGAACAAATGTTGTTAAATTTTTAACGTTTTTTAAAGATATCTTTTTTACAAGTCTATCTTTTCTTACCATTTTTTTAAAAATTGTTTTTTTTTTAAATAAAAAATAGCTTATTTTCTTCAGAAAAACAAACTGTACAACTTCATCTCGTCAGAAAGTGGATCATTTTTTAAATAAAGCAGTTTGTGTATAAACATTTAGAAATATTTTATTAAATATACTACTATATTTAAAGAATGGTCCACTTTTTTAAAAATCTGACTAGGTAAACTTTTAGAGTTTGTTTTTCTGAAAACAATAAGCTATTATTTACCTAAATTGAACCATTTTGAAAAAAATGGTAAGAAAAGATATAGGCTTGTAAAAAAGGTATCGTTGAAAAAAGTTCAAACTTAACAACATTTGTTCATTTTTGAAACACTTTCATTAAAAAATTATTCACCGATGGCCGATTAACTAATAAAAGTAAATAATAAGTCAATAAATAAATTATTTTAATTAACAAACGCTATTAACTGAAATACTAACTTTTGGCAGGGACTGCCCATCGGAGAAATACCTTAATCGAAAACATTAAAATTAATACTATTTTTTGAGCCCCAGTAACAATTTATATGCAAACACAATATTAATAAAATCATTTTAGAATATTATCATACGATAAATAAATTTTGTTATAGGGTAAATGTGTCAGTATCTGCGGGCTCTCAGCCGAGACTCCTTTTTATAAAAAAAATACCGCTTTTTTATTGATAACAATGAATTTACCACTTATGAAGTAAGTAGTTTGTGTTATTTAGATATTTATTCAAACATCAAAACCCCATAAAAATTGTATATTTGAACAAAATTAAGAAATTAAAAATAATATCAAATGCATCTATTGCTGCGGGTTTGAGTCAGTTGATGTGTGTTAGTTGCTGCGGCCAGAATAACGTGTAATTGGAGGTTTGATTTCCCGCAGCAACTAAAGCACATACAAACCAAATGTTTACTTTAGTTGCTGCGGGAACAATAATTTAAACTTAAATAATTATAAATTAATAATAGTTAAAATAAGATTTTTGATGGAATTGTATTAAGTAAAGGTTAGAATAATTTTATCACACATTTTGAAATAGGTACATATTCTTAAATAGAAATTAGTGATATTTTTCTGAAAACCGCAGCAACTGAAGCATCCGCAGCAACTAAAGCACTTACCCTAACAAGAAATACTTATTCAAAATAAAAAATTTAAATACCTTTTAACGGATAATGAAAAAAATAAATAAAACTTTTTGAGGCACAAAATTCACGTGATGTGCACAAAAGAAAATAAACTAGTTTTTTCTCTTCAAATATGTACAAAAAGATTCATTTATGGAAAGTTGGACAATACAATTGATTCGAATTCGAATTCGAATCACCTTTGATTAGATTCGATTTGAGGTCTGAAATTCCTGATTCGATTCGATTGGAGGTCTAAAAATCCTGATTCGCACATCTCTACCTCACGGTATGTGTTTGGTTGCCGCATCAATCACACAAAATATAACTGTTTCTATCAAGAGCCTTCTATGGTCAAAAATGTAGCTTTACAAATGTTATCATTATCATAAAGATAATGCAAATTGAAGCTTTTAAAAATTTAATATTTAGCCCCGGTTTTCCCTACACTCTAAAAACAAGTGTCTTATTTTGTCCTCACTTTTAAGACATTTCAGTGTGTCTAAATTTTAAACCATTGAGAAAGTGTCTTAAAAATACCTGTAAGGGGCCATCCATAAATTACGTGGCTCCAATTTTCGAACTTTTCGACCCCTCCCTCCCCCCATGTAGCTTAACGTAGCATTTGATAGACCCCCTCCCCCCCTCATAAGGGCACGTGGCTTTTTTTTAAACGTCTTATAATGCCTAAATATATAATTGCTGTAATATTTATAATTGTGAATTAGATTTATTATTTTTTATTTTACTATTTATTAAATCATTGGTTTCAATAAAATTTTACCAATTACATTAGAAAGAACTCTCCCATTTTGTTATATTTTATCGCTTGACAGGGAGATCTTTTGTTATAATGGTTTTGAGGGGAGACTGCATCGATATTTTCAGCTATGTAAAAGAATTAACTTAACTAATTGTTGATACAATTTTTAAAATAATTTTTAATTTTAATCAGCCCAAAAATTTTTTTGACAATCTTTGAATTTTTGTCTTTTGTCAAAATTAAAAGATTTTAAAATCCATGCTTAATTTTTTTAAATAAACATGTTTCTTTAATAGAAAAAAAAATTTGCGACCAAAAATTTTAAATTTTACTATTTTTGAACCTTTTTTTTGGTAAAAAAATTATTTTATTTTTTTTGGAGAAAAGGGTAAAAATATAAAAACTTCTAAAGATGTTTAGGAAATTAAAAAATCATTAAAGATTTTTTATCTTTTCACATTCATAATTAAATTAGTTATATTTCTACTTATCATCATTTAGTAAAAAATAACTATTAATAGGTTAAATTCACTTTTAGGTTATGTCAAATAACGAATAGTTTAATTAAATTCTGTTTACTAATTTAATTAGTCAAATTTTACTTTTTATAATGAAGTTAATTTTTTACTAATAATTAGTCATATTTAACTGATTCAGATTTAATGACTATTATTTGATTTATATATGTTAAATGCTTATGTAGATCTTATATCGCAATGTGTTTTTTGAAAATTTAGTAATTTTTTGGAGTTCAAAATACGAAAACTTCATGACAATAAAACAATTTTAATAATAATTTTTTAACACGATGTAAAATAGAAGGGGAGGGGGTTCAAAAAATTTTGACATAACTTTAAAAGGGTGATTGACAAATGTGTGATAAGTTATGACAAGGGGCGGGCGGGGGGGGGGGTCGAATAAAGAAAAAAAAAAGATGTCACGTTATTTGTGGACGCCCCCTAAATTGTATTGACTTTTGACTAAAATTTGAGTTAGAGGTAAAAACTACTAAATTAAGTAGTTGAATATTACAAAAAATTAGTGGTCCACTTTTCACTATCCTTTGGGGAGCTGCAAAATATAAATCAAATAAAACAAAAATGGCTTAGGAAAAACTTAACATATTGCAAAAGAAAACTTTTCTAAACTAATTATGCAGCTAAAATGACGGAAAATCGTAAATGATTTTTTAATTTCCTAAACATCTTCAGAAATTTGTAAATTTTTTTCGATCTTATTTTTCATTAAGATTGTTATATATAACCCTTTTCTACAGAAAAAAATTAATTTTTTACAGAAATAATGCTTCAAAAATTGTAAATTTAAATTTTTGGGTACCCAATTTTTTTTCTATTAAAAAACATATTTTCAAAAAAATACGCATGGGTTTTAAAATCTTTTAATTTTGACAAAAAATAAAAATTCGAATATAGTCAACAAATTTTTTGACCAATCTTTTTTATGTCCGTTGAATTCCTTGTAAAAAATTACTATAAAAATTATAATGACGATTAGTAAAGTGAATTCTTTCACATAGCTGAAAATGTCGCAGTCTCCCCTTATAATTCTTATTTTTAACAACTTCAAGGTTTTCTGGTAAGCATAGACTCGGTTCAATTCAATTCTCTCGAAATGATTTTTGAGTTGCCAACGCTATTTAAAAAAAAAATATCTGTGAAATTAAAATACAAAGCTACCTTGCTCGGACTCGAACCCCTCCCTCCCCCCATGTAGTCTAGCGTAGCATTTTGCCTGACCCCCCCTCCCCCCTAACAGACCACGTAATTTATGGACGACCCCTAAGACGCTTTCTAAACTTCTTATGTCTTAAAATAAGACACTTGTACGACACCTGTTTTTACAGTGTACTGTAAAAACAGTTGTTTTACAGGTGATTTACAGGCAAACCTCTATACGGCGGATTTCTATATGGCGGAAACTCATCAGGTAAATGTAGAAGGGTCTATATTGGTGAAAGTTATGATTGTTCGAGTATCATTAATAGCATTTTAACGAACCTCTCTACTTTGTTATGGAAGTTATGTATTTTAAGACGTAACAAGACAATTATAAAAAAAAAGATTTCTATTAAAGCGTCTCACAGTAATTTTTAATTATTTCGTTAATTAACTCTCATTGGTTGAAATTTAGAAACTCAAAAATATTTGTAAAATGACCACATAAATGTCTTAAAATAAGACACTTGTTTTCGCAGTGTAGTGACTTGGATTCCCTTGAAATGGTACAGAATCCTAAAAATTATAATTTTTTTTAAAATTCTATCCAATGTTATATTAAATCGCTCATATATAAATCATAAGACATATTATTTGTAAATAATGTAAAATTTTATTTCAAATAAATTTGATAATACTATTTCTGTTGCTTTCACAATAATTTACAATGAGTTTTTAAGCCCATCCAGCGGCAGCGGGAGCAACATATGCTGCATATGTGGGAGCGGAGTATTGGGCAACTGGGGCAGAATAATCAACATGAGTTGAGTATTTAGAGATGGTGGCTTGGGCAGGAGCATAAGTCTTCACAATAGCTGGAGCAGCATGTACAAGAGGGGCAGCGTGGACAGTCTTAACGGCAATTTGAGCAGGGTCTTTGCGAACTACGGCATTGAATCCATTGAAATCATCGGCAGTATAGTCAACAGTTCTGCGGGTACCATCAGCATCCAGGAGGGAGTAACTGCCCTTGACTACATCTCCATCGCGAGTTTCGTATTGGCTTTTGGAGTCTCCGGTCAGACTGTCCTGGACATCGTAGGCGTAGCTGTACTGAGGATGAGGATCGTACTCGTCATCAACTGTCTTAGTCAATACTGCTTGCGCAACTGGAGCAGCTGCATAAACTGGAGCAGCAGCATATGCCAACGAAGCTGGGCCAGCTGCGTAACTTAAGTGTGCTCCAATGTGCCCGGCATTGGCAGCAGCTACCAAAGCAGCGAGAACGATAAACTGCAATGATAAATTTTAATGTTATCAGTCTTGTTTAAAGTTTTGTATCCGTACCATGACTACATGAAATTACTTAAAAACAAAAATCTTATTCATTAGGATAAAAAAGGAAACATCGTCATAGTTATTTTGAATTTATCACTCAGAATTTGCGTCAATTAAGTAATATTATACCAAAAAAAGTGTTTAGCTGCTCCAGATAAACGTATTGAGCAAACCAGTATGACGTCACAAGTCCGTTAAGTTTTGTCATTTATCAAGAAGGTTGGGCTCAAAACTCAAATTTACATTGAAATGCGTGGAATTATTATTGTAAAAAAGGTTTTGCGATTAACTTACTGTAAAATTGTATAAATTATTGCAATTAAAAGGTAGTACATGTTATTTTGAGTCTTTGTAATATACTTATATTCCTTATCAGTTATTTAATATGCACTTAACAGGTAAATAAATAATCACAATGACAAAACTTTCTAACCTATTTTCAATTTTTCACTATTTTTTGGCATTTAAAAATAAAGCAAATAACTGATAATATGTATGAATATATTTTAGAAACGTAGTAAAATATATGTTTTATTTCTCACCCTTAATAATTCTAATCGTATTTTATTGTATTGTTATAAAAATCACTTTTTATTTAAATTCCCACACATTTCAATGTAAATTTGGGTTTTGAGAAATAACAAAACTTCACGGACTTGTGACGTCACACTGGTTTGCTCAATAGCTGGATTTCGTATAGATAGAAATCTAGGAGTAACAGCTAAACATTTGGCTGTGTCTATTAAACATATAACTGCCTAGCTATATGTTTAACAGACACAGCAAAATGTTTAGCTGCTACTCCTAGATTTGTACACTGAGAGAAATAGATGGTAAGAATTTTACTATCTTTGATGGTAGAGAGGTTATGTTACACTCTACTATCAGAGATGCTACACCGTACCATCTAGATGCTAAATTGTACCATGCAGATGCTATCAGATGCTAACCCGTACCATCCAGATGCTATCCTGTACCATCTAGATTCTTGTCCGTATATGTAAGATCAGATATGGTATTTGGTACCATCTAGATGGTACCCCATAGCATCTATTTCTCTCAGTGTATCTAAACGGAATCCATAGCTATATAAGTTTATGTGAAGCAGCTAAACACTTTTTTCAGTGTAATATTTGAAAGTATACTAGTTTATTGTTTCTGATAAGGGAATCTTAGTTGTTCAAACGTAAAATGAGTTAAGTTTCTTTTCTGAATCAGTATATCATTTTGATACAACCATGAAGATTGTCTCTAAGTACGAATGAGTCACTAATGACTAATTCAAAAAAGTCGGTCTCGTAGACTGTGAAATAGTCAGAAACTACAAATTCAATTAGTATCTCTGACTGGTAAACTTTCACCACAAGAAGATATTTACTTTTTATTTTGAGAGAAAAGGATACTTTAAAAAGTAGAGTCATTTACTTTTAATTTACAATTTCTCAATGTTTTAATCTTCTTAATGCAACAATTTTCCCGAAAATAGCGCTTAAAGTTGCAATTAAAATAGATATTGGAAGTAAGTTATAAGTTAGGTACATTTTTTGTAATTTTAGTTCCGAATGTCGTATCATTTCACTTTCAAACTGTATTTATATGAAACTGCTATAAAATTTACATGATTTATTTATAAATATAAGGTAAAAATATCATTATTAAATACTAAAAAATAGAAATTTATAGTTTTTGTGTTACAAATTAAATTAGTCACAGGACTCTCTAAATCTGAATTTGTCAAAAAGTACTAATGAAATGAGGAAAAGCCATCTACTAATTAAATTTGTAAAAATTACTACTAAGAATTAGTGGTAGAATTCTAGAAACAGGCTTTTTCTCGTCAACTGTTAAAATGTAAAAAATATATTGCTTCGATTTCATTGTTTTTATTTTTGCACAACACAACACAACTTTCTAAGATTTATAAATTTTCACTTTTATATACAACTTTTGAAGACAATAATGTTCTTACTTAAAATGGACAGTGCTTTTTAAACTCATTGTCAGAGATATCGAATTTTTAACAAAAATGTAATGACTTATTTGTTTCTGGTGAAAATAATTAAATTTCATTAATTTGTTTTAAAATAGAAAAATATTTCTTCTTACTTTGAATGCCATGGTAGTGATTGGAACAGTTGATAGTTACAATTGATATTTTCCGAACTAGAGAATTCAGTTTTTATAGGAAGTTGTCTAGTCGTTTTAAATTTGTATGATGGTAGGGAAAAGTAGTAGATATTATTGGACGAAGCTTTGAAATGAGAAAAATTAGGCAAGAAACTGGATCATTTCCTTAGGCTAATATATTGATTATGTTAAGAGATAAATGTAACTGTACTGTTGCGAAGGCACGACCTTGCCCTTGACTGCAAATGCTCGCTGCCTAAAATGTATATTAGAATCATACTTCGTACAATTTAACTGTTTGTTTGAATGTTAGAGTCTAATAAACAGTTAAATTGACATTATTTATTTCAAAATATTTAAAATGCTTTACTTTAGCATTTTTTAACTTTTATGATTTTGCTTGATGTTTATGAAAGAGAAGTATTTCTTATTTGCTTTTATTTGTATGCTAATTAATAGAATGATATATTTTTAAATTAGCTTACGGAATATTATACGTAATTGTCAATGCCGATATAATGTTTCATAATTATTAACCTTTCTTTGATGGGCTAATATCAAAAAGGCACTAAAATAACAGTTTTTGTAAAACAATCTATTTTCTTGGTGTGTTTACTCACTCTCTCTAAAAGGTTCTTTTCACCTTATAAAAGAAGATTTATCTACTTCAAACGATATCATTTGTCAAGTAGCAACTAAACCAATTACTAAATCATGGCTTTTAAGGTATATACAAATAAAATTCTTATTTATGATTTTTCGTCTTGTATACCGCTAATATTTTTTTACATTTTTACATTTCCTTAACTTATACTTGTAACTTATAATGTTTCTTTGGAAATTATTAAAATGTTAAGTTTTTCTATTGACAAGTAATTTAAAAAATTTTTAACAAGTAGATACACGGAGAAAAAAAAATAGCAGCCAAAGCTAAGACTTAGCTACCTTAGCTAACTTTAATTGCTCTTATATGAATAGCTAATTTTTTAGCTAACAGCTAAATATTAGCTACCAGAGCTAAAAATTAGCTATCCATATAGTAGGTAACTCATTTATCTCAGTGTAGAGACTAGATTATTTATTTGATTATAAATTGTACAGAAAAATTGCAAGAATTAATTAATTTATTATCATAGGTTAAAAAATAGTTTAAGCATTCTCATACAGAGTATTCACCAAGAGAATATTAAATATTTAAATATATTCAAATAGAATTTATTAAATTTATTTGCACTGTTTAATTGATTATTCCTAAATTATAATTAATTTCTTATTGATATTTATTTTTTAATTTAAAGTTAAGTAAAAGGTATATCTAGAAATTCAGAAGTTTCACAAAAAATTCAGCCCTTTAGAAATTATTCAAAATATTGGAATATTTGAAAAATTGTCTTTGTAATGTCTAATTAGTTAAAATTTGGGTAAATTTCAGTTTATCATCTTCGCTGCCTTCGTGGCTGTTACTAATGCTGGACATCTCAGCGCTCCCCTGAAATATAGCTACACTGCTGTTGCTTCTGCTCCAGTTGCGTCAATCGTCAAGACCATCCATTCTGCCCCAACTGTCTACGCAGCCAAATACGCTTCTCCAATTGCCTATACTGAACCAGTTGCTAAATATGTTGCTCCAGTTGCTTCAGTAGCTTATGCCGCCCCCGCTATTGCTCATGCTCACTCTTCATCTTCAATTGTTAAGACCATCCAATCTGCACCTGTTGTAAAGAGCGTCTCCCTTGCCCCCGCTGTCTATCAAGCTCCAGTCTATGCTGCCAAACCAATTGTCTACTCAGCACCAGTAGCATCTCTCAACTATGCTGCTCCTCTACTATATTCTGCCTCAGCTCACTATGCTGCCCCAGCTCAATATTCTGCTTCTCTTCAATATGCTACCCCATCCCATTATTCTGCTCCCCTTTCCTACGCATCTGCTGGATGGGCTTAAACTTGAAAGATCAGTTCATTTTTAAATCTGTGTCAATTATTAATGTACATTATATTATAATAATTATTTATGTGATGTATTCAAAAGTGGTTCAATAAAATTAAAACTTACAATTTCCTGGAAACTTACTTTATTACATGTAAAATTACACATATGAAAAAATCCACAGAACCGGTCGATTTTCATACAAAAAATTGTCCAAGAACTGGTGCGAGATTTTGTAGGGGAGAGTCGGCCAAAATGCCTAATTGGGTAAATTGGCAATGGTTAATAACTTGGCCAAAAATAAATATTAATCATAATTGTTTTTAATTATGAAGTATATTAAGATGAAGATGATTTCTGTAAAGTTTCATGTTTATCAGTTTATTATTAAAGAATTTATTAAAGAATTGTGAAAATGATGCTTTCCAACGATAATTTTTCCATTTTTAAAGATTAGAAAACATGCACTTCTATCTCACATACGTACATAATTTTTTTTTTAAATTAATCCTTGAATATTTAGCTATCTAATAACTTTGACTTAATTTATAAAAATGAGTTCTAAAATGAAAATAATTAGTTTAATTACATCGTGTATTTTTGGCTAAATTGCCTTGGTTAAATTGCCTATATGCTGTAAAACTTCTAAACAAGATACGTAGGATACGGAAAATCTCTCGGGTTACGCGTATATTTTGATGTAGAAACTAAATATCAAGTTGTTACTGCTTCTGTATAAAAAATCAGTGTTTCAACAAATTAATTATATTAATTATTGCATTTATATTAATAATAATTATAATAATTATGCATTGAAGAATCATTTTTAATATATTTTTAAAACATGATTTTAAATAAGCGCGGGATGAATCAAAAGAAGTGCGCATGCGCAGAAAAAATACATAAGATTACGAGAGATACATGTTGTCACGTGACTATAAAGAATCATGGCGGTTTAACCTGTCACATTTGGCATTGAATGCCAAAATTTTCGTTTTCTTCTTAAAACTCACGCAGTTTTCAATCGAGCAGGTATTTTTGTAATTTATTATAGTGTTTAATTTACTTTTGTATGATTTTTTATAATTGTAGAAGCTTTATTTATTTGTTATATATAGACTTTATTTCCATTTTTTTTCGGACTGCTTTGGATTGAAACTTTAGTTTTATGACAAAAAGATTATATTTTTGTATTCACAGCTAGTTCTTTTTTTAATATAAACAAGATAATTGATTATAGAAAATATATAAAAAAATTTTTTTTACTTTTATTTATATTTTTCCATATTTTTGTGCACAGGCGATTTGCCCAGTCGTGTGTCAAAATGGCGAATTTTGACTTCAATATTTAAATAATTCTTTTTTCTATTTTTTCTGAAATAAACACTTAAAATGACTACCTTATTATATTCTTAAAGGGTGTTTTCTAAATATTTGATGGTTTATATTTTTCAAAACTATAATTAAATACTTTTTTTTTTGCTCTAAACTTTACTATAGGCATTTTGGCCGACTCTCCCCTATGTGTAAATTTTCCTACAAATTTTCATATTAGTTCGCGTACAAGAACTCGTACAAATTCCATGTAAGTATAAAGTTTTCCACTTAAGAAATTGTCAAAGAACTTGTGTGAGATCTTGTATATAAAATTTCCTAGGGAATATTTCATGCTAGTTTTCGTACGAGAACTTGTACAAGTTCATTTAAAGTGAAATTTTCATTCTTAAAATAGCTACATATGACCATGTTCAAAAAGATGTATAAGAACTTGTACAAGAAACTGCGTAATAAAATGTAGCTCAAAAGCTACACACCGAAAAAAATAAATTCTCAATACGAACGGAATTCTCCGCTTCTAAATTCCTTTTACGTTTTCGTTTTAATATAAGTTTATTTTTCTACACAGAAGCGGAATTTTCTTATTAATCTGAGAATATTTTATCTAAAGGATGACTTTAAAGTTTTCCTTTGTGATTGAACTTATTCCTATATATTTAAGATTATCCCTTTAAAATTGAGATTATTCCTCTAAACAAACAGATTCTTGAAGTTGCCCGTAATTATTTGTATGTTTGAATTGATGCAACTTCAAACTAGTTGAAAATATTATTAAATATCATTCTTGAAAAATAGATAACTTATGAAAAAAATCTCCAGTGATATCTATTCAAAATTTGCAGCCTATATATTAATAAATTTATATTCTGTAACATAATTGTCGTTTTATTTGTAGGATTCAAGTTAAATCTTTAAAATGTTAATTCAATAAATTAATCAAAGTGTGTACATATTTTAATTTATATCAATAGAAAATAATAAGATTTGGATCATTGTTTTCTTTGTCAGAGAATTCTGTTATTTTATTTTGTATTTTGTATTTTATAAACATATACGTAACGTTAAAAGACTTTAAAGTTTAATTAATTTAAATGAAAGCGAAAAATAATAATAAACTCTTGGAAACATTCTAAACATATTAATCTTTTTGATAAATTAAAATTTTTAAAATTATTTATAATTTAATTATTTAAGTACTTTATTTAAAATAGTCAAAGTATTAGTATTTGAAATCTGATTTTTAACCGCTCTAATAATTTACAATAAATACTTAATTCAAATATTATTTTTGTTTTATAGAAATCATCAAAGTATATTAAAAATTTTAGATTTTAGTTTTATTTTTAATTTTTAGACATTATACATTGAAAATAGAATTTGGCGTTTGTATACAAAATTTATAATAATGTCTTTAATTAATCACACATGTTTTCATCTCATTATATTTTAACTTGTAGTTGTGCTCCTGAGAAAAGGCTAAGTTTTAAATCGTTCACGATCAAACATAGAGTGTTAATTATTGTAATATTTTCTTTAATTCGAATCGCACGCTATTCTATTATATCTAGATTTGTTCATCTGCTAAAAAATAACAATTACCAATTTTAAAAATTCAAATCGAATAATCGCCGTAAAAAATATTTATAGAAATGTATAGGTATTTGATTATTGTAAAATAATGAGTAACGCTACTTTCAGCGACTACCATTTCTTTTTAATTTTTATTCTTGTTAACCCTTAACATCTGCACTGAGAGAAAACTTTTCTTGTGCCAATTCTAAAATGCATTGGATCAAGTATGAATTATGCTTATAATCGGCTCTAGTATAAAATATTATAGACTCAAGAATTTGAGGTTATTTGAAACTGTTTTGCGCATGAACGAAACAGACCAAAGTTTACGCCAAATATCTTATTCTTGGAACAAGCATAAAAACGATTTCTTTCCATGCAATCAATGTAAACATAATTTTATTCTTGTAAAAAGAAATCTTTTTTCTCAGTGTGGATGTTAACGCTTAACATATTTATAATTTAACATAGGGACAGCTATCTAGATGTTCAAGATTAACATCTAGATCTAACATATCTAACATATGTTAAGCTTTAATATCCACATGTTAAAATTTAATATCTTAGATGTTAAACTTTAATATTTAGATATTGAGGGTTACTATTTTTTCTTAAACATCTAATTTTGAACATCCAGTTTTCTCAGTGTAAGAGCACATATTTTTTCTGCCTTAAATAGGTTCTACACTGAGAAAAAATATTTCTTTTTACAAGAATAAAAATATGTTTACATTGATTGCATTACAAGAAATCGTTTTTATGCTTGTTCCAAGAATAAAATATTTGGCGTAAACTTTGGTCTGCTTCTGTCATGCGCAAAACAGTTTAACATAACCTCAAATTCTTGAGTCTATAATATTTTATGCTAGGGCCGATTATATGCATAATTCATACTTGATCCAATGCATTTTTGCATTGGCGCAAGAAAAGTTTTTTCTCAGTGTACACTAAGTAATTGTTTGAAATTGTTTCAATGTATGCCGAACAAGTTATACCCGTCAGAATTAAAATAGATAGGGGAGAGTCGGCCAAAATGCCTATAGTAAAGTTTGGAGCAAAAAAAGTATTTAATTATACTTTTGAAAAATATAAACCATCAAATATTTAGAAAATAACCTTTAAGAATATAATAAGGTAGTCATTTTAAGTACTTATTTCAGAAAAAATAGAAAAATTAATTATTTAAATATTAAAGTAAAAATTCGACATTTTGACTCACGACTAGGTAAATTGCCTGGGCACAAAAGTATGTAAAAAAAAATTTTCTATGTTTTCTATAACACTGGTCGACAAAAAAAGGATTCTTTCTTGCCACAAGAGTAAACCATAGAGATTCTTATAGGATTTTCCCCGTAGATTACGAATCTGTAAGTGAAATTTGCCAACCACGTCTCAATTTTGAGAAAAACTAGGTTAAAGTGTCAAAAGATGGCATTTTTGGCAGTTTTCAAACAGCTGTAAAAAATTAACGCGACGTGATAAACATCTCAAATAGGGTTTAAATGAGAGCTCAAACCTTCGACATTAATCTTCAAAAGCAAAAACCTATGTGACAATAACAGAAAAATGCAATGGAACAGCTTTTTCCCTCGTGCGCGCAGCAGTTTTCATATGCTCCCGTGATTTGAAGCAATGTTTTATATTTGGTTTAATTTTTTAAAATCCTTACAGCTATAACAAAATTTTCACTAGTTTGGTAAGTTTTCGGGGTCGCTGATCACTAATCTGAAGTCCGTTTGTGAAAATCCAAAATGGCGGATCCAATATAGCGAACCAATTTTTGAAAAATTAATGGTTTTTCGTAAAATTTTGTATCTGAGGATTTTTGAGGCCGCAGATTACGAATCTTAAGTCAGTTGGTAAAAATCCAAAATGGCGGATCCAATATGGTAAACTAATTTTTGAAAAGTTAATAGTTTTTCGTAAAATTTTGTATCTGAGGGTTTTAATGATAGAACGTCCAAGGCTGCGTACTGCCGGTAGGACGCGCTTTCATACAGTAAACGTCCTTCCGGAAGGACAATTCATTTTTGTGAAAAAATATTTTAATTTCATATAATCATTATCATCATCATCACCATCATCATTATCATCATAATTCATCATCTTTATCATCAAAGGAATTGAGTTTATTATTACTTTTGTAAATATTGTTATAACAAACGTAATGACGGCCGGTGGTAAATGGCTCAGGCGCGAGTTCCTCGGAAATCGCTCTATAAAATCAATATGGAAGCAGGTAAGTATAAAAATGAATATATGGTTTTTTAGGTAATGAAACAAGCTTTCAAATGACGTAAATATTGATTTTTTTAAATTTATGTACAAGGGCTAGGTAGTCTTTTTAAAAAAACGAAAACGTCCTGCCGGCAGTACCGCGCGTCGTCTTTTTGTGACTAAAAATTATGTGAATTTTTGGAAAATTTAACTTCGTTTAGCTACCAAGCTTCGGGGTTTGAATTTATAAGTTCCATGTTTACATGCGCTGAAAGCTTGATTCTTTACCTTTTTCAACCATATATACTATTTTTTGTTTATCTGAATCCATGTTAATTTCATAACGCGATTTCGTACGTACTCGCGGAAGGCTTTTTTGTCCTGCCGGAAGGACGTTGGACGTTCTATCATTAAGGACGCAGATTACGAATCTGAAGTCAGTTTGTGAATATTTATAACAGAAGATACAATATGGCGGAGGAATTTTTGAAAAATTAATGTTTTTTTGTAAAATTTTGTATCTGGAAGTTTTAGAGGACGCAGATTACGAATCTGAAGTCAGTTTGTTAAAATGCAAAATGGCGGATCCAATATGGCGGAGGAATTTTTAAAAAATTAATGGTTTTTTGTAAAATTTTGTATCTGTGGGTTTTTGAGGCCGCAGATTACGAATCTGAAGTCAGTTTGTGAAAAATCAAAATGTCGGATCCAATATGGCCAACCAATTTTTGGAAAATAATGTTTTTTCATAATATTTTGTTTTTAGGGGTTTTTGAGGTCGCAAATTACAAATCTGAAGGCAGTTTTACTAAATTAAAAATGCCAGAACTAATGTTGTTTTATTAATGTTTGATTGTTATCTAATTTAATGTTTAACATACATGTTGAATGATACATTGAGGAATGGGTAAAAATTTACGTTTTAGCCAATCCTTATTGTTACAGTAATTTTTTTATTTCGGCTGTATCAAATACAAAGAAATCAAAAGTATATGATAAATCCTAACTGGTTCTTTATAATACTCAATATCCTGTAATACTTGTTTCGTACTGTCATGAATCTCATCTATTTTAGTAACAGTTACTTAAGGAAAAAAATTCTTTTCGTTTATAGCTTTAATAAAAAATTTTTCATGATATCAAAATTTTCTAATCAAATTTTTTGGTTTTTTTGAGATTATGTCCAAAGTATGACGTGATGAGGTTAAGTGGACTTCAGATTCGGCTTTATCGGACCCAAAAACAAAGCCGTCATAGTCAGACTTATAAATCGGAGTTTTTCTTGATTTTAAAATGTTGAGGTCAAATTTTTGTGTTTTTTTTAGGTTATGCCAAAGGTATGATGTGATGGGATTAAATAGACTTTAGATTCGGCTTTAGCGACCCCAAAAACATAAATTACACTGTTAAAAAAAGTTGGTGTACTTTTACTACGTCCGAATCTGTAAATTTGTTTTATCCCGTCTGACGTAGTAATTTTACAGACCGGCAGTGATTTAACACAACCTTGTTGTTAAGAAACATACGGTGTGTAATTTTACTATGGTCGAGTTATCGAGCAACATAACCTAAAATTTATGTATATATAATATTTCAATTTGCCTGCCAATTTACATCCTTTTTAAATATAGAAATATCTATTTATTTTAAGAAATATATTTCTTTTTGTCAACCTTTCGTCAACTTTCAGAAAGTTTGTTGCAAATCTATAAACTTGAGGAAAGGTTTCCAAAGTTGAGTCAAGTTTATAGGTGCTGTGGGGGTAGAGAGTATCTTTTTTCGTAAAATATATTTAAAACTTTATAACATGAAGTAAAACTTGTGTGGTAATATCTTCTATTGTTTCTCTTAGAAACACAAATGTTTAAATTAAAAGTAAAAGGCTGTAAAGGAGCAAACAAGCGTATACAAAAATGGCACAAAGTGAACGCGTCGAAACTCTGAAAATTTAAGGTGATTCCAGAATACGAGTGTTTTGAACGTCGACGCGTTGATAGCGACGCGTCGGTCCATTGTTTTTCATTGTTCTATCAACGCGTCGACGTTCAAAACACTCGTATTCTGGAATCACCTTTAGAGACTGCGTGTGCGCAATACAGACGACAAGTTACGGCAGGGCCGAATTTATATGTAGGCAAACTAGGCAACTGCCTAGGGGCCCCCACCAAAAAGGGCCCCCACCAGCTATAATATTTCCCACAAAAAGAACTTCAAAAAATATTTTTAAGCATTTAAAAATCTGAAAAAAACCCAGTAAGAAAAAGAGAAAATTAAAAAATATTGAAATTTTATGATTTTCGAAGAAAAAGGAAAACTGTTCAATCTTTTTTAATACCTTTTTTGTTTCTTTCTATTCGAATCCGGTGATACCACCAACTTTTATCGAAAAGTCAATTTTTACTAATACGTTTCTTAATATTTTACAATCCAAATGAATCCCTTTATAACGAAAAAAATAAAATGTATATATTTTAATACCCACAGTTCAGATTATTGAATCCAAATGAATCTCTTTATAATGAAAATAAAATTCAAATAAAATGAATATTTTTGAATACCCACTTTATATAGTACATGCAGTTCTTTAAATTTGTATAACATTATTTCTTCATGTTTTATTTCCATAAAATTAATCTAAAAAAATTGAGAAAGCTTAGTTACATACTTAAGAAATTGTTTTTTACCTTACATTTGATTTAGAGAAAACGAATATTTGAATATTGTTTAGTATAACATTTACTATACTGATTATTTATATAGGTTAAATGAATCTGAACTGTAGGTATTCCAAAATATACCTTTTTTCATTATAAAGAGATTTATTTAGATTAAGTAAATCTGAATTATGTGTATTAAAAAACTGTCATTTTATTATTTTATTTATAGGAGGAATCATTTCGAATTTTAAATAAATTTGAACTATGGTTATTCGAAAACATACATTTTTTTTTATTATAAAAGGGTTCATTTAGATTAAATAAATTTTAACTGCCGGTATTAGAAAATATTAATTTTTTTTTAATTATTAAAAAAAATTAAAAAAAAATTAATCTTATCTGTGGATATTACAAAATAATTATTTTATTTTTTTTTAATTATAAAAGGATTCATTTGGATTTAATAAACCTGTACTGCGGGTATTCTAAAATATTCGTTTTACTTTTCTTTTATTTTCATTATAAAGGGATTTACTTGGATTTAATTAATCTTAACTGTGGATATTACAAAATAATAATTTTATTTTTCTTATTATAAATGCATTCATTTTGATTGAAAAATATTTAGAAACGTGTATTAATAGGAATTGATTTTCAAATAAAAAAAGATGCTATCGCCGGATACACATGCATTGGACAAAAAAGGTATTCAAAAGTATTAACAAATTCAAATACTTTTCAATTCCTCTCTTCTTACTGGGACTTTTATAAAATAATTGGAAGTTTTTAGAAATTCAAAAAGCCCGCTCATTAAAAACAACGGTATAGTAGTACTACCATAACCAAGTAAAATTGCAATCTGAATGTTCATTTACAAATCAAAGTAAAATTACTACGTCAGACGGGATGAAACAAATTTACAGATTCGGACGTAGTAAAAGTACACAGGTCTCATAACATTAATATGTTGGACAATGTAAATGAACAATTTTAGGTTAAAAAACATTTGAGACGAAGTATATATACACGCTAGACGTATTAATCACTTGTGTTAAATTACACACGCAAGTTTTTGTACATAAACTTTTTCTAACAGTGTATAGTATTAGTAAGACTTAGAGATTACAATTTTTCTGGATTTCAAAATTTTTGAGTCAAATTTTGAGGTTTTTGAGGTTATGTTAAAATCCTCACGTGATGGGGTTAAATGGACTTCAGATTCGGTTTCAGTGACCCCATAAACATACAGTAGTCATGGTCTGATCTCGATCTCAGAGCATCAATTTTTTTGAGTGTCGTTGTTACAGTAAAAGTCACGTATATCGGATTTCAAGGAACCGAGAAAAATTTCCGATACAAACGGGAATCGGATTTATCCGGGTAAAAATACATGATATATAAATTCAAGGGACCGACAAAAATATCTAATGTAGGCGAGAATCCGATATATTCTGGTCCAATATACTTGAGTTTTACTGTATTAAATAACAAGTGCTCTTGTGTTACAATCAGCCCTACCTAACTGCTGTACAAACCACTGCGCCGTTCGTGATGCCTGGAAACTCGAAATTTTAGATGTCGCCACTTTCCTGTCCCCCTCAGAAATGCGTTGTTTCTAAGTAAATAAATTCTTTTTCAACAATTTAAAGTTATAAAATATTACTTTTTTATGAAAATATGTAATACAAAGGAGAGTAAATTTAAATATAGACTGATTTTCATAAGTGTAAAAGTGTGATTTCAGTGATAAATGGCAAAAATCAGGTGTTTTGTGTCAAATTGCAAGTCAGGTTATGTCACAATCCAGGAAAAAATTGCGGTTTTTCTGTGTCATGATGGCACAACCACTTTACCATGCTTTTAACCATAAAATTTATTCTGGCCATAGCATTTTTATACTTTTTAATTAATTCCTCATCCTTCCGCCCAGAAAAACCGCAATTTTTTTCCTGGATTGTGAGATAACCTGACTTGCAATTGGACACAAAACATTTGATTTTTGCCATTTATCACTGAAATCACACTTTTACACTTACGAAAATCAGTCTATATTTAAATTTACTCTCCTTTGTATTACATATTTTCATAAAAAAGTAATATTTTATAACTTTAAATTGTTGAAAAAGAATTTATTTACTTAGAAACAACGCATTTCTGAGGGGGACAGGAAAGTGGCGACATCTAAAATTTCAAGTTTCCAGGCATCACGAAAAGCGCACTGATTTCAATGGGAATGACCAGTAGTCGGATAGGGCTGGTTATAATCATAGCTGAACTTTAAGCCTCCATGTATAACTTAGTATCTTTTTTCTCATTCAATATTTTTTGGGCCTACGATTGTATAAAAAAAAATCAATAAATCAGTTATTAGAATGTATATATGGCTCTAAACATCTACAAAGTTAATCTCTCAACGAAACTCGGAATATAATTACTCGGAATATAATTGAACTTCACAACATGTAAGTTCGTTGAATCTGCCAATATTACACAGTTAACACACTGAGAAAATAAGCCTCTAGACAAGTAGCATAAATATCTAGGTTAAGGGACTCGGAACAAAACAAAAAAGATACCAGCGATCACAATCGAACTTCAAGGTTAACAGTAGCCATTTCAAGGAATCATTCGGCTAAAATCAACCAAATTATTTGTGCTAAATCAAAAACCTCTATCAACTACGATAATCACAAATTAGATATTACACTGCAAAAACTGCTGTCTTCTAAGTGTCTTATTTTAAGACATTTTGATGTCTTAGGCGCAAATAATGTCTTAAAATAAGACACTTAGAAAACAGCAGTTTTTGCAGTGTTATCTTATTTTCGCAGTGCAAGAAATATGTAGTTAGTAACTACACGGAGAAAATGTTTCAGATAAAGTTTACCATGTTAGCATGATACACCTCGGATCAAAGTGATTTTTAGAAAACTTTACCATTCAATTTATAATAGAAATTATTCAAGAATTAGAAATGTTTTATACAAAAATATAAATACACATCACTCTCCAGCATGGTAATTTGATGGTCGGAGGGCGATTCCTCGATTGCCAGAAAGTTGAGTAGTATTATACACAGCACGTGGGAAAACTTTACCATGCTGGATGACAAGGCGCTGAGCTCGAATTCTTGACAATGTTCTTGTCAAGGCTCCTGCTCACCAGCATGGTAAAGTTTTGCCAACTAGATGATCTTTTCTATTCAACCAAAAAAAAAAAAGATTTCCTTCATATTAATTACAGATTTATTTCCTATAGAGATTACTTATTTCGCTAATTATAATTACATTTAACGATACAATCACGATCATAGTTTTAACCTTAAGGTTAATTTAATATTCTTTTCAACTATATACAAGACGCGATTTACCTAAACTAAACTTACGCCGCAATATACAAATATCTAAATACACATTCACGCACACCGAACACGATCGAATACATTTGGAATTAGAGATTCAAACTTTCCTTATATACTAACTGAGTAGAATTGTATCCCTTTATGAGAAACGGTTTTAATTCTTATATCTTTAGACTGAATAATTTTAATTTAAAACAATTATGTGTTAATTATTGCTTCCTTCCTTGATCAATTTTTTATATAAATCAAGTTTCAAAATTTTGGTAATTTCTATTAAGTCTTTCTTTTTTGTCTTGCAATAATCTGCGAATCAAATTCAAAATGTTAATTTAGAACTTATTTTGTATTTTAAATTCTAAAAAGTACGACCAAAATATTATATTAATGTCAAATAGTTTTTTAATTTAAAAAAAAGTTTTATTTAATGTATAAAGTTATAATTATGCAGTTCATTAATTAAATAAAACTTAAAGGTCTTGTTATAAAAATAACTTGTAGATATTTTAAAAAATATTTTTTATAATGTGTACAAATTTAACAATTATCTAAATATTAAAAATAGGTGTAATTAACAAACTCTTTGACTTTATCTTTTATTCACTTTAGATCAATTTCACTTGTGTTAATTTCGATTTCCGAGACTCCTGTATTATATAATTTTTAAATAAAGTAATTTAATAATTAGACAGAAAATTCTTATTTATTAAAATTTTAATTCTTACAATGTTTAAAAAACCAAATATTCATTTATTAAAAATATATTATATGTATTATATATAAAAATATTAATATAAATGTTATTTAATATAATAATTTTTATAGAAACAAATTTGTATTTTTTGCATTAAAAGTTTAATAACCTAGAAAATCCTATCTGTTCTTTTAATCTGAATTAGTTAAAAATAATTAATTATTAATAATAATCAGAATTTTACTAAAATATTATCTATTTTGATATAACTTAAAAATAAACTAAACTAATAATTATTTATTTTTTACTAAATGATTAGTAGAAATATAGCTATTTGAATTAATAGCTAACTTTTTGATTTCAAGCTAGTTATTTTTAACTAACTCAGATTTAGAGAATTTGTTAAACGTTATTTACGAAAATAAATATTATTTTGAATAAGAATTTGAATAAATAAAAGTTATTACAACTAAAAATTGAAATTGTTAACTAACTCAGATTTAGAGAATTTGTTAAACGTTATTTACGAAAATAAATATTATTTTGAATAAGAATTTGAATAAATAAAAGTTATTACAACTAAAAATTGAAAGTAATGAATTAAGTAGATCTTATAAAGGTATAATAAATGAAAAGTAAGAAAAATAATAATTTTAAAAAATGACATTTAGCTATTTAAAAATAGTAAAGAGTAAAAATTACCATAATTGAAAATTTTCAAAGCAAGAAAGAAACTTTAAAATATAAAAAATCTGCCTTTAAATTACAAGAAATTTTTATTTAAAAAAATTTACAAACATAGAAGTTTAGAAGTTGTAAAATATATGTTTGATAGTTTAATTTTACAATGATAAAAAAACCAAGAAAAGCATCATATCTGAAATATTTTAGGTAATTTTCTTTTTAATTAATGTAAAATACAAATATTGTTTAATTTATTATAAAATTTATTATTTTAGTATTAAATGTAAATAAATATTAAGAATTAAACTATTTACAGAAATACACAATTAAAGAATCAAAATATTATAAGAATTTAAAAAATAAACTAATTGAAAGAGTAGTCAGTAAAATATGAAATATCTAACAAGTTTTCGTTTAAAATTTGTTTGTCATAGTTGCATGTTATATAATTCAACGTAAGCTAGGCTAGCCTCTAATATAAGTATTAAAATTAATAATTTAAAGATCATTCTTTTTCCTTTTAATAGAAAGAGTTCTTGTGGAATTAACAGACAAATAATATGTGATCGCATCTGCAAATTAAAAATGGAAAAAGAGGGAGAAAGTTTGATTTATCATGCGATAGGAATAAATTCCGAGTTTTGAGGAGAGTTTACCATGCTGGAGAGTCATTGGACTTGACGCTGAGCCCGAACTCCGATTACCCGTAGCATGGTAAACTTCTGCACATTTCTCGGCAAACTCTTTTCAACTTTAATGCACATTTTACAGCTTTAAGCGAGTAGTCTTTTTCAGTCTACTTTTGACTCTCAAGTACCACGTATATGGGAAAATTTTTCTTATTTTTTTAAAATAACTATCAGAATTTTGAACACAATATCTCAATTGTAACTTTGATCCGAGGTCCTGCATATAATATGGGAAAGATTACCTCAAACGTTTTCCCCGTGTAAGAATTTTAAACACCACAACGAACTTTGTTAGCAGTTACAGAAAACGTTTTGCAGCAAACTTTTATATCTCTGATAATGATCAAATTTATCTGTCCCTATATTGGCAAACAAAATTCGAAGTATCAGCAATAAATTTGCTGCCATATCTTCTTCTATGCGTATTCCCCTTAAAAGAAGGAAAATAATCCTAAACTCTAACTAGACACAGCAAATAAAAACACTTGATGTAGAATTTTTTAAAATCGTTTAATGAGACTTGGTAATTTGAAATAAATAGTTATAATCTGTGGTAAATCAGTGGATGTAAGCGTGGCTGGCATAAGAGAGAGGAGCGACGATTTTCGCATGTGGCAAGGGCGCGCTGTAAGCGTAGTGAGCTGGAGCAGCGTACGCGATATGTGCAGCTGGAGCAGCAATGGCAGCGGGGGCGGTGTAGGCGATGGGGGCGGCGGCGGCTACAGCTTTCACGGCAAGTGCAGCAGGTTCTTTTCGTACGACTGCGTTGAATCCGTTAATAGCATCAGCAGTATAGTCAACGGTTCTGCGAGTTCCATCAGCTTCAAGGAGTGAGTAACTGCCGTGGACGAGGTCTCCGTCACGAGTTTCGTGTTGGCTTTTTGAGTCTCCAGTCAACGCATCCTGCACATCGTAAGAGTAGCTGTATTGTGGATGAGGATCGTAGTCAGCATCAACTGTTTTGGCTACTACTGCTTTTGCAATAACAGGTGCTGGGGCGGCGTACGCGAATTGTGCTGGGGCAGCGTAAGCTACGTGTGCTGGAGCTGCTGAGTAGGCCAAAGGTGCACCAATTATTCCGGCATTTGCGACAGCCACGAGGGCAGCGAGGACTACGAACTGAAATTAAATTATCATTGTTACTAAGTTTTCAATTTCTTATTATAATTCAAGAGATATATTTTACAGTAGTTTTCAAATTAATTGTCTTTGTTTTATAATAATAATAATTTTTTAATTAAGCAATGTTTTATCGTTCTTCATTATTCATACAAATTAAATTAAAGCTGATTCATTGGAGCAAGCGGGAAATGCGTGAAAAGAAGGAATTGTACGGAAAATTTTGTTAATGCTGGAAATGTACGGGAATGTATTGGATTTTTTTCCATTACCGAGAATTTTAAGTATTTGAGATCGCGTACAAAATTTTTTCTTAAGAAATTTGAATTTTAAAAAAATTGATGGAAAGCAAAATTAAAGAATTGGAAGAAAAGAGAGGTAACTGAAGAAAGAAAATCATTAAATTCGAAATTTAGACCGAAAGAAGAGAATTAATAGAATAAAATACAAAATAATACTGTTGATATAATAGTGTAGCAAACAAATTAATTTTCAAAAATGAAGTCCTTTTATTTAAGAGTATCTATATTTATAAAATTTAAAATACTTATAGGAATATTTAAAAAATATATGCAGAAAAGGTGCGGGAATTTTACAAATTCAAGCGTCAATAATTCATTGACCTTTTCAGGCAGTAATAAATATACCAATTTATAGTAATAATAATGATTTTTAACACAATAACATGAAAAATATAAAAAAACAATTGCGAATCAAAAATTTTACCTTCTACGATAAGTTTAGTTAATACATTTTAAAAGTGATTTTCACCGAAATAATTTTTTTTCTTCAATATTCATTCAACTGTGTGATAAATTCATATATTACGAATAACTATAATTATTATATTATAAATGGTGGCTAAAATCACGACTTTTATAATTACATGCTTAATTTAAATATAAGTACGAGTAAAACAAAAAATTTGTTTGAATTAAGCAAACTTTCTTTAAAATAAATTTTTATACAAGAAATTGGAGGGATGAGGGAATATGTTTATAAAGTTTAAAAAATTAAAATTGTTAAAATTAGAGTATGAAATTTCAGGTATTTAAGTTTAATTTACCTAAAACATATTAGGTCCTCAGAAATATAAAAACTATAGCACTAATTATTAAAAAATTTTTAAATTTTGATAATTCAGGGAAACTGGGAAATTGGAGAGTGAAGTAAGAAAGTGTCAAATAAAAAAGAAAATAAAATACATTTACTAAAAGCAAAGGTGAATTGGCAATTGGAACGGCATCTAGATTTATTTTCGAATTCAGAATCATTAACTTAAAGATTTAGAGTAAAAATTATTATGATGAAATGAATTAAATTTTAATGCAAAGTAATTGAAAAAATCCTGAAACTATCAGAAAAATTAATTTTTCCCCTCCGTGATTTTTTGACAATTTTGATTTATTTTAATTCAAAAGGCAATTAAAAATTAATTTTTTTTTTTTAATTAGTGTTTTTATTTTTTCTACTTTACTTGACAAGACATTTCCCGCTCGACCTGACTAAGAATATTTTTAAATACAATTATGACAATGTGAAACTATATTGCGAAATCATTTAAATTTTGAAAAATAAAGGATGATAAATTAAACTTCACAATTATTCATTATAATCAAAGTAAAATATAAACTGTGCGTATCACAATTTATAAAATATCGCAGAAACTTTTGAAACAATTTTTTTACATTTTTTCTGATAAATTCCTAAAGGACACTTGCAGTTATATTTTTGATACGTAATAATGGCAAAAGAAACACCTACACCTGCCATCCCACACTGAACTCGACTTTCCCCTAATTGTATCAAATACATTTCAATTTTGATACACTAAAACAAATAATAAAATCGTATCATTTATTTGTATTAAGTATATATTAAATTAATATTTAGAAACAACCTTTTTTAACCTTCGCGCTTACCCAGAAATTACCCAATCAAAAAGTTTTTTTTTGTATATTGCACAGAGAAGATTCAAATTTAAATAGATTTTTCACTAAAATTGTTGTGCATTAACAAATAAGGTATTTAGTAATGTTATAAAGAATTTTTGTTTATTAAACATTTTATTGTTGCAAAATGATAACATTTTCAAATAAACAGGAAGAGTAGAAAAATTGTAAGAACGTGTAAAATTATTTAGTTGAACTTAGTACTTAATTACTAAATTAAATAAGATGTTCATTTAAACTAGTAATTAAAATTATCTAAACATTTTTTAAACAACTAAATGTTGTTATTTACCAACTTTTTGCACGATGCACCTTCAAAAATGCAATTTTTTCCTAATTTTGCAATATCTGATCTTCACATAATTACGAATAAACAGTAAAAATAAAATTATTATTTAAACAATTTTTAAACATATTATTATTGTTATTTACCAACTTTGTTCACATTTCACCTACAGAACTTGGTAAATTGCAAAATTAGGAATTTTTGAAAATTGCATTGTGTACAAAGTTCGTAAATAACAACAAAAATTTGTTTCAAAAATGCTGAAATAAAATTTTTATTTTTATTCTTTCTTCATAATTTGGTAAAAATTGGTAAATTGAAAATTAGATAAAGCATCTTTGTTGATGCGAAATTAGAAAAAAATGAATTTTTGGCAATGCACAAAAAGTTGGTAATAAACAAAATTTATTTGTTCAAACAATGATAAATAATTTATACTACTTTAAATGAACATCTTATTCAATTTATTGATTTAGTACTATAAGTTAAACTAAAAAATTTGGCAAGTTCTTACAATTTTTCTACTCTCTATTTATTTGGAAATGTTATCATTTTGCAAAAATAAATTTTTTTGAAACAAATAAAAAAAGATCATGTCATTAGAAGAAATACCTTATTGTTAATATACAACAATTTTAATAAAAAATATTTTTTAATTGAAGTGTTTTTTGCAATATACAAATAAAAAACTTTTTGATTACCCAGGGTGTCATATGACAGTCCTCGTACATAAAAATATTTAATAGCGCGAAGGTTAATTTGAAAACAAGAATATTTGAAAAAAAGTATGTTCAATAATGCAACATATTAAAAAGAACACTGTACAAAGTTGCCAAAAACATATTAAAAAAATGTATTACAATTAAGAAAAAAAGAATGTAATAATATCCTGATTAAAAAAGCATTTCAAGAAAAAAAATTTAATGACTCAAAAATATTTCTATTTTTTTTTTACTCAAATCAAACGAAATTTAGACTAAGTTCTAAAAAATGTATTTGTTTGTACTCGGAGTCACATTCTATGAAGGAATGGCAACCCTAGATCTCACCTCAAGAGCGCGAAATTTAAAAAACCGCACAATCGAACAAAATTAAAAAATCTATTTCACCCCTGTTTAGTAAATAAAGTTTCAAAGATTGAAAAATGCCACGATTGCCTAGAAGTTTTTGGAAAAAAGTATGAAAAACGAACTTTGCACTTTTGAAAATAAAATTTGCACTATATGTGATGCACATGATTTGTACACACCTTGAAGGCCATTGTTGAGTAGGTGGAGTTGAATCAGCTAGTTTGTGATGAGCATGCTTGATCAGGTCTCCCTTATATACCACTGACCACTGACCACTTGCACCCCCTCCACATAAAGTCTCCACTTTCAAAGTTCGGATACAGATATTGCTCTTGAACTTAGACGGATGCACTCCCCACTCTTTTATTCATATTGAGCTTTCCATGAACAAAGTACTTTGATAAAGGTATTTACCACGGAATGGTAAAGGTCTTTGTGCAACATGTAACTGATTTCAATCGAATGAATATTCTTGATCACCTTCAAGGGTGAAAACTGTGTTTAATTCTTGAAATTCCTTTAATTAGGCAAATGTTATTTATAACCTTTGATTTAAGCTGATTAAATAAGATTTCATCTAGAAATTTATCAAATTCGGATCAACTGTCCAACATTTCACTGTATCCATGAAAAAGTTGATCTACAGCATTCACACAGAAAAAGTTAAACTCATTCTTATGTTGCACCGCACATTAGGATTTTTTTAATTTTCAAAATGAACTAATAATTGGTTTATTTATATGCATCTTAGCGTGCAAATAACATTGCCTCAAATTGAACAAGAGTTTTATTTCTGATGCAAATTGATTGATTTCAAATTGAATAACGAACTCAATTTGGTCTTAGGTTTTTTCATCAGAAGTCATAAATATTAACCTTAATATTTATGACTTTAATGACTTTAATTTACTAAAATTTTAATTTAATAACCTTATTAATAAATTAACGTAAAAACAATAATTCAAATAATGTTAATAAAATGTTCATATCATGGGGTAATTTAAACCTTAAATGATGGAAAGAAGTTAAGGACGTTCTCCGGGAATCATACTTGGAAAAATTGATTTTCTTAGGATTTTCTTGAAATTGTGAGAAAACGTTATTTTGTATGTGCCTTCTATCTGGTTAAAATTGTAGTACCCCTTGCCATGCTAAAAATTGAGATATTCAGGTTTACAATTTCAATTTTACATGGAAAATGATAAAAAATTTAAATTTAAATGTCTCAATTTTTAGCATCGCAAGGGGTACTGAAATTTTAACCAGATAGAAGGCGTATATAAAATAACATTTTCTCACAATTTAAAGCAAATCTTAAAAAAATCCATTTTTTCAAGTATAACTCTCGGAGAACGTCCTTAAATGATTTATAAATAATCGAATTAATGTAATAGATAAAAAAATTGTTCTAATAGTTATATATAATTCATGTAAATCTGTAGTTATAAAAAACATTGACCTATAAATTGAATTATTTATAGAAAATGAATTTTTGTTACATTCAATTCTTTGAATTAATGTAAAAAATTATTATTAATATACACGGTGGTCCTTAACACATTTTAACCCAAAGATCCAGTCACTGTAAAATTTCTTCCATATCTTGAATTTGGGCACTTTTCTGAGTATTTTTAAAAAAAGTTCAAAATCTGTCATCTAGAAAATCGGTTTTTTATGTAAAAACATTAGTTTTTTCGTATTTTATGAAAACATTGTGTACAAAAATTATATAAAACATATCTTTATAAGCAGTAAGTATTATTAAAGCTGTTTTGATATTTTTTACGTGGCAAAAAAGTGGAATTTAGTTTTATTTTAATTAATAACCTCACAGACTGCACTACAGGCGCACCGGGATAGATTTATGTAAAGTTGTACAGTGATACTATAAAATGTTTCCCATGAAAAACGAAAAATTAAATCTTTCAATCTAAATAAATTGATTATCTTAAAAACCGTCTGATGTAATATATTAGATGAAATTTTACAGTGACAGAATATTAGGGATAAAATATGTTTGAGATCCCAGTGGCCTTTGTTGAGAAAATCGATTTTTTTATGTTGAAAGATGTAATTTTTCGTTTTTCATGATAAACATTTTGTAGTATCACTGTAAAAATTTACATAAATCTATCCCGATGCACCTGTAGTAGATTTAATTAGGATTTTTTGCACTCAAAACTTTTTTTGAATCTGTGAGATTATTAATTACAATAAAACTAAATTCCACTTTTTTGCCACGTAAAAAATATCAAAACAGCTTTAATAATAATTACTCTTCATAAAGATATGTTTTACGTTACATAAATTTTTTTAAATTATATTACACAATGTTTTTCATACAATACGAAAAAATTAATGTTTTAACATAAAAAACCGATTTCCTCAAAAACGGCTATACCTTTGAATGTGTTAAGGACCACCGTGTATAATTGTAAATACTAAATATTAATCTAAGTAAAAATTAAATTTATTTTTATTTAAAATTGAATAATAAGTTCATGTAATAGTAATTCCAGATGATAATAAAATGATTGTGTTAATTATATGAATTTCAAATGTGTTAAATTGTTTAATATTTAAAGGAGGTTACAGTTTTCTAATTTCAATATTTAAAGAAAGGGCGGAGTGAATAGAAGTTAAAAAAAAAAGAAGTAAAGAATATCAATTCTGAAATTTCTTTAATTTCAGTCTTAAAATTCATTTTGCATCTTTAGGACTATAACTTAGCAAGAGTAAATAAAATCTTATTTCCGCTGCCTTTCAAAACGAGACAAAACGGGTTCATTATGAGCTCAGGTTTTTTCTGTGTATTGATCAAACCTGAGAACAAAAATCCTCTCACCTGATTTTAATGTTGACGTTCCTCGCTTTTAAAAGACAATATAAATTAATAATAATAATAATAATAAATGTTGATAGTAAATGTTGATTTATAAGAAATAATAGAGTGGCAATAACCTCTATTGTGGTAAATTTTAGAAGATAGAAACATGTCAAACGGAGTTTTTAATTTTATAAGAAAATTTTTAAGCAAAATATATAGCTGTATTATTTTTTGGCGATTTGGCTGCTTTTTGCAATATTTTTTTATTTTGACCAATAAAATTTGAATTCGCAATTTGTAGACACAAAAAATCTTAGATATTATGTTTTATTTAAATACAACCAATTTTGTAAATTTTTGAATAATGGTTTCTCATATTTCTAATTATTTTGTAACTATTAACAGTTTCTTATTGCTCTGCTATTGTACGAGATCATTGTTAAAAATATTTTAAAATTATTATACAATTGTAACAGAATTGTTCGAATAAGCAACACTATGTCTTGTGTTATAGGTCCTTCCTTCTGCAGTCTACAAAAAATTCTCATTCTCTACCACCTTTCATGGGTTAAGCTTCCTATTTAGAAAGAATTTTTAAATCAGAGTTGGATATGCTTTAAAAAATATATTTTTTATCACAGAAGAAACTGTCTTAACAAATTTTTTTTCAAGAAATGTTTAATTGATTCATTTTTGAGAGATTTTCGACGATTACCAAAATGAAAACATAGTTTATTCATGAATAAGGCATTTATTTAGTAATATATCAAACGAATATAAAGAATCGTTTATGTAAGTTAGGCAGATAGGTAAATTAAATTTTCTATTTTTGAAGTAGCATTAGTGTAAAAAAATATATGTATCGTACGACAAATTTCTGAATTTGACATCTTATAAATTTGATACAAAAGACCAATTTTTTAATTTAATTGTACATTAGAGTCCATATGTGTAAGTCCTCATGAAAAGGGTCCACTTTGGCACTACTGGAGTTATCTATATAACTATATTCTTCATTAAATTTTGAACATTTTGAGAGGTCTTCGATCCTTTTAATTGAAAATTTCACAAAATTACAAGCATTCAAAGTTAGAAGTATTAAAACCCCAGTTTTGAGAAAAACGAGTTTAAAGTTCCATTGGCGCCCATGCATTTTGAAAATTAACATAAAATTATTTTGTGTTTTTAATTACGATAAAGTCATGATAAACACATTATTCGACGTGGGACATTACGTATAGTTTGTTTTTTATCAATAAAAAAAAATTTCGAAATTCTGAACCTCTAATATCTCGGAAAATAAAATCGACAAAGTGGGCTTTTTTCATGCGGACATACACATATAGAGAAGACACAATGAAATAGAGGAATATTCTCATATTAAGATATCAACTTAAATTCTTATGACTAAATTGACCAAAACATTTTTGCTTAAAATATATATATATTAAAATCACTCTAAACATGTGAAATTATTCAACTATTAATCCTTTAAAATTATACAAAGAAAAAACTCAATATTATGATGTCGACAATTTTCCACGATCGTTTTTACATATATATTTAAAGGTACATGAAGCATGCCGTTCAATAATAAAAATTGTTGCAGTTAAATATTTATCACAAATTGAGACAAAAATTATCTTTTTTCCTGTGAAGGTAATTTTCTTGTAAGAATATACCATATTATAAAGTTACATAAAATTATATTGTTATTGTTGAATGAACATTAATTTGTTTCCCTTTTACAGAAATTATGCATTTCTGAGAAGATTCTTTGCATAGGAGATCAAACGTCAGAGGCATTGGCTCTTTGCGTTGAAAACGATGGGCTGCGCGTTACATCATCTAAGAGTATCGCATTATGAGATCACGAAAAAATAAGTGGAACACTTTCGTAAATTAGGTGGGTCTGAGGCACGAGTGTTTCTACCTTCGACTCGGCTCGCGATTCTTTTTACATTATATTATCCAATATCTATATGTCTATATGTCGCGACAAGATCCAAACCGTCAATCACCTGCTTTTGATCGACTTTCCATGATCTTAATTTATTCACACATGATATTTTAAGCACATATTAAATTCTCTCAATCTTGATGAAAGAAAACAAAGACTTCGATTTTATAACCCGCCCTGGAACGCTGAAAGAAACATTGACTCTCTTTCTTCAACCCAACGAAAGGAAAATTAAATTAATATATAGGCAAAATTATAATAGTGCAAACAATGCAGTATAGACATACATAGAATAATTTTAAAATAAATATTAATTAAATGCTAATATTAAAATAGATTTAGAAAATTTAATCTATATACTTATTAATATAAATAATATAATGTTAAATTACTTTAACAGATTTATTTCTTTATTTATATATTTAAAATTACTTAATTTCTCTTAATCGATAAAACTGTTCCTGAGCGCGATGTCAGTATAATAAACCAGATTGGAATAAAAAATAAAGGTTTTAATCTTTAAGTAGATCGTTATTGTGTAAAATGGAATGTTTTTGCAGATATAAACAAAAAAAACAAAGTTCCAAATTGTTCACATGGAATTTTACTTTCGCCTTGATCAAACGAAAGCAGTCACGGCTGTTCGCCAGTTCCAGACTTTTTCGTTGGGTGTGGACTTACCTTCAAAAACGACCCTGATCAATCTTCTAGTTCCGGATTCAGCAGCAGGCCGTTAAAAATTCTTTTAATGTTCTCGAAGAAACATCTGCAGGCCAAATGAAACAAAATATAATATATGAAATAAGACAGATTTCAATATGATCCAAATTATTCTACTTTTCTTATTTTCAATTTAAACGAATATTGCAATCAATCCTTTCCATTGAGGCAGGTAGAGACCTTGAGAATTTAACGAATATCAGGTTCCCGCCAATCTTGTTCAGCAGCAAAGGGTAGCACTTGATTTTTCGAAACACGAGTCAATTTACTAAATTCCATTATGTAAAAAAGAAATTAATTTTTAAAAACTACAAATTTGTTTTATTATTTTTTTTTTTCAAATGAATTAATTAAAAATTAGTGTATGCCTTTAATTTATTAAATTAAAATTTTGAAATATAAATTTCTTTTTTATGTATGTAAAAATATAAATTAATAAAAATACCTAAGTTACTCAAGGTCACAAAACTTTAAGACACATTGCTTAGAGGAGAATAATCCATTTTTGATAGGAAACGTTAAATTATAAAATTTTGACACGCGGAATAAAAAAATAAACAAAATGAAGCCTTGTGATTTTTTTTAATTATTCTGTTAATTAAATAACTATATACATTGGAAAACATTGACAATAATATTATAAAAGTAAATATAAATAGGAAGTCATTGAGTTAAAAATTTACGATGCAAAGAAAGTGAAAAAATATTTAAGGTTGTTGGAATATGCACATATAGAATCTAGTCATTCAGTAGTAACAGTCGCATAAAATCAGACGACCCTGAAGAATACAAGACGTGTGAGAATTTTGCTTCAGTGCTAGATTTCTTGATAATCTTAACTAGGTACCTCTTCTTCACAAATGTTACTTTTATATTTCTGTGCATTTCCAGGTTTTAAATTTTCTCGAACCACTGCGGAAATATTGTAGATATCGTAACACATCCGTTTTTCTCAAGATTTGAATATTTATCAAGAGAAATGGTCACCTTGAATTCTAGCTTTTATGTATTCGTTGAACACACAATTCCACACAGATATTTCAAGCAGGTCAATTAACATCAAATAAAAAAATGTTTAAAACATTTATTTTTAAACTTCAATTAATTTCGTTATTTGAATTCAATTCACTCCAATGTTTAAGCTTAAGAATAAAATTATATAACATTATATACTATATACAAGTGCATTTCACTTTCTTTCAGTTCTCTCATTCTCTCTCTTTCTCTTAGAGCTTTAATAACAATTTTGAAGGTTAAGATTATAGCACGATGAAATTTGTACAAGTTTATATTGAAAACGAAAACACATCAGCTTATAAAATAGACTTGTACTATTATCAATTTACTATTGGATTTTTTTTTTTTTTAATGAAAAGATACATTTTTGTAAGCATAGAATCTTAGAGAGATGATTTTTATGGTTTGCATGGTTTCTGAAATTACGTTTTAGTACCTCATATTTTTCGTAAGATATTTTAAGGGATGCTTCGAGATCTGTGTTGTTTATTATGGTTCTTAAAGCAGGAGGTGTTCGCTATTTTACCGAATGCCATAAAGAAGTAACTGAGCTCTTGACGGCGACCAGAGAACCACGCTTGATGTTAATAACAGAGCTCGTGGGTGTATATCTTAGTTCACGCAATATTTGACAAAAAAGTGTTTTATTACAAAATCGTCTTCCCTTAGAATTTAAACTACGAAGGACTCTCGACTTCCTTACATTTTTATAAAATTTATTCTTTATACTATCTTCTATTTCATTTTCTATTTTCTAGAATTATTGTAAAATTTTGCATAAAAGAACATAAAGTTTAATGGAATATTAATAACTTCATAAATAGGAATGTATATAGTTTAGCATTATATTATAACTCTCAAAATCATATTTGCTTATGTCCTCGTAAAATTAGGTTAGAATTTAATCAACTTAAATTCTATCTTCTATCAACTTAAATTATTTTGCTTCCTCATAGAGGAAGCTTTGTGATCGTTAAGATTTTCGATTTTCCAAAAATAGTCTAAATCGACTCATTTTCATCTAAAAAGCGTAAATTTTAATTTTTAAACAAATGTTCAGATGTGTGTGTCTATAGCTTTTTTTGTCGCCAGGATATCTCGAAAACGCAAGATATAAATTCATGTTTTTTTATTTTTGTTGTATTTAAATTTTTTTTTATTTTTAATAACTTCTCCAATTAAGTTATATATTATTAATTTACTGCTTTCTCTATGAGAAAGCAAATTTATTTGCTTACGTGGAAGCGAAATGTCCCGGACATAATTTTCACCTATAGTTTAGCAAAATATTAAATGGGAATAATCAAGGTTGGGCCACGTATTGCTATTGTTGCTGATAACTTAGTAACTTCCGTTGCAGATCGAATTTTACGTTTTCTATGTTTTTATTCAGCATTTGAAAATGATTTAAGTAGAAGTTGATGAGTAATGGGAATTAAAAAAAGAGGTAGTCAAGGTCAGATCAAATGGTTTTTAGGTTTGACCGCACCATTGAAAATCAATCAGATATGGAAGAAAATGATTAAAAATTATCTGTAAACAACCGGACAAAAGGATAAATAAATCTTTTAACTATGGTATCTACAATGTTTGCTAAAATATGGAAACTTTTAAGAATTAAATAATAATAATCTCCGTAAACTCCTGAAGTTAGTTAGTATGTATTTATATTTATTCATTTTTTTCTGTTCACGTTTTAAAGTCTGAAGTGAAGTTAGTTAGTATTAATATTTATTCATGTTTTTCAGTCAGCGTTTTAAAAACCAGAGTGAAGTTAGTCGCTGTTATTTTATTTTGTTGTGCTGGTTTTTAATTTTCATTTGTGTAAAAAAAAGTTTCAAAAAATGCTTTAAAAATTTATTATGGTTTTTGAAGAAGTTTAAAATCTATACACATGCAATTAATTTCCTAATTTTCAGTTATTATCTCAAATTTAGATTATTGTCACCAATTTTCCATTATGTATAACGATTTTATAATTATTTTCTTTTGCTTAAAAATAAATTCTGCAACTCTTCTTGATTTTCATCAATTTATAATTATATTCATTATTTTGTCATTACTTTTAAAAATTTCAATTATTTATCCGATGTTGCAAATATTCTCATCAATTTTCGTTATTTCTGCAATTTTTTAATTATTCTCTTTAATTAAAATGTTTTAAGTAATTTTGTAATTATTATTTTTTTCTAAACATATACCCTATGATTTTTGCAGTTATTTCTCTCAAATTTTATTGAATGTTTTCAATTTTTCATATTTAAATTATTTTCATCATGATTCAATTTTCTTTTTCAATCTTAAATTATTTTCAGCATATTTCAATTATTTCTTTCAATTTTGAATTAATTTCATCATTTTTTAATTATTTTTCTCGATTGTTAATTATTATTCTCTTTCTCTAAAATTATTTTCTAAGATTTTTAAGTATTTTTCTGAGAATTCAAATATTTTCTTCAATTTCTAATTATTTTCATTTGTTATCAGAAATTCAAACTTTTTTTTTAATTAATTATTGTAAATTTCAATTATTTTTAGCTTTCTTCCAGAATTTTCTCCAATTTTTAGTTTTTCTCATATTATAAAATTAATTTCTAGAATTTTTTTAAGTATTTTTCTCAAATTTCTATTATTTTCTTCAATTTTTAATTATTTTGATTTGTTTTCATAATTTCCAAAAAATTTTATTAATTATCGTAAATTTCAATTATTTTTAGCATTCTTCTAGTCTTTTCTCCAATTTTTAGTTATTTATGTTTTTTTTTTAATTTGATCCAAAAATACAGCCCTTAATTTAAAAAAAACCATTTATGGGCAATAAAAATACATTCTCATTTTCTCATTTTCAAATTATTCTCATTTTCTAAAATTATTTTCTAAGATTTTTAAGTATTTTTCTAAAATTTCCATTCTTTTCTTCAATTTTTAATTATTTTTATTTGTTTTCATAATTTAAAAAAAACTTTATTAATTATCGTAAATTTCAATTACTTTTAGCTTATGTCTTCAATTCTTTTCTCTAATTTTCAGTTATATTATTTTTTTTTAATTGATTCCTAAGATCTTCATGTATTTTTTTTTAAATTTCAATTATTTTTTCTTTATTTAAAAAAAATTGTGTAGTTTTTTCGATTATCACACTTAAATGTCATTTATTTTTTTACAACTTATCATTGTTTGTATCATATTTCAATTATTTTCTTCAAGTTTTAAAATTTAAAAACATTTTTCAATTATTTTCCAAAATTTATTTTCTTTAATTTTTAATTCTTTACATTTGTTTCATAATTTCAAAAATTGTTAACTATTTATCTGATTTTTCAATTCTTTCATTACTTATATTATTTTAAATTATTTTTATCTTTTTTCATTTATTTTCTCTAATTTTTAATTATTTTCTTTTATTTCAATAAACTTCTGAAAGTTTTAAGTATTTTTCTCAAATTTTGTTTAATTTTCCTTTATTCAAACTATTTTATGTAATTTGTTTAATTATTTTCTCAAATTTTAATTATTTTTTTTTAATTTAAATTTATTTATCTCAATTTCCAACCATGTTTTTTCAATTTTTAATTCTCTTTATGATTAAAACATTTTTATGATTGTTTAAATTGCTTTCCCAAATTTTTAATTAATTTCCTTTTTTGTCAATTAATTTGCAAAATTTGCAATTATTTTGTTTAATTTCAATTATTTCTTACAATTCTTTTTAATTCTAAAATATTATAAATTTTGTCCTAAATAAATATTTATGTTGTTTATATTAATTGGTTTTTAAATATTTATTTCTTCTTATTAGATGAATAAAAAAATCGGTAAATATTGCGCGCGTTTTTTTTTTACTAGTAAAAGAATAATGACGATTTTTATTTTTTATACAGGATCGTCTATGAACCCAATTTTCCTTATATTGTTATTAAAAAAAGTAAAAATTTAAAAACTTTTAAATTTATCAAATTAAATTTTTTAAATTTTTTAAATTTTAGCACATTTTTGAATATGCTTATGGAATATAATCATTATGGTGAAATGGAAAGACTAAAAATATGTATGAAGACTATTTTAATTAGTGTACTTCCAAAAAAACGCCAGATGTTAAAAATTATATATGTCCCAAATATTGACAAAGAATGTGTGATCCAGTTTCTTGCCTAATTTTCTCGCCTTGCAAGACTTGGTCCCCCCAGAGTCTTAGACAGCTTACGTCACACGCATCAAGTTCTGACCGAGAACTATAAAAGCCGAAAATTTCGCAGTGAACGACATCATTTGCAACCAGCAACTGTAGCTCTCAACACAATGGCATTCAAGGTACAAATAAGAAGCAAAACGTGTTATAAATAAAACTGTGCTTTAAAAGAGTGTTTCCACAAGTGTTGAAAGTGAAATTAAGCATTCCATTCTTTTTTCAATCTTTAAAAATATTTAGTGAAATTATTGCAATGTTCCACTATGTTCGTTTGTAAATACCGGTTGTTTATTTTCGAGAATTGTTTTTTAATATTTGATGAAAAAGTTCTTATTAATTTCTTGTTAATTGATGATTCTTGTTTAAAATTATTACTTATTTGTATAAATGACATATTTTTTTAATTTGATAGTAATCGGGTTTATTAATCTTAAAATTTTATTTAAGTTAAAAAATCTATACAGTCTAATACAAAATGTATAAAAAAGTAATTCTGAAATACAAATATTAGAGATGTAATCAAAATTCGGCAAACTCTAATAATTTTTCATTTAGAACAATTGTTATAATTATTATGGTAAATTCTTCGCATATATTGTTATAGACATTATTTTGTCTTTTAGTGAAATTTTAGAATACACTTATTTTGAGTTTCTAATTTTAATTTAATTGAAAATGAAATTTTATTGTGACCAATAGTTTACTGCAATATTAAATGCAATTAAAAATAAGAAGTTCAGTTTAACAGTAACAAAATTTTTTTAAAAATCCAATTTTAACATAGTAAATAATTTTAAAAAATTCGTAATTTACCACCGTTAGTAAACAAATTTAAAAAAAAGCAATTTCTACTGCAAAATATGAAAAAAGAGATGAAAGTTTGCATATTTTGATGTAGAGAGGATTTTTAAACCCCTGTCTAATATTATTCATAAATCAATTACTTTTAAAAAATTGCCAAAAATGTGAACTTTATAAGCTATAATAGATATTTCTGTATTAATTTAATCGTAAAATTATTTATTAAGGAGTTTCTATAGTAAAAAAGAATTAGCATTACCATTTTAATCAAATTTGGTCCACTAGTAGATAATGGTTTTATAATGATGCAGTTAACTTTTCGAGACCTCAAGGTACTTGTGAAAAAAGTTGTAATATAATATATAATATATATCCATATATTTATATATGTTTTCAAATGTACCTTGCAGTCTCAAAAATGTAACTGCATCATTATAAAACTATTATCTACCAGTGGCCTAAATCTGATTAAAATAGTAATGTTAATTCTATTTACGATAGAACCTCCTTAAAGTAAGTAAATAAACAAACATAAGTTTTTAATTGTTTCATCATTTCTAAAAAAAAACAAAATTCAGTAATATATTATTTGTGTTATATATTTGTACATGTACATATCTTAATGTTAATATTAATGAGAGGAAATTTTTGTTTTCAGTTCGTAGTCCTCGCTGCCCTCGTGGCTGTAGCCAATGCCGGATTAATCGGTGCTCCTCTGACGTACGCAGCTGCACCAGCGCAAGTAGCATACGCTGCCCCGATCGCAAAAGCAGTAGTAGCAAAAACTGTTGATGCTGATTACGACCCCAATCCCCAATACAGCTACGCTTATGATGTCCAGGATGCGTTGACCGGAGACTCAAAAAGCCAACACGAAACTCGCAACGGAGATGTTGTTCAAGGCAGCTACTCTCTCCTCGAATCTGATGGAACTCGCAGAACTGTCGATTACACCGCTGATCCAGTCAACGGATTCAACGCTGTTGTACACAAGGAACCAGCTGAAATTGCAGTCAAAACTGTAGCTGCCGCTCCAGTTGTGCACGCTGCCCCAGTTGCTGCTTATGCCGCTCCAGTTGCCCATGCTGCCCCAGCTGTCTATAGTGCTGCCCCAGTCGCGTACAAGACTGTCGCTGCTGCTCCTGCTGTCTCTTATGCCGCCCCAGTTGCGTACAAGACTGTCGCTGCTGCCCCTGCTGTCTCTTATGCCGCCCCAGCTGTCTCTTATGCCGCCCCAGCTGTCTATAACGCTGCCCCAGTTGCGTACAAAACTGTTGCTGCTGCCCCTGCTTATTCTTACGCCGCTCCAATTGCCCATGCTGCCCCAGTTGCGTACAAGACTGTTGCTGCTGCTCCTACTTATTCGTACGCCGCTCCAATTGCCCATGCTGCACCCGCTGCACACATCTCTTATGCTGCCAGTCCTGCGGCCTACTACCACTAGATCAGTCATTATGTATTTTGTATAAATAAATTTTCTTAAAGTATTTCATTTGTTTCTTGTAATATTTCTTAATCTCCTCATTTTTACATTATGAAACTTTTACCGTATTTGCTTTTTTGAATTTCTATATTTGTAATAAAACGTCAGAATTTAGAAACAATCGAGGTACGATCATAATAGCTCTTTAAAAAAAAGAAGATTGTGTTATCTTGTTTTCTATTAGGGTAAATGTGGGTATTATCGCGGATTTTTAGATAAGTCGAAGTTTGAAGTGCTCCAGAAAAGTAATTTCAGTAGATACCATGATATTTTTTGCTTTAATTAAAATTTTAATACTATTTATTCTTTGAGAAAATTTGACAATGGTATAAAATTATATTTTAATAATTAAATAGAAGATTTAAAAAAAAACCAAGTGCATGTATTTTCGCGGCTCTTAAACTGCAGTTGAAGGTATTTTCGTGCATCAAATATCGCGGTTGAGAAGATTAACGTATATTAAATAAAACGGATGGTTTAATAATTTCTTGTTATTGAGAAGGTAAAATATTAGAATTGGAATAAAGTAAAATTAATAAGATTCATGTTTTTTGCAGGAATAACCATTCAAATATCAAGATTATTGAATAATCAGTATTTAAAATTTTCGTTAGATGACTATTACATATTTTTACTTTTACAAATCTCTGCAAATACATATAAACAAGAATATAATTTGAGAAATATATTAATAAATACCTTTACTTATTTTTTCTTTTTGTAATAAAGTATTTCAGTGATGCAAATACGTTTTTAGGTTTGTTTTGATTTTCACTGTATCAAAACAAAATAACTACACTGTGTCATTTTTAATTAAAAATTCACGTACATATACAATTTTAAACATTTCTATTATGAATTTAACTATTATTACCTTCATTTTAATCTGTTTACAACTCGTTACACAAACAATATAAAATCTTCTATAATTTATAAAAACGACTTCACTTCTGGGGTTATGAAAGTTATTTTGACAATTCTTCAACAGAACACATCCGTGATATTGTAGGCACATCCGAAAAAGCATGTTTCTATCGTCGCGGTCATTAATTTTAAATGATAATTAATTTTTTTTTAATGCATTCATTAGATTAATTGAAAATATTGATATATTTAACTGAATACACAAAAAAATTCATTTTTTTAACTGTTAAAAGTAAAATATAAAGGAATTAAGGACAGGTTACTCTGAACAATTTTGAAAAAATCGAAATTTTTTTTTTTTTTTATAAATTGCTACTGTATACTCGTAGAAATAGTATAGAATTAGTCCGGAAGGTCAGCAAGACCGAGAAGCAGGTATAAAAGAGTGTGGAGCAAAGCACTTTGCTGATAGGGCCAAAAACAGACGTGTTGATCGAGCTGAGCTAGAAGCTACTGAAGCGTCTAAGGATCACAGAACTGCTTTAAGAAATGCAAGAATTCTTCAGAATGATGCTTACGAAGACGAGGAATTAATTGTGTATGCACCTGGAATGGATATGTAAGTAAAATTCACTTTTTTACGATTTTTCACGAATAAAAACTTTGAACTGATTTTTCTCCGAACCACGTTTTTTCGCATGGATGACACTCTCATTTCAAAACTATTGCACTTATCGATATGAACCAAACGGCATTTTACTCTTTAGATGTATGGCTATGGCCTCAAGCAGAACCAGAAATATTCATTATTATTTAAAAAAGTTATAAACAATTAAAAGTGAAAAAAAAGGTTGAAAAAATTCAAAAATCCGCCGTTTTTTTTCATTTAAAATGTTTCATTCTGCTTGAGGCCATAGCCAATTCGATACAGAACATGAAACTGTTTTGTTTTTTGCTTTCAGATAATTCTTTTCCAAGAAATTATGTCATCCATCTACGAAGTAGAGAACTTTCAGCAGCCATTTTCAAGACCGACATTTTGAAAAAAAAAAAATTTCAAGTAACTTCATGTATCTACTATCGTATGTAAAAAATCTTATTACTTAACATTTTTTGTATTATAAATAAAATGTATTGAAAAAAATCATGTTTTTCAGAGCAAGCTGGCCTTAATCAGATCACTACTAAGACATTTTCAGAACGAAAGGAACGAAAATTCCTTCATAAATTCAGACGATGATTTTTAAAATTAATTTAATAAATGATAAACATTCAAGAAGATTCCATTATACTACGCATTTTATTGCTTGGGTATCAAATTTATTATGTAATTTTTTTTAAGTCTTAAATAATCATCTTAATTAAAATATTAATACAAATAACAATGAACGCGAAAATACCCTCAGCCACGATAATACACACATTTACCCATTGAAATTTCGCGAGACAAAAAATTAATACATTCATTTAGAATTAGCATGATTTAAAGTTAGAAAAGCGTAAATGTGAAAAGCGTTATTTATTTTTAATTTATTTTGATACTTTTATTTCTAGACCTGGTACTTTTCATTTTGTAACTTAAAAAAAAGTATGTATTATTTTCGATACTAACCTCTCTAAAATTGGAGACATTATGCATTTTTACAACTAGGATTTATGAGTCACAGTGGTCTGAAAACGCTTATTTTTTGCCGAAATACATAATTTTGAGAAAACTACAAATTTTAAACTATATTTTAACATGAAAAAAATTTTCGACAAAAAACGATTTTTTTCAATGAAAAAAGGTGCTCAAAAAAATTTGATTGAGTATTTTCAAAAATCTTTGTGTCCAAATTTAGATATTCATGAGCTTAATAAGTCATCCAAATTTTATTGAAATCCGTACAAGCGTTCTCGAGATATCTTGTACACAAAAAACGCTGTACACACACATACATACATACACACACACACACACACACATACATCTGGACATTTGCTTAGACGCTTTTTAGATGAAAATGAGTCGATTTAGACTATTTTTGGAAAATCGAAAATCTTAACGATCACAAATTCATGAAACTTAGTATCCAGAGGGTTTTTGGGTCGCTGATTATAAATCTAAAGTCATATATAAAAATTTCAAAATTGCGGATCCAATATGGCAAACTCGAAATTTAAAAAATTAATGATTTTTTATGAAACTTGGTATATAGAGGTTTTGTAAAGACATTTTTGCTACCTCTCCCATTTTTGACCGTTTGAATAATTCTTTGAATGAAAGAGATAGACGACTAGCTCCTGAATTTTCAATATCAGTTTAAAAATCCAGAATTTCGAAAGAAAAATTTAATCAATCTGCTTATTCCGCATAGATCTAATAATATAATTCTTAGAGAAATTCCTTTTTTTAACCTTTCATCTTTTACAGAATTAATTTTTAAATTTAATTTTGCCAGAATAAAAGCTATTGCGAATTCAATATATTATATATCTCGTTTTCATACTCGAAATTACTAAAAATGAAATCAAACTTTGTCAAGATCAACTCGAAATTAATAAGAAATATAAACCTTAAATGCATTTTAATTATAAACTAAAACTAAAACTTTAATATTTAAAAGTTAACTATATCTTTGATTTATTTATTAATTTCTTAGGTATACGGGCACTTAAAATCAATAACAAAAATATTATTTTCTTTCAAAAAATAAGAAACATGAATTTAGACATGATCGACGAAAAATAAAACAAGTGAAGTTTTTAACGTAATTTAAATTTTTGGTTATAGTTGATTGCAACTGATTACCCTTTTAATTAATGTAGAAATAACTTTAGGATACAGGAAAAAGGTGCAAAAAAGTTACACTTAATTTAAGAAAAGGTAAATCATAGAGTAGAAACATATAATCAAAATTCTATTTCAATGTGGAACGATGGGGAACTTTGAAACGAAAAAAAGTACTCTGTTTTTTAACCAAGATAAGTTTAAATAAATTTGCGTTTTATTTAAATTTAAAGCTAGTTAAATCATTGTTTAGTACTTGAATAAACATTAAATGTTTCTATAATGATTCATTACAGAAGTCAAACATTAAAATCCAATGAGAAATATATAAATTAATAAGCATTTTATAAGTGCACACCTGATATCTTCTGAATCAATTTTTAAAGTTCAGTTCTTTTAAGTATTTTATTTTAATCAAAAAAAAAACAGCAATTATAACTACTAGAACTTATATAAAAAATTATTATACATTTTATATATTTATTTCATGATCTTGAATTTTGGCACTTTTTTTAGTCTTTCAGATCACTGTGGCGTGTGTAAAACTTTATTAGAAGATTTCTACGACAGTTTTTCGAGTAGCCATATGTCTCATGAGCCTTAAACACTTTACAATATTTATCAAAAAATATAATTGAAAAAAATTGGTCTCTAGTCAAATTCCGTGTCATTCGAAATACTGAACACAGACGTTAGTTATTGTTATCTTTTTCACTTCAATTAATAATAAAACACTTCTCAAATCATATGATAGGTACTTTTTCTAGTTAGTATATTTATTTATAAGAACAGCTAAAACACTCTATTCCAGCGATTACTACGCGTGAGATTATTCGACTTCATCCCCTATTGAAAATTCATGTAAGATCCTACGTAGGATCCTATGTGGGATCCCATAGATGATCCCACCTGTCATCAGATATATCCTATATTCTGTAACAATTTATTTATTTAAATATTTGATGAAAATGATTTTATATTAAAACTTAAATATTCATATAACGACCAATATAAAATTTACACTGAGAAACTTTTGATTTTAACATCTGCTTTATTGCTTATTATTATGTACAATAAAATTTAAGAGTTTAGGGATAATCGAGATGTGGTTATAAAAACTAATACACTGTTAAAGAAAAGACGTTTTAGATGCAACAGTTGTCTTTTTGATAAAAAGTAGTAAAAGTGTTATATACTTCATAAGACACATAATTATATTACCTCTAAAGAATTTAAGAGAGATGAAAATAAAGAATTGCAAGAATTATAAAACGCGTGTTAGAAACTTAGAATCATGGGGTGCGCGCGCAGTAAAAAGAAAGATGGCAGTATTTGTTTGACAGGTCAGAGATACAGATGCAAGTTCATCTTTGATATTTGTATAATTACAAGTATTCTGTATCTTTATAGTGGTATTTGATGAAATCTGTGTAACGAACAACCTATACTATGATATATACATTACGCACACTTTTAATCCTAAGCTACAAACATATAACATTTCGATGACATCGAATAATCGCGCGCGTCGCTAGAAAAGAGTGTTTTAAACTTTCCTTATATACTAACTAGCAAAAGTTTCATGTGGTTTGAGAAATGATTTTTTACTAAATTGAAGTGAAAATGGTAATAATAATTAAATTCTGTGTTCAGTATTCCGGATGATACGAAATTTTTCTGAAGACCGATTTTTTTTAAATATATTTTTGAATAAATATTGTGAAGTGGTAGAATAGCTCATGAGACATATGGCTGCTCGAAAAACTGTCCTAGAAAAAGTCTAATAAAATTTTAGACATGCCATAATAAATAGATCAAAATGTGTTAAAAATTAATATCGCTTTTTCACATTTACTTTTTTCTAACCTCAAATAATACTAATTCTAATTATATATATTAATTTTTTTCTCACGAAATTACAATAATAAAAAACAAGGTAACACAATCTCTTTTTTTTTAAAGAACTATTATGATCGAACCTCGATTATCCCTAAATTCTTACGTTTTATTACAAATATAGAAATTGAAAAAAGCAAGAACTGTAATTAAAAGTCTCTCAGTGTAGATAAACAATACAATAATCATTGAATGCAATAATATTACGAGAATTTTAAATCAAAAACAACAATTTATTGAATATAAAATAACTCTTTTTTAACAAAATATAAAATTCAGTCGTGATGCATCACCAATCAAACATTCTTCATTATAAACAAATAAATTACAGTCGATTAGAATACAAAGAAAAAGCAATTGTGAACAAACGAGTTATACGTTTTTATAAATATAAATTTAATATAATCCTTTCGATCATGCGAAGAATTATTGTAAATAGCATCAAGCTTGTCAAAAAATAATAATTTTTTAAGATTGTGAGTACTTGTCACCGTAGCCGAGGAATCACCGTCGAATTAATTTATATTAATTTATGCACTTGATGCATTTTATAAAGAATATTTCGCCAATGTGAACCTGATGAAATTTCCTAAATTCACCAAAGTGAGTCGACACTTTTAGGATAATTTTCCACCTTAGATTGGCATCCTTCAAAAGCGTTCGAGCATTACGTTTTCGACAAGAAAATCCATTCTCGAGTCAAAGGTCAAAATAGTATTTTACAAACATATTTAAACGCCGCACTGTAACGACAATTATACAAAATTTATATTACAAACATTTTACATCTAATTTTCAGAGTTCACAAAAATATGACCTAAATAATCTTCGTCGAAGAATACGGCGCACTATTAATATAAGAATTAACTTTAGTCTCTCATGATCTCAGAACAGTTATCATCATTCGCAATGACTTATATGTAAAGTCGATGGGCGCGGTTGAAATTAAAGACATTTTCCTTTCCTAATCTAACTAGCTATGAGATGCGAATAGGGGAAGGCGGGGTTAAAAGTGCCCTGGGTCGAAAGTGCCAATACGTATATTTTGAAAATGAAGAGATAAAAATAAATTTTAAGTGAGGAAAGTTATATTTAAAGACCTTAAATTGTTAAAATAAACAAATTCTTTTGCACGATTTTTAGAAAAAGCGGTAAACTATTGACGTATGGAGGGGAATTGGCATAAATCCTAACGTGATAAATTATTATATAATAAATGAAAAAACCTTGAGGACATAAAAAAATTGTATTTCGCGGGAATCACTCAAATATATACGATACGATTTTATACACTGAAAACTTTTATGTATTAAATTAACCTGCAGCGCGATTGTTTAAAGCCGATTTCAGATTATTTAAATTCAATTTGGTATAAAAAAAGAGCATTGCAGCTTAATTCAATCTAAAACCATTTTCTGTGTAGACATTATTGACAAAAGTTAACATTTAAGTGATTTCTATATATTTAAACCCATCCTGCAGAAGTATTTAAGTCAAACGAGAGCTGATTGGTGATTTTCGAATAAAATAGACTTTAAATTTTTTTCCTTAATTTTAAGTTAAGCTTTGTCCATAACTTACATTACAAGATTTTTGAAGAATTTGAACTCCACCCACACCCTCATTGTCAAATTTTTGTATATAGTAAAAATTTTAAATTCATACAGGGTGTCACATTTTCTTGACCCCCCTCAAGGTGAGCAGATCAGGAATTTTATATCTCGAATCGAATCAAGTGTTATTATAACGAAGCGAATCGGAGTCTCATCAAAAATTTTCGTATTGAATTAATTTGCATGATTTCAAATCGATCCTTACTCAATAACACTGGCTAAAATATCAGATTGAATTTTAATTAGTTTATATAAGTTTTAATAATTATACTTTCGAGGCATTCCAAAATTTGTTTCCGAATCTACTCTCTAAATCTCAATAAGTCAAAAGTCTTACACTTTTTCAATAAGTGCATATGAGGGTGGTTCAAAAATGTATGGGAAAACAGTAAAGTAGGAATTTTAATGCTCTTACCCTCTAGGATTGTTCTACATCGAAAATAAATACCCCTGTTTTTTTTAAAAATCAAAAAATATTTAGAGGTCGCTCAAAGCGCTCAAAGTTTACCATGTAAAACGCATGAGGAGAAAACACTTTTTCGTAGAAATTGTATAGAATCCTTGAAAATGAATATTTTTCAATGGACAAACTCTGTTTCTCTTCAGAAGACTTCAAAGAATATTGCTAAATTGTTTATTTAATCATTTTTTAATATTAACTATTTTTTAAAGGGGTCCCAAAAAACCCCATAAATTACAAAATTACGAAAAAATCGTTGAAAAATAATTTTTACTACTTTTATTAAAGTTTTTTCATAGATTCTAAATAAAGAATATAAATATTGATTTTTATAATTATGCCATGTAATTGCTATTTTGTTTAAACAAATTATTATTGTTTATTTTTGATAAAAAGTTGTAAATAAACAATAATAATTTGTTTAAACAAAATAGCAATTACATGGCATAATTATAAAAATCAATATTTATGTTCTTTATTTAGAATCTATAAAAAAACTTTAATAAAAGTAGTAAAAATTATTTTTTAACGATTTTTTCGTAATTTTATAATTTATGGGATTTTTTGGGACCCCTTTAAAAAATATTTAATATTAAAAAATGATTAAATAAACAATATAGCATTATTCTTTGAAGTCTCCTCAAGAGAAACTGAGTTTGACAATTGAAAAATATTCATTTTCAAGGATTCTATACAATTTCTACGAAAAAGTGTTTTCTCCTCATGCGTTTTACATGGTAAACTTTGAGCGCTTTGAGCGACCTCTAAATATTTTTTGATTTTCAAAAAAAAAAAAAAAAACAGGGGTATTTATTTTCGATGTAGAACAATTCTAGGGGGTGAGAGCATTAAAATTCCTACTTTACTTTTTTTGGACTACCCTAGTATATATGCACTTACAATAACTTACAATAAATTTAACCAGATTTGTTTAAATTCGGGAAAAGTTTTTTGTCGAGTGTTTTGATTCGGATTAAAACTGATTTGTTTCAGAGACAAAGATCGAAATACCTCGGAAGCATACTTACTAAAACTTATAAAAACTGATTGAAATTCATTCCAATATTTTCACAAGGGTTAAGTAACTGTAATCAACTCGAATTCGGACTACGTTGATTTAAAATCTTCCAAAAACTCGATTCGAATTCAAACTACATTCACACATCTATAACTCCCGTCCCACCTACCCTAAAAGTGTGACATAATTTACAGACAAATAAATAGTTATTTAAACTTTTTTTGTTTATAGAAAATTTACATTTATATAACTTTCAGGAATATTATAATGTTAACTCAAATTTTTTGCAGTTCTTTTCTATACATTTGCCTAGGTTTCTTTTAAGTTTAAAAATCCTTTTGAATTTCACAGACTTCTTCAAAATAAAACATAAATCATTACTGATGCTTGAAACACTTTTTACAAACAGCTATATTAATGGTCAATAACTTTTAATTTATTCTCTTTATCATTTCAACATATTATTCAAGCAAGCTTTGGTTAAACAAAAAGAATTTTTCCCTCTTTTATCATAATCTATAAATTATAATGTAAAGGAGAATTAAAACAAAATAATTTTAAAGTACATTTAACAAAATTAAATCCAATATATTTATCTTATAAGTCATTATAATTTGTTAATATTGTATACAGTACCGGCCAGTAGTATGTTGGCACCTGTTTTGAGTGATTAAATATTATAATTAGTGAGAAAAATATGTTTTAAAATTATACTGAATTAATATTTTTAAAGTTTTTGCAAAAATCTTTTATAAATATTTTTCATTATAATTGTAAAAAATATTTTTCTCACTAATTATAATATATAAATTTTTTGCATTTTTTTATACTCACTTTAGTCTCAGCAAAAAATCGAAGAAAAAGATTGTGCAACAATAGTGATGTAGTTTTTAAATTCTATAGAAAATTATCTTTAAAATGACATCAAGAACATAAAGTGATCTTTATTATTTTAAAAGTTATTAAAAATTGAAAAAACGCTGTAATTTACACGTTTTTTTACAATAAATTTTTTTAGAATGGACAGAACGACTTCATCCTAGGCTCATTTTATTCAGTATTTAGTTAGTTTTGAACTAAGTAAAGTGAAAAATATTTATTTTAGAATTAGATCGAAGAAAAATGGATTAAACTGAATCACTCAAAACAGTGGCCGCATACTATTGGCCGGTACTGTATATATTGTTGCTGACTGAAAATGGTCACTGTTGTTCCGCTTTTATAAAAGAAATTAAGAATGTGACGTTTAAAAATAATAGAAGACAAATTTTGATCAAATGAAGAATTGTAAAAAACCTTAATTAAAACAGTAATTTAAATCACGAATATATACTGTACAAACAGTAGCTATTATTATCTGAAGTACAAATTTACTTTAATAAAGTTTTAAAGTAATAAAATTAGTTCTTATTACACAAACTAATTTTAACCAATGATTTAAAAATATAAATTTTATGGCATGAGAAAAACACGTCATGTTTTTATAAGGTATTATTAATGATTATCGAAATACTAATAAAACATTTTTATGATTGACATTGATAAAGGTTTAGGAATAGAAATTATTTTAAGGTGAATCACAAGTCTCCTATAAAAATTTAAGTATACGTATTATATTTTATAACTAATAAAAATAATTATTCATTCATACTTTTCTAAAATAAATGGTTCTTATTTAACTTAATAGTAGCAAGGACATAGTTTAGCCCGAGGGTGCGATCTAGTTTGTTACCCAACTTCTTACTTTACAACCCACCGAAATTGATTACAATCTACAGATCACATTACGTGTCTAACCAGGCAGACATCTATATAAGCCGAATTTTGAATATTGGAAGCTATCATTTGCAACCAGCATCTCAAGTCAACAACACAATGGCATTTAAGGTATGGAAAAAGTACTCCAGAATTTGTCTTTAAAATTTTAAAAAGTGTTCGTTTTTAATATTTTATTTTGTACAATTGAACATTTCTTATTCAATGTTTTAACTTATCTACAATATTATTTGTTTATCAAAAAAATGAATTTAAGTCATTTATATTCATTTTAAATATAATAATTTACCCTGAAAAAACGAAAGTGATTACTGTTTACAATGTGGTTATATTAACTTAACAAAAATGATTAATTTAACTATAGTAATAAAAAAGTAGGTAATTACATTTATTCTCCAAAATTAGATTTGTATTACATTCTACTTAAAAACACATTATTATGTATGTATAATTTCTAATAACAAATTTATTTATTTATCTATTTTGAAAATATCAAAGACTACAATGGTAAAATCATTTTTAGACAATTAATTTTAATACACATTTTTTTTAATTTCCGCATGATATCGTTGAGTCAGTATCATTTGGGCACAAATTTAAAAACCTAAAATCTTTTATTCTATAAGTTCAATACCAGAACATTAACTCCTTTTGAACAATGTAACAATCTCCCTCGTGGAAAGATCTTGTGGCACTAGCTAGCAGCGCTGGATATATGTTAATATTGTATGTAAACCAGTGCTGCTAGCTAGCGCTACGAAATTCTTCTACCAGGGTCTTCACTATAAGTTTTGTGTTAAACAAATTTTTTTTTCCTTATTTCCATTTTTAAAAATAATTGTTTACAAGTAGACTGAAGTACATCTATTTCACTAATTAACACTACGTTTTTTTTTTATCTAATTTGATGATATATAATAAATACATTAATTGGATATTTAACTGATTACGTTTATGGAACTCATGCATTAATTCTAATTTTATAATTGCAGTTCATCGTCCTCGCTGCTTTGGTAGCTACAGCAAACGCAGGAGTAATAAGTGCTCCTTTGACATACGCAGCAGCTTCAGCTCCTCTGGCATATGCCGCCCCCGTTGCAAAAGCAGTAATTGCCAAAACCGTTGACGCCGAATACGATCCTCATCCTCAGTACAGTTATGCCTATGATGTCCAGGATAGTTTGACCGGAGACTCCAAGAGCCAACACGAATCCCGGGACGGAGATGTTGTTCAAGGCAGTTATTCTCTCCTCGAATCTGATGGAACCCGCAGAACAGTCGATTATACCGCTGATTCAGTCAACGGATTCAACGCTGTTGTACACAAGGAACCAGCTGAAGTTGCAGTCAAAACTGTAGCTGCCGCTCCAGTTGTGCACGCTTCCCCAGTTGCTTACAAGACTGTTGCTGCTGCTCCTGCTGTCTCTTATGCCGCCCCAGTTGCGTATAAAACTTTTGCTGCTGCCCCTGCTGTGTCTTATGCCGCCCCAGCTGTCTATAACGCTGCCCCAGTTGCGTACAAAACTGTTGCTGCTGCCCCCGCTGTCTCTTATGCCGCCCCAGCTGTCTATAACGCTGCCCCAGTTGCGTACAAGACTGTTGCTGCTGCTCCTGCTGTCTCTTATGCCGCTCCAGCTGTCTCTTATGCCGCCCCAGCTGTCTACAACGCTGCGCCAGTTGCGTACAAGACTGTTGCTGCTCCCGCTCCAATTGCCCATGCTGCCCCAGCTTTCTATAACGCTGCCCCAGTTGCCTACGCCGCTCCAGTTGCCCATGCTGCTCCGGTTGCGTACAATGCTTATGCACATTATTAATTATAAAATTATGTAAACGTTATGTATAAATATATTGTCTTAAATTATCATTTCTATTTCTTTTTATTCAAAAGGTTGCATATTCCATAACAAACAGTGCTAGCAAATAAGTTTAGTGTCTCTAAATCAATTCTTTAAATGAAATGATACTCTATTTCCAGTACTGATTTTATTATTGATAGACATTTTTTGACGTCAAAATTTCTTGTAATGTTTTAAATTATAAAAAACTGCTGCGTCCAAAAATTATATCAGCTATCCCAGTCAAAGGAATAATAATATATGTGGCTGTCCATGAGAAAATATGCCTTAGCTCCCAAACGTCAACTTTACAGGGTTAGCGTTTAAAGTTGCATCAATGCATTGAAGCCAATGTAACGTGCCTACGCTTCTTGTTTAATAACACCAAAATTTCTTCAAAACAACAATTTTTTTGGGAAATGAAAGAGAAAATAAACATTTGTCAGTTGTCATTAAAAAATCAAAATTTATTTTTTGGAGCTAAGGCACGTTTTGTCATGGACAGACACATATGTCCCATAGATTGGTGCGGCTGTTGAATTAAAGTCTTCTCAGTGTAACAGAGAGTTATAATACAGGCAAAATTCTCTACAATACACTTCTCTGTACAACGGACAATTTTTAGTCATGTATGAGCTGACGAAGTCGCTGTTGTTCGTGCAGTCGAGGCGGATGGTCAACAATCCGACTCTCGTGAGGGACACCATCAAAAAAGTAGTGGAATGAAATGGCTACCTTGAAGAGTCCATTAAGGACTTAAAAGATGAGATGCTAAAGAAGCTAAGAGGCGTCTCCAAAGCAAAGAGAAAGGCGAAGGTCACCCCTCACCCCATGAGTTGTAGACTCCAGCATCGGAAGGCAAAGGAGGGAGACGATGAGAAAAGCGATAAGCCTCGTGCACCTCTGAAGAAAGTTCCACGAAAATGAGAAGAACCCCGAGGAACCCCAGGACGTGATTAAAAGATTCTTTGCTGGGGAAACCCGAGGGCTAATCGATCCAGTGGTTGAAGCCAACCAAGAGTGTCAGGAAGATCCAGCCACTCAAAAGAAAAAAAAAAAGGAAGAGAAGGCGAAAGCCGTTAAAAAGAAGGCAGACATGGAGGTAATATAGGTCTCCAACGAAAGGAAGCCGAGAAATAACGAAGCTATCAGGGTGTCATTGAAGGATAACATTTCCTTTGCTGACACCCTGACGCACATGAAGCCGGTGGTCAACCCAGCCGAGATTAAAACGAAGGTTCTGACGATCCGGAGGACGTTGAAGAACGATATACTTCTCGTCCTCAAGGGCAGGAAGGACCGATCGGGTCTAAGTAAGGACTTGACTGCCGCCTTAAAAAAAAGGAGATGTCATAGCAGTGATCTCAAAAAGGTCCTTCGAGCTAGAAACAAGCTAGCAGTGCTTCAACTTCATGAAGCATGCACTGAAGCTTTGTTAAAAGCTGGCAAAGTGAAGGTTGGCTGGATCAACTCCAGAATCTGGGCCAGGTTGGAAGTAGAGAGGTGCTTCAAGTGCCTGGGCTACGGACACCAGACAAGGTACAGTAGGGACACGAATAGGAATAAAGCCTGATGGAGATGTGGAGGTCTAGACCATCAGAGCAAGGGCTGCAGTGCAGAGTTCCACTGTACCGCTTGCTCTAACAAAGGAATGAAGCACTTCAAACATTGTTCAGGAAATGGGTTTTATTTACAGAGCAGGACTTAACAATCTAAAAGGAAGGAGCTTAAGTGTCGCCAGATTAACTTTGGCAAGGAGAAGCTCGCGAAAGATTTCATGTTTTCAACGGCTTTTCAGAAGTCGATTTTCTGGAGACCAACGAGGGGTTCGTTTGGATAGAGGTGGCAGGGATACGTATGTATAGCTGCTACTTTTCTCCGAACGATCGCTTTAAACATTTCTAGGTCAAAGTGTAATCTCTTAAAGAAAGCATAAAAATTTTTGGAGGGAGGACCGTTATAACGGGAGACTTTAATGGTAAGTGTCCTGAGTGGAAAGAAACCCATTTAGACAAGAGGGACAATTTGATAAGCCAAATGGTGGTCAGAAATGACCTGGACGTAGCGAACCGGGGCCATAAATTTACATTTCGGTGCGGCGATTCAGGATCAATTTTAGATCTCACAATTGCCTCGCCTGATTTGACACCGAAGATCAGGGACTGAGTGATAAAAACAACCTTGAGCGAACAACAGTATATTGAGTTCGTTATTTTGATGGAAGAGCTTGTGAAGGGAAAAACCCGGTAGTCTTAGTAAGAACCGCTCATGGAACATCAGTAAGCTCGATCGAGATAAGGCAAGAAGAAACCAAGCAGATCTCCGAACTTGGGTAGGTAAGAAAACTAGAAACAGTTGAAGAGAGGTTGCGTGCCGCGAAGTGTGAGATGATAGCAGCTTGCAACCATTCCATGCCTAGACCTAGACCCGATTACTCCAGGAAGAACTCAACATACTGGTGGAAAGATGAACTGGCATATTTGAAAATAGAGTGCAACAAAGCGAGACAGAGATATACCCGCTCAAAGAGGGACACCTTGCTAGAGCAAGAATGGCACAAAGCCAAAAAGACCTTTAAGCAGGGAATAAGGCGTAGTCAACGGAAGTGCTGCAAAGACTTAATCAGCGACGTTGAAAACGACCCACAAGGACTAGCGTTTAAGATTGTGACCAAGAAGTTGATTATTAAACAACAGACCCCTGGTCTGGTCAACAGACAAACTTGATTAGGTCGATCCTTATTCCCATACGTGGAATAATGGTCTCGAGAGGACTATTCCTTTTGCCTAGTACAGAACAAAGATCTTTTCACGCTTGAGGAGCTAAGAGTTGCGGGAAAGGGGTTAAAGTCTGGAAAGGCGCCAAGGAGGGATGGAATACCCAACGAGGTTCTGAAATTGGTGATTAATGTATACCCCAAACTCCTCCTTAACCCTTTGTACAACTGACTTAGAGCTGGAAGGTTTTTTATGGACTGGAAAAACCAAAGTTAGTTCTTCTCAGGAAAGGAGAGAAGCCTCTAGATAAAATGTCATCCTATAGACTCATATGTCTTCTGGACACAATAGGTAAAATTCTAGAAGGTATGGTTTTATATAGACTTTAGTGTCTTCTGACTGGCGAAGATGACCTATCATAAAACCAGTACGGTTTTCGCAAAGCTCGATCCACCGTCGACGCTATTTCGAAGGTGGTAGAAAAGACAAAGAAGGCCAGAGAAGACACGAGGAAGAAGAAAGAATTTTGCGCATTAATAGTAATAGACGTACGTAATGCGTTCAATTCCGCACGATGAAACATCTGCATCGCGTCGATGAAGAGGAAAGAGATACCGACCTATCTATTGCGAATGATACACAACTATCTTAGCGATCGGTGGATCGAGTATGAGAGCAAAACATTTCAAATTGGCGAGGAGATGACTTGTGGAGCTCCCCAAGGGTCAAAGTTAGGGCCTTTCGTGTGGAACGTCATGTATGATGACTCCCTGTGGATGAAACTACCTAAGGACACCAAATCATTCAGCTTCGCGGACGTCAAAATTATCATATGCGATGCGCAAAGCACAGAAGTCCTTGGCATAAGGCTCAATAAAACTGCTCGTCACAGACCGGAGATCATTTGTTGTCCCACCTATTAAGATTGATGGGATTGAAGTAAAGTGGAAAAACACAATAAAGTATCTGGGCGTAGAGTTGGATAAGAAGCTTAGCTTCAACCAACACATAACATCTGCGAGGACCAAAGCCATTAAATACGGAAGAAATATTTCCCGGCTTATGTCTAACATTGGTGGTCCCAGGGAAGCAAAAACGAGATTAGTAGCGAGCGTGGTACACTCGAAATTGCTTTATGTAGCTACATTGTGGGCATCAGCCCTAAAAAAAAACACGCCATCTCATAGAGACTACTTTCAGCTCAAAGAATAGTACTGTTGAGAATAATCTCAGCCTACCGGATTATACTTACTAGCGCTGTGCAAGTCCTAGCGAGCGTTCCGTCGATAGATCTATTTATCTAAGGAAAGACAATATTAGTGGCGTGCGCAGACTTGTTGATTTGGGGTGTCCCGGCCGACTGAAACCCCTAATAAGGTTGTTCGCGCGAGCTTTTATACAAAAAAAATTGTTTTGTGTGTCCTATATATTTTGCTCGAGGCCTCAAGTGGCCAAAAAATAATCGTATACCAGCGGCCCAATACAGCATTTTGGATTCATTTGGGGTGTCCTGGGACACCCTGGACACCCCCGTGCGCACGCCACTGGACAATATGTCTATTCCCTCGCTAAAGATCGGGCAAACTCGCTCAGAGAGGAGGACAGACTGCGACTAAAGACCCAGATTCGTAGAATCGCGAGAAGTAGATTAGTCGAGGAGTGGCAGGTGAGATGGAATAAGGACTCTATGGGAAGTTGGATTTACCGCCTTATTCTCTACCTCTCTAAATGGCTAGAAAGAGGGCACGGAGAAGATAGCTATTACCTAACACAGGCGCTAACAGGCTATTGCTGTTTTAACGAGTATTCCAAACGATTTAAATTAAAAAGAGGGGATCATGCTCCTATTGCGAAGCCTCATGGACACCGCAGAGCACACCCTCTTTGTTTACAGATATTCGGAGGAGAAAAGGCAATACACGTTTCGGGAGGTGGGCACTGAAGTCACCTCCGAAAACATGATTGACCTTATGTTAAGGAATGTGAACTTGTGGCAGCACATTGAATCCTTCATTACTCAGGTAATGAAAACCAAGGACATCAATGGTCGCAGGAAAAGGAACCAGGGGTAGTCCAGTGACAATGAAAGGTAAGAAGGTAGGAAAGAAATCCGTATAGAATCCTCCACCTTACATCATTTCGAAGTCCAGCTGAGTTTTAAATACTCCTATAAAGCGAGAAAGGTTTAGTGGGTATTACCCAGAGCCAAACTTACGGAGGAATATTTATATTCCCAAGTAAACTATTCTCTGGACTCGAGTCCTACACACGGGGAACATCCTCTTTAAATAATGCAATTATTTATCAATCATACATTCATTCATTGTAAGATGTTCCTTATGGTGCATAAATGCATTTTTCAAACCTCGTAGAAGATTTTAGAGCTGTAAATTAAGTTTCAAGCAAAAAAAATCAGGTAGGGACGAGTTGCACCCGTTACAGGAAAATTACAGCGAACATGACCTGGATTGATAGATAGTCAAAATGTTAACAAGGAAAAACTGCAAATTTAAAAAAAAAAAACTTTTTTCCTTTAACTTTGACGGTATTTGAGCTAGAGGGCTATAATTTGGTACATTCATGTATGTTTACGTATACATTATGAGAATAATTAAAACGTACAAATTATGAAAAAACAACATCTACCTTGAAGTATATGAAAGAGGTGCTTAAGGGCCCAGGCTCGTATTTCATATAAATAACATAAAAACCAAACAATTTTTTTTAGGTGGTGGCTCTGAAAAAGTTTAATTATCAAATTTTGCTCTTTGAATAGTTCCTTTTAAAGGACAATAAAGAGATTTTAATTTATATTTGCAGTATCGATAGAAAAAAATCAAATATTTGAAAAACGGGTCAGTGGGGTCGTTTTGATCGGCGTTAGTTGGGTCGCCCAAATGCAAGAGGAATCTACTATATAATTATACAACATAAATAAACTACATTAATTTAATTAAATTTTACTATCAGTAATTTATTTCAGTCAATTAACACTAATGATAATACTTTTTAACAATTAGGAATTAAAAATACGTTTTTTCAATATGAGCAATTTTTTTATTTTATAATCTTATACTTTCACTGCTCTAATTTAAACAAATATATTTATTTTCTAATTTCTTTTATTATAAAATAACCCTAAAAACTAAGTTTATTACGAAAAAAAAATTTTACTTTCAGTGAAAAAACACGATTTTTCACACTTAGACGACTTGGGCTGGCTGACAGTTGGGCCAACGGTCTGTGTTACTGAACTGTCTAGCTATAAAGTTTATTTCTTATTGGTAATTCATATCTCTCATTGGCTGGTTGTTAGCCTACTGGACTGGCAGCTGGAAAACCCGGGTTCGAATCTTCATGAAAATTTACATCCATAACTTTCTGGGAGCTAACAGAAAACTAACAGTGTTAGCTAACGAACTTAACACGGTTAGTTTCCTGTTAGCTTCCTGAAAACTTCGGTGCTATTTGGGTTACAACTCCAGCAGCCGTTAACTCCCCAAATTTTTAACAGCGCAAAGTCAAAATGATCAGATTAGCTAACATTTTTTAGATAATCTCAAAAAAGCGATTTTAGAAGTGTTTTTGAGTAATTTACTAAGATTATCTGAAAAATTTTAACCAATCTGGTTATTTTGACTTTGGATTCGGATTCAGCTGAGAAAAATACGTAGGAATTAAATAGTAATACACTAGTGTAGTGTCTTCACAAATTTCTTTTTTGTTGGACTGTGTAATTAATAAAGAAACCTTTAACTGTACGTTTTAATTTTATTGAGACAGTTTTGAATACTTCACATAAATAATTATTATAAAATAATGGACATTAAAAAATGGCACAGATTCAAAAATGAACTAATTTTTCAAGTTTAAGCCCACCCAGCAGATGCGTAGGAAAGGGGAGCAGAATAATGGGCTGGGGCAGCATATTGAAGGGAAGCAGAATATTGAGCTGGGGCAGCATAGTGAGCTGAGGCAGAATATTGTAGAGGAGCAGCATAGTTGAGAGATGCTACTGGTGCTGAGTAGGCAATTGGTTTGGCAGCATAGACTGGAGCTTGATAGACAGCGGGGGCAAGGGAGACGCTCTTTACAACAGGTGCAGATTGGATGGTCTTAACAATTGAAGATGAAGAATGAGCATGTGCAATAGCGGGGGCAGCATAAGCTACTGAAGCAACTGGAGCAACATATTTAGCAACTGGTGCAGTATAGGCAATTGGAGAAGCGTATTTGGCTGCGTAGACAGTTGGGGCAGAGTGGATGGTCTTGACAATTGAAGCAACTGGAGCAGGAGCAACAGCAGTGTAGCTATATTCCAGGGGAGCACTGAGATGTCCAGCATTAGAAACAGCCACGAAGGCAGCGAAGATGATAAACTGAAATTTACACAAATTCCAACTAATTAGAAATTACAAAGACAATGTAAACACATTTAAAAAACAAATGCAAATTAAATATAAATATAGTGCAAGAATAATTTTTTGAATGTTCCAATATTTTGAATAATTACTAAAGAGCTGAATTTTTTGTTAAACTTCTAAATTCAAAGATATACCTTTTACTTAACTTTAAATTAAAAAATAAATATGAATAAGAAATAACGAGTCATTTTTAGGTTCTAATTACCTATTAAGTATTTTATTTTTATGAATTAATTGAAGTGTTCATTATTTATTTAAGGTATTAATTTAATTGATAATTGTTCAAACTTTTAATTTTAGTAGTTGTACAAAATAACATTTACCTATATTTGTATACAATACAAGAATCTTAAAAAAGTTTTGTGGCAAAATGATACTTACTCGAAATTTCTTATAATTTAGGAATAATCCATTAAACAGTACAAATAAATGTCTGTACAATCAGAAAAGTTGTTTATAATCAAATTTATAAAAAATCTAGTCTATATTTTTTTGTTAACAAATGTTTAAATTACTTGTAAATAGAAAAACTTATAATTTTAATAGTTTTCAAAGAAACATTATAAGTTACAAGTATAAGTTAAGAAAATGTAAAAAACATTAATGGTATACAGGACGAAAAATCATAAATAAGAATTTTATTTGTATACCTTAAAAGCCATGATTTAGTAATTGGTTCAGTTGCTACTTGACAAATGATATCGTTTGAAGTAGATAAATCTCCTTTTATAAGATAAAAAGAACCTTTTAGAGAGAGTGAGTAAATACACCAAGAAAGTAAATTGTCCGTCAAAAACTGTTATTTTAGTGCCTTTTTGATACTAGCCCATCAAAGAAAGGTTGATAATTATGAAACATTATATCGGCATTGACAGTTACGTATAATATTCCGTATGCTAATTTAAAAATATATCATTCTATTTATTAGCATACAAATAAAAGCAAATAAGAAATACTTCTCTTTCATAAACATCAAGCAAAATCATAAAAGTTAAAAAATGCTAAAGTAAAGCATTTTAAATATTTTGAAATAAATAATGTCAATTAAACTGTTTATTAGACTCTAACATTCAAACAAACAGTTGAATCGTACGAAGTATAATTCTAATATTTTTAGGCATCGAGCATTTGCTGTCAAGGGCAAGGTCGTGCCTTCGCAACAGTACAGTTACATTTATCTCTTAACATAATCAATATATTAGCTTAAGGAAATGATCCAGTTTCTTGCTTAATTTTCCTCATTTCAAAGCTTCGTCCAATAATATCTACTACTTTTCCCTACCATCATACAAATTTAAGTCGACTCGACAACTTCCTATAAAAACTGAATTATCTAGTTAGAAAAACATCAATTGTAACTATCAACTGTTCCAATCACTACCATGGCATTCAAAGTAAGAAGATATATTTTTCTATTTTAAACCAAATCAATTAAATTTAATGATTCTCACCGGGAACAAATAAGTCATTTAAATTCTTGTTAAAAGATCGATATCTCTGACAATGAATTTAAAAATCATTGTCCCTTTATTCCTTTAGGTATACTCTCTTTTGAAGCCAATTTAAAAAATTTGAATCGAAATTCATATATGAGCAAAAGAAACACTGTTTATTTTAAGTAAAAACATTATTGTCTTCAAAAATTGTATATAAAAGTGAAAATTTATAGATCTTAGAAAATTGTGTTGTGTTGTGCAAAAATAAAAATAATTAAGTCGAAGCAATTGTATTTTTTACATTTTCAACAATTGACGAAAAAAAAACCCATTTCTAGAGTTCTATCACTAATTCTTAGTAGAAATTTTTACAAATTTAATTAGTGGATGACTTTTCGTCATTTCATTAGTATTTTTTGACAAATTCCTATTTAGAGAGTCCTGTTACTAATTTAATTTGTAACACAAAAACTATAAATTTGTGTTTTTTAGTAATTAATAATGGTATTTTTACCTTATATTTATAAATAAATTATGTAAATTTTATAGCAGTTTCATATAAATACAGTTTGAAAGTGAAATGTTACGACATTCGGAACTAAAATTACAAAAAATGTAACTAACTTATAATTTACTTTCAATATCTATTTCAATTGCAACTTTAAGCGCTATTTTAGGGAAAATTGTTGCATTAAGAAGAGTAAAATATTGATAAATTGTAAATTAAAAGTAAATATCTTCTTGTGATGAAATTTTGCCAGTCAGAGATACTAATTAAATTTGTAGTTTCTGACTATTTCACAGTCAACAAGTCCCCCCTATTTAAACTAGTCAAAAATGAATAAGAATTAGTTATTAGTGACTCATTCATAGTTAGAGACAATCTTCATGGTTGTATCAAAATGATATACTGACTCGGAAAATAGACTTAACACATTTTGCGTTTCAACAACTAAGATTCCCTCATCAGAAACAATAAACTTTCAAATATTACACTGAAAAAAGTGTTTATCTGCTCCACATAAACATGTAGCTATGGATTCCGTTTATATAGAAATCTAGGAGTAGCAGCTAAACATTTTGCTGTGTCTGTTAAACATATGGCTGCCTAGCTATATGTTTTACTGACACAGCCAAATGTTTAGCTGTTACACCTAGTAGATTTCTATCTAAATGAAATCCAGCTATTGAGCAAACCAGTGTGATGTCATTGTGATTGTTTATTTACCTGTTAAGTGCAAATTAAATAATTGATAAGGAATATAAGTATATTACAAAGACTCAAAATAACATTTTCTACCTTTTAATTGCAATAATTTATACAATTTTACAGTAAATTAATCGCAAAAACTTTTTCACAATAATAATCCCACGCATTTCAATGTAAATTTGAGTTTTGAGCCCAATTCTCTTGACAAATGACAAAACTTAACGGACTTGTGACGTCACACTGGTTTGCTAAATACGTTTATCTGGAGCAGCTAAACACTTTTTTTTGTGTAATATTACTTAATTAACGCAAATTCTGAGTGGTAAATTCAAAATGACTATGACTATGTTTCCTTTTTTATTCTAATGAATAAGATTTTTGTTTTTAAGTAATTTCATGTAGTCATGGTACGGATACAAAACTTTAAACAAGACTGATAACATTAAAATTTATCATTGCAGTTTATCGTTCTCGCTGCTTTGGTAGCTGCTGCCAATGCCGGGCACATTGGAGCACACTTAAGTTACGCAGCTGGCCCAGCTTCGTTGGCATATGCTGCTGCTCCAGTTTATGCAGCTGCTCCAGTTGCGCAAGCAGTATTGACTAAGACAGTTGATGACGAGTATGATCCTCATCCTCAGTACAGCTACGCCTACGATGTCCAGGACAGTCTGACCGGAGACTCCAAGAGCCAATACGAAACTCGCGATGGAGATGTAGTCAAGGGCAGTTACTCCCTCCTGGATGCTGATGGTACCCGCAGAACTGTTGACTATACTGCCGATGATTTCAATGGATTCAATGCCGTAGTTCGCAAAGACCCTGCTCAAATTGCCGTTAAGACTGTCCACGCTGCCCCTCTTGTACATGCTGCTCCAGCTATTGTGAAGACTTATGCTCCTGCCCAAGCCACCATCTCTAAATACTCAACTCATGTTGATTATTCTGCCCCAGTTGCCCAATACTCCGCTCCCACATATGCAGCATATGTTGCTCCCGCTGCCGCTGGATGGGCTTAAAAACTCATTGTAAATTATTGTGAAAGCAACAGAAATAGTATTATCAAATTTATTTGAAATAAAATTTTACATTATTTACAAATAATATGTCTTATGATTTATATATGAGCGATTTAATATAACATTGGATAGAATTTTAAAAAGTATTACAATTTTTAGGGTTCTGTACCATTTCAACGGAACCTAAGGTACCAATGAGAGATCGCCAAAATTATAGACCAATGAAATAGGGTAAAAGTACCAATTATTGCGATGTGAAATCGAAGTCCGATAAAATATTGGAAAAGAAGATAAATATAAATGAAAGATAAATATTTGACTGGTTTTAAAAACACTCTTGTTATTTATTGGAGTAGAAACTACTAATTAAAATATTAAAAGAAATAATGTATTCTTAAAAATAACATATTTATAAATAATACTCGGTGCTGGTATTACTACGAGTCTGCACCAATTACTGTGTCCCAATAATAATAATAATAATAATGTTTTTCAAAAGAATTGCAGTAATTGGTGCATTTACAGTAATAGGTACATCTACCCTAATTTAAAATTACTGTAAGATGCTTTAATAGAAATCTCATTTTATAAATGTCTTATGTCTTAAAATACACGACTTCCATACACCGTAGAGAGGTTCATTAAAATGCAATATTAGTGAGTGAACGTTCAGAGATGTTTTGTAGCTTCATTCTTGGCGACATATTTACATATATAATTACTTTTGCTCAAAACCAAGTAGCCTATGCCCTGAATTTAATGACACTCGCCCAGTCATTAACTCTCACCGATATAGACCCTTCTACATTTACCTGATGAGTTTCCGCCGTATAGAAGTCCGCCATATCGTCACCTTAACATGCAAACCTTGTAACACCATTTTTATCAAAAATGACTTTTTAATGTAATTCGTTGCATTTTCCAGGAATGACTATATATTTAAAAAGACATAACTCTAATACAATAAATAGTGTCAAACAATCATAATTGAAAATCGCGAAAAGTACATGAATCAAAGGTGCGTTGTAACGAATCAAAAGTCTTGTCAAAAATGAACAAATTCTTCCCCCGTTGCTCCGGATATGACTCGCCGAAAAAACCAGGATTCGAAGTGGGGAATTAAGACTCGCACAAATAATTCAACACAAGTTCCTGTTCAAATTAAATATAGTTTAATTAAATGCATTAGAAAAGTTTACTATATTACAATAATGATCACGTTGCGTGAATTCACACGTGGTTTCTTACATAAGAGTTCAAACCGAAAAATCGAACTAAATTAATGATAAAAAAAAAAGAAATGTTTTATCAGTGAAAACAACATACACGTAAATCAATTCATTGATCGATGGCTAGAAAACGATAAAATAGCGAGTTTTAAATAATAGAAAAATGCGTAGAACGGGACGCAAAATCGAACGCGAAAAATACTGTCTGCTACTACGACGCGTGAAACGAAAAATGAAACACTAAAAATAAGTAAACGCGCGCGAAAACACTGAGAATTTAATTTATTAGATCCGGCACGATATCCGCGAACCTGTCAAAATCATCTCGTGTTATCTTATACGACTAACACGATTCACTGTTGGAAATAGTGGCTCTGCCACTTTGCTGTGGTTCTACCACGCAACAAGGACTACTCGTTTTGTCGTTCCACAAGTTCGACTCGTGGAACGTTCTGTGTTAGTTTCCTAAATAATAAAAAAATACGAAAAAGGTTCGAAAAATGCGTAAGGAGAGGTGCAGGTACTTTATTTTTATTAAAAATAAAACGGTGTTCCTCCTCGATGTGTGAACTGGGACTGCCAGTTCCTAAGTCGCTGTGTGCCGCCCTGGCACGTCGTTCGTCGGAAATCGTGACAGCTCGGCTGTCTTCGTGTTTGCATCAGAATGAATTCTCGAGCGCAACTGCAAATACTTAGGCTCGGCGACGTTTCGAGCGCGGCGCATGCGTCGACTAAACACGCGCGCCGATTGGTGCTTCGCGAGTTGCCGGGGAAATTGTCCCGCGATTGGACAATAGCGAAAACTGGGGGCAGAACGATTCACCTCGTTTATAGTCTATACCCAGCTTTTTGGGACTTAGTAAATTTTCGTCGCTTGACGCGTGTATTCCCGGCCGGTTGATTTTTTTCGTCAGGAAAGATTCTCGCGCGCTTTTCTCTCCGATTCTCGTGTCGGCTTGCCAGCTCGGTCGTGAATGGCTCGAGACGTTTCTCACACTCCCCTTTCTTCGAAAAAAAGAAAACTGTCGCAAGTTTTCTTTTCGTATGTTTGAAACAAAAGTTAACCTACTTACTAAACATTTTTTTTTTTTTTTTTTTGTATTTACAAATTGGATGAACAATATAGCAAATGTCATAATTTAAGACTAGATATAAAATATGAAATTTTACATAGAAAAGAAATGGGAATACATGGATTAAAAAAAAGGAAAAGGATCGTTAATTTCTGCGTGGCTTCTTCGGTTCCTTGTGGCTTGGCTTCATGGTCTTTTCACCTTTGGCGTTGACTCGGACATCCATCAACTGACCATTAACCATCTCCAGATACTTTTTCTTTTTCCCTCTAGGTGCCTCTCGAGGATGGGACTCCTTGTCCTTGGTAGTAGAGGGTCCCGCTGCTTCCAGGTTTAAAATTTCTGTGGGGATCGCCCTAGGAAGTTTGTGAACCTCCTCTTTCTGTCTTTTTCGCAAGTTGAACAAGCTTTTGGGCGTAGGTGAGTAGTCTCTGGCTATCTCAATCAATTTCCACTCGATTTCCGGCGTTTCCAGAATGGCTTCTGGCTGTTCTCGGTGAACTTCGGCGTAGTCGGTCATGGCATCGTCTAACGCCTTGTCCAGCAACTCGTACGCCGCTTCATAATCAAAGTCGCTGTCCTCTTGTATTGACGCTTCTGCCGCATCGTCGTTGTCGGTGGACGTGTCCACACTTTGTTGAGCGTCAGGCGAAACCGTGACTTCAGAAGTGGAATCGGACGTGAATTCTTGTATTTGAATTCCCTTCTCGTTGAGCGCTTTCTTCTTGTCCGGGCTGTGGACTGATTCGGCTTCATTTTCCAATGATTTCTCATCGGTCGGCTTTTCAATCTTCGTTACATAATTTGGAATTCTGCGATCCAGTCTTGTTCGGTGTAAACCCTTGTTTTCCATCCTGGTTCCACCGTTGTCTCGTAGTCGGCCAGGCAATTGTCGATTTCACGTACGACTTCGTCAGCTTTCGGTGTAGAGACTTCGTGTTGGTCTGACATTCTCAAAAAGAATTTTCTTGGGGATGGTACCACCATGAGATCCACAAGATAAGTGAGGGTAGTTTGCAAAAGTCACCATTTTTATAGACTTTGGTGAATTGATCTCTATCCAATCACGTGCGACTTCGTTCGACCAATCAGGTGCTTAGTTTTGTGTTGCAGTACCAGAGATGGTTTCAGGATTCGTTGACGGCGAGTCGGGACGATGATACTGCTTCAAGTCCTTCACGTGACAACGATGTGTTTTTCCCGAATCTTCTTGAATTACAACGACGTTTTTACTAACTATTTCTACAATTTTATAATTTCCAGAATATTTCGGCGCTAGTTTCGCTGTAAAATCGTTTATGGCTGACGAAAGCGGGTGTTCCCTACGCGCGACCGATTCTCTGATTTTCGGGGACCAATCCCGCCATCTCAAATTATAATATTTACTTTGATCTGTGTACGCTTTTGCTAAGTTCGTTCTTACCAGTTCGAGCGTTTCTCTGAGCGGTTCAGTGTGTGCTACGACTCTGGAGTTTTTCGATTCAAGATTTCCGCGCAAGGTGTTCGGTGGGAGTATCTCGCGTTGAAAATTCAAATACGCGGGGGTGAACTGCGTTGATTCATGCACCGCGGTATTGTAAGCAAATTGAAACTCCGCTAAATTTGCGTCCCACTTTTTTTGATTTTTGTCAACATTCATTGCGATCATGTTTTTAATAGTTTTATTTGTTCCCTCCACCGGATTGCATTGAGGAGAATACGGTGGAGTAAATTGATGAATTATACCGAAACTCTTTGTTAAATTTTGAAAATCATTCGCTTTGAATTGCGTGCCGTTATCCGTGATTAAAATACGAGGAGTGCCGTGACGCAATAATATTCGGTCTTTAAAACCTTGCATTATCGGTTTGGTTTTCTGCTCGCGTAGAGGATATAACTCGACCCATTTGGTAAATTTATCCTGCATAACGAGCAGGTACTTGTATCCTTTACTGGATCTTACCAAAGGGCCGACGATGTCCATTGCGACGTATTCCCAGGGAACAGAGGCGTTGCAGGTTCCCATGAGACCTGGCGTTTTCTCTTGAGGAGATTTATACTTTTGACAGGTTTCACACTGTCGAACGTACTTTGCAATATCTCCTCTCATTCCCGGCCAATAATAATTTTGCGCAATTCGCGAAATCGTTTTCGCGATGCCTAAATGGCCTGCGGTGGGAGCGTCGTGATTTTCATTCATAACCTTTTCTCGCAAGGGTTTCGGTACGCACAATTTCCAGGCATTTCCCCTCTCCGCGAAATTTAGGCTGTGATGCACGTGTCTATACAGTTTATCGTCTTTTAGCGCGTAATCCGGTACGCTACTCGGATCGGTACGGATTACATTTTTAATTCGGCGATACCAATCGCATTGCTCGTTTTCAGTAATAAAACAAATCGTTTCTTCGAATTCGTCTTCGTCTTCAGACGAACAGGGATTTCGCGAAAGGGCGTCGGCTACTTTGTTTAGTGCGCCTTTTCGATATTTTACGTCAAAATGGAATTGTTGTAAAAATACACACCATCGCGCTATTCTACCGGCGGGACTATCCATCGTTTGAAGCCATCTTAAAGACATATGATCCGTTAAAACCAAGAAATAATATCCTTCTAGATAATATCTCATTTTCTGAATACCCCAGACCACGGCAAGACACTCTTTTTCCGTGGTGGAATAATTCATTTCGGGACGACTCAACGTTTTGCTAGCGTAAGCAATGACAACCTCTCTGCCTTCTTGAATTTGCGTTAACACAGCGCCTAGCCCACTGTTGCTCGCGTCAGTTTGAAGGCAGAAAGACACACTGAAATCTGGCGCGGCCAGTACCGGTGCGGTAATTAAACATTGTTTGAGCTGGTTAAAGGCATCTTCGTGTTCGCTTTCCCAACTCCATCGGCGTTTTTTTTGTAAAAGCGTAGTTAAGGGTTTTGTTAGAGTGGAGCAATTCGGAATGAATCTCCTGTACCAGGAAATCATCCCGAGGAATCTCCTCAACTCTGTGATATTCTGTGGACTTTCGAAGACCACCATAGCCTTAACTTTTTTGGGATCAGTATTAATTCCGTTTTGGTCCACGACGTGTCCCAAATAATTAATACTTGTTTTGAAAAATTCTGACTTTTCGATGTTAATTTTTAAATTCGCGTCTCTGAGTCGTTTTAGAATTCGCCGTAAATTTTCTAAATGTTCTGCAAGCGTTTTCCCCATTACTATTACGTCATCGAGATACACAAATGCTATCACGTTTAAATCGGGTCCGAGTACAACTTCTATAGTTCGTTGCATAGTGGCTGCATAACCTTAAATTGAAAATGCCCGCGTCCCGAAACGCTAAAAGCGGTTATTGGCCTGCTTTCATTCGCTAAAGGGATGTTCCAAAACCCATTTTTTAAATCGATTTTAGAAAAATAATTTGAATCGCGTAATTTATCCAAAATAAAATTAATTCGGGGGACCGGATACGCGTCCCTTTCCGTCACGGCGTTTATCTTCCTGAAGTCGATACAGAAACGGTAACTACGATCTTTTTTTCGAGCTAAAACGATGGGTGAACTCCAGGGACTGGACGACGGTTCTATAACCCCTTCAGCCAGCATTTTATCGACTTCGTCGTCAATAATTTTCTGCATGGCTGGATTTCTTGGAGCATACGTAAAATTAATCGGTTTCGAATTTAGTAATTTAATTTTATGTTCTCCGTAGGTCGTAGGCTCTTTAATATCATTAAACATTTTTAAATCGGTCTTAATGATTTCAGAAGCCATGGCGAGGGTCATGTTTTGCAAATTTTTATCGCTCATTGCCGCGATAAAATTTGCTGTGTCAAACCGATAATTTGAGGATCGAATAATGTCCATTCCAAACACTAAATCTACGTCTAAGTGCGGTAATACTCGCAACGCGACCTCGAATGTTTTTCCTTTAAAAGTTAAATTCGCGTCAACAATTCCGAGGATTTTCGTAGTTCGTCCGTCGGCTAATCTTGCTTCTATATTTGTAGGTGCTAATTCTACGCTTTTTCGACCGCGTATATATTGCCAAACGCGTTCGCTCTTGTAGGAGCTGCTTGCTCCAGTATCAATGAGCGCTTTTACCTCATATTCGCCTATGCGAATGGGTTCGTAGATTCTCCCGTCGTTTGGCTGGTACTCGCGACCGCTTCTATTTGTCGGGTATTCTCGCGATCGTAATTCGTTTCGTTGTTTCGTGTGTTGGGCCGGACCGGGAACTGCTTTTCTCGGGCGGCCCTTCTGAAGTTTTCCGCGCCCGTGCATTTACAATCTTTTAGCCCGCACCATGAGCAAAACGTCCTTTCTTCGTTGTGACAGCTGCCACGCCTGTGGCCCCGTTGGCCACAACGCCAGCAGCAGTCATTTGGCGAGTAGGGTTCGTTAATTTTATTGCTCATAACAGCTAAATTCGTTCGTCGCGTGTCACGCGGTCTCGTATCTTTATTAACGTTCGATAAACTAGGTAGGGGCGGTTTATACGATTTTTCCTGAATTACTAACATCTCGTATTCGTTAGCTAATTTTACTAATTCAGTAACACTTTCTATTTCGCGTTTCCGGATATAACGTCGATATTCCGGACATAAATTGTAATACAAACGGTCTAATTTGCTCTGCTCGCTCATACGGCCGTATCGACGCATGAGAGTTTGCAAAGCCGTTACATAATCTCTCGCGTTTTCAGCGATACCCTGTGTTCTATTACGGATGCTTTCCTCCAGTTGACGGTCCACGTCAACTGGGAGAAAATAATCTTTTATATCTTCTGCGAACTCGTCCCACGCGGGCCAATCTTTTTTTTTTATTATGGTACCACAGCAGCGCCTTTTCTCGTAACAACATCGGAACGAAAGGAATTAAATTATTCAAAGTCATTCCGTAAGTCAGTGATAATTCCTCAACACGTTCGAGAAATTCGATCGGATCTTTAACTCCGTCGTAAGTCAAATTCCATTTTCTTATTTGTTCGGCCGGTGATTCGTGATTCTCGCGTTCCTCACGACGTTCACGAGCGGTAGAATTTGCCAACGGATTCGGGTTTAAATTGTCAAAAATTTGTACATCGTCGTGGAGGAGTCTGCGACGCGCTCCTAATCTACCGTGATCAAATTCAGGCCCGTCTAAATTTTGTCGGTTACCGCGAGGGGACAATAGCGAAAACTGGGGGCAGAACGATTCACCTCGTTTATAGTCTATACCCAGCTTTTTGGGACTTAGTAAATTTTCGTCGCTTGATGCGTGTATTCCCGGCCGGTTGATTTTTTTCGTCAGGAAAGATTCTCGCGCGCTTTTCTCTCCGATTCTCGTGTCGGCTTGCCAGCTCGGTCGTGAATGGCTCGAGACGTTTCTCACAGCGTGTCAACAGTTTTCTTGCTCTTCTGTAAAGTTGCGTCAAATGGAGTTACGAGGTTTGCATGTCAAGGTGACGATATAGAGGTTTGCCTGTAAGTCACGTGTAAGATACCTGCTTTTACACAATGAAAAAAATACTGTGATCAGATTAGACATTTGACTATGGTTGATAGGTTATATAGAAGTTTTGACAACTATACGTATGAATTTTTCATAATGTATTCTGCCGTACATTTGAAGAAAGTCACTATCTGCATTTGAAGTCGAACGGATATATTTAAGGAAACGCGTTTGCATGAGAATCCTTTAATATATAATACTTTTTGAAAAGACAACTATCATTTCTTAGTAAAATGGACTCGATCTATCGATTAGTGCAAAAAAAAAATTATAAATTTTAATTGTTTATATGCAAAACTGCAGATAGGCCCATTTTGCATGCGTAAAATTACTCGAAATACATTTGGTCGGGTCCTATGTACATAGGACCTCGCTCCCGAGTCGTGAAAGCGCTGAGATGCATTTGAAGAAAGTCACTATCCAACAACCGCTGTGTGGATTTGTTGGATAGGACCTAATTTTAGACTTCAACTGGGTTCAAATACATTCGAAGAAAGTCACTATCTACATAGGTTTTCTTCCTTCGGTCATTTCTAGCGAATTTACATTTAGTTCTATGTACATAGGCCCAGAAAAATGTATTTGTATACCGTCTGACACCCACTTTACATTTTTCCCTGTTGGATAGGCCCGCCGTTCTGCAGATAGTGACTTTCTTCAAATGTATTTCACCAAAATCGCTGTAGATAGGCCAATTAGGGTTTAATTATCTTCGAAACTAATTAATATTTTTAATCGCGGATTGCACAGATAAATTTATTTTTTTATTGCGAATCCAACGACATAAAAAACTCATTTTTCGAAAAAAATGCAGATAGTGACTTTCTTCAAATGTACGTCAGTATTGGCGCTACTGTTGATTTTACCTTACCTTACAATGTCACTCGCGGTTTCACAAATATCAAGTGCTCCATCACACAGTTGTATTGATAAAACACAAAACTGTATAACAGTTCCCAAATCAGCAATAAAATATTGCTCATCTGCCCATAATTATCGCAGTTCCCCGGAAATATTTTTTTCAGTGCAGTAGGGGAGACCGGGGCTAAATATTAAATTGCCAAATTTCAGATTTGACACGTTTATTCCATGAAGTTTGTTTTGAGCATTGCGTCGTAAATTTTCACGATGCCGAAAGTTTCAACTTTTGATTACGTTTTTTGACATTTTCTAAGAAAAATCATTATTTTCTTTGGTTGGGTGTGGTGAACACGAATCTGAAATTATTTTTGTGTATTTGTAGTCATATTTTGTGTGGTTGATGTAGAAACCAAAAACATATTGTGGTGCTAAATGTTAAATGGGTTTTTCCCCTTTTTTCCACTTTCTTTTGTGTGTTTCGGTCAGATTTTGTATTCAACAAATTACCTTTATTATCCGACAAATAAAAAATGAATGGAAGCAAATTCTGCAGCGAAAAAGCCACAAGAAAATAAAACATATCCTTTACATATCCTTTAACTTATCTGTTTCTTAAGAAGAATAAAGAAATAGTTTCAGTAGGTTAGAAAGATCTTTTAACATTTAGTCCCGCCCTGGGGCTAAAAGTTAAAAAAATTTAAGTTTGGGAAAACGAACAAAACATGCATTTTTTGTGAAAACATCACGAACTATATTATAAAATTTTGTTGAGAATAGATTTATCTACAACGTACATGAGTTTATACATATTTAATTGGAAATTTAGTGTCTCAAACAAAATATTTTTTGAAAATTTAACTTTTAGCCCTGGTCTCCCCTATATATGTATGTCCTTTCTGGCACACCCTCTAACTTTCTACACAGTTAAAAATTTTGTGTTAAATTTAACATAAATCACATGTTCCAAACGGTCCACTCAAAATTTGTGTTAATTTTTAACACAGGGATTTCTGTTTTCTTTACCGTCTGCTTGACAGGAGTAAAATATAATCACGTCGAGTTATGGAGTCAATATTATTCAATTAGTATTGAACTTTACCTTCTGATTATTAAAATAAATTTTTAAAACGTCCAAGTAATTTCTAAGTTTTCCAAGTAATCTTTCGGATGGGAAAAATGCATATTAAAAACTATTATTCGTACTTTCGAAAAATTAGTTAACTACAACTTCTATTACTTACAAATTATATAATGTTAAGAAACATTTTTAAAATTGATAATTCTATCCTACAACTTTTCGTCTACATACGAGTTATTACAAATATTGATCCGAGAAAACAAACATTCACTTAAAGAAACATTCAGCCTTAAGAAATTCTACCTATCGAACTTTCCAGATAATCGTTTTAGAGGGAACCGCCATATGTCTCTGTATAATAATACAATTTTTCTCTCAGTGTGATAGAAAAAATCATGCTCTTTAAGACGTTAATAATTAAAATTATTAATTTTTAAAAAATAAAGTCTTATTTATTTGGGACAAGATTTTAAGTTTTTTTTTTATTTTAACCCAGATACTTAGTGCGAATAAACGTGTAAAAATTTGCAATAATGTTTGGCAAAAAAGCAGTTCTTAATTAAGCACTTCTTTTTTATAAGGGTCAATATACGAATTTTAAATTTCCTTTATTTCTTCTGTATTGCTTTTTATTATATGAAAAAGAAAATCTTTTTGCTTGTTTACAATTATCAATTAAATGTTTCAAAACTGTAAAAATAATAAGACATAACTATGCATGAAATATTTTCTAAACATTTATTATGGCAACAATGTACATTATGTTATTTGAAAATATCACTGAGCGGTATTTTAATAATAATAAAGTTGATAATATCAATCACTTCGAGTCAAGTCCAATTAGTATTCTATTTTTTTAATGCAGAAATTTCTCAATTTTAAAGAGAAAGTAATTTAATAAACTTATTATTTACATGATTTCATTCAACTATTTTTCATCCTTAAAAACTTTAAAAGAGCATTAACAGTTTTTGAAAAAATGTTATTATTCTTTTAATGCTTCTGAAGAAAGTCATCGTGCGGTTAAAACGTAAAAATGTTATCTAACTCGGTAGTGATCGATATTAGCCACTTTATTAATACAGTAGGTATACAATAATTCAGTTCTAGATATTTTCATTTTTCTCTTCAAGCCCATCCAGCGGCAACTGGAGCAGCGACTTTAACGTATGCTGGAGCAGGGTATTCAGCTACAGTGTGGGCAACTGGAGCAGAATAGTCAACAGATGTTGAGTATTTAGAGATGGTTGTTTCGGCAGGAACAACAGTCTTGACAACAGCTGGTGCTGCGTAGACAACGGGAGCAGCTACAACAACTGGTGCTGAGTGAACAATGGGCACAGAATGATCTTTCCTAATAACTGTCGCAGAAGAGTGAGCTACTGGTGCGGCAGAAACAACAGTTTTAACAACTGGTGCAGAATAGACAACGGGAACAGAATGGTCTTCTCTTATAACTGTAGCGGAAGAATGAGCCACTGGGGCAGCAGCAACGATGGTTTTCACAACTGGGGTAGCATGGACTGTATGGACTGCATGAGGGATGATTCCAGCATTCGCAGCAGCCACAAAGGCGACGAAAACGACAAACTAAAAATTTAAATATAATGTAATCAGTTCTAAGTAATTATGTCATTTCAGTTTTTTCGAGACTTTATTTATTTAGCATCTTGCACAAAATAATGTTATGTAAATAAAAATCCCCACTCTAAATACTACGATTAAACATATTTTCATATAAATAATCCCATATTTGTAAACAAACAATTTTTATTCTCAAATGAAAAAAGTATCTTATAATACTTGAAAATAAAAAAAATTATTTAAACATGAATTTCTCCATTAGTAATACATTACATAAATTTTTTACACTTACCTTGAAAGCCATTATGGTGTAGAATGTTCTAAATGCAACTAGCAAATGATGCTGTTCATTCTGAAGGATCTGACTTTTATACTATTCGAGCAAACCAGTGTTGGGGAACGAGAAAACTGAAAATCGAATGATTAGTTCAAAATCAAATAACATTTTATTGCAAGCAGCAGATTGTAAAAAGTTGAGAAATTCTATTAACATAAGAGTTATTTATGAAACTCAATACATGCCTATCATTTTTGAAAGCATGTTATACCATATTTAGTTAAATACCTTTTATATCTTTATTCTAAAACAAAAAAAGTGTACTTATATTTAAGCTTCATCTTCTTCAGAATATTTGTTATTGGATAATAATATTTTAAAAAGAAAAATCTAGGTAAAAATTATGTTCATTTCATGAACACTTTGCTTCTATGTAAGCAAATTACATATTTTGCTTCCTCATAGAGAGAGACACAGATTAAAATAATGCAAAAAAAAATTCCAATTTTTTTGAAGAAGGTACTTAAAATATTTGATTACTTATTTTCCAAAGTCCCTGAGTCTAAACTTATATATTTATGAGCTTAATATGCTATTCAAATTTTATTGAAATCAGTTGAAGCGTTCTCGAGATAACCTGGAAAAAGAAATTTTACCAGGCCCCCCCCCCCACACACACACACACACATTTAAACATTTGTTTAAGAATGGAAATTTTTTATTTTCAGATGAAACTGAGTCAATTTCAGACTATTTTTGAAAAATCGAAAACTTTCACGATCACAAAGCTTCTTCTATAAGGAAACAAAAAAAAATGACACTGAGAAAAATAGATCTTTAAAATAAGGACAAACATCTAAAATGTATAATACAAGCACCTATATATTTATCTTAAATATATTGACTCTTAGTTTAAATATATTGGTAATTTAGGTCATAATTGCTATCTGTTTATCAGGCCCGGATTTACCAAACATGGGGCCATAGGCAGACGCTGGTGGGGGCCTATGCAAGGAATGGATTTTTCCGAAATTTACTCAAGTCGAAAAAGCAGTTTCAAAACTTGACACTTTTTTAATGAGCGGGCTTTTTGAATTTCTAAAAACTTACAATTATTTTCTAAAAGTCCCAGTAATAAGAGAGGAATTGAAAAGTATTAAAATTTGTTAATACTTTTGAATACCTTTTTTGTCCGGCGATAGCATCTACTTTTACTCGAAAATCAATCCTTATTAATATACGTTTCTAAATATTTTTCAATCAAAATGAATGCGTTTATAATAAGAAAAATAAAGTTATTATTTTGTAAAATCCACAGTGAAGATTAATTGAATCCAAGTAAATCCCTTTATAATGAAAATAAAAGAAAAGTAAAACGAATATTTTAGAATACCCGCAGTACAGATTTATTAAATCCAAATGAATCCCTTTATAATTAAAAAAAAAATTATTTTGTAATATCCACAGTTAAGATTAATTGAATCCAAGTAAATCCCTTTCTAATAAAAATAGAAAAAAGTAAAACGAATATTTTAGAATACCCGCAATACAGATTTATTAAATCCAAATGAATCCCTTTATAATTAAAAAAAATCGGGCAAGTACGAGTTATACTCGTACCAAGTCGAAGGGTTCCGTACCTCTATAATTTTTTTAACTATATGAAATAGAGATTGAAATGCAATAGCAATTGTATATATATTTCAAATAACAAAGTCATTTTTCTATAACTTTATATACTAATATAGTTAAAATTATTTTAAAACTTATAACAAATAACAAAATTTTAATGCACTATATTGAATTTTTTATTTAATTTCAATGAAATCGGCAAATTACTAATAAAATAAAAAGTAGATTATATCCCCGGGAAAAAGGGTTTAGATATAATCAGATATATTTCAGATCTAATGATATATGATTTGATCTATTCAGATATAATCAGATATAATCAGTTATTTAAACATATATCTGCTTATATATATTTAGATATAATCAGATCTGATATTATATCTGTTTATATCTAGATAGATATCGCCTGATGTGAGGTCATATCTAACTAGATATATTTTAACATAGTCAAATCTGATATTATACCTTTCTATATCTAATTAGATATTGTCAGATATGAAGTCAGATATAATCATTTTGTTAACAGATTTAATCATACATAATATCAGATCAAACTATATCTAATAAAAAAATAAAAATTTTTGAAATTTGAAAAAGTCCAAACTATATTATTTATATATATTATAAATAAATTATTTTTTTATTAGATATAGTTTGATCTGATATTATGTATGATTAAATCTGTTAACAAAATGATTATATCTGACTTCATATCTGACAATATCTAATTAGATATAGAAAGGTATAATATCAGATTTGACTATGTTAAAATATATCTAGTTAGATATGACCTCACATCAGGCGATATCTATCTAGATATAAACAGATATAATATCAGATCTGATTATATCTAAATATATCTAGTTAGATCTGATTATATCTAAATATATATAAGCAGATATATGTTTAAATAACTGATTATATCTGATTATATCTGAATAGATCAAATCATATACCATTAGATCTGAAATATATCTGATTATATCTACAATATATCTGATGATATCTGAAATATATCTGATTACATATAAACCCTTGTTCCCGGGATCCCAAGTCAAATACTACAAACGATTTAAAAGGGGGGGGGGGGCTTGGTCATTTTTTCGAATTTTCTTTAAAAAAATCGTAGGTTTTGGCTAGTAAACATTGTGAAAACCGCCTTTACAAAAGTTCTCTATGATTTCCTGTGATCTACACGTAAATCTACATATGTGTATCAAATTTCAGCATCCTAGGTCAAATAGTTTGGAAGATTAGGGGAAGATTTGGAAGATTTTTTTTCAAAAAATCGTTTTTTTTTGGTTAGTAAAGACTATGAAGACAGTCTTTACGAAAGTTCTCTATAATTTTCCTGTAATCTACAAGTAAATCTACATATGTGTACCAAATTTCAGCATCCTAGGTCAAGTAGTTTCGAAGATTAGGGGGGGCACATGGTCATTTTTTCGAATTTTTTTCAAAAATTCGTACTTTTTGGCTAGTAAACACTATGAAGACAGTCTTTACGAAAGTTTTCTATAATTTTCCTGTAATCTACACGTAAATCTACATATGTGTACCAAATTTCAGCATCCTAGGTCAAGTAGTTTCGAAGATTAGGGGGGGCACATGGTCATTTTTTCGAATTTTTTTCAAAAATTCGTACTTTTTGGCTAGTAAACACTATGAAGACAGTCTTTACGAAAGTTTTCTATAATTTTCCTGTAATCTACACGTAAATCTACATATGTGTACCAAATTTCAGCATCCTAGGTCAAGTAGTTTGGAAGATTAGGGGGGGGGACATGGTCATTTTTTCGAATTTTTTTCAAAAATTCGTACTTTTTGGCTAGTAAAGACTATGAAGACAGTCTTTACGAAAGTTCTCTATAATTTTCCTGTAATCTACAAGTAAATCTACATATGTGTACCAAATTTCAGCATCCTAAGTCAAATAGTTTAGAAGATTAGGGGGGGGGACATGGTCATTTTTTTGAATTTTTTTCAAAAAATCGTACTTTTTGGCTAGTAAACACTATGAAGACAGTCTTTACGAAAGTTTTCTATAATTTTCCTGTAATCTACACGTAAATCTACATATGTGTACCAAATTTCAGCATCCTAGGTCAAGTAGTTTGGAAGATTAGGGGGGGGGACATGGTCATTTTTTCGAATTTTTTTCAAAAATTCGTACTTTTTGGCTAGTAAACACTATGAAGACAGTCTTTACGAAAGTTCTGTATAATTTTCCTGTAATCTACACGTAAATCTACATATGTGTACCAAATTTCAGCATCCTAGGTCAAGTAGTTTCGAAGATTAGGGGGGGCACATGGTCATTTTTTCGAATTTTTTTCAAAAATTCGTACTTTTTGGCTAGTAAACACTATGAAGACAGTCTTTACGAAAGTTTTCTATAATTTTCCTGTAATCTACACGTAAATCTACATATGTGTACCAAATTTCAGCATCCTAGGTCAAGTAGTTTCGAAGATTAGGGGGGGCACATGGTCATTTTTTCGAATTTTTTTCAAAAATTCGTACTTTTTGGCTAGTAAACACTATGAAGACAGTCTTTACGAAAGTTTTCTATAATTTTCCTGTAATCTACACGTAAATCTACATATGTGTACCAAATTTCAGCATTTTAAGTCAAATAGTTTAGAAGATTAGGGGGGGGACATGGTCATTTATTTCAATTTTAGGGCAAAAAAGTGGTTTTTGCTGGATTTCGGCATGTTCATGAGCTGGAATCGCGTTTTCCATATCATTTTCGTAAATCCAAGGTGAAATTACATATGTGGACTAAATTAGAAGACTTTAGCTCATATAGTTTAGAAGTTAGAAGGGGTGCGAAAACGGACACACATAGTGATTTTAATAGGGTTCCGTTTTACGGTACGGAACCCTAAAAATTAATATTTTTTAATGCCGGCAGTTAAAATTTATTTAATCCAAATGAACCCTTTTATAATGAAAAAAAAGTGTATGTTTTCTAATACCCACAGTTCAGATTTATTTATTCGAAATGATTCCTCCTATAAATAAAATAATAAAATGACAGTTTTTTAATACACATAATTCAGATTTACTTAATCTAAATAAATCTCTTTATAATGAAAAAAGGTATATTCTGGAATACCTACAGTTCAGATTCATGTAACCTATATAAATAATCAGAATAGTAAATGTTATACTAAACAATATTCAAATATTTGTTTTCTCTAAATCAAATATAAGGTAAAAAACAATTTCTTAAATATGTAACTAAGCTTTCTCAATTTTTTTAGATTAATTTTATTAAAATCAAACATGAAGAAATAATGTTATACAAATGTAAAGAACTGTATATACTATATAAAGTGGGTATTCGAAAATATTCATTTTATTTGAATTTTATTTTCATTATAAAGAGATTCATTTGGATTCAATAATCTGAACTGTGGATATTAAAATATATACATTTTATTTTTTTCGTTATAAAGGGATTAATTTGGATTGTAAAATATTAAGAAACGTATTAGTAAAAATTGACTTTTCGATAAAAGTTGGTGGTATCACCGGATTCGAATAGAAAGAAACAAAAAAGGTATTAAAAAAGATTGAACAGTTTTCCTTTTTCTTCGAAAATCATAAAATTTCAATATTTTTTAATTTTCTCTTTTTCTTACTGGGTTTTTTTAGATTTTTAAATGCCTAAAAATATTTTTCGAAGTTATTTTTGTGGAAAATCTTATAGCTGGTGGGGGCCCTTTTTGGTGGGGGCCCCTAGGCAGTTGCCTAGTTTGCCTACATATAAATGCGGCCCTGCTGTTTATGCACTTTCATATCACATTTAAGATTGTAGATATGGTCGTTTGTATCGTCATTTTTTTCAATACTACATTTTTTGCAAAACTACATGCAATCTAAATAGAGGTTATTAATGTTTTTATGGTTTAAATTAAAAAAATAGTTTTAAGGAGGTTCTATCGTAAAAAGAATTAACACTACCATTTTAATCTAAATAGGTCCACTGATAGATAATGGTTTTATAATGATGCAGTTAAATTTTTAGACTTAAATGTACTTTTGAAAATACATGTAAATATATGGATATATAGGAGTCGTCCATAAACCACGTAGCACTTCAAGGGGGGGGGGGGGAGTTAAAATCCCCAAAAAGTGGGCTACGTAGTTTATGAACGACCCCATATGACAAACGACTCAATTTTCATAAAATTTAATGTAAAATGTTAAAAACAAACACCCTTATAACTTTTTTCACAAGTACCTTGAGGTCTCAAAAATTTAACTGCATCATTATAAAACCATTATCTAGCAGTAGAGTAAATTTGATTAAAATCGTAATGGTAATCCTTTTTGCAATAGAACCTCCTTAATTAGAGTAAATTGAAATAACCATCTCTAAAATATATAACATCAAAGAATCAACTTGAACAAATTTTATAAGACATATGTACTAATTTCAATCTTCTATCGCATAATATTCAGAAAATTGAATTTTAAAAATATGCACTTTGTTTTTTCAAACATTAATTTTCATAAATTAACCGTTTTCTTAGGGTTGACAACATTAGAGTCTTAATCTTACGAACAAATGTGTCCAAAAATAGGATAGTTGACAACCCTATAACTTTCGTATAATTTTGATCAAATCACGAAATATAAAAACTAAGCATCTTTTTTTAACATAGAATTTAAAATAATTTATGTTACCGTCAAATTTAAATTTGTAATCAAAATAATATATAGAATGCCCCAGTTTATTTATTGTAACTTTTTCAAATGAAAAGGATAGAATTATACTGAATTATGCTTTATTTAACTGAATATTAAAAAATGTTTAATTACTTTAATTGCATTACTTTTCTTTGAATAATAATTCATGTATGTGATTATCTAATAAAAATTAAAAACCTAGGCAAACGCAAGCTTCTTAACATAAATCTCCCAATAGTAACCTAAAAGAATCAAAGCGTTGCATAATGATACCATTTTTGTGATCATTTTTCATAACTGATTCAACAAATGGTATCATTATGCAACGCTTTGATGCTTGCTGGTTTTGTGTGTGTCTAATATAAAGGTTTTATCTAGTTTCTTGCCCAACTTTTTACATTTGATAATTCAACCTTCCACTGCTATAAAAGCCGAATCTTGATCTCTATACACGTGCACCGATAAAGGTGCTATGTTGATAGTGATCCACAATATTATAAAATAAACCATTGCTTCTACGCAAGTATATAAACAATTCTAACACTTGTAAAATTTTGTTTGGAACATTGTTTCATAATTTTTAAACAGAACAATGATGTTTTATTGAGCAACATCAAAACTACACGGAAAAAATCTAGCGTGGCGAATGGCGAACCACCTAATTTAGAAATAAAGCTGTAATAAGAAAATGTACAGTTAATTTGTATAAAAATGTTTCTGCTATTTTCAGTAAAATGTTTTAATAAATTGGTATTTCTTTTGTTATTGTTGAAATTCAACAGAACCTTCTTAAATATATATGAACAAATGGTAAATACCATTTCTGTAAAATGCATATTGAGGAAGTTATAAATATTCCGACATATAAAGTTTCGGGAATTTAAATATTCAAATAAATAAATTTTGGTCTATTGCACAAACTATCAATTGAATTTTGGTCAAAACGTCGGCTTCCCCAAGCAGTCATTCTGTCACTTGAAGAGTCGGCTAATTAAGCACTTTGTTAGTAGGACTTTAAAAATGTAAAATTAATTTAATCAGTAATTATTATACATAATATTTTTAAAAAAATTGGATGTCCTTTAAATAGAAATTTCGTACACTAACAATTATTATAAATTGAAATTCTGTCCTATGAAAATTTGTTTATATGATTTATATATAAATCATTTTTTAATAAAAATTCAATTAAATCAACATTTTTTCGCATAAATATTATGTTAATTACAAATTTCCTTCTATGATTAATATTTTTAACTTTCATTCATTTATATAGAATTTTTTTATTGTAAAATGTATATTTATTTAAAATTCCTAATATGTAAAATTCAATTTACTACAATGACTGCACTTTTCAATTTCTTATAGAAAAATAGTCTAACAAATAATAATTCGAATTAGCAAAACATCGTATCTTTAAATACGCTATGAAAAAATAATTATAAAAGTTAAGAATTCTGTATAAAACAATTATAATTCTCCGATTTCACTTAAATTCATTTCCGAAATTCTGAAATTTTATTCATTGAAAATTGTAATTAATGATTTTTGAGGGATAATCATGCATCCCCATAAATGTCTATGTACCAAAGCTCAGTCAGGCTATGAGTGGGACTGCGTTGAAAGTCGTAGAACCCTCACAGCTTCAAAAGATAGTCAGGGTGATTGCCTGAGTCCCAAGATCCCGTGTGAACCAGGCAAACCTCCTAGACTATTTAGGGTAACAAAATCTTGAGATTGATACATTCTTTTGAAGGATTTATTTGTGTCGCGAGGAGGGATCGGCTGCGACAAAAAAGGTCACAGGATTGACCCTCACCTTGGGGGCACCCAAAATTGCTATTGCGGACCTCGAATCCCGGAATTTCCTGTTTTTCCTGGGGCTGAGCCCAATCTCCCTTCGAGTGACGAAGCACAGCACCAATGAGGAAAATGAAGGGAAAGGCACCGGTAAGGCGACATCGAAGAACGCGGGTCAGTCCTAAATGGCTGATCACGGGATCCACTGTTCGCAGATTAATTTGCACAGTGGGTCTAATAGGGGCCTTGGCACATGTAGTAAACTAGTTTGTTCACCGCAATCGGAATCAGTTCCGAGAACATGCACAATCTATAAAAGATTAGAAGCATTCTTTTTGACGGGTTTCTGTACACGAAATTTGGCAGTAATTAGAGCCAAATGTCAAGATCAAGTGGGATGTAGAAAAGAGATCATTTTGGCCTCTGCATACTTCCCAGGAGATGCAAGATCTCTTCCGCCAGCGGAGTTAACGAAGCTGGTAGAACATTTCCTTAGAGAGGGACTACCTCTTATCTTCGGCTGTGATGCCATCACACTGTATGGGGTAGCCCTTATACCAATAAAAGAGAGGGGATACATTTAAATTTCTTAATTGACTCTGGGTTAGATAATCTGAACCAGGGGAATAAGCCAACTTTCATAACTTCTAAAAGGAGGGAGGTGTTGGATATTAAGATCTGCTCGAAAACTGCTTAGAAGGCTGTGCATGACTGGAGGGTCTCGATAGAAGACACTCTGTCAGATAACAGGCTCATAACAATTATATTGAAGGCAATAGATCGAGAATGTCAGTGGAGTCGTGACCCTAGGAGAAATGAGTGAGCCTCCTTCAGGCAAGACTCTCAGGTATCCATGGCAAACTTCCCCACGTGTTACGAAAACGGAGAGCAATTGGAACTTTCAGCTGACTATCTGCAAAGTGCAAAAGGCATTAATCTCTGCTTTCGAAAGAAACAGTACGCTTAAGAAAATTGAAACAGGTAAGAAGTTTAGATGGTGGAACTCATCCCCGGATGAACTTAGACGAACCTGTAAGGAAGCTTTCTAATAAAGCAAAGAAGCAAAGGACCCAACAGTTTTTGTTTGTTTGAGCAAAAAGCCCATTTAGGGGTCTGATAGATTTGAGTTTGGCTTTCACACAGCACCGGAAATTTGCTAAAATTTCCTTGAATATTCAGTGGCGTACCGAGCATTGTTGGCGCCAGGGAAAAAGGTATTTTTTGCCGCCCCTTTTTGAAAATTATTTCATCGATTTGCCGCCCCGAAATGCATTCGGCTAGAGGTTGGCGCCATCTTTTGCCCCCATCTAGATACGCCACTGTGAATGTTGGTCCACAATTTCCGAGTATTCGAACCTAATATTCAGGGAAGTTTCGTGGAAGCATTAAAATGTCCGCCATGAAAAATATTGGACGCGGAATTTCCCTGAAAATGTATTTCTAATTTTCAGGGAATATCGGCATCTAATATTTCTAGAATATTCAGGGAAAGTTTAAAAAAATTTTCCAAAATTTTGTTGATCAGGTAATATATTAAACTTATATATTTTTATTTGACACCTATAGCAACTTCTGCGCAGCCGTAAAATTATACAGAAACCAAGTTTGAGCAGTGCACATCATATACAGTTAATTTACGAATACTATTAATATTCTAGGAATATTAGATGCGGAAATTCCCTGAAAATTAGAAATACATTTTCAGGGAAATTTCGAGTCCAATATTTTTCGTGGCGGACATTTTAATGCTTCCACGAAACTTCCCTAAATATTAGGTTCGAATATTCGGGAAATGTGGACCAATATTCAAGGAAATTTCCGGTGCTGTGTGGGAGCGAAACTCAAATCTATCAGACTCCTTAATGGGATTTTTGCTCAAACAAAGGAGGAATGTTTGGAGCATGTGATGAAGGTCCAAGATAGTCACTTCTGAAGGAGTAGATTGGGCTTTTAGCTCTTCTGAACGCATTGAGGCGACGGAGGGAGATGGTGTATATCCGGTCCTTCTTCAGCAGGGCTTAGAGCACATCAAAATCCCCCTGACCAAAATTATGTGGGCCTGTGTGGCTCTCGGTTATACACCCAAGAACTGGAAAAGAACTAAAATGGTGTTTATTCCAAAGGCTGGGGGAGCAGACTACACTGCTGGCATGGACTTTAGACCAATCAGTATAAAATCCTTTTTACTAAAGGCTCTGGAGAAGCTGGTTGGTAAGCATTTTAGGTAGAAATGTCTAATTGACAAACATCTTTTTTCAGGCCAACACGCTTACAGAGCAGGATACTCTGTAGAAACTGCTCTACAGACGGCGATTGGGAGAATTGTGGAATAATTGGGTAATGGGGGCTATGTGGTGTGCACCTTTCTAGACATAGAGGGAGCATTCCCAAGCACTTCATGTCAAGTTATATGTGAAAAGGCTATGGACTGTGGAATACCTGAACCACTTATTAAGTGGGTCAGTAGTATGTTGCGGAGACGTTGCCTTGAAGCAGAATACGGGGAGGCAAAACTAAAAGATTTTTTCTCTAACGGTTGCCCACAAGGAGGCTTATTATCCCCCTTACCGTGGTGCATGGTAGCAGGTGGACACCTAGTTGAGCTCAATAGCCAAGGGGTTTTGACGTAAAGTTATGCGGACGACTTTTGTGGTAATCTTAAGAGGTTTCTACTTTAAAGTACTTCCGCAATTGATGCAGACAGCCCTAGAGATCGTGAGGAGATGGTGCGATCAAACTGGGATGTCTGGTAATCCCAAGAAGACGAACTTAGTAATCTTCACTAAAAAATATAAGGTTCTAAAATTAAAGGGATCCGTATTTTGTGAAAAAGAAATTGCAATTACTAAGTCGACTAAATATCTAGGAGTCATCCTGAATAAGTTGAAATGAAGTGAACATTTCGATTACCAGCGCAATAAATTTTGCGCTGCCTTTTGAATCTGCAGAGCGATAGAATTATCCTGGGAGCTAAGGCTGAACATGGTATATTGGCTATACTGGGTGGTTCTAAAACCCAGATTCCTGCACGCTGCAATGGTTTGGTGGCCCAGAACCAAATTAGCTACTGTTAAAGGAAAAATGGAGAGTCTCCAGGCTATGGTTTTTTTTTATTCCAGGTCGTTATCCCTTCGAGAGAAAACTGGAAAAAGGGCTTTCCACTTGGTACGGACGTGTGGTACACGATCGGCTCCAAGATTAATTGTGGCACGGGATCCGGTATCTACCGGAATGCTGGATGCAATAGAATGTCAATTTCATTAGGACACTTTGCTAGCAGGCTGAAGTTTGTGCAATCCTTTCCTTCGCACAGATGATCTTTGAAAAAAGATACATTTGGCAGAAGGATAAGCATATGTGTGGATAGTCAGGCAGTTTTAGCAGCCTTGAAAACTCCAGTAATAGAATCAAAACTAGTCTGGGAATGCCGCAAGGCGCTAGACGATCTTGTTTTGAGGAATAAACTATCATTGATCTGAATACCTGATCACTCAGGGATCAAAGGTAATAAAAGAGCGGATGCTCTAGCTACAATAGGGTCAGAAACACCGATGATAGGACCGGAACCAGCTCTAGGCATTGTGCCAAGCGGGGTTAAGGGAGCAATAAATCGATGGGTGCAAAGAAAGCATGAAGCCCATTGGGCGGGGACTGAGCTAGGAAGTCCTTTTGGGCAAAGGACCTTTTGGGCTTAAGACTCAATAGGAAACTTTCGCAAGAACTTCTTGGTCTCAGTAGAGTCAGGGTAAAAACCGTGGTTCAACTGCTCACTGGGCACGGCTTTCTTAACTATCATCAATTTAAAATTAGTAGGATAACAATCCTACAATCTACAATAGATGTAGAAAATGTAAGGTAGATGATAAAAGATCAACCCACATACTATGTCAGTGCCCAGCTCTCGCTGAGGCAAGACGGTTAAGCTGGGGATCAGCTTTTACCAATCCAGATTATGTTACAAACGTACCCTTGCAGAAAATACTGAACTTCTGGAGAAGGACAGGTCTCTGAATGAGGTGAGGTTGTTCGCTTCGAGCGAATGGTTGGGCAGGTACAATGGGTATTAAGCTAAATGCCCACTTCTCCTCATAAGAAGCATTCTCGAGATATCCTGGCGACAAAAATCGATAAACACATACACACGTACATCTGGACATTTGCTTAAAAATAAAAATATACACTTTTTAGATAAAAATGAATCGATTTAGACTATTTTTGGAAAATTGAAAATCATATCAAACACAAAGATTCCTCTATGACAGTAGCGTATCTAGATGGGGGCAGAAGGGGCAGTCGCCCCGCTCACCAACCTCGAGCCCAATGCATTTGGGGGCTGCAAATCGATGAAATAATTTTCAATAAGGGGCGCCAACAATGCTTGGTACGCCACTGCTCCATGAGGAAGCAAAATTGATCTGATTTGCTCGAAATTTGTTACTCGGAGATTTTCGGGGTCGTTGATTACAAATTTTGAGCCATGTCTGAGAAATTAAAAATAAATAATCTAATATGGCGGACGAAAAAGTCAAGTCACATGTTTCAAGCAAATTCTATCGATTTTGCTTCCTCGAAGAAAAAGCATTGTTTTCGTTCAGATTTTAGATTCTCTAAAAAAGTCTAAATCGACTTATTTTCATCTAAAAAGCGTAAATTTTCATTTTTAAGCACATCTCTGCCGGGAGGGAAAAGATAAAAATGGATAGAAATTATGGGATAGAAATTTTCTATCCCTCCCAAGTACATACTTTGAATCTTTTTTTTTAATCTTTTTTTATCCCTGTCTATCCACAATGCCTATCCTTTTTTATCCATGACGGATAGAAAGAGATTGGAATTTTTTATCCCTCTCAAGTACATACTTTGAATCTTGTTTTTAAATCCTTTTCTATATATGCCTATCTCAATGCCTGCCTATCAATGTCTATCTCTTTCTATCCATCATGGATACAAAATGATAAAAAATTTTTATCCAGTTTAATCCATATCAAAGCCTGAAGTTGTTATCTTTTTCTATCCTTTTGAATCCACGCTTAATTAATTAATAAATAATTAATTGTTTAATAATCTTATTGTATTGTATACATACTACTCTAATCCTACCTGTAACGCAACTAATACTGAAAAATCCGCAAGCACGAAGAATCGAATCCTAACCACGAGCGCAATAATACCTAAAACCCGGAGCTCTAATCGACTGAGCTAACTAAGGAAGTTAAGAGACCACGGATACTTATGCATATGCTTCATAGCATGTGCCTCTATCTCTTTGAATCTTTACTTTTCTATCCTTTCTTATCCCTTATCTTACTTATATTTTTCTAATCTCATCTCTTTTTATATACGTATGCACCTATATATGTATAAAGTAATTCAGTTTCTATCCATTTGAATTTTTTCCAAAAATATTCTTATCTATTTCTATCTATGATAAAAAAATTTCAATCAACTTAAATCTTTCTCAAAAATATTATTATCTCTTTTTATATTTTAATTTCTATCCATTTGAATCTTTCTAAAATAATCATATCTCTTTCTATCCACACTATATTGTTTCAATTTTTATCCAATTGAATTTTTTTCAAAAATATTTCTATCTATTTTAATGTTCGTAATTAATGATCTCTCTTTTTTAATTAAACAGATATATTTTTTTTCAAGTATGGCCACTAATATTACTAAGATCGCCAAAACCGGCACTTCTACCCTATATTGTTTTGGTTTCTATTCAATACTTAAATGAAGAAGGATCAAATGATATGTTGATTTATTTGGATGTAAAAAGGATGAAATAAACAAATTTGTTGTTATTCAGATTCAAAAGCTGATTGAAATGTATATACTCCTTCGTAATAAATTTGTATATAAATCCGGGATAAAAATGTATATACTGCTTCTTAGTTTTAATCAAGACAGAAAAAGATTAAGGTTGGATACAAAATTATTTATTTGGATAGGAAAAGAAGGGATTAAAAAAGATTGGTTGTTACTAAGGTTTAAAAGGGATAAAAATAGGTTAAAATGAACAAAAAGAAGATAAATTCGGATAGAAGATTAGGGATAAAAATATATATACTGCTTCGTATTTTTAAATGGGACAGAAAAAGATTTACCCACACAGCACCAGAAATTCCCTGAATTTCCCCTGAATATTGGTCCACATTTCCCGAATATTCGAACCTAATATTCAGGGAAGTTTCGTGGAAGCATCAAAATGTCCGCCATAAAGAATATTGGACGCTAAATTTCCCTGAAAATGTATTTCTAATTTTCAGGGAATTTCCGCATCTAATATCCCTTCAATATTCACAGTATTCGTAAATCTTCTGTACATGATGCGCAATGGTCGAACTTGGTTTCTGTGACACTTACGGCTGCGCAGTAGTTTTTAATGTTCTAGAATCCTACGGGTGCCAAATATGACATACAATTTTTATCAATTACCAGATCAAAAAAATTTTGGAAATTTTTTTTAACTTTCCCTGAATATTCTAGGAATATTAGATGCGGAAATTCCCTGAAAATTAGAAATACATTTTCAGGGAAATTTAGCGTCCAATATTCTTTATGGCGGACATTTTGATGCTTCCACGAAACTTCCCTGAATATTAGGTTCGAATATTCGGGAAATGTGGACCAATATTCAGGGGAAATTCAGGGAATTTCTGGTGCTGTGTGGGTAGGTGGTATTCAAAATGATTTACTTTTTATATGAAAACTAGGAATTGAAAAAGATTGATTGTTATTAAGCTTTGGAGAATATACAAAAAGTATATAGTGGATAAAGAGAAGATAAGTTTAGATAAAAAATCAGGGATAAAAATGGATATACTGATCTGTAGTTTTGAGAAGAATAATAAAAGATTTAGTTTGGATTTAAAATGATTTACTTGGATATGAAAAGAAGGGATTAAAAAAGATTGGTTGCAACTAAGATTCGAAAGGGATAAAAAAAAATTAAAAGAAATAAAAAGAAGATAAATTTGGATAGAAAATTATGGATAGAAATGGATATACTGCTCCTTAGTTTTAAACATGACAGAAAAAGATTAAGGTTGGATATAAAATTATTTATTTGGATAGGAAAAGAAGGGATTAAAAAAGATTGGTTGTTACTAAGATTTAAAAGGGATAAAAATAGGTTAAAATGAACAAAAAGAAGATAAATTTGGATAGAAGATTAGGGATAAAAATATATATACTGCTTCGTATTTTTAAATGGGACAGATAAAGATTTAGTTGGTATTCAAAATGATTTACTTGGATATGAAAACTAGGAATTGAAAAAGATTGGTTGTTATTCAGCTTTGGAGAATATACAAAAAGTATAAAGTGGATAAAGAGAAGATAAGTTCAGATAAAAAATCAGGGATAAAAATGGATCTGCAGTTTTGAGAAGAATAATAAAAGATTTAGTTTAGATTCAAAATGATTTACTTGGATATGAAAAGAAGGGATTAAAAAAGATTGTTTTTTTTTCAAATTTAGAATCGATTCAAAAAGATTAAAATGGATAAGAAGAAGATAAACTTGGATAGAAAATTAGAGATTAAAGTAGATAGATTTTCTTAGGGATTAGAGATGGATAGAAATAGATTCAAATAGATAAAGTTGGGATTGATTCGGATAAAATTTGCGGGATTAGAAAAGATAGACATTGTGGTGGATAGAAATAGAGATTAAAATGGACTGGTGGGATTAAACAGAGGATAGGAAAAGATAGACGTGAATAGAAAAAGATATACGAAATTTATCCTTCTTTATCTTAGGGATTAAAAAAGATTCGAATGGATAAAGTTTCTATCCCATTACTTCTAGCAGGGATGTCCAGATGTAGGGGAAAGTCGGGTAGCGCCGAACAGCGGGTAGTCGCGGACACTTGTGAAATAAAATAAACGGTATATTTTTGAAAGCTAAAACCACATTTGTGTCGTTCAACATTTCCATGAAATGTAATTTAGAAAGTTGTGTACATCATCATTAATTAGATTTGGAAAAATTGGAATTTCAATGTTCACTCCTTTCAAAGTAATAGCCTCTTAAGAATTTAAGACCACATTTAGGGGAAGGTCGGGCAGCCCCGGCCCCTTAAGGAATTTCAGTTATTATTTCTAAAATATGCAAAAAAATGTATGTTTTGATTTGTAAATATAGTTTTAAGACGTTAATCTACACTTAGAATTTAATTATTCATGAAAGAAACGCTTAATATTTGAAATATAAGGAAATTAAAATATAGTGTAATGTTGGTTATTTAAAAAGAGTGTCGGGTACCTCCGGCCACAACTAAAAATCAATTAAAACCTTAATATAAAGTATACAAAACTATATTACACTACAAAAATAATTTAAATGTTTTCATATTTGCAATAGAATAAAAGAAACTTACCCATATTGTGAGAATCCGAAAATTAGACAATATGTCAAAATTGGTTAGTTGAATTATTTACATTTCAAAATAAATGAAAAACAAATGAAGATTGCATAGAAATATTGGCCGGAGATACCCGTATTTAAAGTGGCCGGCGCTGGAGGACATGTTATCCTTTAGAAAAAGTTAATTTATACCCAAATTATTAGAAAATTAAATAAGTAAATTGTAATTATATATAAAGTGATAGTTCAGCTGTATGAAACAGTAAAATATTTAATTCAAATGCTTAGAAAACATAAAAGTATTTGATAATTAAGTTCGTCTATATTTTATAAGATGACACTCATCTTACTGCCGAAATTTTCATTCTCGCATATTTCTGATATAAATTGATCAATTAAACATATATTTTGGAATTTATATCATGAATCTATTCACAAACAAAAAGTTTAATGTAAATATTTTTAAGTAATGTAGTTTTATAAATAATATGTGTGGCCGTGGCTACCCCTTGGCCGTGGCTACCCGACTCTCCCCTAATGTCAATTTTTTATGCAAAAACATCAAATATACTTTTCTTTCTTTATTGAAATACATAAATATACTTACAGTCTATAAAATTTCTTAATATTGTTTGTCCATTTAAAATTTTTTACTTTTTATAGATTATAGCAAATCTACTGAAATATACCATTGTCGGGGAGCCACGGACATTTTTTGACTTGTACTACCAGACACATTTTGTGTGTAGTTATAATTTGTTTCTGTCAAAAAAAAAATTTCTTGTTCACGTTTGGTTAATTGTAAATTACATAAAATTAAGAATAAATGTTTAATTTCTGGCAGAAATACAGAAGATTATTCAAAATAAGCTGTAAATTAGGTATTTTAGTATAAAAGCATATTTCTTAGCGTTTATTAAACAATTTTCTTAGTGTCTGGTGATACCCGACACTTTTTTTCATAACCATTTTTAGCGTAAAATAGTTTTAATGAAAATACCCAATCAAATTTTTTTGAGCACCTGTTTTCATAAAAAAATCGTTCTTCGCCAAAAATTTTTACCCAGCTAAAAATACAACTTAATGAATACAAAAATTATATTTTTTATCTCAAAACGAATCGATTAACCTATGCAACTTTTATTATAAATTGATCGAAAATTCGTAAAATAATACATGTTTTTTCATTTTTTTTTAATTTAAATTAATTTTTGTTAATAACTTCTCCAATTAACTTTTATATTATCAATTTACTGTTTGCTTTATGAGAAAGCAAATTATTTTGCTTACTTGCAAACGAAATATCCTATAATTTTTTCATAATTTTCACCTAGTTATTCTACATTTTCAATGTTTTAAATCTGAATTTAAATTCATAATCAGCAATCCCGAAAATCACAGAGTAACAAGTTACAAGCTATATGGGCAAATCCACGGAACCGTACGATTTCATGTTATTCATGATTTAAACCTTTATAATAATATATTATAAATATTTTCAAGGTATCATTATCTTTTTAAGGCCACATTTAACTGAAATAGCTAATTGAATCCAAATATTTATAATTCTTCAAGTGAAATAAAAAGTCATATATAAGCCTCAACAATCAAGTTTGACTTGTTACTTTCGCTACTTTTTTTACTTTTATGAGTATAATTTTTTCAGCAGAAGACGAAATCATTTAAAACTTATGACGAATGAAAGTTCTAACTCTAAAAAAGGTATTACACTTTAAAAAAAAAGATGTGCTCTAAAATTAAAACTAAATGGCAACTATTTAAAAAGTGTTACTCCCACTTTTCAATAAACGAAAGTTATAGTTATTTTCTTTTTTTGCTTCTTCAGCGATAACGCAATTCTATTTTTCTTTTAACGTGTGTATTGCTGATGAAAAAACGAATAAATTAAGACCTTTTTAAATAATGTGCCTTTAAAGCTTAAGATAATATAACAATAATTATCTCTTTATATTTGAACGTGAAAGGCTTTAAAATTGAACCTTTTTTAATGGCACACTCACAGATCGATGAATAAAGGTTGGAAGTTTTGCGTGAATGATAGATATAATTATTAGAAATCTTATTTCTAAATGCTAAATTTTAACGACAATTAGAACATTTAAAAAATATTAAATATAACATTTTTTAAACTTTTCGTCATTAAAAGAATCCAAATGAACATAGCTATTAAGCTTAACAGTCTGCATTTGTTTCCTCGTTTTTTGAAACCATTTCTTTGCAACAAATTTTTTTTTAATTTTAACTGCTTGAACACCAAAGAGAAATGGTTCAAGTTAAGGAATTATTGTTTCTAAATATATTTCTAACATATATATCTAGAAATAAAATATGTGCTTCAAATTGAAAAATTATATTATTTGTAACATTAAATCGTATAGTCCAAAGTACTTACAAGTATTTGTTAATATTTTGGTCTCACCTCCCCCCTCCCCAATCTTTTTGACAATTCCACACCCCGAAAAAATTTGTTCCGCCGGCCCTGTGTATTTCATTTATAAAAACTTATATTTGTAATAAATTAGAGTTTTGAAGAGAACGAATTTGAATGTTTAACGTTGATGTTTTTATTTATTCAAACCAACTTGACTTGAATAAGAACTTATTAAATTCCTTTTTATTAATGATTGTTAAATTCCTTTTACTGTTTGATGAATTTATCAAATCTCATCTTAAGAAAGATGATTTGTTTATTGGGTCGTCTTGAATTAGCAATGAGGATTAAGGTTGTGTTATCTGTGTGGGAATTTGCTTTGAATTAATTAAGGCTAATTGTCACTAGAAATAAAACCAATTAAGAAAAAGAAAGAGAGAGAAAAAACAGAATATACTGTTGGACAGTATTAACTTAAACAAACACAATGAAAAGAATCTTGAAAGGATTTATATAGTTTTTATTCTATAACCATATTTATATTACACAATCACCCTATTAAGGTATTTCTCTCGCAGTTACACTTGAAAAAATCGATTTTCTATGGATTTTCTTCAAATTGTAAAAATATAAATATAAAATAACGTTTTCTCACAATTTGAATAAAATCCATAGAAAATCGATTTTTTCAAGTGTAACAGCGAGAGAAATACCTTAAAAGAAAAAACAATGCTTAAGTTCATTTTGTAGATAATTTATTAATAAATGAATACAATCTATGATTTGAAGTTTATGATTTAAAATAACTAAGCAGACACGTTCAAACTACCTAGAAAGCGTAAGCTAAAGGGGTAGCAACTTTCGCGTACGAAGGAACCGAATAAGCAACTGGAGCAGCAGAAACAGTTTTGACAAGAGGGGTATAAGCTGGTGCAGCATACACAGTTGGGCCAGTGTGAACAGTCTTCACGATTGACGCACTAGAATGAGCGAGAGGAGCAGCAGCATATACAGCAGGAGCAGCCGCAACTGTTTTCAATACTGGTGCAGAATACGCCAAAGGAGCTGCATATTGCAGTTGTGGAGCAATGATTCCAGCATTGGCAATAGCCAAGAAAGCGACGAAAACGATTACCTGAAAATGGCAAAGTTTTATTTATCTCGAAAAAATTCATATATGGCATGAAAATGATCTAATATAACAGTCAGATACTTCTTAATCTGAAACTCTTAGAAATGAAAGAAGTAAGTAACTGTATACATCCTTTTCATAATGTTTTACTAAATAACTATGTATATGTATATGCGTGTATCTTAAATATAAACCTAGGAATAAAAATTTCTCCAATTTTCAAAACTTAGCTCGTATTGACAAGCAGTTGCTTTCTACAGCACTTAAGGGTTCACCGTAACTTTCTTTATCCCTCAAGATATGGTGTTCAATGTATCAATAAAAATAAACTTGTTTTTAAGTGTTACAGGCCACCCTGTTTCCTAATTACCCAAGAGGCAATCGTCAGAGCACAGAATATCCTACAACATTTTAGAACTTTCCGGAGACCTTTGTTTCTCCATAGGGTATAGTCTGGGGGATTCTCAGGGATTTTTTAATTGATAAATATGCATATACTATGAGGGGAATGTTGATATCAGTCGATACGTCCATCGATTGGTTTCCTCCCCGATCAATTTGTTCGGCTATCATTTAACTTATGGCATCTCGACGGATGTAATCCTTACTGTCTTATTACTTCCTCCACTTCGATTCACCAAAACAGACAGGTTCTTTGAAAAGGAAGAAGCTGCTTCTCTTTACATTACCATAGAATCTCTTCATTAGACTCGAACAAGGAGTATCCATCGAAACTGCTTTGTACACAGAGAACAAATAAGGTAATACTTCTTCGCGTAGACAGTAACTCTTCACAGATTGTCAATCTTCTTTTCATTTCGATGCAACATCAATGTGATGATGAAAGTTTAATCTTCCATCCACATATCTCTCAAATACTTTATGAGCTTTCTCCGTTTGACTCCGTATTCCCCCATCACTATTCGTGAGAACTTGAAACTACTTCTATATAAACATTTGAGCCTCTTACGGAACTCCTTGTTGGACAGCAATGCAACAACACTTTAGAAGTGTAACAGTCTCAAAGTAAATTAAAATCGTTGAATAGTCAACAGTAACAGTAGCACATCGTAAGTCCTTTACAATTCGAAAAGTCTTTCAGGGTATATGTGAGTAGCAGCGCCAACCTTGCAAGGCAACGCTTAACCTGTCCCAGTGTTCCAGACAATAATAAACCAATATTCCAAGGGTCTTTACAGTTTCATCAATACACATAATCAGTGCGTTATCCTCAATTCCTATCATGATCCCTCTTTTAAATATATATATCCAGCAAGAAGGCTAAAATTGAAAAGAATTAAAAAATTTGAATACTTGGAATCCCTTTTTCCAACCTGACTTTTTAATTCGTCGATAGCATCCGAAAAGCAGACATATATAAAGTTAATCCCACCAATACCTTTTGAAAAATTGCACTTAGCATTTTCAATGATTGAACAGCATTAAAAATTAGATTTGGATAAAAAGGTATTAAGTATAGGTATTGAACAATAATTTGCAGTGTAGTATACACTGAGAAACTTTTGATTTTAATATCTGCTTTATCGCTTATCATTACGTACAATAAAATTTAAGAGTTTAGGGATAATCGAGATGTGATTATAAAAACTAGTACAGTGAGTTCTCGATAGTCGTGACAACCTTTAAAATTTTCCCTCCGTTCAAATTCGATAGTTGTACGCCGCGGAAGCCACGCCTCTTGGACGATTTCAGGAATGTTTGATTTATAGATTCCCCTGCACTATGTATAATTTTTACACAAAACTTAACATGAAGATTGTTATTATGAAAACATAGGTAAGTGTTATTTTGTACAACTTTTATAATTAAAATATTTTTAGATTTTAATGGGTGATTTTTTGAAAGTAACTTTTTGGTGGTTCCGAGTAAATAATAATATTTTAAATATAGTGATTTGGTTAACTGCTGCTCTTTCAGTAAATATAATTTAAACTCTTCATTTTTACAAATAATTTTGCTAGTGAATATATTAAATTTTTTAATATTATTGTAATTATGTTTGTTATTTGACTTTTGAGGATATATTCAAGTGCCAAAATTTCATGAAACTTTGAAAATTTCTAAATGGCGGGGTTTTATTAAGTGGTGGGGGTAAGATTAAATTTTTGCGCATGCGCTTTTGTTTCTATCAAGTGATAGAAGGTTAGGTCTACCTATGTATTTCCGCCATCTTGAAATTTTGGAAACTTTGAAACGTTTCCAAAGTTTCATGAAACTTTTCATTTTGTTAAAGTTTCAAGAAATTTTACAACTTTATGCAGGAATTATAAAACGTGTGTTAAAAGCATGGGGTGCGCGCGCAGTAAGAAGAAAGATGGCAGTATTTGTTTGACAAGTCAGAGAGACAGATGCAAGTTTGTCTTTGATATTCAGTATTCCGGATGATACGAAATTTTTCTAGTGATCGAATTTTCCAAATATATTTTTGAATAGATATTGTGAAGTAGTAAAAGCTCATGAGACATATGGTTGCTCGAAAAACTGTCGTAGAAAAAGTCTAATAAAATTTTAGACATGCCATAATAAATAATATCAAAATGTGTGAAAAATGAATATCGCTTTTTCACATTTAGACTTTTCTAACCTCAAATAATACTTATTATAATTATATGTGTTAAGTTTTTGTCTCACGAAATTAGTATAATAGAAAACAAGGTAACACAATCTCTTTTTTTTAAAAGAACTATTATAATCGTACCTCCCCTAATAGCACCGACTGTGCCGGGAACGTTCCTGGAATGGTCCGCCGGTCCCTGGGGTACGTTCACATGGACCGTTCCAATATACCTGACAAATACGTTCCGGCTTTCACTAGGCTAGGAACGTTCCGCGGAACGTTCCTGGAATGTTCCGAGGAACTTTAAATACACATTGAAAAATAATTAATGTTAATATCTTGCGCAGTAGTTTTCTATCGCACCTAGAGCTGCGCAGTTGATTTTAGTGACCACTGTTCTATAGAAGCAATCATATTAAAAACATTAAATAATATTAATAAAAAAATTTTCAGCTTTTTCCGCATACTTTTTCCGCAACCCGTTCTGCGATTTTTTGAATGTGTATTCAAAGTTCCTCGGAACATTCCATGAACGTTCCGCGGGAACGTTCCTAGCCTAGTGAAATCCGGAACGGATTTGTCAGGTATATTGGAGCGGTCCAAGGGAACGTACCCAAGGGGCCAGCAGCCCATTCCAGGAACGTTCCCGGCCTAGTCGGTGCTATTAGGGTCGATTATCCCTAAATTCTTACGTTTTATTACAAATATAGAAATTGAAAAAAGCAAAAAATATAATTAAAATTTTTTTAGTGTATAAAAATCAATTTTTTTAATCATTAAATTTGTGTTAAAAACTAAATTAATTCTCAAGATCGCGAGAATCTTCCGAGATAATGTGATATGCGCTCATGGCGGCCATCAGAGGAAGTTACTGCTTGAAAGTTAAATTGTTGGATTGTAAGTCATTAAAAAATTATAAAGACATTCAGAATGGGATTCGATGCGATTCTTTTCACGATTAAACTAGCAATCATCACGGAATTCAAAAGTCAAGTCGGATAAAGGGATTCAAAAAGATGAAATATTTTGCGTTATCCTTAAAATTATTAAATTTTTAAATCCTTTTCAATGTTGGCCTTCTTGCTGGGATACATATACTTGCTTTCGGGTTTTAAAGGTCGATTACAAATCACGTCATGATATTTTTCATCCGACCCCCTCCCCCCACTGCAAAAACAGGTGTCTTATTTTAAGACATTTATATGGTCATTTTTAAGAAATTTTTTGGTGTTTTAATCTAAACCAAAAAGAGAGCGTTTTATTAAACCATTAGCCAATGAAATAACTTGGAATTAATGTAAAACGCTTTATAAATCTTATGACTTAAAGTAAGACACTCGTAAGACACCTGTTTTTGCAGTGTGTCTCCCCCGTCACATTAACAACATACTAATTAACTTTTTTAAAAGTTTATCTCTTGGCATAACCCCCTGATTGACCCAAAATTTGTGACGTAGGAGGTAGTTTGTGAATGCCCCCTTAAGATGGCAAATTCCATGAGAAGATTTTTGATGATTTCATTAGAATATTTTTAACAATATTAAGTATTAACATATTACTGTATGTCAATTATTTTCTAAATAAATTTTATTCACAAATTAGAAATTTTAAAAATAAAAATTCTAAATTCAAATAATTTCATACACTTACTTTGAAAGCCATTGTAAAGTGATGATTGATTTAGTTGCTGCTTGCAAATGATGTCTTTCACTGAGAAAGATTCAGCTTTTATAGTTTATGTCTACTAGTCACGTCATAGAGTTTGCGTCAAGGTTCGCGTCCTTTTAAATCAATTTGTGACTGACACAAGAAGGAGAGATATTGAGTAAGATAATACAATGTAAAATTTGATGTTGCGTAGAACCGAGTATATGATATCTAATATTTTTAATAATACTCTCTTGAAAAAAATTCTAAATTAAATATTGTAACAAGTATCTTATATATATATATATATAAAACCAAATTAATTTCTCTTTCTGACATCAGAAGGATTCAGTGGATTCAGTATCCTAAATCTATATTTTTATAATTTACTGTAGTTGTAATAATGCTGCCTCATTCAAATAATAATAAAAGCAAACATTTATTTAAGTCTAGAAAAAATTTAATTTTCCTTATACATTCTTATATGCTTTATAACCTTCAGTTTACAATCCCCCAGATTTTTCGTAGTAGTTTGATGTGAAAGACATAGTCAAGAGTGACTTTGCAATTATTCTACCCAAAGAATTATTTTTAAATATGAATCTATTCTTTAAAAAAGATTGATAAACCTCAATATTGTATATTTTTCGATTAGTCATATGGACGTATCTCTTGAACTTTTAACAAAGGCCATTTTCTCCTAAAACTTACAGTTTTACGAAACAGTTTATTAAAATTAAAATATGGGCGATTCCACGTGAGATTTACATCCAAATTTTAAATTCGGCCAAACATATTTTTTTCAGTTTTTATTGAAAAATAAAAATACGTAATTTTTTATATCGTTTTTGATCGCTTATAGTTTTCCAGTTATGAATTTTTAAAATTTTTTGTTTTTAAAAGTAGACTTATTTTTAAACACATATATCTCTGAAACTATGCACTTTAGATGTTTTTATAAACAAATTAATTTTTTTTTTTAATTTAGAGGATTTTTTTAATTTTTTTTTTTTTGTAAACATGCTTAGGAGAAATAAGAAAAGTTTGCAAAAGATTTCAGAGTGGACCTGATGATCTTAATGGTTAAAATAAACTTTTCTTCATTCCCTATCCGAAAGTATACTGGCAAAAAAAATTGCTAAAACAGCAAAACAAATTAGTTTCTCAGTGTACTTTCGGATGGGGGATGAAGAAAATTCATTTTAACCCATTAAGATCATCAGGCCCACTCTGAAAACTTTTGCAAACTGTTCTTATTTCTCCCAAGTTTTAGCAACAATATTTTTTAGTTGACCATTGTTGGTTGACACAACAATATTTTGATTGGTATAACAAAACGATATGGTTGACGTAACACAACAAGTTGTTTGAGTCAACAATATTATTTTGTTGCTCTTATTTGGTTAAACCAAACAATTATGAAAAAAATGGGTGATTAGTTTGTAAGTAAGCTGGCGATAATAATAATTATAATTTATTTATAAATTTTCTATAGTGCATAATTTTCAGAGATATATGTGTTTAAAAATAGGTATACTTAAAAAAAAAATTTTTTAATTTATAACTCGAAAACTAAACTACCAAAAACAATATAAAAATTTACGTATTTTTTTTTTTCAATAAAGAATGAAAAAAAATATGTTTGGCCGAATTTAAAATTTGCATGTAAGTCTCACGTGGAATCGCCTATATATTAATATCAAATTCTTGTACCAGTACTTTCTTGTACCAGTACTTCAAATTTGGTTTACTTCAATTGTACAGGCTACTTACTATTGAAATGATTTTATTTAATCCCGGGTCTTATAAATATATCTGGTTTTTTTATAATGTTCTATACATGTTTCCTACTTTGGGTTATCTGTCTGACTTCAAACTGAGCCATCTACTGAAATGGTTTCTAAAGGATAACAAAAGTAAATATACAGTAATATATAATAATTTATTTATTATTTATTAATACATATTAATAATTAATATATAATAATTAATAGATATTATTTAATAATAGGATAAAGGGAATAAGGAAAATGGGTTTCCAAGAAAAAAAATATCTCCCATTTCTACACGTACTGGTGATACATAATGGAGGGAATGTTCGTGCACGAATTAGGAGAAGCGGTCCTTATAACATCGGCCCTATTATCATATAGCTGTAGACAATGCAGAAAAAAAATTATTAAAGTTATAATTTTGTAAAAAAACATTGTTTCAACTACTATGATTCTCGAGATATTAGGCCAAACATAATGTTAACATATACACTCATATGTACAATATACATACATACATACATACATACATACATACATACATACATACATACATACATACATACATAGGTACATACATACAGTACATACGGTCAAGCGGGGCTATTTGGAGAATAAGGCCATTCTTTTTCCACTGTAGGCTTTATTAAAATTTAGAATTTAAAAAAATAAAAAATGAAACCATTCAGTTATGTTGTGGACATCCTTCTAAAGGTGTCCTATAAGTTAGCCAACGAGAAAAAATTTTTTGTCTGAGTTATAGAAACTCAAAGTAATAGCCCCCCTGATAGGACTATTTTGTGCATCAAAGTTTGTTTATTTATAAAGTTGTGTAAACATTTTTTTATCGTTTTTGATGTATGAAATATTTTTTCTAGATACTTATATATATATATATTTCTGGCTTTGTTTTTTTTATTGCACTCTATGGAATATTTATATTCTATAGAAAAACAGAGCCAGAAATATTTTTTTGTAGGAATTGTTTAACTAATTTGAAAGTAAAACACTTAAATTTCACAAAAATTAAGATTTAAAAAAATCTATTGCATCGATCGGGTTCAAATTTTTAGCACTTTCTTAAGAAGTCCTAAAAATTCTACACTATCGCATGAACTAGGATTTTTTTTTGGTATCAATATACACCCAAAAAAAAAAAAAAATTGTCGTCTAAAAAGACGGCAAAAATAGTCTGAAGTAAAAAAAACCTCGAAAATTTTTTATTTTTAGGGTTCCGTACACAAAGTGTACAAACGGAACCCTTATGCCGAGATTCGTGCGTCCGTAGACAAAAATCGTACCCCTCCCCCACCCCCCCCCCCCATAGACTCCAAACTATTTGACTTAGAAAGCTCAAATTTGGCACACATATGTGACTGTCCATGACAAAACGTGCCTTAGCTCCAGAAAATATATTTTGATTTTTTAATGCCAACCAACAGATGGTTATTTACTCTTTCATTTCCAAAAATAAAAAATTGTTGTTTTAAAGAAATTTTGTTGTTATTAAGCAAGAAGCGTAGGCACGTTACATTGACTTCAATGCATTGCAGAAACTTTAAATGCTCACCCTGTAAAGTTGATGTTTGGGAGCTAAGGCACGTTTTTTCATGGACAGTCACAAATGTATTTTCACGTGTAGATTATAGGAAAATTACACAGGTTTACAGTGAAATTGCCAATTGGATATTTCTTGTTTACTTCGATTAATTTGAGTGTTCTAAGAGAGAAAAAATGGTTTATATTGTTTTCCCCTCGTGCAATTTTGCTGAAATAGAAAATTATTGTTTTTTATAGTAAAAATGACACGTCGGGAGAACAAATAGTTTAATTCCAATGGGTAGAACATCGTTAGAAAGGCAATTAAATTAACTTTTAAATCATCTATTACCCGTTTAAATCGAACAAAAAACAGCTGAGTTATAGTCAATCAAATTTTAAATTTCACGCAACTTTGTGTGCCAAAGTTTCAAAAAATGTACGAAATTTGAACTTTGATTGACTATAACTCGGCCATTTTTTATTCGATTTAAACGGGTAATAGATGGTTTAAAAGGCAATTTAATTGCCTTTTTAACTATGTAATATTCGTTAAAATTAAACTACTTGTTCTCCCTACTTGTCATTTTCACTACAAAAAACAGAAATTTTCTATTTCAGCAAAACTGCACGAGGGGAAAACAATATAAACCATTTTTTTCTCTCTTAGAATACTCAAATTAATCGAAGTAAACAGGAAACTTGCGATTGGCAAAAAACAGTTTGAAATTTGTAAACCTGTGTTATAGAGAACATGATTGGAAGGATTGATCATAGTGTTGTCAAGAAAATAACAAGATTTTTGAGCGTTTTTAAAGTACTTGTGCTGAAAGCTCTTGCTATATCCTTGATACCGCTATGGCCACTACCTTCTCTATAATTTTCCTGTAATCTACACATATAATAAGACATTTGTGTACAAAATTTGAGCCCTCTAAGTCAAATAGTTTGTAAGATCAGGGGGGGGGGGAGTGGTCCATTTTTTATAAAAAAATGTAATAAAAGCTGATGTTTCTTCCACTCTATCTAACAAATTATTGTAATTAGAGTGCTGAAATTTGGTACACACATGTAGTTTGATGTGTAGATTACAGAAAGACTAAAGAGAACTTTGTTACAGGCTGTTATCATAGTGGTTTTAGCAAAAAATCACGACTTTTTTTAAAAAATGATGAAAATAACCATAGCCCCACCCACTTAACTTCCAACCTATTTGTCTTAGAAAGTTCAAATTTGGTATACAAATTTTTTTTCACGTGTAGATTACAGAAAAATTATAGAGAACATGATTATAGGGCTTGGTCATAGCGTTGTCAAGGAAGTAAAAAGATTTTTGGGCATTTCTTATGCATATTGGCCTAAATCTATCGTTATTACTTTGACAGCACTATGACTATCACCTTCTCTATAATTTTTATATAATCTACACCTGAAAATACATAAGCATACCAAATTTTAGCTCTCTAAGTCAAATAGTTAGGCAGATAAAGGGGAAGATACGGTCATTTTTTAGTTAAAATGCATTTAAAATGCCATTCCTTGGCGCTTATCAACAAAATTATTTGACATGGAGTGTTATAATTTGGTATGAATATGTAGTTTTATTTGTAAATTACAGAACAAAGGTTGATAACTTTGTTGCAGGCTGTTATCATATTGTTTTCGAGCAAATAACCACGAATTAAAAAAATGGTTAACAATGATCATATCTCCCATCCCCCTTACCTGTCAAAATATTAGAATTACAGAATTTAAATTTGCATAAATAAAATCGGGCAAGTACGAGTTACATCCGTACTAAAACCAAGGGTTCCGTACAATTATAGTTAAATATTGTTGAAACAAAAAGTGTATACAATTTTTTAAAATACTAATTGTAATTTTCAATTATTTCAAAAAGAAATTTTATAATTTTTACCATTTTGTGGAATAAAATATGTATTTGTGTACCCACACAGCACAATTCCTTGCCTGAAGTTTGAGCGAAGTTGGCACTATTTGACATTTATGAAAACTTGACCTAACCAACAAAATGTCCGCTTGTGCAGAAAGTTTGACGTTTGAAACTTGCTGGAAACTTTCACTGCAAATTTCAACTTGAGGCCTTGCGCAGTTAATTTCTATGATAGCTAGGGCTGCGCAATAGATTTTTTTAAACCTCCCATAGGGGTCACAATGATGTGTTACAAATTCATTCAATCCACACAAAAAAATTTTTTTACCTTTAAATAGAACTTTTCTAGAACCTTTCCTGAAACTTGCGAGGAAAGTTTTCAATTACCAACCAGGTTATACTTGCCGCAAGTTATCCCGTCAAGCTTTCTGCACAAGCGGACATTTTCTTGGTTAGGTCAACTTTTCATAAATGTCAAATGCAAACTTGCGAAGTTTGCAGTGCAAACTTCAGGCAAGGAATTGTGTTGTGTGGGTACGCTGCACAAAAATGTGTTACTAATATAAATAATAGTTCAAATATAATAAGTATAAATATTATTATTTACCTTTAATCCCACTTTCTAATTTTGATACAGAGTTTTTCTAATTTTGTCCAATAAGGTCGTTAAATTGATATTTAATAATTAAACAATTGTATTTTGATAAACTACGAACTAGTCAGATTAATTTATGTAATATTATATTCGGCAGCGTACACAAATACATTTTTTTTTTCAACAAAATGGTAGATATTATAAAATTTCTTTTTGAAATAATTGAAAATTACAATTAGTAGGGGAGACCGAGGAGGAAAGTAACAGAGGTGGAAAGTAACAACGCTTCCCAATTAGCACGCAAGCTTGCAGCAAGCTTGCTGCAAGTAGTGAAATGTCCGCACAATGCAAGCTTACCTCAAAAGTTTGCTGCAAGCTTCCCTCGAAAGTTTGCGGCAAGCTTCCCATGCAAGCTTGCGGCAAGCTTCCTGCAAGCTTGCCATGCAAGTTTCCGGCAAACTTGCTGTAAGCTTTCCATGCAAGTTTGAGGCAAGCAAGAAATAAGCTTGTAAAAATAAATTCAAATAAAAAATTTCACTCAAAATTGTCTATGAATTATTAATAAGGATTATTGCTTTTTACAGAATATCTTATACTTCTCAAAAACCTTGGAAAAATATATATAAGATTTTGTAGTTAAGATTTATAATCTGTTACACTTTTTTTTTTTACTAAATTCTTACGTAATAAGTTTCCGGCCAAGCTTGCCGGAAACTTGCACGGCAAACTTGCATGGCAAGCTTGTAGGAAACTTGCCGCAAACTTGCATGGGAAGCTTGCAGCAAGCTTGCTGCAAGCTTGCGTGCTAATTGGGCATATTTAGAATCACTGGAAAAAGGTAGCCAAGATCAAAAAAAGAAAGATCAAAATCGGCTCCCAGGCTCCAAGCATTCTTGACTTGAACCCTTCCATTTATCCCGATTTTAATGAAGAAAATCACAAGTTGGAATCTTGTTGATTTTTTATGAATAAGAACAATAATTTATCTTTTTATCCTATAAATTTCATTTAAAAATATTAAAAAATGCGCTGTCACGATTTTTTTGAGAAAAAATTTTTTTTTTACCCCTAATTATCGTAGATCAACTTTTTTTTTAAAAAAATACGCGTAATGAACGTATCTTTACGGTTCATTAATTCATAATTTGCTGGGATAAATTTTAGAGTAAATAATGCATTTGTTTATAATAAAAAAGTTTCCCTCTTTTCGGGTGCCATTTTTTATAACTTATTATTATAAATTCCTTATTAAGTAAAGTGTACATGATAGTGTGACTCTTCCTGAGTAAAATGAGCACAATATCATTGCAATTTATTGCGCCTTAGAGTCAGAAATTCCTTCCGCGACAATCAGTTTTTTAAATAACAAATAGCTTTTTGCAATAATTATTTATTGGACAGGGCTCAAATTTTGCACACGTATTAAGGGTAATAGGAGTCATGTTTTCAGAAAGTTTGAAAGATGTAGCTTTATTACTATAATATTTATTAAACAATTAGATAATACGCGATTTACGCGATTTTAGGTGGTTTTAATTATTTTGCAAATAAACAAATTATCGCACTCTAACTTGTAAGAGATAATTTTGTAGCTATTTTTAAGGGGTACAATGTCAAAAGGACCCACTTTTTAGCCAGATAATTAGGTGAGCAAGGAGCACTCAAAAACCTTATTTTGTCACTTTTAACGATTGTTTAAAAATAGTCACCATGGAAACAGCTAGTCTAATTCATCTAGTCTTCATCTAGGCTCCCCCTACTATATGAAACCGTTGACCTTTAACTATCCCTAATTTTGGACGAAATCGACGTTTTTCGTGACAGATTTACTGTACTAGATTAAGGATTAGGGATTACGACTCATTACGAATTTGCTTTTAGAAAGATATAAGGGCATATCTCTGGAACCTTTAACTTTTATGTCCCTCGCATATATTTTGATAATTTCAATCAATTTTTACCTGGCTTTTGTTGGAAATATTAATACTTGATACGATGAATCATTTCCAAAAGATTTAACATTTAAATAGATAAATAATTATTTTAATTTGAATACCCGATTGTTAACAATGTTTACTTGTCTCCAACCATACTTTCGAATGGTTTTTACGTTGAAACTTTGTAAATAATAAGAATTATTAGTTATATAACACATATTTTTAAAGTTAGTTAAACGCTGAAGACTGTGATACTGCACGAAAATAAAAAAAAAATATTCGAAAAGTACTTACATAAATTTTTAAGAGTACCATTTAACATCGTGTGAATGTGCTTTGAGAAAAAATACTTTATTGCAAAGATAATGTGAAAATATTTATCAATTACGGTCCACCGAAATTTTTTAGAAAGAAATTGTTAAGTACGAAGTTGCCGATTCTAATTCTTTCAATAGAAATTGTCATTAATTAAAACGTGAAGGTAAACTAAAAAATTTATTTAGTTGATTTTTGACATTTGTTTAATTTTATTCCTAGTGTATTATTATTAGTATTTTACTATTCTTATAAATATTGAAAATATTAAACAAGTTTATCGTTTTTTAAAAATTATAACCCCTCAAGCAGCTCATTTCAACTGTTTTTCATCCTAAAAAGCAACCACCTGTTGAATATTTTTTTGTTACAGGTTAAAAATTATTTGCAATTTTAAATAATTTATAACTTTTTGAAGACAATAAGATTTATCTGTCCATTTGTATAATTTGAAAGCTTAGCACTTGAAGTTTATGTGGACAAAGTTTGAATACTGTGCTAATAAAAAAAAGAAAATATTTTTTTTTATTGAAAAGTTAAATGTTCCAGAGATATGCCCATAAAGTGTCTCATGAATCTTTGTTTTATTAATAATTTTGAGAAACTATTAGTCAATAAATTAAGATTAAAAAATATAAATATAAATCATATATAAGTCAAATATAAGTCAAATACAGATTATTTGACTGAGATCCAAGAATTGGTTTTCGCCACCAATTTATTGAATGACATTTCAGACTTCAAGGAATTGTGTAGTGTAGCCAATCATTTTTCTACGTGTATCTGTAAGCAATAACTTCAATTATCATCTTCTTTTAGGCCCGGCGGATAATCCCTAGAAATTTTTACTCACAATAACTTTTTTAATTCCCACCTTGACCCTTCTCTTTGATTTAAGGGGAGGGTATAGTTAATTCGGTGAAAAAATGGCATGTTTTTTCCTCTTCAGGGAGTCTAACAATGTAAATATAACATTTTTACTAATTTTTGTATAATAAAAAACCAAAGAAGAACAGCAATTATGTATAGATTAGAACACTTATGAATTATAAAAATAAAATTTACATACTAATTTAAAACATACACAGTTAAAAATTTTGTGTAAAAAACAGTCCACACAATCTTTATGTTAAGTTTTACATAAAGATTAGGTTAATTTAACAAGAAGACTGTGTAAATTAACATATAGGTTATTTTAGTTTAACATAAAAGTAAGACTGTTTGACATTTAATTTGTGGTAAATTTACACAAACTTTTTAACTGTGTAACAAGTAAGACATAAAACAGAATTTAAAATTTATGAAGAATCACTCTTATTCTCAATTTTCTCCAATCAATATTATAAACAATTTTTTTTCAGAATCAGAAGAGAAAAACAGGAATCAGATTAATATAAGTAATTAAAGTTATATTAAATTATAACTCACTTTTTACACTAAAAACGCGTTGAAATTATTCATAATAATTAGAGGTCAAGTTGACAAAAAAAAATGTATCGATAATTTTTATTTTCTTTAAAATTATTATATCATTTATTATAATAAACATATATTTAATATAGTAAATTTAATTTAATTTAACCACTATCTGCAAATCCATCTGAAATTATCGTAAAACCATAGAAATAATGCTTTTAAGAGGCAAGGACACGACCTGGTCCTCGTAATGGTCCTCTCAAATTGGTCTCTCGACATTGCCTGAGGGTGTGATCCAGTTTCTTGCCCAATTCCTCTCATTACAAAGCCCTGACCACCAAAATCGAATGTACACTGCCGCTTACATCACACGCATCTAACGTCTTGTTCGCCTCCTATAAAAGTCGAATACTTAACTCCGAACGACATCATTTACAGCCAGCAACCGTGGTATTCAACACAATGGCATTCAAAGTAAGAAAAACACATTTTTTACATTTATATAAATAGGAAAAGGATAAATAAATTCAAACACAAATAATTCATTAACTTCAATAAATATAAATAAATCTTTAATTATTTATTTATTTATTTTTCAGAATTACTAAAATATATCTCAAAGATTAGAAAACGTTGTATGTTGCAAAAAAATATTTACAACTTTCGCATTTAATAAAAAATTGAACTGAATTGAAATTTTAAACTTATGTTAATGTATGGAAAGTATTCGAAACTCATCGGTGCTGACTTTTTGTTTTCTTTTTTTAATAACTTTATATTATTTTTTTATTATTTTAAATCGAAACTTATTTCCAATTTGATCTGACTTAAAATCGATGGTAAATTTAAGGGAATTCACAAAAACTGTTACTAACAATCTAATTTTGTTTTTGTAATTTCATTTTTTGATTCTTTTGGAAAGCATTCATCCACACAGTTAAAAATTTTGTGTATTTGTGTAGAAAACAGTCCTTGTTAAATTTTTTGTGTTAAAATGTAACATTTTTCGTGTGTTGTTTTTACAGATTTTACACATTCTTCAAATGTCATTTGATTCTTGAACATAACCTCAAATTTTTTAGTAGTAACTCTGTAATTTATGTTTATTTTTTTGTTGCAAAAGCATAAATTCCTTATTGAAAATTCATTTTAACTTGCAAAAGATAAAATACAATAGTAATTGCATAAAATATACACGCTTTAAATTATTATAATGCGTAAAATAAGAGATTAAAATTTGTGTACAAAATTCAACATATTTTTTTGTGTTGAATTAACACATAAGTTTTGAGTGGACCGTTTGGGACATGTGAAAAATGTTAAATTTAACACAAAATTTTTTACTGTGCAGACACATATATATTCTTTTTGATTCTTGATGAAAATCGTACACAGTTTAATTCCAATACGGTAATTAGAATTGAAATTAACTGAATTTTGTTTTATCCTTAATATTAGAACGAACTGAATTAATTTTACTACGTAACAATTCCTAATAGTTTAATTCATTTTAACCAAAAGGAATTAAAACGGATTAAAATTCTTGGAAATATAATCATCATTAATATCGCTTTCATTCAAAGCAATGTCCCTTTTGAACTTTTAAGTAACCATTTTAATTAGTTTCTTCTTGTCGGGATAATAATAAAAATCTTTATTAAAATGGATGATCGGCAAGAAGAGGTTGATTCAAATAAATTAAAATGTTTACAAAAAAGACCAAAAATGGCATTGATTTGAATAGAAAGCGATATTAATATTGATCATACTTTCAAACATTTTAATACATTTTAATTCCTTTTGTTTAAAACTGTTTGTAATTTTTACATTCTTAATGGAATTCAATTGGTTCCGCATTTTTTAGGGATAAAACCGGATTAAATAGATTCCAATTCTAACTATCGATACCGTATTGTATAGAAATTAAAATGTGTTCGATTTTCATCAGGAATTAAAATGAATATGGATGTGTCTAGATAAATTCCGAATCGTATTTATTTCAATCAACCTCTTCTTACCGGATGGAACAATTCCTCACTACACCTGAACTTGCTGCAATATTTGCAATATTATTTTCTGAATATATCAACTTTTGTAATGTAGTATTTAAACTTATTAGTAATACTGCGATTTTGAATATTTATTGCTGTAATTTTAGGAGTTGTAAAGGATCTTTAAAATGTTTCAAAAAATAGAAAGAGTAAATATCGAACCTTATTAAATAAAAATGTTTTCTTGCAGTTCATCGTACTTGCTGCCTTCGTGGCTGTGGCAAATGCTGGATTCATTGGAGCACCTGTAGGATATGCGGCAGCTCCAGCTCCATTAGCTTACGCAGCAGCACCAGCGCAAGTAGCATACGCTGCCCCAATCGCAAAAGCAATAGTAGCAAAAACTGTCGATGCCGAGTACGATCCTCATCCTCAATACAGTTATGCCTACGATGTCCAGGATGGTTTGACCGGAGACTCCAAGAGCCAACACGAATCCCGTGATGGAGATGTTGTTCAAGGCAGTTACTCTCTCGTTGATCCTGATGGTACCCGCAGAACTGTTGACTACACAGCTGATCCAGTCAATGGATTCAACGCTGTTGTGCACAAAGAACCCGCTCATGTTGCCGTCAAAGCAGTCCATGCCGCTCCCGTTGTTCATGCCGCCCCCGTTGTTCATGCTACCCCAGTTGCTCACTCCTACTACCAAGCGCCCTCCTACTACCACTAGATCATTAGACGATGTATTTTTATATAAATAAATATTTCTATAGTATTTTATTCATCTATAATTTTATTCCCTACACTGCTATATTCATAATAGACAACTGTTACATAGTAACGTGTTAACATGAAACATGTTACATGTTACATAGTGAATTAAACGCTGCAGAAACTAGTGTCTTCTGGGTAAAAATTTCTGAAGTGGCCCCCTGATTTGCAAACATGTAATGAAATTTGAAATTAATGTTATATTCCTATACTACTAAATGAGAGATAGTTTGCATATAAATAGTTTTTTTTAATTTAAATAATGTCAAAAGTTATAAACAAATGAAAATTTTTGCATCATTTTATTTGAAAATTCATATCTTTTTTTTATATTATTGAAAATTAATAAAATTTGTATGACTTGTGTACAAAAGTATAAACTTTAAGATAAAAATAATTTCGATCACGTGCATTTATTTTTTAATGCAAAATTAATGATTTTTTATAAACAATTAAAAAAAAAACATGTTCTGGGCCTGCTAACAAATTTTTTTAAAAACGCATTGATTCAGTATGAATTTAGGTTTATTATACAAAAATAAAAATTTGGTTAGGTTTATATTTAACAGAATGGCGTTAATTTGTTTATAACGCTTCGGAAACAATATCAAGCGGCACTGGTTCATTCGCAACTGCGCCTTCCGTAGTCCCTCCTATAATAAGATATGAAATAATTATGAAGTTAAATCAAGTCAAATGATTTAGTTGAACATAATAAAAATCACTTTTTTCATTTATTTATATAAAAAAACAATATGTAATTAATTAAATACGCAATAATATTAAAGTACACTATCATTAATACTAATAACTAATAACGATAATAATAAAGTTAAAAAGCTTAATTTTTTTGTACTCTATTGTCGTGGATTTTTTGTGACCTTATTAGTCTTTATTTTTGAATCCTCAGAAAATATTTTGCATATTATAGCTGATCTTTTTCAGTTGGCTGAAACGAATGGTACTGTCGTGTACAACTAACAGTTTTTGCACATGCATTTCGAGGCGCTAAATTATTTTCGTTAATCGCATGTTCCTCTTCTGTGCAAAAGCCAAATTTAATTTTGTGGAAAAATTGTGCTGCCCATTCAAACAAACTTTTTGCTCATTTGAAGGAAACTTTTGGTGCTCAAAATGTAAAGAAAATATTTTACTTTTCGGACGGCGCTGGCTCACAATATAAAAACAAAACTAATTTTTTGAATTTGACAAAACATGAAAATGATTTTGGAGTTTCAGCAGAGTGGAATTTTTTCGCCACTTCGCACGGCAAAGGGGCTTCTGATGGGGTTGGTGGGACGGTAAAGAGGCAAGCTAAAATAGCAAGTTTACAACTTGTAGATTAGAAATATATTACATCACCAAAAAGTTGGTTTGAATGGGCAGCACAATTTTTCCACAAAATTAAATTTGGCTTTCGCACAGAAGAGGAACATGCGATTAACGAAAATAATTTAGCGCCTCGAAATGCATGTGCAAAAACTGTTAGTTGTACACGACAGTACCATTCGTTTCAGCCAACTGAAAATGATCAGCTATAATATGCAAAATATTTTCTGAGGATTCAAAAATAAAGACTAATAAGGTCACAAAAAATCCACGACAATAGAGTACAAAAAAATTAAGCTTTTTAACTTTATTATTAACGTTATTAGTTATTAGTATTAATGATAGTGTACTTTAACATTATTGCGTATTTAATTAATTACATATTGTTTTTTTATATAAATAAATGAAAAAAGTGATTTTTATTATGTTCAACTAAATCATTTGACTTGATTTAACTTCATAACTATTTCATATCTTATTATAGGAGGGACTACGGAAGGCGCAGTTGCGAATGAACCAGTGCCGCTTGATATTGTTTCCGAAGCGTTATAAACAAATTAACGCCATTCTGTTAAATATAAACCTAACCAAATTTTTATTTTTGTATAATAAACCTAAATTCATACTGAATCAATGCGTTTTTAAAAAAATTTGTTAGCAGGTCCAGAACATGTTTTTTTTTTAATTATTTATAAAAAATCATTAATTTTGCATTAAAAAATAAATGCACGTGATCGAAATTATTTTTATCTTAAAGTTTATACTTTTGTACACAAGTCATACAAATTTTATTAATTTTCAATAATATAAAAAAAAGATATGAATTTTCAAATAAAATGATGCAAAAATTTTCATTTGTTTATAACTTTTGACATTATTTAAATTAAAAAAAACTATTTATATGCAAACTATCTCTCATTTAGTAGTATAGGAATATAACATTAATTTCAAATTTCATTACATGTTTGCAAATCAGGGGGCCACTTCAGAAATTTTTACCCTTCTATATAAGTGTCTTATTTTAAGACATTTTGGTGTGGATTTTTTGCAGTGAAAAAGAAACGATAATGCATCTATATATTTACGTTTAACATTTCCTCGAAAACACGAAAAAATGGCTTTTTTGAGATTATCTATAAAAGTTTAGCTAATCTGATCATTTTGACTTTAGATTCGGATTCAGCAGGGAAAAAGACTTGGAACTACTTACACTAGGGTAGTCTCCCTGTAAGAAAAAAAATTAATTTTTTGCTTTTAATTTGTGTTTTTAATCATTCTTTTGAAAATATCTCAAAAAATAGAAGCAATCTAACATATGGGGCAAAATTCCTGAACTGTCCAGGTCAAAAAATAAAATTTATTCAAACTTTGCTAAAATGTTTCCATTGTTAGTGGAAGTGTAAATACCAAATATTTTCAAATTCCATGAAATAGTTTTTGAGTTACACAGTTTTAAAATTTTGAATTTTTTTAAAATGTAGTTTTTTAAATTAATTATATTTCTAAGTATATTGCATAAAATTTAACATATATATAGTGATTTTTAAAGCTTTTTTTACAGGCTATTTGATGATAATAAATGTTCTTTTGTAAAAAAAAAATTTGACCTTTAAATTCAAGGTCAAAGTGTTAATTTGATTGTATCTCGAAATCGGAGATTTAAAAAAAAATTTTAACCTATCTCAATGGAAAGCTTGACTTTTTTCCTATAAGATATGTAAAAATTAGAGTGAAACTCTAAATACTTCTGTCAAAAAAACATCTCAAATACCCGCGCACGCCCAGTGGTTACTCGCGCGAGGTTGCACTATTCGAGCGAGGTTAAATCGAGATAGGTTAAAAATTTTTTTTTAAATCTCCGATTTCGAGATACAATCAAATTAACACTTTGACCTTGAATTTAAAGGTCAAATTTTTTTTTTACAAAAAAAACATTTATTATCATCGAATAGCCTGTAAAAAAAGCTTTAAAAATCACTATATATATGTTAAATTTTATGCAATATACTTAGAAATATAATTAATTTAAAAAATTCAAAATTTTAAAACTGTGTAACTCAAAAACTATTTCAAGGAATTTGAAAATATTTGGTATTTACACTTTCACTAACAATGGAAACATTTTAGCAAAGTTTGAATAAATTTTATTTTTTGACCTGGACAGTTCAGGAATTTTGCCCCATATGAATAGGAATCCGTCTTAGGCGGTCTTTTTATTAGTCTTTTCAGTAGGGAAAGTAATCAAAAAGTAGCTCTAAAACAATAGAAAATTCCTGAGCAAAACTTTTGACAGAAACAGAAGTAGCTCATTCGATATGTTTTTAAGGCTCCTATATAAGTAAGTGAATATGGGTCGTTATCTGAGAAAGTACAAATCACCTGTTTACTATGTTTTTATTATAAAATAGTAAAACTAATTTAATTTATTAAAAACTTTATCAAACATACGATAAAATTTAGCAAACTTCAATTAAATCACACAAGAAACAAATAAAAAGTGTCAAATTAACTGAAATATCTTATAAAATGAAGCACAAAAACTCCCCTGCGTGACCGGTCACGCAGTGGAGTTTTTGCGTTAGAATTTCAACTATATTTTAGTTGATTTGACAATTTTGTTTTTTGTTTTTCGTGTGATTTAATTGAAGACTGCTGAATTTTATCGTATGGTCGACAAAGTTTTGAATAAATTAAATTAATTTTACTATTTTTCAATAAAAACATCGTGAACGGGTGATTTGTACTTTCAAAGATATTATATATATATTTATATATAATATCTCATATATATTAATACTTGTATAAAAATATAAAAATAAAATTATTAAAAAAACATTATTTTCAAAAATTTTCGATTTTGAAAATGCTTTGGATAAAAATGAAGAAAAGGGTTCGCTAATAAGTCAATCGACGCATTATCAAAAAAAAAAAGAACAAAATACTTAAATTTTAACTTTTTAAGGAAAAATTATACAATTTCTCAAAAAATCGCAATCGATAATTTCAGGGTAAACAATACTTCGTCTATGAGGAAGCAATATTTAGCAAATATACCATATACATGCATAAACTTTCAACATATAATTTACATTAGGGGCCATTCATACAGCAAGTGATACATATTTTCGAAAATTTAACACCCCACCCCTCCGACACCCAATGATACTTTTTCCATAGTTTAAATTTTTTTAACATGTAGCGTGATATTTTGCTGATATTTATTACTTAAGAGAATGTTAACAAGAATAACTAATATAACTATAGAAGGGGCGGACATTTATGTATATCTCAGGAAAGTTAACCATGATAAAATCGGTAGTTAAGGCCGTTAACTTACTTTTAACTTTCTGTTAATTTCGGTGCTGTTCGTGCAGGATCCTATATATGATCTGGACAGCGAAAAGAGGGCTTATTATGTGTAAAAACAAGATTTCGATAAAAACGAATTCGCTGATTCCGAATCTAGCATAAGTTTCTTGAAATTCAAAATGGCGGATCTAATATGGCGGACAAAAGTTAAAAACTTATCGGATTTGATTATAACTGGCTACTCGGGGGTTTTCGACGTCGCTGATTCCGAATCTAGCATAAGTTTTTTGAAATTCAAAATGGCGGACAAAAATTAAAAACTTATCGGATTTGCTTATAACTGGCTACTCAGGGATTTTCGGGGTCGCTGATTACGAATCTAGCAAATTCAAAATGTCGGAAAAAAAATAAAAATTCTAACGGATTTGTTTAAAACTGGTTTTATGCGAATTCAATGAATTGTGTAATCTGCAACTTCAAATAAGTTGCAATTATCGAGTTTCAAGAGAATCTGTCCGATTGTTAAATTCTTCATTTGTATTGACAGTCGTATTCAGTTTCTTATATTTTATCCTCACACTTAAAGGTTTCTCGCGTAAGTTGCTTGCTACCGATATAAGTTTTTAATTTTTGTGTCCACCATGTTGGATCCGCCATTTTGAATTTTAAGAAACTGACACCGGATTCGTAAGCATCGACCCCAAAAACCCCCAAGTAACCAGTTTTATGCAAATCCGATAAGTTTTTAATTTTTGTCCGCCATTTTGAACTTTAAGAAACTGACACCGGATTCGTTATCAGCGACGCCAAAAACCCCCGAGTAATGAGTTTCAAGCGATTTCTATCATTTTTCCCCCTTTTTCCAGATTTTTAAAAAACACATTTTTTTAATCGCTGAAGTCCTCTTCTTTAGCTTTAGTTTTAATAAACTTTTTAACAAGTTATGACTTTTTGGTTTACACCACGTGAAAGAGCATCTCAAAATCTATCAGAATCGGCAAAAAAGTGAAAAATAATTTTTTGACACGTAAGTCCCCTTTTCACAGTCCGGGTCACATATAGGTTTTAGGGTCAGGTGGGATAATTAGAAACAAAATATGTTTAAGTTTAATCTACAGACTTTTAAATAAGTACCTATCTAAAAATATAAGGAAGACACTAAATTAAAATCTATATTACATTTTTTTTCTCACAATTATTGGACTCATTTCACAACTAATATAGTGACGCTCTGTACTTGGGTAGACTTTAAAAATGCAATTTCCAAATTTCGAATATTCTTGCCTCTTATTTTTTGTTATAATTAAAAAATAGCTAGGTATTTTGTATAGTTTTTTAATATACATTTTTTATTGGATCCTACAAAAATAAAATTCAAAAAAATTATGGTATATTTGAAAAAAAATATATTTGGATGTCAATCTTTGAACATTATTTAAGGGACACAGAAATGATTGATTTTTGACCATTTTATAGTAAATCTCCAAAAAAAAGTAGTTTTTTTTTACAATACAAAAAGCAGGGGCGGATTCAGAAAAGGTTTTTGGAGAGGGTTATAAATGAGATAGAAATCGAAAGTACTATTGTTGTCTCTTATGCCATCTCTTTCTCCCCCCCCCCCCCCCCCGTGGATCCAACAATGGCAAAAAGTCATAGACTTTGAACGCCATCAAATATTAAACATTTAAAAATCAAAAAAATAAGTATCTATATATTTTTTCGATTTGTAACAAAATATGATGCGGAAATATTACAAATTCAAAACTCTAATTTTTAAGGAACTCTCTAAATGCATATAGGTATAATAATTTTTAAGACACTGAATCTTTTAATTATTTTTTCAAAATAATGAAGTTATAAACTTTTATTCCACATAATTCAAACACTAATACTGTTTTTTTTCCAATATATGTAAAAAATTCGAATCTCTAATTCTGAAATATTTAATTTATTAAAATGAGGTATATTGACGTTTCATACAATAAAGTAATAAATGATAAAAAATAATCACCTGAGTCATTGTGTTTCCAAAATATGTATTATCATTAGCGGACTGAATGTAGCCTTGACTTTCTCCAGAGGTTGAAATAATTAGGTAACATTTTGTTCAACACCCCAAATAAAGTACATTTACAAAACGACCTTGACCTAGTTAGTTAATATATTAACCATATCTTTTCAATGAGAATTGTTTACAGTTGAAAATCAATCAAAACATTTGATGCAAAAATTTAAAATATTTAAAAAAAAAATATTTGGAAAATTTAAGACATTTAATAATTTTTGAATTCAGTAACCATAAAATTATGGTGTAATAGTTTATTGTGCACCGGGGAGCAAAACGCAAAAGCTTAGGCAGGCAAAGCTACTACCTGACAATGTTGAGTCTCCTAAGCGCACTGAGAAACCGAGCAAAATTTATTACATAAATTATATTTGTTTTTGGCGTTATTATAAGTCAAAAGTACACTAAAAAAAAAAAGAATGTAATATTGGCTTAAGTTGTTAAGTAATATTTACTTTCTAACTCAAACAGTGCAAACAAAGTAAAAATTACTTTGTTTTCTAAGAAAAATAAAATGCCACTTTTAAAACAAATTTGACATATTGTGCTTAAAAAGAATGTTTGAGGTATTTAAAGAAAAATAAACAATAAGTTAATATGAAATTAACATTTTTACTCACTTTTACTTATTCTTCCAATATTAAATCTTCCGGAATGAAATAGAAATTTCATTTCAAACAGTTAAGACACAAAATCGTGAAATTTTGATTTAAAAAAGTCAATTGTTTTTTTCTTCATGATAAACAAAGTAAAACTTGCCTGGCTTCATAGAAATTTTTTTTTTCATTGCTTGAGTAAAAAAGTAAAAATTGCTTTAAACTCAAGTAAATCTTAAATAGTTTTTTTTTCAGTGTAGGAGGTACAAGATATTATAAAATGTCCATCACTTTTAGGATTAAAATAAAGGGACTTATATTTTTTGTCAGTTTTGAGTTTTAAAGTAAAATAAGTTTTTAATTATAACGTCTTTAAAACAAGTACCACATTTAAGGTTAGAAAATAATATCGTGAACCTCCTACTTTTAATTAATAATAACGCTAAAACAAATAAAATTTACTTCATAATACTGAAATCAGAAATTTTTTTTTTTTAAATACAGTGTCGTGCAACAGATTTTGTCCACCCTTCAGAATTTTTTTAGAGCTTATGTTCTCTACTTTTAGGATATCTAATGAGCGAAAGAAAAAATATTGTTTCATTACCTACTTAATTACTCTTTACAATAGGTAGTCAAAAAATTAAATTTTTTTGGTAAATTTCAAACTGATGTATTATATAAACAAATCATCACATTTTAATCGCAAACAATGCAAGTGAAAGATAATTTTATCACCTTTAAAACGAATTTTTAAAAATTGTTCTACGATTTTTTTTAATTAGGCATAAGTCCTGAACGGTTATATTTTGAAAAAACGGTTGTATTTCTGGACTTATGGCTAATTTAAAAAAAAATTAAAGACTCAAAATATGGTAAAAAAAAATGTTTTTTTTTAATTCTTAATCATTTTTTTCCAAAATCCACTGTTCTAGACTTATGCCTAATTTAAAAAAGTGCTATTTTTTAAACAATTACCTATATCTTTATTAAAAAAAAAAAAAAAAAACATACAATTTTTAAAAATCCGGTTTCAAGGTGATAAAATTATCTTTCAAATGCAATGTCTGCGATTAATTAACAAAATATAAAACTTTTTGTAAAGACAAAAATTCTGAAGGGTGGGCAAAATCTGCTGGACAACACTGTATGTCCGCGGCGGTTCTCAGACGAAAATTAATGGTTTGACCCTGCTTAATATTATATCTATTATGAAGAAAATATTGTTCCTCAAATATTAAAAACTAAGATATGTGTGAAGGTCATGTGAAGAAAAACCAATATTTTACTGAAATAACGAATCTTCTATGAAATATATTTTCTCTAATACATTACCAATATTATACTAAACGTATAGGTAATACTGTGTGATACCAAGGCACTGGCTTTTTAAACATAAATCTCTCTTTTAACACTTAAGACGAAAAACGAAGACAGAACGAAAACTATCATAATCATATAACTCTAACAAATTAAAATAATATTAATTAGTACTTTCAGACAACAAGCACTGTTATTTTGTGCTTAAAAAGTTTAAATAGTTTTGAAAATATAAATTAGGACATATATTTAAAGTTTGTAAACAAACAAACATGAATAAACACTAATAAAGCGTTTTGAAATATAAAATAAAACTTTTAATTTTTTTGATTGGAATTTCCTTTTTAGTTTTCCGATCTTTCTGGTGGTGCCAGCCTGCAAATGAAAAATTATAATTTTTCAAGTCAAGGTTAAATATCAAAAAATTGGAAAGTACACAAAACAATAAATTAAAAATAATCTTACCGGTGAATTGTAATGTAATCATCCACTTTAACGCTTGATGTATCCAATGGGGTCAAAAATGAAAACTGACTATGAGGATGAGACTTAGTGTATTCTAACAAAAGGTCCATTATAATACGTCGGTTAATTTTGTCCTATAATAGAAAATATTAATCTTTCATTAGTACACTCTACATATTTTAAAAAGAGTACAAATAAAATAAATTGTGAATAGTTACCATGAATACGTCGAATTCATCGAGGAAATAAAAAGGTAATCCAGTACAATCCCAAAGAGCCAAAATAAAAGCTACAGTTGAGTATGACCTTTCTCCACCAGATAAAGATTTTGCATCATTTGTTGATCTTTTAGCATCATTTTGAGGATTGACTTCAAGTTGAAGCGTTCTTTCCCTATGATTAATTTGAATAGTTCCCTGCAAGAAAAAGCATATTTTATAACTATTCAATTCTTTTTCATTTCAAGTTAAAAGTTAAGATAAAAAATTATATGAGCATATTCCATGAACTTTTAACTTTTACATCTCTTAAATAAATATCTACGTAAATTTAACAAATATTTAATTAACCATTCTTTTGGTGTATAAAAAAGTAAACAAAAAATAATTATAGAAATAATTTTCGAATAAATTTACATCTGAATTATGATTTTTTATTCTTTATTGTTTATTCATTTTTTTTTATTTTTTAAAGAATCCTTAATAAGGGGTAAGACATTTTATATAGAGAGATGGATAAATGATACAAATACAGAAATTATTTTGGAAAACTTGTAAATCGTAAATAAGACGACCCATGTGCGTGAAAAGGATAATAAATTATTAAAGAATTAATTTTTGTCTAATTTTTAATATTATACAAATTCGACTTTTACTCTTCAACTTTGTAAATTTCTTCTAATTTTACTGTTTTAACTTTAAATCTCTTGTTAATCAAAAAACTTAGATAGAGCTAAATTTTGTTTTCTAGTATTCTCTTCGTTGAATTTTATTAAAATTTATAAAACAAATTAAATTTGTGTTATTTCATTTATGTGTTATTTGTATTTTTTGGTTTACTTATTTAACTGGATTTGGTTATATTATTTCAGTTATATTTTTATTTGCTTTATAGTCACTTTTTAGTTTGAGCAAGTTTGAGGTAATGACAAGGAGGCAAACCTCCTTCAAACGAATTGAAGATTCCTGAAATTTGTTTAAACAATCCTCTTCTTATGCAATAAAAAGAATTAAAATTTAATCACCTTATACTTTCGCAGACGAAGAATACTTTGAAAAGACGTCTGTACTTTGTATCCAATTTCTTTTTTCATATCTTGGAAAAGAGTTCTACGTTTAGAGAGTCTCATTTGATGTTTCTGAAATTAGAAAAAAAAACGATTAAAAATTTTGAAAACCGTACAAACGAAAATATATTTTAAAAATATGAAAGTAAAATTACTTCGCAAGATTTTTTTAAAATTGTAGCAAATTGGTTAGTTTTATTATGTTTCTCTTGTCTTTCATCAAGTTCTTGTTGAAGTACTTCTTTTGAACCATATTCATTTTCAATCATTTCAATATTCGCTTGAATTTCATTTGATTCTCGTGATAATTCTCTCTCAGATCTGAAGAAAAAATCTTATTAATGGAGAACTGAACTTTACACAAGTTTACAATGTTTAAAATCTGATATAACTTTGTTAATTTGCTATTTATAAAGAATATCTCTAATCATTAATTAATTAATAATTTCAATGAAAAGTTAAAGTAAACTAAATGAAACATTCAATACCTCTTTGTTTCTACTTTTTCTCCTTTTTCAGAAGCATTTTGAACTGCCAGATCTACAACACGTTGTTGCTTTTTTATTTCAGCTGTACACTTTTCGACATTTTGTTTAGCGAGATTTAATTTTCTCGCTGTACTTTCAAAGTTTGAGGAAAGATTATCTTGTTGATCTTTCAATCGGGCAATTTCATCCTGAAAAATAAGTTAATTTTTACGGTCTTTAATGCTGTGTCTACGAAAACAATCGAAAATAATAATAAATATTGTAATGTGATCAAATAACAAACGAAACATATTACTAACATTAATCGGATTGAGTTTTAAATCAGTATCGTTCATGATATCTTTTAAGCGTTTGGCCTCTGTATCCAATTCCATCATGTTATTTTGCGCTTCAGCAACTTCTCTCTTTAATGAATCTTCTTCAGCTTTAACTTCTCGAAGTCTTGTCTGAAGGCGATCCATGTCACTTGTCTGAAAGCAAAAATAAAACGTGCATAAGGTTTAGATTTTAAATTTGCGTACTTAAAAATCTAAAATTAAAAAATTAATAACTTACAAAAACTTCAATAGAATTGCATTGAACTTCTTCAAGCTTATCTCTTAAAGAAGCAATAGCACTTCTTAACTTTCCTTCTATTTCTCGTAATTTTCGAACTTTATCGTTTGTTCTTTGCAACTCGACATTTGCATCTTTTAGCCTTCTCGTAATTTCATTTAAATCTGTCATGAATTTTTGCTTCTCATTCTCAGTAGTCATCAACTCTTCTTCTAAAGTTCTAAAAACAAAAAATTTGATTAATCAAAGCAAATTGTATTTATCGTTTTTTGATGAAACAAGAAGAAAGAAAAATAACTCACTGAATCGCTTGGGTGCTTGAAACTTGAAGGAATTTTGCTCTTGTTCCACACCTACCGCCATAAGTTTTGTAATTAGGAGCAGGGAAAAAGAGATCTCCTTTCTGAGTAAAAGCTCTTTTACAGTGAGGAGGAACGTATTGAACTGAACACATAACTTCACAAGCTTCCTCACTTGTTTTTATTAACAAAACGCACTCAATCTCTCGTTGATCAATCAAACAATTCGCAATCACAGGATCTGATATCTCCATCATTTGCAAAAGATTCGAATAATTTGGCGAACGCGTACAATATCTTTCAACATTATGAACCTAAATTTATATAAAAATTATAATTTAAATTTTACTGAAAAATAAGAAATATTAGGATAATGTTTTGTTTAAAAAGGTCTGCAAATATGTGACTGTCCATGACAAATCGTCATGGACGATTTTTTGGAGCCTTAGCTCCAAAAAATAAATTTTCATTTTTTAATGCCAATCGACAGATTTTTATTTGCTCTTTCATTTCCAAAAATAAAAAATTATTGTTTTAAAGAAATTTTGATCTTATTAAGTAAGAAGCGTAGAAACGTTACATTGGTTTCAGTGCATTGCTGCAACTTTAAACGCTCACCCTGTAAAGTTGACGTTTGGGAGCTAAGACACGTTTTCTCATGGACAGTCACATATGCAGACTAATGATTTTAAATACTATTTTTAAAATGCTTTAATTTCTGAAAAATTACTTTTTTTTTACTAAGTACTAAAAAATGGAATTTTTAAAATGTAAAATGGAATAGATTAAATTTTTGATAATTTTAAGTATTGGAAGTTTGAATCGATTTGAATTTGAATCAATTAATAACTCGATTAGAATTTCGATAAATTGATATTTGGATAAATAGAATTTTGGATCAATAAGCATGTCAGGCTTTTCAGTGACAATGAAGAATATTTTAGGGGAAATAGGAGACTGTATATATAAAAATAGGGGACTTTGAATCGACTGAAATTTGAATGTAATAAAATTTGAATAGATTGCAATTTTGATAAATTTACAACTGTAAATTTGAATCAAATAATATTTAAAGAGATAAAGTAAAAAAACAGAAAATGTTGAAAAATGTGAAAAAGACTTCAAAACAAAATGTTTAACAAAATATGAAAAAATTAGAAAAAATATGAAAATAGTGGAAAACGAACTACAGAATAAGAAATAGTAAGAATAAAATAAGAAAATGTAAAAATTGTATAAACAGAATGACAAATTCCTTTTAAAATGATAAAATTTAGAAAATTATTATTCACAAATTGAAGAAAATTTACAAAAGAATATGTAAATAAATGTAAAAAATAAAAAAATAAACATTTTTAAACAATTTTAATAACAAAAATTTGTTTAAGAAGTCTTAGAATCTAAAAATTGTATAAAAGGATAAATAAATCAGACAAAATGTAAAGAAAATTGAATGAATTTACAAAAAAAAAAAAGTAAATCTAAAAATAATCAGACAAATGAAAAAAAATTGTACTTGCCTTTTCCCTTAAATTATCAAATTAAATAAGAAAATCAATAAAAAAAATTAATAAATATACAAAATAATTAATTTTTGAATTTTAACTGTTAATTTTTGAAATAATTATAATTTAAAACTTTAAATAAATTAAAACTTGGAATCAAAAGTTTTTTAAAGTTTTTTTTTTTGCAAATTCCCAATTTTCGTGAAAAATAGTGTATATTATGGCAATTATTTCAAAATAGGGGACCTGTGAAGCTTAGCATGTAGATTAATACAATTTGAAATGAATGCAAATTTTTCTTAATTTGAAAATTAAATTGATTAAACTTTGGATAAATAATTGCAGTTTAGATTGATTGAAATTTAAAACGATTTAAATTGGAACTAATTGGAATGAATTAATTAAGCTAACTTTACATTACATAACTGAATTGTGAATAGATGCAATAGATGAATCAAAAGGTTGGACTAATTAAAATTTGAATAGATTTGAAAATTGGATAAATAGATGTTTAAATTAATTTCTATCTTTATTGGTTGAATTTTCAATCGATGAAAATATTGATAAATTAAAGTCTGAATCCATTAAAAATGGAATAAAATGCAATTTGAATCGATTAGAAATATGATAAGTTTATGTATAAAGTTTGGATCCATTTAAAAGATTAATTAAAATTGGAATCGATTAATACTAAAAATTACATTAAAATAAATTGACTTTCGTTTGAGGACAAGTCGCGGAAAATTTAAAAAAAAAAGAAGTTTTAGAAAATGTAAAAATTCAAAATTTTCTGAATTCATCAACTATAATATTATAGAGTACATTTTACTTTGTATTTTTAATAAATAAATAAATAATAAATAAATAATTTCCTTTGGCAGTATGGGCACTATTATTAATCAAAAGTATGAGGTCTACGTTGTTATTTCCTAACCTTAAATGTGGCACTTTTTTTAAATACTTTATAATTAAACAATTATTTTACTTCAGGAATCCAAAATTACCAAAAATATAAATCCCATTATTTTAATCTTAGAATGACACAAATTATATTAAAATATTATTACTTTAAAATAATAATACAATTTGAAACATTTTTACTTGTACAAACTTTCATGATTTTTTTAAGCATAAGAACTTTTTTTGGGGAATATTTTTTCTTTAAGTACCAGAATTAACCTTTTTGAATAGAACCTTTTTAAATTTCACTTTTTCCTAAACGAAGTAAAACGAATTCCCCAAACTTCAATAGCAAGAAAGTTATACGTATTAATATTAAAATATATTCAATAATATTTTAATATAATTTGCATCATTTCAAAGATAAAAAATAATAGGATTTATATTTCTTGTAAGTTTCGATTTTTAAATTAAAATAATTGTTTAATTATAACGTGTTTAAAAAAAGTGTTACATTTAAGGTTAGGAAATAACATTGTAAACCTCATACTTTTGATTAATAATGCCTCCAAAGAAAATAAAATTGACTCCATAATATTATGGTTACTGAATTCAGAAAATTTTGAAGTTCTACATTTTCTAAAACTTCTTTTTTTTAAAAAATATGTCCGCGACTGTCCTCAGACGAAAGTCAATGGTTTGACCCTATAAAAACTGAAGTTTTGATCATGTGAATTTAAGGTTTAATAAAAAGCATAGTAGATTATATTTTACAACACGTACAATTTAGGTAAATTTAATTTAAAATGGATAAAAATGTTAATCAATAATGTTTTAACAAATTCTAAGTAAATAAATATTCAAATATGTGTTTATTACATTTTAAATCAAATAACAAATTAAAGCTCTAACCAATTAAATAAACTTAAAAAAAAGACATAGTTTAAAGATTGTGGTGACAAATTGTGATGTTTTAAAAATAATTTAGAACATACTCACTTGGTCATAAAATTTACTGGAGATTATTTGTGGACATCTCTCATCACGAAAAACTTCCCGCATAATTAAACCAAGTTTATTTGCATCTTGCCTATTGTCCACGCAAAAAGCACTTAATAAACCAGCAAGAAAATTTTCAACTGCGGGAATCCAGTTAGGATCTTTTAATTTAATAAAAGCTCCAACTGGACCACGAGGCTTTTTTTGAAATTTGCCTTTTCGGTACTCTTCGTCGATTCTTTTAAGGAGACGAGGCATGTTTGGACTGTAAACAGTCATGGCATTATTTGATTCTTTTTTAAAAGCTGCTATATTGTGCGTAATTTGCCCTGGAGAGAATAAAAAAGTTTAATAAAACAGTTGATAATAAAATTGTAATGTCTTGAGAAAAATCCGTTTACTTACTCATTCTACTACTACTACTATCAACTTGCATTTTTAAAGAATGTTCTTCTCGTTTCAAATGTTCTCTTATGTCAGATTCCAAATGCATTTGATCAGTTTGTTTGGTGCGTAAAGTAGCTTCAACTTCATCCAAATCTTGTTCAAATTTGGCTAATTTGTCTTTAGCCTCTTGTCTTTCTGATTCTTGTTTGCTGCTTCCACTGGAATAAAAATATTAATTTCAGAACTGATAAAACGTTATCAACTTAAATATATTTTTATATAATTATTTATTTATTTTTATAATTTTTTTTGTATATAACAAATCTTACGCTTCTAATCGTTCTATCTCTTTTTTAAGAAGACTAATATCATTCTCAATTCGTTTAACACGAGTCTGAGAATTACGCCAATCTCTCACTCTGGCATTATGAGCATCTTTTCCTTCAACAAAGGCTTGCTTCGCTGTTCTGTATAATTCAGCGCTATTTCTTGATTCAGCTATTATCTCCTGACATTTGGTATTCAATCCTCTGTTGAAAATAAAATTTAAATAAAACTTGCAGATAAGGAATAAAGTTTTTTTAGAAAAATAACGATTTATAAAATCTTACTCTAATTTGACTTGTATCTCGGCTAATTTTTCTTCTCTTTTCTGATCAATTGCTTCTAATTTATTGACTTCTTTCTCAGCAATAGATAATTGTTGCTGAAATCGTTGGATAGTACGTTCTTCTCCATTTACCTAAATCAAATTATATTAATTAATAAAATCATTGGTTTTTCCAATAATCTTGTTCTAATAAAAACAATATTTATTTACAAAATTATTAAAATACATACAATCGCCCAATATAATTCAATTTGAAGCTTTTTGTATTTTTCTCGAGATTCATCAGCGGAATCCAACACCTCAATTTTTCTCTTTATTTCATTAATTTGTGCTTCTGTTTCTTGAAGTTCCTGAAATTTAAAAAACATAATGAATTTACAGTAAAGCAGGTTTCCCAGTGACAATGAAGAATATTTTAGGGAAAATAGAGCACTCTTAAAGTATGTACATAAAAATATTTATAAATTAAGATAAATTAATTATGTATCATAATTGATTGTCAGCACCAATCATTTTGCAGTAAAAATTTTAAAATAGTTTAGGTATTTCTTTTAATATTATTAACTTATTAACTTTTACGATAAAAAATATTTTATTTATAAATACAATGAATAAAAAACATCTTTAAACGTAATAAGAATGAAAACTAAATTTTTTCTAACTTCATAAAAGTTAAAAAAAAATCTCAAAAAGTCTGTCAATTTGGTTCGATTAAAATTTGAATACATTGAAAATTGGATAAATATAAATAAGTTCGGATTATTGGTAAATTGAAACCAATTAATATTTAAATATTTAACCGAGACAAAAAAAATACTGAAAACATTTTTTGAAGAATAAAAAATTATTATTATTAGAAATAAATGTAATTTAAAAGTTTCAATAAATTAAAATTTGATTTAATCGGAGTTAAATTATAAAAAATTACTAAATTGGACATGGAATTATTAAAATCTAATATTTTTTACTTTCTTTCTACCCAAAATTTTTAGAGTTTACTCGTAACCGCCTTCAATTCAATTTTCAAAGTTATTGAAGAATACAAGATTAAAATTAAAACTTTTTGTATTTATGTACAAATTCCTGGAACTTCTTAAAAATTTACGAATCAGTTTAAAAATTTTCTACACTATTTACAACATCCCAGTTTTTATGGGGCGTATAATTCTAAAATTAATTATTTAGAATATTTATTTCATAGAATTTCATTAGAAAGAATCTTCTTTTAGTCGAAATTTCACATTTTTGAATATGTTTTCAATCGAACATAAATTAATCCGAATTTTTACCTAACAGAATTTTTAGGTTATCGAATTCGTATTGAACAGAATTTTTATTTTACAGAAATCCTATTAACCAACTTTTCATTTAAAAGAATTCCAATTTAAACGAATTTTAATTTAGAAGCATTTTTATTTTACAGAATTTTAGGTTAATCGAATTTTTAAATACCAGAATATTCATTTGAAAGAATCTTTATTTGTCCGAATTGACATTTGATAGAAAATTTAAAATGCAGAATGTTCATTTGTTAGAAATTGCAAATGGTCGAAAAAGTATTGTGACGAGCGACAATTTCTCGCTTTTTTCAATCGATAAATATCGATTGCGCGATATATCGGAATAAATTAATTCATTTCAAATTTGATTTATAAAACAATTTAACTAAGATCTTGGAACATTCACTGACTAAACAAATATTTTATATTTCAAGAACAAAGATTCCTTTTACAAAATAAGTGCTTGAGAAATATGAGAATAGGAGAGAAATTTAATTTTTGTCAAGAGTCGAAATTCGAAAGAAATAGAAAACTAGATTGACTTGTCGTAAAACATTTGGAAAACATTAAACTCAAGAGTTTGGGGGAAGAATATTGGAAAGGAAATCGAACAAAGGTTTGTTTACAAAAGGTCGAGCAAAAGGTCATAAAAATCACATCTGGTTGGCAGATTTGGTTCAGCTCTTTCTTCACTTTTTCATATGAAAACATTCCAACGAACTTTCCGAAATTCTAAACTCAAAATATTATTTACAAATATCTTTGCAAACCTTCAAACATTTCATGATTTAAGATTATTAATTATTCTGCTGCGTGATAACTTAAATGGTATTGTTTTATATAAAATATTATCTTAAAGTAAATGGGATCTAATATATAATTAATGTTAATATGATATAATATATTTTTGTAAAAAATAGGGAACTGCTGTGAAGCCTGAGTAAAGGCATGAAGACAAATTTTTTAATTTACTCAAATGAAATCAGATAAAATAAATTTAAAATACCAACTTTTTCAGTAACTGCCAGGCGATTACGTGAGTCTTCGTTGCACTTATGGGCTTCTCTATAATTATCACCAATAATATTTAAGCGCGTTGCTTTCATAAATAAAGTGTACTTATCAACAGGCGATGAAGAAACTAAAAATGTTCTAGACACATCCTGATTCAACACAGAGATTGGATTGTCAACCTGAATATTCATGGAATCTATCATTTTGTCAAGATCCCCTTTTTTGTTGGAGATAACCTCACCTTAATTAACAATAACAATAATAATAATAGTAATAATTAAATCATATAATCTATATTGTATCTTTATTAATTTTTATTATTACTGGGATATTTTAAATACCTCTCCAATTTTTCATCCTATAAGACGAAGATGAACCCAAAGTTCTGCAAACTGTGACAATGTCTCCATAAAGTTCGTGCTTGTAAGCACCTACTCCTGCGTTTGTTAAAGTTATTTCAACAGACGCACTATTTTTTCCTTGTTTAACTAGACCTGAAAGATACAAATTATTATTGCCTAAAATAAAAATTACTCATTGCAACTATAAACCAGGGCTGATAAAAAAACATGATCTTTTTAAATAAACCAAAACAATCGGATTTTTTTAATTTAAATCAAAAATTGATTTCTTTTAACATTGTAATCAGTATATAGAATTTTCAAATGTTTATTTATAAGTAGTTTATTTTTCATACTGAGAACATTTAATAAGAAATAATGAATAATAAAACATTTAATCAAAATTAAAAAAATTATGTTAAATAAATGAGAAAATTTTAAACAATTATCTTGAAATTCATATAATCGCAAAATTAAGAAAATTAGGTAAAAGCAACAAAAAATAATTAATTATAAAAAAAAAACAAGAACGTAAAAAGATAAGAAAACAGTCTATTAAAAATGTTGAGAAAATTCTTAAATAAAAAATGTCATGGATATTATTAAAGAAATGAAAAGAAAATGAGAAAAACATAACACAAGAATGAAACAGTGACATAGAAATATGTAAAAAAGTAGAAACTCTTTTAAAAAATATAAAACTATTGACGGATATATTTTTTTAAATTAAAAATGTAAATACGAAGATAATTGAAAAAACGTTAAAATGTATTACTAAAGAGAACAAAATTTAAAAACAAGGAAGCAAGATAATTTGCTTCCTCATAGAGGAAGCAATAAATTTATTTATAATATAAAAAATAATAATTAAAATTTAAATTAATTATTATTTATTTTTATGCAAATAAGTAATAATAATAAAATAATAATAAATCAATATATATATTTTTTTTCTATCTTCCAAAACTTTATTTATTTATTTATTATAAATAAATAAAGTCAATTATTTTTAGTCAATTCGTTTTGAGACAAGGAATATGATTCTTTTAATTCATTTGTCTGAATTTTTAGCAAGAAATTTTTTTTTGGCAAAACACGAGATTTTTCAATAAAAAAAATTAAAAATTATGAATTAATACGTGAGTTTTTAGTCAAATATAAAAGTTATATAGGTCACTCGATTTGTTTTGAGACAAGGAATATGATTTTGTAATTCGTTTGGTTGGATTTTTAGCATGAACATTTTTTTGGCAATCGCGAGATTTTTCGATGAAAAAAAAAAAAAATCATGAATTATTACGTGGGTTTTTAGTCAATTATATGCTTTCGTCAATCGGTCAATCGATTCGTTTTGAGACAAGGAATATGATTTTGTAATTCGTTTGGTTGAATTTCTAGCATGAAAAAATTTTTTTTTTTTTAAAATTTCCAAAAACGAGATTTTTTGATGAAAAAAACTGAAAAATCATGAATTATTACGTGAGTTTTTGGTCAATTATATACTTTATATAGGTCAATCGATTCGTTTTGAAACAAGGAATATGATTTTTTCATTCATTTGTCTGAATTTTTAGCATAAAAAATTTTTTTGCCAAAAAACGCACTTATCGATATGAACCAAACGGCATTTTACTCTTTAGATGTATGGCTATGGCCTCAAGCAGAACCAGAAATATTCATTATTATTTAAAAAAGTTATAAACAATTAAAAGTGAAAAAAAAGGTTGAAAAAATTCAAAAATCCGCCATTTTGTTTTTTTTTTTCATTTAAAATGTTTCATTCTGCTTGAGGCCATAGCCAATTCGATAAAGAACATGAAACTGTTTTGTTTTTTGCTTTCAGATAATTCTTTTCCAAGAAATTATGTCATCCATCTACGAAGTAGAGAACTTTCAGCAGCCATTTTCAAGACCGACATTTTGAAAAAAAAAAATTTCAAGTAACTTCATGTATGTACTATCATATGTAAAAAAACTTATTACTTAACATTTTTTGTATTATAAATAAAATGTATTGAAAAAAATCATGTTTTTCAGAGCAACCTGTCCTTAATCAGATCACTACTAAGACATTTTCAGAACGAAAGGAACGAAAATTCCTTCATAAATTAAGACCATGATTTTTAAAGTTAATTTAATAAATGATAAACATTCAAGAAGATTCCATTATACTACGCATTTTATTGCTTGGGTATCAAATTTATTATGTAATTTTTTTTAAGTCTTAAATAATCATCTTAATTAAAATATTAATACAAATAACAATAAACGCGAAAATACCCTCAGACACGATAATACACACATTTACCCATTGAAATTTCGCGAGACAAAAAATTAATTTGATACTTTTATTTCTAAACCTGGTACTTTTCATTTTGTAACTTATAAAAAAGTGTGTATTATTTTCGATACTAACCTCTCTGAAATTGGAGACATTACAACTAGGATTTATGTGTCACTGTGGTAATTTTGAGAAAACTACAAATTTTAAACTATATTTTAACATGAACAAAATTTTCGACAAAAAACGATTTTTTTCGATGAAAAAAGGTGCTCAAAAAAATTTGATTGGGTATTTTCAAAAATCCCTGTGTCCAAATTTAGATATTTGTGAGCTTCATATGTCATCCAAATTTTATTAAAATCCGTTGAAGCGTTCTCGAGATATCCTGGCGACAAAAAATTTACCACATACACACACACACACACACATCCGGACATTTTCTCAGGAATGAAAATTTGAACTTTTCAGATGAAACTGAGTCGATTTACACTATTTTTGGAAAATCGAAAATCTTAACGATCACAACGCTTCCTCTATGAGGAAGCAATTAGAAAAATTTTAAAAGAAAATAAATTCTATGAAATAGAAGAAACGATGTTAAAATGAGAATATTTAGTACAAGCTTTAATTAACAAAACATAAAATAAAAGAATAAAAGTCTGCAAAAAAAATAGAAAATTGAAAAGTTTAAAAAATGATAAAAGTATCGAACAAATAATTTCAAAAATTCGTAATTACAAGATAAAAACTACAAAATTTAAATGAAGGAAAAATGTTTCCAAGAAATGGAAAAATGATGACAAAAATTAAAAATTAATTAAAATTCAAGGAAGGACTAACAAAATAGTGAAACATCGAGAACATTGAGAAATGTTCTTTTTCTTAATCTAACAAACAGTAAAAAAAATGTAAAAGTATGAAGAATCAAAAATTTTGATAAAAATCTACTAAAAAATTAGAATTAATAAAAATAAAATAAAAAATGTACATATATATTTAAAGATAAATAAAAAGGCCACAAAAGAAATTTTAAAATCCTTTAAAACCAAAAATGTTTTTATAATATTACACTTAAAACAAGACCAACAATAAATTTAGAAAAATAAAGAAAATCTGAAAATTCTATGAAAGAATAAGTATGTTTGCAAAAAATATCGCAAAAAACAGGCAAGATGTGAAAAGAAATAAAAAATAAATTTACAAAAAAAATGAGCGTATTTATTTTTAAAAATATGAAAATACATAACTATACAAGTCAACGAAATAAAAAATTTAGTGAATGTTATAATAACAAAATTGTGTAAAACAATATTGAATAATTTGTATAAAAAGAAAAATAAAGAAAATCCTAAATCCTAAATTAAGAAATTATAAGATAAAAATTAAACAGTTTCAAAAAAGTAAAATCTCTTAGAAAAATTGTTAGAATTAAAAAAAGGATTATTGTGAATTTGAAAAATAATTAGTATAGTATTAGTATTTGAATTAATTGAAATTTAGAAATTTGAACAATTTGGAATATGACTTCAAGATATCCCAATAAATTTAATACTATTTTATGCCACATCTTCATACCAAAAAATTTTAAATTGCAGGTATTTTGATCAACAGTATTAGCACAATTTTTTAAATTTTATGAAGAATAAAATCTTGAAATTGAAATTTTTATGATTTATCTACAAATTTATGGTTTTTTTTTAATGGTTTGCGATTTTTTACATGCAGTATTAAACGTCCGGAGAATTGTAATTTTTTTTTTTTTATTTAAATCATGATTTTAGTGCAAATATCCCTGTGATTTAAATCAATAACAGCCCTGCTATTAACACTATATGTATTCAATATTAAGTTCTAATGTCAAATGAAATAAAATGATTTTATAAATTATCTGTACCTTTTAAGGAATTTCCTCTTTTGGTAAGTTTAGAATTACCTCCAAGACCAACAGTTAAAGCAGCTAAAATCGCACTTTTACCACTTCCATTACGTCCTACGATGAAGTTAACATTTGGATTAAAGTTAACTTCCAAAGCATCATGACACATGAAGTTTCGCATTAAAACACGTTTAACTTTGCCAACAGTTTGCTGAAAAATCACAAATTCTTTAATCAAAGATTTAGTTATTTCATAACCAAATTCATTTCTTAAATGACAATTTTATATTTTTAATTATTTTCTGAATTTTCAAAAAAAAATTCATATTTATCAGCCTAGCATAGATAATCAAAAGATTAACTGAACAGAGCTTACAATCTTTAACTACGTAATAGAAATCTAATAAAAAATTAAATAATCCACTAATTTTTACAATCTTTTAATCGATAAGATTCAAAGAAGATAAAATAATTGCTTGCAAGTTCTTAAAATATTACATATACAATATACACATATTTTTCCAAGAACAAATTTCTACGAAATAAAAATGATTTCTAACTTTATATTTAAAATAATCAATAATTAGACAAATAAAAATCTTAAATAATTATTTTAATATAATCAGAGTTATCGAAATGATAAAATATAATAAAAACACATTTTTACAAGTAATCAATTAAGTATAATGAAGTCATAAGTAGAAATTAGTTAACAAACTTAAATTATTCACACTTGAAATTAATTTCAAATGTAATTAACAAAGTAATTGAATATCTAATTAATATAATTAACTTTAGAATAGTAATAATAATGTAATGTTACTAATATTGTAATACTTTTTGTATTAATAAATAATATTATATCGCAATAGAATATTTTTCCTACAAATAATATCAATCAATGTTAGCATTAGATCTAGTAGAATTTGTTTTCATACAATAATAATAATACTTTTATTTAAAAAATTTATCTAAAAGTTGATGATACCTTTTCGAGTTTTGCCAAGTCATATAAAAAAAACAGGAATGAGATTATTAATATTTATTTTTTTAATTTGTAGTAAAAATTGTAAAGTTATGTTATTATTAAAAAACAAATATTACAGTATATTAGTCACTTATTAAATCATTATTATTATTATTTATAAAATATAACATTATTTTAAAATATGAATTATTACAAAAAAAAAACTGAATAAAGGAAAACTATTCATTTAACTGAGTTAAATAATTGATAGTTTTCCTTTCTTTAACATTATTATTTTTATTATTATAAAAAAGTGAAATACCATTTTTTGCACATTAAGATTTCATTTTTTAATTCGTTTTACAATTAATATTAGCCCAAAATAACTGAAACTTTTTTTTATTAATTCTGCTTACTTTTTTCTCAATTTCAAAATCAAGTTTTCGTATTTTTTATTAAAAATAAACTGACATGTAAATTTTTCAATTACAAAAAAAAATCGTAAATAAACAAAAGAGTTAGATAGCTATTAAATATTACCATATTTTAACTTTCCCACAAAATAATTTTTTTACATACAAAAATTGCATTTCACACATTTCAGATTTGAATAGCTTAATTTGTAAATTAGGTTCAAAATATAAAAAAAATTCACCTAATAAAAAGAAGTATTAGAAATTGCAAAAACTAAAAAACAATAGAAAATCGTGATTTTCAATGACAAGATTTGGCAACTTACTTCTGTTTGAAATGAATCTTGAAGATTTTGATCTCGAGCTCTTTTTGCTTGTTGAGAATCGCCACTCTCTTCAGCTTTTCTTCTCTTCCTTTCTCTTTCGGTCGCCATTGCTTACTTTTTTCCAAACTAATTAAAATCAAAATTTTCACAACTGTTAAAACACAAGAAACAAACAAAGCATTTTTGAAATGTGAGGTTAAGGGAGGACACTTTTCTCGTAAATAGCCATTAGAAGTTGTATCACTTGTCAAAAGGAGCATTTAATAAATTGTCAGTGCGGAAAAATGTATTTAAAATCATGATTATCTCTTATCTGCAGTTTTAAAATGATAATATATGATAAAATACTCACAACACAAAATGCCGCCTTCTTCTCGACTTGCAACAACTTGAAATTCAACGGACAGTCAGGTTGGGTTGGGTGGCTCTTTGTATTCGATTGGTCACGTGATCGTTATTTGAAATTGGTTTCTTTGGCAACGATGTTTTTTGTTTTTTTAAACAAAAGCCTCTTGTTCACGAAATATCAGACACTTATTTTTTTTAATCATAAACTCACTTCTCAAGAATAATAATTTTCTGCACACGTAAACTAAAATCAACTTTTAACACATAAAAACTAAATAAATTTATTTTCAATAAGTTAAAAATTCACTATGAACAATTTCTAATAAACTTTATAATCGAATATGAATAACAATTGAATTAGTTTTCTATGTTTTACAAAAACTACCTTCTTGTTTGGAAGTAAAATAAGGACAAATAAGGAATGAACCAATTTTCAACTGACACTTCAAGACACTTCCACTTCCACCGCTTCCACTATAACAATATGCCTGTTACTACAAGTTAAAGCGAGGTTGGAGCTGGAGCAGCTGGCTGCTGGAGCCTTTGAAAACAAGGCGTGCTCTGTGATTGGTCCATGACCTGTGATTGGTCTGATTTAGGAAAAACCCAAAATTGAAGCTGCGGATCAGAAAAGGGTCCTCCCATAAAGAATATTGGTTTCTAAAACAGAAGGAAAATTAAAATGACATTTTAATTTAATTAATTTTAATTTTTTTGTCACTTAGATATTTTTTTTGTTTTAAATCAGTTACGTTTAAAAAAAAGTATCTTTAAATTAAAATTAGAGTCTACTTTCATAAGAATTAATTTAACTACATTGACAGAAACTAAATTAATTAAAATATGGTTTATCCTAAAATATTGAACTGAAATTTCCATGCACTAAAATTTTCAGTAAATTAAATTTTAATTCTATCAATATAAATTAACTTGAAATGTTGTTGTGATTAAATTGATTGATATTTAGATCATTGGAAATTGAGATCAATAAAATTTTGAAATAATTATTTTTAATGAAAATCTAAATTAGTAATTAAGAATCAATATATATTTAAGTATTAATTTATTGAAGTTTGAATTCATCTAAATTTTTATTGATTATTAGGCTTTAAATTATCTAAATTTTAATCAATCCTTGCGTTTTTATTATTCTGATTATTAATAACTAAACATTTAAATTTTTCTCAATTTTAATTTTCTTTGTAAATATAAATTTCACTTAATTTCAAATTCCATTAGGCCCAATTTTCATTGATTCAAATTATAGTCTAAATTATTATTTTCAAAATTTGGACTGATTAAATCTTTAATATACAATGAAATTTGTTTGTATAACTAGAAGTTTTTATATAATGGTTAATGTTTATAATAATTTAAATAGGTATTATTAGATTTTGAAAATACGTAAAGTTTATAATACTTCAAATTTGTATTAATTAAAATTTAAAGAATTAAAAGTTCAAAATAACTGAAGTTTATTAATATTAAAATATGAGTATTGAAGAATAGAAATAATCCTCAATAGAAATTTAGAACGATTGAAGTTCGTATAAATTATAGAAGTTTGAATACATTTTGTTCAAAAACTATTCTTTCAATAAAAATATTTCAACTTTTTGTAATGTCTCCACCTACGCTATTTTCTCCTTTTATTTATTTTTTTATTATTTTTTCTTTTTTAAATATAAAATTGAAAAAATTCGTGATCTTTTAAAAAAAATTTTATTTACTTCTACTTATTTGTCTATTTCTTGAAGTCGGCAGCGATTTTAATTTGAAAAGAATAAAAGTTATATTTATCTAAAATATTAATTTTATTTGACCAGAAACAATCCAATGTTTTATAATTATCAACAGTTTTCAATATACAATTATTCTCTTTAAATTTTATAATTATTCTTAATCGACAATTTATTATTTTCCTTCAATTTTATGATTATTTATTAATTTATTATATTAAAATATTAAAAATATCTATTAATTTATTAATTTTTTTTTTTTTAATAGCTAAATATTTTTGTCATATTGTAATTTTATTTTTTAATTATCAAGTATTTTGTTGATATTTTCATTTAATTCTTTAATTTTCAATTTATTTCTTCAAGTTTTAATTATTTTTTTAAATTCTTAAATATTTTCTTTAACTTTCAATTATTATTATCAATTTTCTATTAATTCCTCAATATTCAATAAATCTCGGATTTTTTCAATTACTTTTTTCACTTATCACAATTGTTTTAAATTTTCATTTATTTATTTTATTTTATTTTATTTATTTTCAATTCAATTGTTGTTATTATTATTATTATTATTATCACCTTTTTTCTATTATTATTTTACAAATTTAAATTCAATTCTTTTAATTTTTAATTGCTTTTTCTTTAATTTTAATTTATTTTTTTTAAATTTAACAATTTTTTTTATTTTTAATCCAGTTGTTAAATATGCAATTATTTCCAACAATTATTCCATTAATTCGAACTAAATTGTAAATGAATTTTTATCATACAGAATTTCCATTTAATCGAATATTCATATAATTAAATTTTAATTCATTCGTATTTTTATTTATGAAAATAATTATTTGAATGAATTTCATTTTTTCGACTTTTCTGTTAAAAGAACAGCAAATGCAATGAAATCTTATTTTGGTGACATTCAACATGTAAGAAATTTATTTAAAGATAATTCAGAATTACAGGAATAATAAATTCTTAAAAATTTAAGGTTACGTAACTTTCATTTGATAGAAATTCAATTTAATGAATTTGAAGTAAGTAGAATTGATAATTAAAAGAAATTGTAAAGACCTGAATTTAAACTTGACGTAACTTTTATTTGACAGATTGATTAAAATGTCGAACTTTTTTATGGCACAAATTTTAATAAATTTAACTTAAACTTGATACAGAATTTCAATTTAATCGAATATTCATATACTCGAATTTATAATTGTTCGAACTTTTATTTAATAGAATATTTATATAATCGAAATGTCATTTGGTCGAATTTCTATATTACCGACTTATTAAACTTGCGAATTTTCATTTAATCGACATATCATAGTGGCGACGAGTGCCATTAGTAAGAATTTGCAGATTAGCTAAAATTTTGAAAATTATCTCAAAAAAGATAAAAAAATATCACCAATTAAAACCCAAAAAAAATTTTTTTTGTCCGAGACACTATGATAGTGTTTTCCTACGTATTTTTTTCCGCTGAATCCGACTCCGAAGTCAGAATAACCAATTTGGCTAAAATTTTTGAGATATTTTCAAAAAACTACTCAAAAACACGAAAAAATCGAGTTTTTTGAGATTATCTCGAAAAATTTAGCCAATCTAACAATTCTGACTTCGGATTTGGATTCAGCAGGAATAAACAGGACAATAAAGTTGTTTTTTTTTTGTGAGGCTGTGTTATTAATTGTTTTCAACAATTTTCAATTATTTTCTATAATTTTTTCAATGTTCAGTTATTATCTTAAAATTTTATAATTATTCTTTGATTTATTTAATTATTTTGTTCGGTTGTGTATTAAATTAAATTTTAATCTAGCCATTTTTTAAATTTTGCGAGTTTTGTTTTCAATTGTCAATTATTTTCGTCATTTTGTAATTGCTTTTTAAATGATTTTTTAAAATTTTAATTTAATTCTTAAATTTTCAATTTATTTCCTCAACTTTTTATTATTTTTTCCAATTTCAATTATTTTTTCGATTTCCAATCCAGTTGTGCAATTTGCGATTATTTCGAACAGTTATTCCTATAATTTTTCAACTATTTTGTTTAAATTAAATGTTCATTGTTTAATTGTTTAAACTGTTCCTTTCAATTATGTAATTATGTAGTCATTTTTCGAATTTTTTTTACCTGTCAATTATTTTCGTCATTTTTTTATATATTGTTTAATTTCGTAATTTCTATTATTTGAATTTGCAAAAATTTATAGTTTTTAAATGACTAAAAATAATGAAGTTACAAAAAAATAGTTGAAGAATAACAAAAATAATTAAAATTTTAAACATAAGTTTGAGACTGGTGTAAAAAGTGATCGAAAAAATGTTAATATTGCGTACTATAATTGAGATATTGACGAAATAATTAAAATGTAAAGAAACTAATTAAATAATGACATAAATAATTCAAAGCTGGAGTAAAAATTACATTTTTTAGACAATAGTTGAAAAATTGAAAAAAATAATAGAATTTTCAAGAAAATAATTAAAACTTAAAAAAAATTTTTTAAATATTTAAAAAGTGTTTATGTGTAGAAAACAGTTGAAAAATGATAAAAATAACTAAAGTTTAGAAAAAAATTAATAGAAAATGAAAAATATATTCAAAAATAGAGTAAAAAATAAAAAATTTATATATTATTATTGAAAAATTGTATAAAATAATTGAAAAATTAACGATATAATTAAAATATGAAGAAACTAATTGAATATTGACATAAATAATTGAAAACTGGCCTCCAAAAGTTAATAAATCCATGACAATAATAAAAAGATTGAAGAAAATGACATTTAAAGATAATAATTCCAAGATGTCAAAAATATTTTAATATTGACAAAAATAATTGTAATTTGAAAAAAGAATTGATAATTGGTTTAAAAAATTATAAATTTAAAGACAATAGAAAACTTGACGAAACAATTTAAATATTAAAAAAAAAAATTAAATAATGACATAAATAATTGAAAACTGGTGTAAAAATTAAAAATTTATAGGCAATAATTGAAAAGTTGATAAAAATATTAGAAGTTTGAGAAAAATAATTGAAATTATGAAAAGAATAATTCAAAAATGGCAAAAAAATTTGAATATAAAAAAAAGTAATTAAAGTTTGAAGAAAATAATTGAAAAAGGCGTAAAAAATTAATAAATTCGTGACAATAATACAAATAATGATGAAAATAATTAAAAACAGGTGTAAGAAATTTAAACATTCATGACAAAAAAAAATTGAATAAAATAATTAAAATTTGTAAAAAATAATTTTAAAATGGCAAAAATAACAAAAATATGAAGAAAATAATTGGAACATGACAAAAATAATTGAATAATGATAAAAGTAATTGAAAGTTAAAGAAAATAATTGAAAAATAACAAAAGTGAATTGAAACTTGAGTTGAAAATTTGGATATTGCGGACAATAATTCGAAGATTGAAGAACATAACTGAAATTTTAAAAAAGTAATTGAAAAGTTTTAAAAATAATTGAAATTTCAAGAAACTAATTGAATAATGACATAAATAATTAAAAGTTGGTGTATGAATAAAAAATGTATAGAGAATAATTGAAGTTTGAAGAAATTAATTGAAATTTGTTGAAAATAATTGTTAAGATGTACAAAATTAATAAACTCTTGGTAATAATAAAAATAATGAAAAAAAAAATGATTGAAATTTTTAGAAAATAATTGAAAACTAATATTACAAATTTAAAAATTCATGGTAATAAAAAAAATTGAATTTATTTATGTATTTATTTATTTACGGGTGAAAGCCCATTACAGTATAAAGTTTAAAAATTCATTTCAAGTAATAATAAAATAAAAATTTAATACAACAAGAATAATTACTACATTAGTAATTAATAGGTCGCATTCAATAATTTGAATAAAATAATAATTGAAATTTATAGAAAATGATTCTAAAATGTCAAAAAAAATAGAAATATGAAGAAAATAATCGTAAAATGACAAAAATACTTGAATAATGGCAAAAGTAACAATCAATGACAATGACTATGACAAAAGTAACTAAAATTTGAAGAAAATTATTGAAAATTAACATAAGCATAATAGAAACTTTTGTTGAAAATTTAAATATTCCTAGCAATAATTTAAAAATAGAAAAATATTATTGAAATGTTAAGAAAATAATTGAAAAATGACAGAAGTAAATAAAAACTTGCGTAATAAATTTAAATATTCAAGATAATAATTTAAAGACTGAAGAGAATAATTGAAATTTGAAAAAATTAAATTCAGAATCACAAAAATATTTGAAAATTGTCAAAAATACTTTAAGGTTGACAAAAGTACTTTAAAAATGACAAGAATAATTGAAAAGAGGTGTAGAGATTGACGATGTTATTGGAATATGAACAAATTTCCCGAAGTTTGTAGCAAACTTGATGAAAATTAACTCCAAAAATGGTTAAAAAAGTTACAGAATAATTTAAACTGTATTTAATTTTTTCCAATAAAGTAAAATAACGTAATTTGGATTTTTAATAAATTCGACTATTCGACACTTTAAATTAGCCTAAATTATTATTAAAATACGTATAATATATACCTCATCTGCATATTTTGTCTGTAAAATAAAACAATTTTAAAATTTTCTGATAAAGAGAATCAAAATTAATTTTAAAAAAACAGAGACTAACTTTACTCTAGTTTTTAAAAGGTGGATAGAAAAAGACGAATAAATATAAATACTAACCAACTTCACTTTAAGTTTTAAAATGCGGGCAGAAAAAGATGAATAAATGTGACGCTCCGCGAGAGAAGGGACATATCGCTTCTCTAACATGCCCATGTTTGAAGCTTCATAAAAAGAAAACTAATTACAGGAATAAAATTTTGATTGTTGGAACTCAAAAAGCAACTCAAAAACTATCGATTTCCATAAAAAAATGAAATCAATAAAAGACAATTTCATGGGATGGTCGTTCAAAGAGAATCCAAAAAATGCGATACACTTACTGCGCCTAGGTTTGAAGCATTATAACAAAAAGTGTACTTAATAATTTTTTTTTTTTTTTTGAAACATGGAAATGAAAGAACAACTCAAAAACTATCTTTTAGCATAAAAAAATAAAATTGATTTTTTCCGCGATAGGTCCTTTCTCTCGCGGAACGTCACAAATATAAATAGTAACTATCTTCACGAGTTTACGGAGATTATTATTATTCAATTTAATTATTTTTGTTCAAAAGTTTAGGAACAACATTTTTTTAATATTTAAAAACAAATCTAAACTCTTAAGATCTAAAATAGTTGAATTATTGTCAATTAATTATAGTAGTTCAGTATTAAACCTAAAAATAAATTAATGCTTTTTGAAGTATATGTATGACATTATCAAAGAAATCTTGTCACTCAAAGTTACTAATTCAATTAGAAGGTTTTCACTATTTGAGGGTAAACGAGTTTTCTCTTTTTCAATATTAGTAAAATATGACCCTCAAATAATAATGTTTGTAAGTACCTCCAAAATACACTTGTTTAAAACTGTAAAAAATACTAATTAAAATTAAAGTTTTTTTCAATTTCTAGAACATGAAGATAAATATAAACATAGGGTAAGTCCGGGGGAGATGGCCATACTTTCTATAAAGGTCCATAAAAATAAAAAAAACAACATTTATATATTGATGTTTATTGTTAATTAAACATTGACTATTTAACTTTAAAACAACCATAAATAATATAAAATATTTTAATGTTAACAATCATAAAATTAATGTTTTGTAAAAAGTGACATTCAGGGAGAGATGGCCAATCGTAGTGTGAGATGGCCATAGATGTAAGGGAGAGTTGGCCACACCTATTATTTAAGTAAATAAATATAATTAATATATCATTTTGAGTTTATTACATGAAAGAATAAACAAAACACAAAAATAAGTCTTATCTTAAAGAATATCACCATAATAAATAGATATTTAAACAAGTTGAAATTTTTCAGCACTGGAGTAATAGACAAAATAAAAAGGAAGTATTATATTTAATTTTTTATTATTTTTCGCCAAAATTTTGCTTTTCTTTATGTTTAAATGCAAAACGAAGAAATTTAGTTTAGAATAAGTGACCTTTTGAGTCAATTTCTGTAAAAATATTTGAATTGGCCATCTATCCCTTATGGCCATCTCCCCCGGACTTACCCTACATCTTAATGTTTCAAGACTATCAAAATTTTACTAATCTAAAATGGTCAAACATTTTTTACAATTTTGAACAACATTACGTATGGATATTAAAAAACTATTATTTAAAAAAAAAATTGTTTTTAATATCAAAAAATTTTATTTGTCTATTTTTAATCATATTTTATGCTGTAATTTTATTCTAGATTTAAAATTACGACAAAAAACAAATTGACACCTTTCAGCAAAAAAAGATTTTTTTTAATTTTTTCACTGTAGGATAATTTTAAATCCAAAATGTGCTAGAAAAAAATTTGGCATCTCTGAACAACGCGATTTAGTTATTGTTGGGATTTCACCGGTGAAATTTAATATATAAATAAAAAATAATAATTATATTTCACACAGTATTTTCCTTAAACGTATTATTATAAAAAATCTACAGCTTAGACAATAATTTTGTATTAAAATGTTCAAAAAAATAAATTCTTATTCAAAGAAATAATCCGAATATATCATTACAAATAATCTTCTCAGTTAATAAAGAATTATCATTCTGTGATTCTTCTTGGAAAACAATGTAAATTGTTATCCCTGCTTTTAGAAGAAAATAGAGTTATATTATGGCCAAACCATAAATTTTTCTGCATCTGGGAAAAAGTTTTATTGCTCTGCTGAATTTTACCTGATTGTGTTACTTTTACGAATTTTGTGTTTTTACAGATGGGTATTTTCTAGTTGTAATAAATTTAACTCTATTCCAGGATTAAGAGGGAATTCCCCAACCCTTATTCTTCTATACAAAGATAAAATCTTTTACCAACATGCTTCTATAATTGGAGTTATATTGTACCTCTTACAATTTTCTTTTCTTTTATTTTCTCACGCAAAAATATAGAGGATAGAAGGTAATAAAAGTTTTCAAAGAAAGTGAAAAATATACATATGCCAAAATGAAGGTAACAATAGAGGCTAACAACATAAAACTTATAAATTCATAAAAGGATTTTACATTTTGTTTAATCTCCAAATCTGAATTAGTTAAAAATAACAAACTATAAGTAAAATCGTGATTAAAATTGAATAAGTCAGGGCCGGCGGAACAAATTTTTCCGGGGTATGAAATTATTAATGATTTTGGAGGAAGGAGGTGAGATGAAGAAATTAAAAGACGTTTGTAATATTGCTTAGAGCTTAAATTAATTATTTTGACATATAACCTAAAAATCGATCCAAAAATGAATTGGACTAATAATTTAGTTAAATGATTAGTTCCGGAAGTTCAATATTCAAAATAAAAAGGTCTATAGGTAAAAACTGTAACTTGATCCAGGCCCCTGAAACTGTTACGTGTAATTTATTTAAAAAATTATTATTATTTTTATATATAATAACTATTATTATTATTGCCCAAGCGCGCGACAAACTTTGCATTGTTGTTGGTAATTTAAAACTATAAATTTTTTCAAATTCAAATAATGAAAATTACGAAATTGAAGAATATATCTAAAAAATGAGGAAACAAAATATTTTTAAAATTATAGAAATAACTGTTGGAAGTAATATTGTAAATTGACCAACTTGATTGAAAATCGAAAAAAATTATTGAAATTGAAGAAAATAATAACAAATTATGAAAATAAATTAAAAATTTAAGAAATAAATTGAAAATGTAAGAATTATATTGAAAATTTAAGAATTAAATTAAAATTTAAAAAAATAATTAATAATTGAAAAAAAAATTACAAAATGACAAAAAATAATTTTCAATTAAAAATAAAATTCAAAAAATTAAAGAATAATTATAAAACTTTATGCTAATAATCGAAAATTTAAAATATTGTACGAAATAATTGAAAATTGCAGAAAATAATTAGTAATTGAAGGAAATAAAAGTTGAAAAATTGAAGAAAAAATGTGAAAAATAACGAAAATAATTGTCAATTGAAAAAAAAATTCGAAAATCGACTAGATTAATAGACAATTTAAAAAATTAAACAAGAAATATTAAATTTAAAGAAAATAATTGGAAATTAAAGAATTAAGAAAATTAGGTACAGGAATAATTGTTGGAAATAATTTCACATTTAACAAATGGATTAAAAATCGAAAAAAATAATTAAAATTGAAAAAAATAATTGAAAATTGAAGAAATAAATTGGAATTTAAAGAATTAAACGTAAATTTCAAGAAAATAATTGATAATTAAAAGAATAATTACAATATGGCGAAAATAATTAAATATTGACGTAAATAATAAACTATTTAAAAAGATAATTAACAATTGAAAAAAAGACAAAAAAATGGTGAGAATAATCGGCATTCGAACAAAAATTTTTAAATTAATGAATAATCATAAAATTGAAGGAGAATAATAAATTGTCAATTGAAAACTGATGAAAATTATAAAAATAATTGTAAAAAATAAACGTAAATTAAAGAATTATATTGTAATTTCAAGAAAATAATGGATAATTGAAAAAAGCCGAGAATTATTGAATGTTGAATAAAATAATTTAAAAACGAAGAATGCAATTGAAAATTGAAGTAAATAAATAAAAATTGAAGAAAATAATTAATTTAAAGATTAAAGAAATAAATTGAAAATTTAAGAAAATAGTTGATAAATAAAAAAAAAAATTACAAAATGACTAAAGTAACTAAAAATTAAAGGAAATAATTGAGAAATGAGAGAAATAATTGAAATTAGAAAATTCTGTGAAAAAATATCGGACATTTAGCACCGCCGGGATTCGAACTCGGGTCTTTTTGAGAGAAATAATTGATAATCGAAAGAGAAATTCAAAATCTGGCGAATAATAGACAAAAGAATAAAAGAATTAAAAAAATTAAAGAACAGGTTATAAAATTTAAAGAGAATAATTGTAGGTATATTGAAAACTGTTGAAAATTATAGATTTATTTATTAATAAAATTAAAATTGTTTGAACTGGTATTTATAAATTTTAACCAATTTAAATGTATTTTTTAAAAAGTAACTGATTTAAAACAAAAAAATATCTAAGTGCCAAACTTCAGGTGTGGACAGAATGAAAGAATGAATGAATCTTGTGGATTATTATTATTGATGACCTAATTGACTAATTTATCAATAATTTATTCCGAGTATTAAAAGCTTTATTTTTACAAATATAATAAAACTATTAATTAAAATTATTGAATTAAATAATCACTGATCGACTACAGGTTCCGATCGAGTGTAGGTACCATTAGCTTATATACACAAATTATTGAGGGTGCTAAATATAAATACCTATTCCGTAAATTACTAAATTATAGAAAATAAATTTCAAATAATTTTCGAGAATAGAACAATCTCAAAATTTTATTTTGCACAAAATAGTAATAAAATTTTGTTTTGTACAAACAGTAACTTCATATCGCTTCATAACAAAATTTTTCAAAATTTATAAATTTGTCAAATACATTTGTTTTTTTTAACTTTTATCGAAAACATTGCTTTGATTTTTACATTAATTTTTAATAAAGTAAAAATCGAGGTAAAAATTTTATTATTTTTTAAAACTCATTTTGCCTTACAATTTAAAAATAATCCTTCCTTTACCCCGACTTTACCCAGAAGAATTTAAATTTAATTAATTTAATTAACCTTAAATTTAACATTTTAACCCTCATTGGGGATAAACGGGTAAAATTTTACCCAGTAAAGGGGAGGATTCTTTCGAGGGTTCTTTGATGTTTTAAGGCGAAATGGATTTTAAATAAGTTTAATAAAATAATAGTCCGGTTATTATTTTATTATTATTCTAATAATGTATTATCATTAATCAATTAATTAATAACTAATACATTAAATTAATAAAATTTAAATTCTTCGGAGCAAAGGGGGTGTGGGTTTCTTTTAAGTTGTGGCGAAGTGGATTTTAATTAATAATTTTTACTTTAATAAAAATTAATAAATAAATCAAAGCAATGTTAACGATAAAAGTACTAAAAAACACATGCATAAATTTGACAAATTTAGGGACTTTTAATGAATCCGATATTAAGTTACTGTATATGGGGCAAAATTCCTGAACTGTCCAGGTCAAAAAATAAAATTTATTCAAACTTTGCTAAAATGTTTCCATTGTTAGTGGAAGTGTAAATACCAAATATTTTCAAATTCCATGAAATAGTTTTTGAGTTACACAGTTTTAAAATTTTGAATTTTTTTAAAATGTAGTTTTTTAAATTTATTATATTTCTAAGTATATTGCATAAAAGTTAACATATATATAGTGATTTTTAAAGCTTTTTTTACAGACTATTCGATGATAATAAATGTTTTTTTGTAAAAAAAACATTTATTATTAAATATTTGGTATTTAAATATTTGGTATTTACACTTCCACTAACAATGGAAACATTTTAGCAAAGTTTGAAAAAATTTTATTTTTTGACCTGGACAGTTCAGGAATTTTGCCCCATACTAAATACGTAAAAAATAAAATTGTGAGATTGTCCTATCATCTAGTTTTCATTACTTTTTATTAGAAAATATTTGAAAATATGTTTAATAAATAAATGTATAATAAACTTATTTCACTGCTTATTCCGTGCAATTCTTAATTTGATTAAACAAATTATTGTCATTTATCAATATTTTATTTAAAAAAAGCTATAATATTAAAAAAAAAATTTTTTGTTATTTCCTTTAAAAATTTTTATGCTTTGTTTACCTAATATCTAAAGAACACATTAATAAAAAATTTATAATTTTTTTTTAAATAATAGGGGAGAGTGGCCATCAATGTACCAGTTTTTTCAATGAACCATTTCAATTTTCTCAGAAACAGTTAAATAAAAATTCTCCTAATTTTAAATATAAATGAAGTTTGCGTAAACACACTACGTCCATAAATTTGAGACGTGTGGATTTATTCTTTACAGAGAAAACTGAAAAAAACTGTTTTTGATGCACTGAAGAAAAAATTTACCTAAAATACAAACACGTTTTTTAATTGAAATAAGGCAATTTAAAAATAAAAGTACTTACGATTTATTTTGTTTTGGGCCTTAACTACAATATTCTAATGAGATAAAGATTTTGAAATATTGGATTAAGTTATAAATAACCATTTTTGTTGCAAATGTCATGTTGATTCAATGTACCGGGGAACAATGAACCACCTGGAATTTCAGTGTATTTTCGATTTCCAGAGTGGTATGCCTGATTATAAAACTAGGCATGCGTACAGCATGTGACAGCGATTGTTATCAGTACTTTTCTCAACATAGCAAAACTAAAATGCCATTTTAGCTAGTTAACTTAAATTTGAGGTATATTTATGTTATACATTATCAATTAAAAAGTGTTAAGTAATAATTTTTTATAGTATTTGATAGAAAATAAGTTTTTTTACAAAGTGAAAATTGCAATATTATTATTGTTGAACATTTTAAGTGTTTTTATAGAGGTGGTTCATTGTGTACCCAGGTTGTTGAAAATGAAAATAGCTTGTTAGTTTAGAAAGATCCTAAATTTTATTATTTAATCAAAATAAATCGTGTATAATATGTGTGCATTACCTAGAGAAGTGTTGTAGTTTTATATTGATGCAAATAAGTGCTTGAAATTGGTGAAGTTGAATAAGTACTATGACCTTGAAAAAAACTCGGTACATTGATGGCCACTCTCCCCTATATAAGAAAATTATTAATCATAAATTTTTAACAGATACAATAATAATTTTTATTTGAACAATTTTTTAAATTATAATTTTTGTTAAGAGTTTTTTTTAGGGCTCCTATGAAAAATAGTTAATTATAAAATGTTTATAAATAAATTATTGAATGATATTTTAAAACAAATGATTATAAAGAGAAAAATATGAGTTAGCCGGTTGAAAAATATTGATTTTTCAGGATTTTGTATAAAAAAAATGTATCAAATTTACGAAAAAGTGTTTTTTTCACGCACGTAAAATAATTTGAGAATTATTTTCATTTTCGATGTTTAATTAATCGAAGTGTAACAGAATTTAAAGGGGTTCTTTGGGTCGCTTATTAAGAATTTGGTGTGAAAAAATAAATTTTCATAATTATTTCTCCAATATATCAGACTCAAAATTGTTGTATTAATCAGAGAAAAATTTATTGTTAGTTTAGGGTTTTTGGCATTCCTTATTACAAACTTGGTATCAAAAATAGGCCATTTTTGATGGCTACGCAATACTTGAATGGTCTTAAATTAAATTTTCAAACTTTTTCATTCTATAAATGTCGGATACAAAAGTTTTGATTTTTTAATCAATCGAAGTAATTTTAGGGTTTCTTGTTACAAATTTGGTGCCAAAAAATATATATTTAAAAAATAATTTATTTAATCATGGGGCGGATTCAAAATTATTGTTTTTTTTTATATATATAAAGGGGCATGTCTAACATTGTTGACTAGCACTAGAGTATAGAGTTCTACCTTATCCCTCATATTTACTTTATTGACATATTATAAAAGTTTTTCAAAATTATAAATAAATTTTTATAATAAATTCATGACAAATATTTTACGACTTTCTAAGACGATTCCCAAAATTTCAAATCGATATCGTTTTTGGGACGTCCAAAAAAAAATAGGGTATTTACCCGAGTATTTACCGATATTTTGAAATATAGCGATAAAATTTTTTGGACGTCTTTAAAGTCTAAACCAAAAATTACATCGACCTGAAATTTTGGCAATCGTCTTAGAAAGTCGTAAAGTGTGTCATGAATCTTTGTTTTATTCATAATTTTGAAAAACATTTATAATGTCAATAAAGTAAATATGAGAGATAAGGTAGAACTCTATACTTTATAGTCAACAATGTTACACATGCCCTTAGAGATTTTCGGAGTTGCTTATTATATAAATTTGATTTTAACTTCGATTGTCAATTATTCAAAAATTTGGAATATTCAAGTCAACCATTTTGAATTAAAAATTTTGATAAATTATGTTTTGAAGCTAAGTTTGTAATAAGCCAAAAAACTTGAATTCCGTCCATCGGTCAGTTTTGGACCCCAAAAAAGTACTGAACTACGTCCAGCGATCACTTAACAAATATTCTTGTTTAAATTTTGGTGTAAACAATTTATTAGGGTCAAATTCAAAATCTATGTTTTCTGACGATTAAGAGCATATTAAGTTTTTCTCAAATATTTGGATTTTAAGAAATTAAAATTTTTTTATTATGATATTTCTACCAGTTTTTGAGAAAATCGATTTTGTAGTTGCTCGTGTAGCGCGTAGCGCGTATAGCGTCGAAGAAAAAAGGCAGAATTGTCACATTCTTTCTTTTTGTAAAAATCACTGTTGCCTGCGGTATCTTTTGATAAAAAACTACTATAGGTGACAAAAGTACCCTCTGCATCTCTTAGAAAAAGAAGGTTCAAAAGAAAAAAGGAACAGACTTTAAAAATTTGATTTTTTAAATCCCTAGAAGAGGGTGCACTGCCCTACAACGAAGAAAACACGCAAGTTGTTTACACCAAAATTTAAACAACAATATTTGTTGTTAAATAATTAATTTAATCTACATTAAGCAAATAATGGGTTATGCCGGGGAGTAAGAATCAAGTTTTATTTTATATAAAAATAAAATTATAGACGTGTATAATTTGAAAGTTATAATAAAATACAAAATTTAAAAGAAAACAAATCCACTCTGTTCAAAAAGCGTTTCTCAATTCATACGTATTTTAACATCTGACATGACTGTACAATTTAATTAATTCCTCAAAATCCTCTGAAATGTTTATTATTCACTTTACGGAAATAAAAACTAGAATATTTAAGCTTTCCTTTAAGATATATTTTTAATAAATCTGAAACAACGTGTTTTGAGATATTCGAAAGGTTAACTTTCAAACTACATTTTGCATACAAATTAAATATATTTCAACAAAATTTTTTTTATTATTGTAAAATTTAGGAATTTTTCTTTTAAAACTGCTACTTACAAAAGTAATTTGGCCTTAGTAGGTCGAAGAAATATTTATTTAAAAATTGTCTCAAATTAGCCGAAATTTGCAATTGTTTCTGAAGAGGGTCGTTTAGAAATAGAACGCCCCATCTCTAAAAAAATCAGGACGGATTTTTTCAATTTTCACCTGGGTGGATTTTGGCTTGCTAAAATTTGTTTTTTAGTGTAGAAAATGTGTGTTTTATAAGTCGTGATACCAAAATTATTAATTTATAGTTGTTTTTTACTAAAAGTTAACTAAATCAATTTACTAAAGCAAATAAACAACAAGCTTTTACCAATAATTAAAATTTTTAAATTAATACAAAAAAAAGAGAGAGATTTTTACTAATTTTAATTAGTGACAAATTATTCATTAATTTAGATTTAGAAAGGGTTGCATAAATTAAACATTTTCTAATTATGGAGTGTTGCGTTGCGTTGTAAGAAATTTTAACTTATTTACAGTTATGTAAAAACTAAACATTTTTATTATATTTTTTTATAATTAAGGAGGTTAGTTGAAAATCACTAATCGTCGGTACAAGTTTGAAATTTTCAGCAAAAATAATTAAAATATTAATGCACATTATTGTCAAACTTGAAATAATTTTACCGTATAGTTTCTGAGATCTTGTCTTCCAAAATTCACTATCTTAATATTTTGCTTTTTTCTAATGGCCGAAGCGAAAAAAATTAGTAACTTGAAATATATCATTTAATAAGTTTTGATGTACAATTAGGTTTTAATTCAAAATTAAAACAAAAATAATTCAATATTCAAGGATCATATTACTCTTGAAAGACCAAAAGATTTACCGTTTAGTTGTTGAGTATTATTTATCCTAAAATTAAAATGTTGCAAAAAAAAATTTTTTATGTTGAAAACACAAAACAAGCGACTAAAAAATTTGAATAAAACGACAAATTTTAAAACGAATTTTTTGGCGTAAAAAGGGAAGTAACACAAAAAACATCTAATAAAATATAAATTTATTTAGTTAAAGTTTCAATAACTGTTACTAAACAAAATATTTTTCAAATAATAGTCATAAACTTAAAATCGAAAATTCTGTATCTGTCATTGAAATCTGCCGTTCTTTTTAAAAAAGGCACTATCTACATTAGTGAGATAGTGTCTTTTTTAAAAAGGACGGCAGAAATCATGGTTAGTTTGTTCGATTTCTAAATTCTCTACACTACGTTTTTTAAAAAATTACTATTTTTCTTAAAAATTTTATTACTTAAATTTTTTAATGTCGGAACACAAGGAATATTGTTTAAAAATATAAAATTTAGTTTTACATAAAACTTTTTATTTCTTATTTAGCATTTTATAAAAAAAAATTTTACCTTGACTATAGTGGGGCGCCTGATTATACCATAATCCGTTTTTTTTAGAAATTACAATATTTCGAAATCCATAGCTCAGAACAGCTATTTCATAGAAGTACCTACATTAATTCGAACTAAATTGTAGATGAATTTTCATGATACAGAATTTTCATTAAATCGAATATTCATATAATTAAATTTTAATTCATTCGTATTTTTATTTATGAAAATAATTATTTGAATGAATTTCATTTTTTCGACTCTTCAGTTAAAAGAACAGCAAATGCAATGAAATCTTATTTTGGTGACATTCAACATGTAAGAAATTTATTTAAAGATAATTCAGAATTAGAGGAATAATAAATTCTTAAAAATTTAAGGTTATGTAATTTTTATTTGATAGATATTCAATTTAATGAATTTGAAGTAAGTAGGATTGATAATTAAAAGAAATTGTAAAGAGTTGAATTTAAACTTGACGTAAATATTATTTGACAGATTGATTAAAATGTCGAACTTTTTTATGGCACAAATTTTAATAAATTTAACTTAAACTTGGCAGAATTTCAATTTAATCGAATATTCATATAGTCGAATTTATAATTGAACGAACTTTTATTTAATAGAATATTTATATAACCGAAATGTCATTTGATCGAATTTCTATATTACCGACATATTAAACTTGCGAATTTTCATTTCATCGACATACCATAGTGGAAACGAGCTCCATTAGTAAGACAAGGATGAACATATCTCTGTCCTTGTCTTACTAATGGAGCTCGTTTCCACTATGATATGTCGATTAAATGAAAATTTGCAAGTTTAATATGTCGGTAATATAGAAATTCGATCAAATGATATTTCGGTTATATAAATATTCTATTAAATAAAAGTTCGTTCAATTATAAATTCGACTATATGAATATTCGATTAAATGGAAATTCTGTCAAGTTTAAGTTAAATTTATTAAAATTTGTGCCATAAAAAAGTTCGACATTTTAATCAATCTGTCAAATAATAGTTACGTCAAGTTTAAATTCAGCTCTTTAGAATTTCTTTTAATTATCAATCCTACTTACTTCAAATTCATTAAATTGAATATCTATCAAATAAAAATTACATAACCTTAAATTTTTAAGAATTTATTATTCCTCTAATTCTGAATTATCTTTAAATAAATTTCTTACATGTTGAATGTCACCAAAATAAGATTTCATTGCATTTGCTGTTCTTTTAACTGAAGAGTCGAAAAAATGAAATTCATTCAAATAATTATTTTCATAAATAAAAATACGAATGAATTAAAATTTAATTATATGAATATTCGATTTAATGAAAATTCTGTATCATGAAAATTCATCTACAATTTAGTTCGAATTAATGTAGGTACTTCTATGAAATAGCTGTTCTGAGCTATGGATTTCGAAATATTGTAATTTCTAAAAAAAACGGATTATGGTATAATCATGCGCCCCACTACAGCTCATTCAAACTATTGTTAATATTTTTCACAAATTTAAAAGTTTCGCCAGAAGCAATTAACAATAATTTGTAATAAATTTTTGAAGAAAAATAGCATTGTTAAATTACCAAATAAAAATTCATGACAGTCGAAATGTTGGCATTTTCTATAATTTCTATGTTTTTTATTTCCTTGGATCAAGAAGTCATGGACCAAAGAAAATATTTTATTTTCTTTCAGAAAATGTGTGCCGCAAAAATTTAAATAATAAATAAGTAAACAATTAACCTTTTATTTTTTAATAAAACACTTACTGTAACTTTACTCCGAATTACATGTTATTTTGTCAAGTAGAACTTGAAATAGATTGATTGAAATTTTTCGAGACTCCGAGACCGAGACCTGAAATTTTAATATTCTGCTTTAGCAGAAAGTTTGTAATAGACCTTTTCATTTTAGTTCTTTTGTCTTTTTCTAGCTCATGTAATGGCACATGCATTAGAAGAAGACAGAAAAGTTGAATGAAAAGGTCTATAATAATTATTCTTATATTTATTAAATAATTGAACGAGTTAACTTTAAAAAAAGAATTCTTTAATTTTTCAAAGTATCAGTAATGGTCTAGATTTATGCAAATAAATTACATGATCATTAAAAAGTATTGCAGTATAATGTTGCATCAGTAATAATAATCATGTTCTAGTAACTTTCATAATACTCTTAGATAATTTATATGATGCTGTGTGGGTCGTTTTCCACATTGTTCTAGGGAAGTCTATATTAACATCATAATCTTTAAAAAGATTAAATGTATTTATAACAATTAATTATCAAAATGCGGAATCTAAATTCTCACGAAGTGTTACATTTTTTAACCACAGGTCAAAAAGGTGAGGATATAATGAGAGGGAGGAAAGTTTAACATCATGAAAATTATAAATAATTGGCTATCCTGATTTAATATTTGCAATGAAAACAATTTTTTGAAACAAGTCAAAAACAGCCATCAGGCCTGTAGTCAAAAGCGTGAGCATACAAGAAACACAAGTTCCCCTACTCCCACTTAAAATCAGATGATTTGAGATTCACACCTGCTCTTCTCAGAAAATACGTTATAGGAATTTACCTGAGTGGCATAACATAATTTGTTAACACAAATTATAAATTACAAATTAATTAAAGAAATAAGATTGGAGAGAAAATACAGTTTTTTTGTTTGTTAATGAAAACAGGAAAAATAGTGTCCACTTAATAATTATATAAAATAAAATAGAGGGTATGTTTAAAATTATTGAAGAGGTGCTGAATCGTCAAGGTACGGTCCTATCTTATAGTTACAGCTTTTCGTGTATGTGGAGGGAGCAAGGAGGGGCAACCCCTTGCCGGCGCCACTCGCTGCAGTGAACAGTGGTATTCGTTGGTTCCCGGGTGATTATTGTAACCCGAAGAACCTCGAAATCTCGTGATCTGTTCGTTCTCACTTTATTTCTCTCATCTGCACAAGCCGATGCGGGTTTCAATTCGATTTTGACAGCGTGACATATGAAAGCAGTTTTCCAAAGCTTACGCGATTTTCCATGTCAACGACACGCGCACTACTGCCAAGGCCAGCGTGTTACGCCCCGCGCACATTATTTGTCACCCTGAAGAATCCCCTTGGTGCTCCTCGGGAGTGCCAGGGTCCGTGCTGAGCTCAGGAAAATCACAACTTACCGAAACTCATCAAAACAGGCTCTCAAAATCAGAATCTTTAACGCTCCCAAGCAACCTGAACACAACCACGCCATCGCTTGTGCCAGCCTGAGATGAGATGAGTGACCATGGCTGCATACACTTGAATAATTTCAAGGCAGCCAAGGGTATACAACCCTACAAAGTGATCCACTCTTTTTTCGTCACCAGCACATCCAACGAGGCACGCATCAGGAAGGTGGGACATTTTTTTCACTCAAGACAAATGCCGGTTGCTTCATTCCTTTATTTTTTTCTTACCTTTCCCTATACTATAGTATTGCTACTCTTTTAAGTTGTTGCTCCAACTAAGCCTCTAGATTCTCGGGGAATACTCTCCTATCATTTTCGAGGGTGTCAATTGTTGTTTTATGTTTATTTGGAACTGTCAAATTTTTCTCGTCACTAGAATGACAACCTAACACATGGACACCCCCGTATTAACGTGCACGTTTTCCCAGCGCAACGTGCACGTCACACACGAACTTCGGTTCATTCACGTTTTCATCAGGGACGAAGTATTGATTTTCAGACCCGAGTTAGATAAAGTGTTGTAATAAATTGTAAATTGATGCATGTGATATTTTTCATTTTTCTTGTAAAAATAATCAAAGCAGATTTTTTTTGAAAAATCAACAGATTTTATGTTAAGCTGCACACCGCTGATTTATTTGGCAAAAGTCCTGCCAATTCTGAAAATAACATTCTCTTTGTTGCAAAATTATTCTCAAATAAAATCTTTTAAAATGTAAATCGTTCTCTTTATTTTTGGAAATCATTTGATCACAACAAAAACTGCTTTTTCTAAATCTTGACCTCTTGACTTAATTTCCTACTTGTTTGAAAATTGAAATAAATGGTATATTGATAAAAAACCTTTTGTTTTTGCACACGTGCAGATTTAAGTACTTGAACAGATAAATCTCGAATAACGGGTTTTTAGATTGTAATCCTGGTACCGTTGATCGCGGCACGTTACTGAAACTGAACATGTATCATATGTAACAAAGTTTTCAGAATTGACGTAAAATTGCAATTTTAAATAATATATTAAGTTCAGAAAAATAGTATATGGCATTAATAGTCCCTTAACTTAAAATAAAGTTTAAAGATTAGGTAACAGTAGTACCATAAAAAATTTCTCAAAAGAGTGATGATGAACAAACATCTGCAAATTCCACTACCGTAATTATGATTAAAGGCACCCTCAATCTTACAATATGCATTTTTTTTATCTATTTTCCTTATGAAATTTAAAATATTTCCTTAAATTTGTTATTTTCAAAAATCAACATTTTATTTATTTCAAACACTGAATCTTACACAACTTTTATGTAAAAACTTTCTCGAATCGTGAAGAGACACGTGGATTTCAAAAATAATTACATAAATTGATTTTTTCAAGCATACATACATTTATCATAAACAATAATAATATTGCATAATTCATTTTTCAGAATTTCATCCTTTCAGTTTTGTAAACTGAATTAAGTATCAGTAGATAAAAGTAACTGATAAAAGTTTTATTAAATAGAAATAATTCAAAAATTACAAAAGAAATCAAGAATGTTGCAAGGAGAAAATTAACACGACCTTAGAAATACTTTTCCAGGCAGCATACAATTGCGACACTTAGCCAATTTTTTTCAGAAACAAAAAACGTAATTAAAAATATGACCATGTACCCATAATTTAACTTTCATGCAGATTCTAAAACTAATTTGACATTTTAGAAATATGTATTATTTGGGCTTCAGTTTCTAAACAAAATATTGAAAATTGTGTACTTTTTTTTGTTCATAGTTTTCAATATTTTGTTCAGAAACTAAAGCCCAAATAATACATATTTCTAAAATGTCAAATTAGGTTTAGAATGTGCATGAAAGTTAAATTATGGGTACATGGTCATATTTTTAATTACATTTTTTGTTTCTGAAAAAAATTGGCTAAGTGTCGCAATTGTACACTGTCTAGAAAAGTATTTTTAAGGTTATGTTAATTCTCTCCTTGCAACATCCTTAATTCCAAAGATTCAAAATAATTTTATAAATTTGCCCCATTATGATTTTTGTAGTTTTATATTATAAATCATTTCTTAATTTTTTAATTCAGAATATTTACATATAATGGAGAAATGTCTAATGTGTAATTATTTGATTTTTACAGGCTGTAAGTTGTCTTTGCCATATATGTAAAACATACAAGGATCGATTGCACTCGTGTTTGCACTGCATTTTCTTTGGATGCTATGTTAAAGGGCATATTCAGGATCATGCCAAAACGAAAAAACACTTTTTAGGTAATTCATGGTTTTTATCTTTTTATATTTTCTTAAAATTCATCAACATAAAGACAGATTTAAATCGAGAAATTTTAAAGTTTAAAAAAAACTGACCAAGTTTACAAAATTTCTATGATAATTAAGTTTTTAGATTTTTTGAAAATGTGACTCGTAATTATAGAAATGAATTTACAACGAAATTTAGAAAAATATGTATTTAAATCGGTATTGAAAATAATGTTCAATTTATCATTATTTCCTTCATCTGTAATATGATCAGAAACAAAATAATTTCGAATCAAATTACGGATCAAGCGAAATAACGAAAAATTAAAAATTAATCTTGAATTTTTATTACCAAACGACTGTCATTTTCCTTATACTAAAAAACATTCAGATTAAACTTTTTTTTATTAAAGTATAATTTTTCTAATTATTTACTGTGTTTTTAAAAAGTTAGTGTGAACTAAAAACATTATAATTTTGAGATAAATATTGATAAGCGATCTATTCTAAGAAAAATTACGTTTTTTAGATTTTTGTTGATCAAAAAACATTGCAAACTTGATCGTCATGGAATTTCTTTAAGAAAATTTTGCGAAACAATCGGATAAAGTCATTTAAAAAGAACTATTTGTACATTATTTTACAATTTGTAACCAAAAATTGAAATTTTAATGTGATTATCTTCAGCAAAAATATTTAAAAAATTATTTTTAACAAAATGTATACATTAGCAGTTGCAGTTTAATGAAAATTAAAAAAAAATGTTTGCATTTAGAATCACTTTTTTCGACTATCCGTCCAACTTCTTTTTAAGGGGAGGCACCACCCTTTGTTTTGACAACCTTAAATTTTTATGATCTTAGTAAGCTACATTTTTTTCTTACATTAATTGTGTCCCAAAAACATACAAGGAGGTCAAAAATATAAAATCTAAACTTTTAACCAGAATAGAATTTAAAGTATTAAAAAATTAAAAATTTTTTAAAATTGAATTTCTCTTTCAATTTTAAGTATTTTTGATCGCGAATGTTTTTACACGCTTTTCTAATGAATATTTTGAATCTCTCACATGGATTTTCCAAAATCTCAATTTTCAAAAAAGAAATTTTTTTGAAAAAATCTTAAATGGTCAAGTAATTAATTTTTTTATTTTTGATGATAAGTACAATTTTAAATGTAAAATTATAAAAAAAAAAAAATTGGCAACTCTTAAAAATGTGTTGATATTTCATGGGTTTCTCTCCTTAAATATTCAACTTTTTTTATAATTTTAATTATTTTTCAATGACAATTTTTTAATACGCTTTTTAATGATTCTTTCGAACCTCTTGCCTGGAGTCTATAAAATTTTTATTTTTTCAAGAAATAAAAATTGTAGAATTAGGAAAAATTAAGATATTTCTTTTTTGGTCAATCTGCATGTTTTTAGGACCCAAAAGATCTAAGAAAAAAAATATATCTTACTAAGATCATTGAAATTTAAGGGAGTAAAAACAAGGGGTGGTGCCCCCCCCCCCCCCTTAAGTGATTATCAAGAATTATTAAAAGCGTTTCTCAATAATTTCTCAATTTCTTTATTAAAAAAGCACCGATAAAAAAAAGAGCAACAACCAAATGAAAGTAATAAAAAACAGCAATTAAAATATCCATTAACGTATTTATCTGTTTTATTTCAGAAGGAATTAACGATCAACAAGGATTTCTCCTTTTATTCTTTTTTTCATTCCAAATTTAAATAATTGGTTTTAATAATTTAAACTCATTAAAATTTAAATAATTTACAAATATTTTTTATTCCAAATTTTCATTTATTTAATTTAGACTTTGACTATTTTTTATATATTTTGTATTATTTTTTGACAATACCATATATTTTTTAATCTTAATTATTTTCTTATATTTTTTTACTTTTTCTACAAATTTATTCTGTCTTTTTTCTACATTTTTTCTTTCATTTTCCTTTTTATTTCTAATATGCTTTTTTTAATTTATTTATTTTTTAATAATTTTTTAAAAAAACTTTTTGTAAATCTCGTAAATCTCTTAAGGTGTTTCTCTCCATTGACATAACCTCAAACTAGAAAATAGTTTTTTTGACAAAAAATTTTTTTTATTAAAATTGTTTATATTTTTTATATTATACAATTAAAATTGGATTTTTATAAATTTTTTAAGAAAAAACCATTATTTAACAAAATCCAATAATTAAAATTGTAGAGAATGTTTCAACGATCAAAATGAGCTTTTATTTGTTAAAATTGAATAAAAATTATAATTGTTCACTAGATTTAAAGAAAAAACACAAAATGTTAGTTACCTACTTATCAATAAATTGATAAAAAATTGTGGCCCTATCTAATTTTTTCTGAAAAATGTGCAACTGGATCTTTTAAAACTTGGTAAAATCAATTTTAATAATATTTTTATTTGGTGTGAAAACCACTTTGAAGTTTCTTCGTAATTTTATTTAATCACTCATAAATTTTAAAGATCTTTTAAGATACCTAGTTTTTTCATTTCTTATCTCTAAACATTTTTAATGTTTAAATTTTTTGGACCCTTAAAATATTTTTAGATTTTTTTAATATAAATTCTTTCTTTTTTTTTATATCTACTTTTTCTCTTTTCAATATGTATAATTATTTTTATTCGAATTTTTAAAATTCCATTTTTAAACAAAAGTTTTTTTTTAATTTACATCTCTTTCTTGTGTTAGTCTACAATTTAGCAAAAATGATCCTGTGTCTAAAAAATCAGTTTGATACATTTTTTTCTGTTTTTTAGTACAATTTAAAGAAAAATTTTCAAGTTGTATTCCAGAAATTAACTTATGCGATATGGGCTCTGATAAAAAAAAAAGAGTAACAATTTTTAGAGTCGTTTCTTAATGGCAATTATGTGTACTTTTTCCGATTTTGAAAAACGTATTACGTTTCCGCTTCCCTTAAATTCATTTATACCATCCGGTTTATTCTTAACTGCAGCAGATTTATTAAAATTTATTTTTCCATTGATTTTGTTAACTAAATTCTAAAGAATTTTCTGTTAATTTCAGCTGTGGATTTGTGTTATGGGAATATTTTATGCTTCCAATGTGGAGATTACGTTTACGATAGAGAATTATTAGCTGTAGCAAAATCACAATGGAGCGAATCGGCAAAGTCATTATGCATAGGAGAGTTTTATCGAGCGTGGGAACCAACTCAGAGCGAAACGGAATTGTTAAGAAAACATCCACGCAGAAGACGAGTAGTCGAAAATTCATCTATAGGTAATAAATTTAAAATTTTGTTTGTAAAATTCTATTTTTAACTAAATAACATAATTATGATATTAATCTTTTAATTGCAGGTTTAAGAGGACTAATAAATTTAGGGAGCACGTGTTTCATGAACTGCATAGTTCAGGCATTGATCCACACTCCACTTTTACGAGATTATTTTCTTTCTGATCGACATCACTGCCCCCAACCAGCTCGCTGTTTAGTCTGCGAAGTGGCCCAACTCTTTCAGGAATTTTACTCAGGAAACAAAGCTCCATTGACACTTCACAAACTTCTTCATTTAATTTGGACACACGCTAGACATTTAGCTGGATATGAGCAGCAAGATGCTCACGAGTTTTTTATTGCTACACTTGACGTTCTCCATAGACACTGCGAAGCAGCTCCAATTCTCGTCAAAGATAATCCACATCACTGCAACTGTATTATAGATCAAATTTTCACTGGAGGATTACAGAGCGATGTCGTTTGTCAAGCCTGCAAGTATGATCAGTTTGTAATCTTATTCCCTTAACAATTTTCCCACTTTTTTTACCATTTGCTAACTTTTATTATATTTTAGCTACTTTTTTTAATCTAATGCTATTAAAAGTTACTTTTAAGAAGAGGAAATCAAAATTTGTCTTTTTTTTTATTACGTATATTATTTGTTTATTTATTTATTAAGGAGGTTCGTAAAGAGAATTAACATTACCATTTTCATCAAATTTGGTTCACTGATAGACAAAGGTTTTATAATGATGCAGTTAAAATTTTGAGACTTCAATGTACTTGTGAAAAAAGTTATAAGCGTTTTTGTTTTATAATATTTTTGGCATTGAGTCTTATGGGAAATCAGTAGTTATTCATATATATTTATTTGCCACAAAGTATTTAGCATTACCAAATTAATGAAACTTTTTTTAATACATCACAGATGTATAAGGATTAAATATCTGATGAAAAAAGTGTCATTATGTACCTGTGAGAGTTGCAATAAATTAATTTGTACAAATATTTTACGTTTTACACGATACAGTTTAGAGGTTCTGACATTTTAAAATGATGATTTTGATCACACATGAAAAACAGTCATATTCAAAAAGTAAATAATGTAAATAAAGTTAATAAATACAATTGTTTAATTATATATTCGTAAAATTAAATTTAAACCTAACCTCAAAATAATGGTCTCTGTTTTGACTAGTACCGTCATACCATAGAACCTCCTTAAATAAATAAATAACAGTTCCGCAAATTTTCAACAAATTACAATGAAATTTACTTTGAGAAAAGGGTGATTCTACTGACTTTCGTATGAGAGATGTTGCTGGCATATCTCAAAAATAAATTAATTTTATATATATAAATCATTATTAAACACTGTAGAATTCATTTTTATAAAGATTTTGTTAAATATTGTATTATTTATTCAAAAATTGTAATTAAAGACGACAGAGTAAGGTTAAAATGGCGTTTTTAGTCCATATTTCAAACTTTTGATAATGAATAAATGTAGGCTTAAATAAAATTTTGTTTAAAAGGAATGGTAATATATATTCTAAAGATTTGTTTTTGATAATTTATTTTGTGTATAAAGCCTAATTATAATAAGAAAAATCAATTTTAAATTGATCTAAAAACTGTCAATTTTCGTCATATTTAACAGCATATTTTTTATAAAAATATTTAATAGAAAACTTGGATACTTACGTAAATTGAAAATCCATACATTGTCTTTCCTTATCCACGAAGAATGACTTCAAAAAATTATTTTAATTATTATAAAATTTAATTTCAAAATTGTAAATTCATAAAAAAGTACCACATTTTTACACATCACATCTTTTTTCTGGGAGCTTTTAAAAGATTCAAACTTTACACATATTTAAGTTTGTACAAAATATACACTATATTCAAAATTTATGAAGGTACTTTGCTTCATTTCTGAAATATTTAAGTTTGAAATTTATTGTAAAAGAGGTTAAATTTAAACAAATTTTGTAAATCTCTGAAGTTTGTTGATTTGGAAATAATCGATTTAAAATCGATTTTATTTAAATTTAAATTTATAATTAACATTAATTAGCAGGTTAGTTAAAAAATAAATATAATTTTTTCCTATCATAATAATTACATAGAAATATTTATTTAATATATTATGTATAAAGAAATCCATAAGATATAAAAAAAATGGAAAAATATTTCACTAGTGATCTTAAATTTTATTAAAAATGAATTCTATCGTGTTTAATAATGATTATTAAATAAATTTATTTTTGAGATATGTCAGCAACACCTCTCAGACGAAAGTCAGTGGCATCACCCAAAAGGGCATGTTATTAATCACATAAACTATGTTCATATGTATAATTTTTATTAGGTTTTTGTTAATTATTCAACTTAAGAATATATGACGCGATATGAAGAAAGGGACATAAGAAGAAAAAAATTCTATATTATGTTTAGTGACAATTTTACTTCGATTAAAAGTTCCTTTTTAATTATTTCAGGGTTGCCACAGGTCAGGGAAAAGTCAGGGAAAAGTAAGGAATTTTCATAAAAAATACTGGAAAAATGCAAAGAATCTCTAAAAAAGATGAAAAATTATATTTTTCTGAAATTTACTAAACAAATTTTTGGAAGTCATATTTTAAACATACTAAAAATAGATAATGTTTGCAATCTAAAAAATAATTATATTTCACAATTTATCAATTTCTTTAATTTTTAACAATTCTTTTCTATGATGATTCCGACTAAAATTTTTAACATTTACATTACTTTTCAATTATTAACTTTAATTTTCAATTATTTTAATTATTTTTCAATTTCTTCGTTAAGTCTTAAATTTACTTTACGAAAATTTCAATTATCTTTTTTTTAAATTTACCATTATTTTCATCATAATGCAATTATTTTCTTTCACAGCACTTCAAATATATTTTATATTTTTTTCAATTATTTTTTTTAAATTAAAATTATTTTCTTCGTTTTCAAATTATGTATATCATCTTTAAATTATTAGTCTCAATTTTTAATTATTTTCATTTTACTTTAATTAATTTTTTAAATTTGAATTACCTCAACTTTGAATTGCTTTCTTCAATTTTTAATAATTATTCAAGGATTTTATTTTGCAAGTATTTATTCAAATTTTTCAACATTTTTATTATTTTTCGATTAATTTTCTAAAATTTCAGTTGCCTATTGATTCTAATTTTGAGATCATTTTTCAATTATTTTTTGTTTTTTAAATGATTTTTGTAATTTTTTCAATTATTTCTCTCAAACTTTAATTACTTTTAAATGATTTTTCATTCATTTTCTTCTTATGCAATATTATTTTCTTCAACTTTTAATTAATTTTATTCAGTTCCAATTATTTTCCCATTTTATCGGTAGTGAAAACATTTTCTCCAAATTTTCGAATTTTTTTTTTTTTTCATTTATCATAATTTCTAAAATTATTTTCTTCTATTTCATAGATATTTTGTAATTTTTTCAATTATTTTTGTCAAATTTAGATTATGATATTTAATTTTCTATTATTAATATATTTTTCAATTATTTTCCCAAACATTTAATTTTTTTCAATTAATCTCTAACATTTCCAATTATTTTCCCCAATTTTTAATTATTCTCATTTCTTCAAATAATTTATAATTATCAAGTATTTTTCTCAACTTTCAATTAGTTTCTTTAATTTGAGAATATTTCTGTGATTTTTAAATAATTTTCCCCAATTTTTAAGTGTTTTCATTATTTTTCAATGAATTTGCAAAATTTGTAATTATTTTAATTTTTCCCAGTATTTAAAGTCCAACTACATATTTTCAAATTTCAAATATGAAATTTTTTAAATTTCAATTCTATTATCTTCAATTTCTTTTTCCAATTCTAAAATGTTATACATAAATAAAACTTGTTTCACTTATATTTAAATATTATATTAAAAATATTTATAATTCATATTTAAACTCATAAACTAATCGTGCGCTAGTGCGCGTTGTATAATCTAATTTTATAGTAAATATATGAAAAATTGGTTTTAAAAACTCAATAAAGGTCAGGGAAAAAGAAAAAAATTGGTCTGGAAATCAGGGAAAAGTCAGGGAAAATTATAATAAAATATTTTTGGCAACCCTGTATTTAAAATCGAAACCAGTTTTATTGAATACATTGGGTGGAATAAGCACTTAAAACATCAATGGTTGTTGCAGAGAGTTGATCCTTATTGTGTATTTCCATTCCAAAAATCACAAACATAACCTAAAATTTCCTCCTTAGGTTCCTTTATTCATATCGCGTCACATATAATAAAAGTGTGCAAATCAGGAATTTTTTGTCTCGAATCGAATTAAATATAATTCGAAGTCGAATCTATTTCCAATTAATTTGCATGATTAGAAAGCGATTTGAACCTAATAAAATATTATCAATTGTAGCTCGGACAACATTGCTTTGAAATTTTCAAATAGTTTGATTTCAAACATTTTGAATTCAAATTTTAATCAAATCAAGTTCGAGCTATTCATGCATCTCTAAAAATTAAACACAGAAAAAAGAATCTAAAGATTCTGGGCAGTAAAAAGGTCACAAATAATTTTAAATTTTATTATCTTTCGGTCATTGCATTTTGATTAAATTCTAAACTTCAATTAATGTCCTATATATCCTGAAAGGTTGGGGTTTGGCAGAAATATGTAATTTTATGTAAAATTTTTTAAAGAGGCATAAAAATTGTAATTTAAATCTATTAAGTATCATAGTTTTTTTTTTCGAAAAATTGAAATTTTACAGAAAAAAAATCTTCTTAAACAGTTACAATATTTTACAGTTTCAGATTATTTTTTTTGCACAAAATGTTTATTTTTATGTTTAAATTTCTTCAAATATTTAAAAGTAGAAATAAATAGAATGACAATTTTTTTATTGTCTTTAAAAAGAAGAATTATATAAAAAGGCTCGGTCTATTTGCTTGGAAGTTTTTAATCTTATAAAAATGTTTAAGTTTATACAAAGATTTTAATGAAAGTAAAAAAAAATTATGATTGAAATTGATTATTATGGTATTTTTTTTCGAAAAATTAAAAATAACATTTTTATTGATTTATTATTATTTTCCAGTGGAGTGTCAACTACAATAGATCCTTTTTGGGATATATCTTTGGACTTGGGCCCAACAGCAGGAAGTTCAATAACAGACAGTTCTGATGCTCCGACGTCTCTGGTAGATTGCTTGGAGCGATTCACTCGAGCTGAACATCTGGGATCTACAGCTAAGATCAAGTGTAACAATTGTCAGACATATCAAGAAAGTACGAAGCAACTAACAATGAAACAGTTGCCGATAGTAGCTAGTTTCCATTTAAAAAGATTCGAGCACTCTAGCATCCAGGATAAAAAGATTTCTACTTTCATTTCATTTCCGGAACAACTAGACATGACTCCATTTACATCCCATCGTCGAAATGGCAATAATAATAGTGCACTTGAAAATTTGCCTAAAAATGGAGAGGACACTGCCTTCACTGATAATAGATATTCGTTGTTTGCAGTAATAAATCACGAAGGATCTCTTGAAACTGGTCATTACACTGCTTTTATTCGCCAACAAAGAGACCAGTGGTTTAAATGTGATGATCATCTAATAACGAGGGCGCGACTTAAGGAAGTTCTCACCAGTGAAGGGTAAGACGAGTACAATTTTTAATTCATTTTAATAATTTTTTAATAATATTCTCATTCAATTAGTCAAGTGAAATATGTGAGTTAAACCATTAATTGACTTTCGTCTGTGGCCATATTTTTAAAAAAAGATGTTTTAGAGTATGTAAAACTTAAAAAAAAAATTTTATTTAGCAACCATGATATTATGGTGTAAACTTTATCTTTCAAGCTTATAATTTTTTTAGGGAACTCTTAACAATTTGGGGTTTTGAATATATAATTATCATGGTGGTTACTTGACCGGAAAACCGGGAAATTTGTTACTAAACCGGGAATTTCTTCGTGGATCTAAAAGTTCTGAGAAATTTTATCGAAAATCAATTTTTTTCATATATCACAAATCTATAATAATAATCCTCAAGTTTTTTCATTCCTTCATTCATTTTTTGTCTGCTTACACCTAAAGTTTGGCACATAGATATTTTTTGTTTTAAATCAGATACTTTTTAAAAAATGCATTTAAATTGATTAAAATTAAAAATTATAAATATCAGTTCAAATAATTTTAATTTCATGAATACATAAATCTATAATTTTTTCTACAATTTTGAACAGTTTTCAATATACAATTATTCTCTTTAAATTTTATAATTATAAATCATTATATTATTTATAATTTAATTCTTTTAAATTTTTTTGTTCTGTTCTCGATTATTCTTGACACTTTTCGAATTTTTCTTTCGATTGTCAACTATTTTCCTCATTTCTCAATTATTTTAGTCATTTTATAATTTTCCAACTATTTTCTTAAAATTTCAATTTATTTCTTTAATCTTCAATTTATTTTTTTAATTTTTAATTATTTTCTTCAATTCTCAATTATTTTATTCAATATTCAATAAATAATTCTCGCATTTTCTGAATTATCAATTATTTTCTTGAAATTTCAATACAATTCTTCAATTTCCTTTTGATTTCTTCAATTTTCATTTATTTTCTACAATTATTTTCATAATTTTCAGCAGTTTTCAATTGACAATTTATTATTCTCCTTCAATTTTATGATTATTCATTAATTTAAATTTTTTTGTTTAAATGCCGATTATTCTTACCATTTTTTGATTTTTTTTTCAATTGTTTATTTATTTTTTTTTAATAATTAATTAAATGTTCTTGAAATTTTCATGTAATTCTTTAATTTCCAATTTATTTCTTCAATTATTAATTACCTACTTTATTCAATTCACAAATATTTTCTTTAATTGTCAGTTATTTTTATTGATTTTCAATCAATTCTTCAATATTGAATAATTCTCCGATTTTTTAAATTATTTTTTTCACACATAAAAAAAGTTTTGAAATTTCAATTCAATTATTCAATTCTAGAACTTGAATGTTCTAGAACTAGAATGATCTTCAATTCTCAGTTATTTAATTTTAAATACAATTGTCCAATTCTTTTCTTTAATTTTTAATTCTTTTCTTCCCTTTTTATTTCCATTCTTCAGTTTTCAATTGTTTTCTTCTATATTCATTAATTTTCTATTTCTTTCAATTTTTAAGTATTTAATTCCATTCTTCAATTTTCAATTCTTTTTTTCAATTTTAATTAATTTTTTCGATTTTCAATCCAGTTGTGAAATGTGCAATTATTTCCAACAATTATTCCTATAGGTAATTTTCTTAATTTTTCAATTTGCAATTATTTTCTTTAAATTTAATATTTCTTGTTTAATTTTTTCAATTATTTTTTAGTTGTCTATTAATCTAGTCATTTTTTGAATTTTGTTTTCAATTGACAATTATTTTCGTCACTTTTGTAATTTTTTTTTAAATTATAAATTATTTTTTCAAATTTTAATTTAATTTATTTAATTTAATTCTTAAATTTTTAATTCATTCCCTCTTCAAGCCTAAAGTTATATTTTAAATATAAAGAAAAATTTCGCAAAATTGAAATTACTGTTTTAATTGTTCGAAAATTTGTGATCGGGAAATCCTAAAAATTGAACGAGAAAAACCGGGAAATGACCGGGATTTCAAAATTTCGAATATTCACTTTATCGAAACTATTTAATTTTTTTAATTATAATTTCTTATTTTTTCAAAAATGTATACATTGTTTTGTTGTTTTTCGTAATTAATTTATTTTTCTCGTTTTTAAAAGATTGTTTTCTTCTTTGTTTTCGATATTTTTTAAATTTTGGTTTTTTTATTTTAGATTTTTCTCTAATTTTCTACTTTTTACGCAACTTATTTAAATTATTTTACATAATTTTTTTTCTTTTTAACATTCAACTAAATAATTTTATTTTTAACATTTAGATCAGTTCAAAAATACATTTGAATAAAAATAACAATTTTCTATTTACAATTTAGATTTAAACTAAATTGTTTCTACTTAACAGAAAATTGTTAAAAATAAAATTATTTACTCTTCTACCAAAAAGACTCAACATGTATTTATAAATAAAAATATATGCATCTCAACTAAAATTAATATTCGAGAATTTTTAATAATTTCATTACATTTAATCCCAATTAATGTTATTAATTAATTATGAGTTCCCAAAAAAAAGTTCTAATCTTCAATAAAAGTTTGGATAAGCAAAAATTTTCCAAATTATATTATTATTTTAAAATGTTTTGATTTCTATTGTGAGATAATTTTTAATATAACTTGTTTAGGAATGTGCTAAGTTTTAGATTATGAAATAGCGTCATGAACCTCTTACTTTTGATTAATAATAGCACTAAAAGAAAGAAAATTTATACCATAATAATATGCTGGTTACTGAACTCAGAAAATTTGTAAATTTAACATATTTTAAAACTTCTTGTTTTTAAATGTGTCCTCAAAAACCCTCAGACGAAAGTCAGCTAATTTATATTCAAAACCTCTTAAGCAACATACAAATATCTTTTATTTTTAATAATATAGTTAATATAAAGGTGCAATTTTTCTGAATTTATCGTATTATTTATTTATATTTCAGATATCTGCTTTTCTATCACAAGCAAATATTAGAATACGGACGAAATAGTAAGTCCTAAGTCTGATGTAACTAATTTATTATGTACTTGAATTTTTTCGGTGTTCGATTTTTGAAGCCAGGGCCTCGTTTGTAAAATCTTAAGCGCGAAGTTTCGATGGCCATCGAAGGCAGTCTAGCCAAAGAATGCCGATATCAAAGATATGTAATTGTGTGACTAAGTGTGATTGTATAAAAATCGAGTGATTGTAAATTAGTCTTTAAAATCAAGGGTAGTCAGAACTTATTAAAAAAAAAAACGCTATATTAGCGTAGATTTTTTGTTGTTGTTTTTTTTTGTTTTTCAAGGAAAAGGGGACAAACAAAGAGTGGATCAATTTTGTAATGTAACACTGAATTATTTAATATTTATGTTCGTATTTTTTATTTGAAATTAAATGAAGAAGAGACGTTGAACTTTTGTTTAACGGACGACATCGTCCTCGATCGTTTCCTATCTATATGTTGTAAGTAATTTTAAGATTAGCTCAATTTTTTAAACTGACCGATTGTGAATTTTGTAAATTGTCGACTGGTATAGTATTCCTGCCTTTACAATTGTACACATGCAAAACTAAAAAATGGAACATGCAATTCCATTTGAATATTTTTTTTCTTCGTGAAAATACATAATTTATTTTGTCAATGAATCATTGATTTAGGTGAGTTTTTATACTAAAAATTCCGTAATTAATTAAAGACAATATTAATTGTAAATTAATATTTACGTATATATTTATATATAATTAAATCGCCTGTTCCATCATTTGGTTTAACGTGAGATGCAAGTTTGGAAAACTTCACTGATATCTTGAAATCTTTATTTTTCTTCTTAATGAAAATTGTGTATAATTATTAAAATCTTGATTTTTATTTTGGTTGATTGATTGAAGAATAGTAATGAAAATCGTGACAAATAATCGACGTTGCACAAATTGTAGCTAGAAAATCAATTGTTAAACAGTATCGCAGTAAGAGTGCCAAACTCATGTCTATAATAATAATCTATGCAGGAATATTCTCCTGTAGCTAATTTAGTTTTTTTTAAAATTGACTCCATTTAAGCGGAAGCGAATTTTGAAGCTGTGTTCACAAGGAACCTTAGGTATATATAAATATATTTGACAAAGTGATAAAATTGTTTTACCATAAATATAATCGAGTTGAAGGATGAACAATAAATTTCAAGATTCTCGCTTCAGCCAAGAAAATAACAGCGATTTTGCAAGTTTTGCTGATGATTATCGACTACACGTATATTTACATATATGTACATATATTTTTTCTGAGGAGAACAGAAGAAAGGAACTGTATCGTGTTTACGTGGTTATTGTTAGAATTATTATGAACTGTAATACTGTTATAAAGAAAACCAATAATTCTACAGAAATGTACAAAATGAACAGTCTACAATTTCATATGTTCATTAATTTATTCCAGGTATTGCTACGCTCTTCTGTATACGAAGTCGATTCCAAAGGACCGATAAAACGGGTAGAACAATGACGATTGTAATATTTTATAAAAAGGCTGACAAAAATATACCTACGTAAATAAAAAAAATTTATTTAATCGAATCTTTATATGTTTTATATTCCCTGTATCCAAAACTCGAAAGTTCATTTTTTTAATTTTAATATAACTTATAAATAGAAATGAACAAATACTTATAAGATGATCTTAATAAATTTTCTAATATTTAAAGTTATATTACAATTTAGTAACATTAATATTTAATTTTTTTAATAATAATAATTAATATATTATTGTTAATATTTACATAATTGAGTTTCGTTAAAATCGAAGTAAATTATATATCCCAGTTTTATAATTGACAAATTTATTACTTTCTTAAAAGCCAAAAAATGGAAATTTAATTATAATGAAAATCACAATCAAGTTTGTTTTTTTCTTATTCCTTTTTTAGTCTACTATTTTTTTCTTTTTCTTTTCCTTCTATTTAACTTAATAAGTAAATTTAAATTAATTTTATTACAACAATTTTAAATACAAAAATACAAAATTTTTTTATTTTCTTGATCTTTTTTTTTAACAACAATTTTATTATTATCCCTTGTGCGACGTCCTTTAGGAATTACCCTCCCCCACCATATATTTTTTTTATAATCATTGGAGTAAATTACTTTGAGTAGATCGTAATCAAGATTTATTTTTGTTTAAAATAGACATGACTTACAAACTTCTGTTTACAAATTTTTAAAATAAAAATAACGTTAATAAATATATACATTTTTTCCTATACATGGTATAAAATCTTCAAAAATCAATATTTTTCAATCGGCAAACTATGTTTCTCTTCAGGAGACTTCAAAGAATAATGCTAAATTGTTTATTTAACTAGTTTTTAATATTAACTATTTTTTATGGATCCCCCAAGAACTAAAAAAAAAAAAAAGCGTTAAAAGTATTTCTTAGTATTTTCTTGACTAATTTTTGCACTATTTTCAATAAATGGCATAAATATAGACTTAACAATTTTCTCATGTAATTGCTAATTTATTTAAAGAAATTATTATTATTTATTTACAACTATATTTATTAGATTAATTAGTAATATTTTTTTTTTCATTATATTTACAACAAAAACAAGTCTTATTAGATTAAGTTATAGAGTGGCAAATTTTTCTTAATTTTGCAGCTTTTTAAGCTTAATGATCCCAATTACTAACAACAATTTTACCAATTGTTTAAACAAATTATTATTGTACAATTTCAACTTTTAATTAAAAAAATTAAAAGTTTTCTTTCTATATTTTTAGGACGAAAATCGGGACGCATGATTATCCCCCAAAAATCATTATTTCGAATTTTCAATGAATAAAATTTCACAATTTCGGAAATCAATTCATGTGAAATATAGGGGAAAGTCGGGCAGCCCCGGCCCCTTAAGCTTTTTGGTCAATAAATTGTGTAAATATTTCAAGAACAATAATTAAATTGTTTTATGGTGAAGACAAACTATCTGTCAACACTTAAAATGCTTCCAATAATAAAATAAACATATTATTTAAGAGATACATAAGGACAAATATGAGAAGTAAAATACTAACCCTCAAAAGTTCATCGGGTAAGTCCGGCCACAGTAAAAGAAACTTTTTATTTAAATTATATAACTCAGTACCCTCACAGCACCGGATATCCCGGGATATCCTAAAAATGTCCCGTGGATATCCCTAGGATATCCCAGGGATATCCAAGGATATTTTCAGGATATCCTAAAAGCGGCGGTTTGGATATCCTAGGGATATCCTAAGGATATCCGCCGATATCCTGGGGATATCCTAGGGATATCCCATGGATATTCATAAAATGAAATTTAAGATATCCCCCGGATATCCCCAGGATATCCCCCGGATATCCCCAGGATATCCCCCGGATATCCCCAGGATATCCTCAGGACATCCTCAGGACATCCTCAGGACATGCTCAGGACATCCTCAGGACATCCTCAGGACATCCTCAGGACATCCTTAGGACATCCTCAGGACATCCTCAGGACATCCTCAGGACATCCTTAGGACATCCTTAGGATATCCTCAGGACATCCTCAGGATATACCCAGCACAAACAGAATTACTAGCTAGTGCCGTATTGAGAGTTAGGTGACTGAGGCGCTTGCTGCTGGCGCAAACGCATGGGGGCGCCAAAATTTAACGAAATTAAAACAGAATAATAATTTTTAAATTATCAAAAAAAAAATGTTTTTGTAGTTGGGAGCCATAAAAATGAACATATCATTTGCACCAAAAGAGGAATTTTATACATTATGACTTACCTCACTTTGCGTTTCAACCCGTGTGGAAAGTTCCGAGTATTTCGCAGTGTAAGTGGGCACCAGTTGGGGGCTAGGTGGGGCCCACCTGGGCTAGGTAGGCCCCAACTGGCGCCCACTTACAAACTGGGAAATACTGGGAACTTTTCCACACGGGAACTGCAATAGTATTAATTTTAAAACAAAACAAAAGTCACATTTCGTAAAAGTCCCTGCTAAATGCTCGATAATACAAATCAATTATTTAAAAGAAATTAAAGTACATAGGGGGCATTATTTCTGAACTGCCCCAGTCAAAAATTAGAATGTCCTATAACTTTGGTAAATTTTTGCCCTACATGATAATATCAAATCCCCGCAATATTAGCTTTTTTGAAAAAAATTTGTATAAAGTAGAGGGGGTTGAAGTTTTGACTTTTTGAGTGACACCGTCATTTTCGAGTTCATATAATTACGTAACAACTTAATAGATTTTAATTTAAATATAGTGAATTTAAAAGCCTTTTTCAAGCACTTTTTAAATAAAAAATAATTTTAAAAAAAGATTGTAACCCTTCTTTTTTCAAAATTAAGTCTTATTTTTCACTTTTGAGGTTTTTCGGCGGTTTTTGGATTTTTTTTATTTTTTTCAATCGAAAGCTGAGATTTTTTCCAACGAAATATGTAAAAATGGAAATGGGCCAATAATGGGTTTTCGAGAAAATGTAAAAAATAAGCAAAAAAGTAGGTTTTTTTACATTCTCTTGAAAACCCATTATTGGCCCATTTCCAGTTTTACGTATTTCGTTGGAAAAAATCTCAGCTTTCGATTGAAAAAAATAAAAAAAATCCAAAAACCGCCGAAAGACCTCAAAAGTGAAAAATAAAACTTAATTTGGAAAAATGAAGGGTTAACATTTTTTTTTTAAATTATTCTTTATTTAAAAAGTGCATGAAAAAGCTTTAAAATTCACTATATATAAATTAAAATCTATTAAGTTGTTCCATAATTATACGAACTTGAAAATGACGGTGTCTTTCAAAAAGTCAAAACTTCAACCCTCTCTACTTCATACAAATTTTTTTCAAAAGAGCTAATATTGCAGAGATTTGATATTATCATGTAGGGCAACAATTTACTAAAGTTATAGGATATTCTCATTTTTGACTGGGGTAGTTCAGGAATAATGCCCCATAGAAAGATTTAAATAGAATTCAATTCAATTATTTATTTATTTATTTATTTCAATTTAACGGGCAATGCCCTTTCATACAAAAGTATTTAATTAAATCTAATCCTAGAACAAAACTAGGAGCTAAATCGAATATAAAATTATAAATTTGTTTTAATATTAATTAATTAAAATATTAAATAAAAAATTTATTCCTTTTGAAATGTAGAATTTAATAAATAATGAAAAAATGAAATAAATACCTAGTACCTATATTTTTCTTTTAGAGAATTGAATAAAAATTTAAAATAATAATTTATGTCCCTGAAGTTCTGAACGTTCATTTAAATGAAATTTTTGTTACATGGAAATATTTTCAAGAATAACTTATGCAACGCAAAATATAAAAGAAGAATTTAATTCTTAAAATATCAAAATCATTTTTTTGGTAAGCAAAACTTTATTTTTGGTCAAATTTGAATTTGTAAAATATTAAAATAATAATTTCGTTGATTTAAACGTTCAGAACTTAAAGGTCATATAATTTTTATTCCCTTTTATAAAGATAATTAATTTAAAATACGTAATAATTTTGAGAATCCAATTACTTAAAAAATTAACCTTTTTCAACATGTAAAATTTAAAGAAATTTACAGGGTGTCTAGCGAATTATCATTTTTATTTTCCTTGCAAATTGATAAAAATTTAGTAGCAAATTTACATTTAAAAATAATAGATGAAATTCTGTAAAAAATTATAAAGATTAAGAAATTATGATGAACATTGGAAAACCTACAGAACATAAAAATTTTAAGCTATAAGATAAAAAGTTAAAAATATTAAATTAATTAAAAGCTTAAAGAATAAAAAATATGATGAAAGAACGAATAACTTGATAAAAATGTGAAGATATTAATTTAAAGACAATAAGTAAAAGAACTGAAAAAATGTAGGAAACTAAGAACATTTAATACAAAATGAAAATTATTTGAAAAACGGAGATATAATCTTTAAAAAATAAATGCAGCAAACTATGAAGATATGAAGAAATTACAAAACTATGTGAAAATTATGTTCATTTTTGAAGATTTCGCTTTTATGTAAAAAAAATATTTGCTTTGTCAAAAAGGAAGCTAAATTCGTTTTTCATTGTAAAACATTTTTTAAAATTTTTATAAAGGAATCATTACTTAAAAATGCCAATTAGAGTAGTTATATTAAAGACGTCAAAATTAAAATTTTATTAAAAATTAAAAATCCCCATTATTTCTTCAAATTGAGAATAAAATGTATACTTTATACATAATTAAATTGATCCATTTTTACATATAGAATATTTTGTCCAAAGGATCTATGATTATAAAATAAAAATTGGAGAAGGTGTAAAAAGAAAAAGAATTTTCAATGAAAAAAAAAATTAAAACTCATGATTTATTATTATGCGAATTTTCGGTCCATTATAGACTTTATATAGGTCAATCGATTCGTTTTGAGACAATATGATTTTTTATTTGTTAAGTTGTATTTTAAGTGTGATAAACATAAGTCGATTTAGATTATTTTTAAAACTCAAAAATTTTAACGATCACAAAGCTTCTTCAATGAGGAAGCAAAATGTTTAAAAATAAAAAAAGTGGGTGAATAAGTCTATCAATTTTTCTCTATAAAGTATAAATACATTTGCAAAAAAAAAAAAAAATTAGCAATGTAAAATTAAATCAAATAAAACCAAGGTTGCAAAATTTTTTATAAATGAGTAGGGGAGGGGGGCGAAAATTTTTAAGTTTGACTCGGGCGCCAGAAAAGTTCACTACGGGTCTGGTGTATATGCACTTAAAATAAGTGAAAATATCACTTAGGGGCCATTTAAGTATTATTTAAGCATCAATGAGGGGGAAGGGGGTTCCAAAATGCTGACTCTCCATACAAAATTATTTTTTCATCCATTGAAAAATGCTGACATGAGGGAGGGGAGGGGGCCAAAAACCTCTTAAAATATGCTCACGTAATACTTGAACAGCCCCTTATTTAGAGAGAAATGTCACTTATTTGGAAGTGTACATGTATACACTTATTAAAAAGTGTAACACTTTTGACTTCTGAATAAGTAAATATTCATTTCTTCAAATTTAGAAAGAAAAATGTTGTTTCTTAAACCAGGACATCTTTTTTGGCTTGAAATTCCGAAAAGCACAAAATTTAAATTTTATTGAAATTACATATAATTACATATTTTAATGCACTGTTTATGAAAATAATAATAAAAATATCCACTGATTAAAAATATTAAAATATTAAAAATGTCAATAATTGATTTGTACAAAAGTGGTAGTCTTTATCCCTTACAAAAAGAAGTACTGGATTTAGTTCTGGGTTAAGGACTGGGAAGAAGTACTGGGTTCAGTACTGAGACAAGTACTGGGTTCAGTACTGGAAAGTCAGTACTTTTTTCACCATGGATTGTTAATAATTTTTTCATGCTGCGCACTAAGTTTGTATGGGTGCTACGGCTGGGCAATAGTTTTTCGTTGTAAATTAAATAGAGAGGAATACATTGAACGCAAAATCACAATTGCACTAAAATTTGAGAAAAAATGTGTTATTGTGCTTAAAAAATTATATTGCGCGAAAAAGTACTGATTTTACAGTACTTAACCCAGTACTTCTTCCCAGTACTGAATACAGTACTACTTTTTTGCAAGGGATAACAATTCACAATATTGTTATATATATCTACAATATTTTGATAATTGTAATGGTGTTCATGAAAATCAATAATCTATAGATCCACAAATACTCAGATGTTTCCACAAGTTTGACACATGGAATTTAGATTACCACACGTTAGAAATTTTAAAATATCTTATACTTATGCAAATTAATAACCAAATATAATTTTTTGTACAAGGGTACCTTTGTGTTGGCGAGCTACACTATCACTGAAAGAAATTACTTGGGTAATTTTACCTATAATGTTTTTGAACCAAAAAACCCAAAGATTTTATGGATTAAAGTACACAAGATTTTCAGTAATTTTACCTAAAGCCTTTTAAACAACTACCCAATGATATTTAGATAAAAATACACAAGCTTTTTGGTAACTCACAACTACCCTCACAGGCAATTGTACGTAAATTTAACAAACGGATTGTGTATTTTTACCAAAATCTATTTAACGCTAAGAGATCTCGAACTACTCGCAACTTCTGGGCCTAAAGCCCAACGCAACGCTCCAACCACTATGCTATACGCTCGTGAACTATCATTATAAGCTACATCAGGAGGAAAAAGCAATGTCTCAAGTTATCACTATCTTCATATTAAAAACAACATTAAAAAATTATCAGATAAAAAGTTGTAATTAAAAAAATTATTGTTTAAACAAATTGTTGAAAAACTATACTAAAACCAATTAAAAGAATACTATAACCAATAGCAGGTATAATTTGTAATTTGTTGCTGTGACCAACGGGCTTTTATCACATTGCGCATGGACGTGATGAAAAGAAACGGTATGCCCCCAATACGTTACAACTTAAAACCCAGAAGAACCTCCCGGTATTCCGTAGAAACTAAATTTAAGCAAGTGGTGGGGGTATACCAATTCCCCTCAAGGCGTCTAAGAGATACCTGCACGTGACCAATAGCCATAAGTATGCAAAATGTTTTAGAGCCTAAGGAATAGCATAGTTTTTAGCCTATAAATATTCATAAAGTATTTATACGCATCATCCCTGTAAAAGCATGAATATATCCTGAGGATGTCCTGAGGATATCCTTAGGATGTTCTAACAATATCCTTAGGATGTCCTAGGGATATCCTTAGGATATCCTCAGGACATCCTAGGGATATCCTAGGGACGTTTTCAGGTTATTTTAACATTATTTCAGGATGTCCTGAGGATATCCTGAAGGATATCCGTAGGATATCCTTTGGTTTTGAGGAAGGCCACTAAACTTTACGGAAGAGTAACAAAGATTCATTGCATTTGAATAGCAAGTGCTAAGTAGCCGAGAGGTTTAAGGCTACGCGTAAGCTTGGCATCCATCATAGTTAAGTAGGTTCGATCCCCGTATCCCATAAGATTTTTCCGATGCGTTTAACCATTAAATTATTGTATATAAGGAAGGACATAAAAAATTATAAATAAGTAAATTAATATCTACTTTATTATAATTTTTTTTTCAAAAATATCCTTGGGATATCCTGAGGACATCCTTGGGATATCCTAAGGATATCCTAGGGATATCCTTGGGATATCCTGGGATATCCTTTTAAACATTTCTGGGGATATCCTGAGGATGTCCTAAGGATATCCTGGGGATATCCTAGGGATATCCTGAGGATATCCTGAGAATATCCTTATTGCGGCGGCTTGGATATCCGCAGGATATCCTTTTGATATCCTGAGGATATCCTGGGGACATTTTCAGGATATCCTGACATTATTTCCGATATCCTGAGGATATCCTAGGGATATCCTTTTGTTGTGAGGGTAAAGTAACAACACAATATGTCTTAATTAATTGTCAGAGAATCATTTATGGATATCAATTGAAAAATAAATTCAATAGTGTCAGAAATTACAAATATAATATCATTTTTATATGACGTTCAATGCGACACTTATTTCTTAAATTGTCGGAACACTTTAAGGTTATATTTACAGAATAGTAGTTTTTTATAAAAAAGAAATGAAATAATCGAGTCACTATACTAAAAAAATAAGTTCAATTAAATGATACACCATTTCTAATTTGTTTCAATGATAAAAATATGGTATTATATATAATATAAACAGTGGCCGGTGCTACCCGACTTTCCCCTAAGAATTATAATTGTTATATAGCCAAATTCTTATCTTTTATAATTATTTTTTCACAGTGTATTAGAAGAAACGATTTTTTGCTTATATGAATTAATATTTGTGAGACTATTTTTCTATAAGAAATTGAAAAGTGCAGTCATTGTAGTAAATTGAATTTTAAAGAAATACACATTTTACAATAAAGAAATGCCATAAAAATGAATGATTGTTAAAAATATTAAACATAGAAGCAAATTTGTAATTAACATAATTTTTATGTGAAAGAATGTTGATTTAATTGAATTTTCATTTGAAAAGATTTATATAGAATTCAGTTTTTATGAGAAAGAATTACTATTACCTCTAATGTCTATTCACTATATTTTTAATGTAGCCTAACTTTTGGTTATAGAAATTTTTGATAAATAGAATTTTAATTTTTCATAGATTGTATATAATCGAATTTTTATAGGACAGAATTTCAATTTATAATAATTGTTAGTGTACGAAATTGCTATTTAAAAGACATCCCATTTATTTTAAATATTATTTATAATAATTAATGATTAAATTTATTTTACTTTTTTTGAAGTCCTACTAACAAAATGCTTAATTAACTAATTTTTTATACCCTCTCTCAAAAGTGTTAAATTTTTTTTAAAATTTCTTATTTTTGTAAAGAATTCATTCTGTTCCTGTTTTTATTTTTACTTGTTTCATCATTTTTTAAAATCAGTAATTTTTTCTTGTGTTTTTCAACTTTTCCCCGTATTTTATGGTTTATTAGTAGATTTTCTTAAAATTTCTTATGTTTTTTGCAAATTATTTATATATTTCATTCATTTTTTGTTTTTATAATATTTAGTAAAATTTTCAAGTTTAAAAAAAAATGCTTTCGAGTAAATCGTTTAATTTTTAAAAAGGTTTCTTTGTTTCAAAATACATATAAATTTTTATTTTCTCATTGTTAGTTTTTTTTTCTCTTAGTGTAGTTTCAATTCTTTTTTTTTTTTATTTTACTATTTTTTCTTACATTATTGTATGTTTCTAGCTTAATTTTATACGTGAGAAATAGGATTTAATTTTCTTCCAATTTTCTTAATTTTATTAACTTCGCTCATCTTTTTGTAGATTTTTTTTAATTCTTTACTTAAAGCACTATATAATATATATGTATATATTTTTAACTGATTCTAATATTTGTTTACTTCTAGTAATTTCTAAATTTTTTGTAGAATTTAAATTTTGTTAAAAAAAATTTTTTTTTGTAGATTTTCTTAAATGGCTTTTTCAAAGGTTTTTAAGTAATAAAAAAGAATTACATTTTTTATTTTACTATTTTTTAAAACTTTGCTTAATTTTTTGTACATATATTTTTTTATTTTCTAATATTTAACATTTTTTATCAACTTCACTAACTGTATTTCTTAAAATTAGGATTAAAAAAAAAGAATTTCAATTATGAAGAATTACAAAAAATTTCTAATATTTAAAAATTTTTTAATTCCTGTAAGTTAGCATTTTTTAATATTAATTTCCTTATTTTTTGGATTTACTTTTTTTGTATTATTAAAAGTAGTCACAGATTTATTTTAATTTTTAAATATGTTGTACATACAGAATAATATTTTTCTTATTTATTTTTTTCTGTTTCCTATATTTTTAATATCAAATTTTTAAAAAAAATTTAAACTTGTGATTTTTAAAGATTTTTCGGTTTTCCCCAGTTTTTTTTTATAAATATTCATTTTCTGTTTCTTTTTTAATTTTGAATCTTTTTTCAAATAAATTTCTTACTTTTTATATGTATAAAAACTTTTTTCTTGTATTTTATAATCTCATGTTTTGATTTAAATTTTGCCTTTCTAAATATAATCTACTTCTCCGATCTCTATTATTTCACCTAAAAATGATGTACTCCTGATAGTAGATTTTAAAATACTATTTACAGAAATCTTATGTATCTAATGAGCTACATGATAAACAAATTTAAGCCACCTTGCGGTTTACAATTTAATTATATTAGATCACAAATGTAAACAAACAGAATTCAGTTGTAGATTGTAGTTTGTCGGAGATAAAGATGTATTGTTGACAGTTTTATTATTATTCAGTATTATTATTTCATAATTATCTTATAAAAATACATTTTAAAATGACAGAACGTGAAGTTTTTAGAGTAAGAATTATTCTTAATTAAAAGTTGGTTCTAAAAATTGATAAATGGGTGATTCTCTAAAAAAAAACTCTTTTTGCATGTAATCAAGATTTTCTAAATAGTTTTAATCATTAGGGATAATACCAAGTCATATTTCACTATTTTATGACTTATTCTAAATATTCTGCAAGAAAAAGTTGTAAAATTTTATTGTTTGTATTTTTTTTAATAATTTTGCCTCCTTAAAATCGATCTTTTAACCTGTCATCTAAGTGCTTTTCGTTCTTTCAATATGTAAAATAATTATTTAAAACATAAAAATTAGTACTTTATCAATTTTTTCTAAAAGTTGTGATATTTGAGAACATTTTTCCAAAATATGAATTAATTATGTCTTGTAGATTTTTTAAATATAGAAAATGAATTTTGTCATATAGTATCGCGCCATTCCTCTTACCCGTTGAATATTATCCAATATTTTTGCTGTGGATAGAGATTTTGATTAATTATTGTGATCAATATTTAAATTAACATCTCTAATATTTATTTCTTAAATTACTTTTTAAATAATGTCATTGGTTTGTGTTAAAAAAATTTAAATTGTGACATAAACAGAGATTCACAACCTAAAGCGTCATTCCTCACACCCATAAAAAAAACAATATTAATAGATATAAATTGATCGCAATTTTTTTTCACATAAAGTTATCCTGTATGAACATGATTGGGCATTCTAAGTTGGAGGAAGATTATTTGCCAATTAAATAAAATTAAAAAATGTTGAAATCGTCATTCCTCTCACTCCGAATTAAAAATGGATAATTATTGATTGTCGATTGTTTACAAACTGTCAGTGAAAAGTCAACCTAAAATGTATGAAAAATTATAATTGCTTTCATTCAAGTTCAGATGACGTGAAGTTGACCTTTACTGGAAAAAAACACCAGCGCCAAATTTTAGACTCTTGATTTTTTATTTGTGAATTTTAATTTAAAATATATTTTTTAAAAACTAAAAGTTAACATGATCATGCTATAAAGGTGGTAGATCTTTTAAAGCTGAATATAATTGACTGCATTAATCCATAAAAAATAATTTTTTTTCTTTTTTGTTTGTAACTCACAAAAAGGAGTATTTCGGGAGAATCACCCAAAAATATAATACTCATATAATAACAGAATTTTAAAAATGTTTAAAGGAACTTGATCCAAAGGGTGTCACGTTTAAAAGATTTGCGGAAATTCTTCCAATTTCTGGAACAATGGAAATTCCAATAGCATTGGTGTGTCAATCATGTGAGGGTTTTATACATAGACGATCAGTTTTTAATGTTCGTAGAGAATACATGACAGATGAAGAATATCATGTGGGCATAAAATTTTCTATAAAATGCCCCAAATGCTTTATGAGAGTGTTTTTTACAATTGATCCATTAAATACAGACTCTAAAATAAAAGCAGATATAACTGGCCAAATTATATCTCTAAATTTGGAGGACAATTAGACTATTTTTATTTATTATGCATTTGGATGTATTAATAAGACGTGTACATATGAGTTTTCTAGTTGTAAAATTTTCAATTAGGAACACTTTTATTTTACGATGCTCTATTTTATTTTGTCGACAATTAAGTTTTTATTATTTTTATTGTAAATAGTTTTTTTTTCAGAAGTTTTACTAATAGTTATTGTAAAATATTTATCAATGTAAAGCAAAATGTTGGTTAATAATGACAAGTTTTAATAATAAATTAATAATTTATAATAATAAACAGCACTTTAATAAAATCCTTATAATTTTTAAATTTTCCCACGTTAAATGTGACTTCTCGCGCAAATCTAGTCATATAAACCTTTTAATATTTTTTAATTTTCACAAAAAGGTATGAGTGATAAAAGAATGGTTTTAAAAATAAGCAAAAATTTATAGTTTAATATAAAAAATAATGTGAATTATTATGAATGTTATTTTATTGCGGGAAATATTTTCATTAGCGTAGTGGTTCAACATCAACATCAAAGATGGATGCTTTGACATTTGGTTCGCACAGGTAAACAGATAATTTAAAAAAACAAATCTTGAGAGAAAATCAATGTTGAATAAGTGAGACTTTACATTAAATAATATTTAATATTGCAGATTAGTACATATTGATCTTAAAGGAGCCCCACCTCGAGTCTCTTATTTTGAAAAGGTATGAAAAGCTTGAGTAAACATTAGCCCTAATGTCAATGTTTACATATCGTTTAATAACACAATTAACTTCATATGTTCAATATGAATAAATAAATTTTCCATAGTTGAGTAGATGAGAAAATAATGTTTAATTATATTGTTGAACTTTATGTATTTAAAAAGTATTTCTATTAACCTCCAAATATATCTGTTAAAACGCAGTAGAGAACAAAAATGTTTAAAAACATTAACAGCTGTTTTATATGATACATCAAATTTTGTAATAATTTAAAGTTATAATTATGACACTATTTAGATAATCGCAAGTCGAAAATATTATGCTCTAATCTCTTAAAAATTTCAAAAATTTTATGACGGACAAAAGAATTTTTTCGCAAATTTTCTTTAATAACGTGTATAACAATAATTGCAACAAAACTTTAACATAATCTTTTCTTGAAAAGTGTTTAAAAAATATAATGTTGCCATTTATTCAATTATTTTTTTATGATAACTATTTTTTCTACAGTTGCAAAAAACTATTAATAAAAGCACAGGAGTACAAAAATAAAAAAAAATGTTTTCAAATTAATTATCAATAATTCTTCTGAGATTTCTCACTAGATTGTTCATAATAAATTGCCAAATTATTATTAACTTTTACAAATGTTTGCATGTATTTCTTATTTTTTTAAAGAATTTATTTATATGCAATTTTTATTAAATTATACAAATATATAAACCCTGAAAGTTGTAGGTTTCTCTAAATATGTCAACTTTTCATGTTTGAAACAATAACAAATTAACTCGGAGTGATTGATTAATTCATCCTACTTATGAAAATTTTCACCGAGTGATAAATTCAAATTACCAATAATAACAAATTAAGTTTATTTGGTTACAGCTATAATGTTAATAATTGTTGTTAATTATTAACTTTTTTTGTAACTCAATTAAAAAGGATTATTCTTTGTTTTAACTTGTAAAATCTTTAAGTTTATATATGTGTACGTCCATATGAAAAGGGCCCAGGTTGTCGATTTTATTTATCGAAATATTCGCATTTTTCTAAAGAAGATTCAGATTTTCGAAATTTTTTTTATTGCTGAAAAACAAACTACGTAATGTCCTTCGTCGAATCATGCATTTACAATAACTTTATAGTAATTAAAAACACAAAGAAATCTTATTTTTAATTTTAAAAATGCATGGGCGCTAATGGAAATCTTGAACTTTAAACTCGTTTTTCTCAAAACTAGGATTTTGATACTTTTAACTTTGAATGCTTATAACTTTGTAAATTTTTCATCTAAAGGGGTCCAAGACCTCTCGAAATGTTCGAAATTTAATAAAGAATATGGTCATATAGATAAGTCCAATAGTGCCAAAGTGGGCCCTTTTCATATGGACATATAGCCATGTCTTGTTTTTAAGGTTCTTTACTTTTTTGTCCTACAGGGTTTTTTAATTTGCTTGGATTTTTGTCCCAGTTTTGCACTTTTTTCATGTTAAACATAATGCTTTTCTTTTTATGTTACAACATTTATTTTAAATTTGTTAATTAAAATTTTCTGATTAAAAAATAATTGATGAAAATGAGTGTATAAAAATTATTGACATAAATTGTGTGCAACATTATGTTACTTTGTCCAAATTTGTCCTCTTTTTTTTTTAATTTTGTTGTCACACTTTAAAAAAAATCAGTCGCGTGTATATAATAGAAGAAACGGACTATGCAATTATGCTGCATATGGTTATTTTAACAATTGCATGTATAAGAAATTGTTGTGGTTTTTAAACTACTGTTTGTTAACTTTACCTACAACAATGGAAATTTTACTTTATTTGATATTAGACTAGCTTAGAATAGTTAGATATAAGAATTAAGTTTTAAGTAAAGTTTTAATGATTATTTCAATAAATTATTATTATTTAAGATTAAATCTTCTATTAAATCTCCTATTAAGATTTTTCGTAATATATCTAGACAGATTCATCTTTTGTGTAAGTGTTCCTTTTGCTTCCTCATAAAGGAACCTTTGTGATCGTTAAGATTTTCGATTTTCCAAAAATAGTCTAAATTGACTTATATGTGTCGATTCAGGGTGAAAGGGACCTTAGCTGCAAAACATTCGATTTTTAATTTTTATTATGAATTGATAGAATTTGAGTTGCTCTTTCACATGCAGTAATCAAAACTTGTTTATGTTTATTAGTTTTTATGTTATTCCCGATGAAACATAGACATAACCTAACAATAACATAGGCAGGCACAAGTTCAAACTCCCGTCCTGTGAAATTTAAAACATTTGATTTTTAATTGTTATTATGAATCGATAGAATTTGAGTTACTTTTTAACATACATAAATCAAAACTTGTTTATGTCTATTAGTTTTTGTGTTATTAGAGGTGAAACATAGGCATAACCTAAATGTAACATAGGGAGGCTCAACTTCAAACGGCCGTACGCGTAAAACTCAGTTCTGCAGCTAAGGTCCCTTTAACCCTGAATCGACACATATATTCATCTGAAAAGGCTAAATTTTCTTGTTTAACCCTATAGAACGGATAACTGTATTTCCTCACCCTCTAAAGGATAACTGGGGTTGTTTATAACCCCAGATTTGAAACGCGTATGTAAGGTTTCTATTTTACTGAAAACAATTTTTATAGTTTAATAAAGTAAAAAAAATGTAAAAAAATTTGTAAAAACAAAAACAAAAAAAAAACAATTTCTGAAAATTGCCATTTTTTACAAAACCGTGGGGTTCTAAATTACCCCAGTTATCCGTTCTAGGGTTAAGAAAAAGTTCGGATATGTGTGTGTATGTATATGGTAATTTTTTTGTCGCATGGATATCTCAAGAACGCCTTAACAAATTTAAATAAAATTTGGATGTCGAATCAATCTCATAAATATCTAGATTAGGACACAGGGATTTATGAAAATACCCAACTAAATTTTTTTAGCACCATTTGTCAACAAAAAATATCGTTTTTTGATAAAAAAAATTTTCACATTGAAAATGCAACTTAAAAAATAAAAAAAGCATATTGCTTGTCTCAAACCGAATCGATTAATTTATATAAAGTCCATAATTGATCAAAAATTCGCATAATTAATTCGTGATTTTTTATTTTTAAAATTCTTTTTCTTTTTATAACTTTTCCAATTATTATTTTATAATTATAGATTATCTAAAAAGATCCTATATGATCTTTTATTGTATTATACGCTAAAAATACATCTTAATGAACAAAAAAATTTTATTTTTTGTCTCAAAACGACTCAATTGACCTATATAAAGTTTACAATGGAATAAAAAATCGCATAATCGGTTAGGAGACAAAAGTTCCAAAACAAAAGTTCCAATGCCAAAAGTTCAAAAGTATTACTTTTCCAAAGTACGTTTGTTCCAAAGTATTATTTTTCCAAAGTAAGATTGTTCCAAAGTATTATTTTTCCAATAGACGAATTTTCCGAACATTGTTTCTTTTTATTTTTTAAATTTCCAAGTGCAACTTCAGGTTGCAACTATCATTTGTTGATATATTCAATAAATATTGACATTTGACGTGTGCTGTTTTTAAATTTATAGTGAAATATAAAAGTTTCTTAAATTTCCAGTTAAAAATAGTGAAATAAATAACTCATAACATAACATAATATGGCAGAACTCATACAAGAAGGAAAAACAGTATTTTTACACATCGACGGTTTTTTATATTATAAACATTCCGATGGTAACAATAATGTTAAATACTGGAGATGCCGCCAGAAATCAGAATGTTCGGCACGAGTAATAATAGTTCACTGCGGGCACAGTATAACTATACGCAAGAACTGTAAGCCTGAGAATCACCAAGATGCTCCAAATCGTGAAGCAGTAGAAGCTTTGAAGGTTATTGCTGAAATGAAGAGATCCACTTCTGAACATCCTGAAGCTCCTCCAGCTCAAGTTATGCGTCGTTTACACAGCGTGCCATCAGCAGTTTTGGCAGAACTTCCAGATCGACCAAACATAAGATAACGCATACAGCGCGAGCGTTTAAGGGATATGCCTGCTAACCCCCAAAACATAACAGACTTACGAGAAAGGATTTTAAATTTAGTTTCAAGTTTTCAAAATTATGTAGATAAAGATGATATTCTTGGATACTTAAAAGCAGTCGGCTACAACTAGTGATGCCGTCGATCGAGATTTTCCAAGCCCAATACAATACCAAGCCAATATTTCTACTTTTGCTTGGTTTCATCTCGATCGACTTTTTCTTGGCTTGGTTGGAATCTTGGTGAAAGGATTCTTGAGGGAATCTTGAGTTGATCTTGGTTTTCAAACTCAAGATTTTTACCAGATGTGCTTTTCCTTTGAAAATAATAGCAAAACGAGTTTACTCTGGATGGTGAGGCTGGTCCAGGTAGTTTCGGACAATAGCGCTATCATAAAAAATTTACTGCTTCTATTGTGATGTGAAAATCTTGAAATTGCAAGCCAAGATCAATCCAAGACTTGATTTTTCAATCCTAAACCAAGCCAATACAAAACCAAGATTTTGCTCTTGAGAACCAAGATCAACTTACATTTGTAGTCCTTAAAAATGCAAAATTTTTTAATTTGGAAATTTTTATTTTGGTAATTTTATTTTAGTGTTACGTCACGGCCTTTTTATTGCCGTGTTAAGTTGACAAAAATATAAATAAGATAAATAATAAAAATTATTGAAATTAAATTATCCGATCACCGAGCGGCTAGCGATCGGACCTCATGGGACTTGCTTGGTTCAAAGAGCTGAAGCTCACCTTGTGTTACCTGAAAATAGAAAAGGTCTAGGAAAGTGAAGAAAAAGAGATTATTACGTGGTAACTTACAATACCTTGTAATATTTAATTGCAAAATTTTAGGTTAAAATACACAGTTCAATACATATATATATATGTAGCAAATATATCCAAATATCCTTTTTTGAAATAGTTAGGATCAAAGAATACACATATAAAATAATTAAGTCACACAGTTAGTAGTTAAATATACACATAAAAATAGCAAAACACACACGTAAAAATAATTAAAACACACAGGTAAAAGTAACTAATAGAAATTAAACACGTAATACAATACTAATTGCATTAGAAAGATAAATTAACCTTGAAAAATTTACTGAATTTAACCGGATCTTGTCGGAAATATTACACGAGTTATTTCAGAACGCGTTTTCAGACTTCGGGAGTCTGCGAATTGAAAATGTCCGATACCGATTTGTCGCGGCAGAGAAAAACAGTTCCTCTTACAAAGGTTAATTAGAGACTAACTTGAGTTTTGACAGGAGCTTCTCCTTCCAAGGAAAGCATTTCCCCACCTTGTTAAGGGTTTGGGGGTGTTAAGAAATTTGGAAGGGATGAGATAGGAAATTTTCAAAAGAGAGGGAGGTACTCAGGTCCATTCGCAAAATGTGCAAACCAGATGTCTTGATTTTAAAATTCTTATTGAATTTTGAGCGTTAATGGCCTTGCCGAGGTCATTCGTTAAGAAACCAGATTGTCGTTGATTACTCATCCCTTTTGGATTAGTGAATTGGGACTATTATCCCATAAAGATAAATATGGCATTTTGAAAGTCCAAAATCCAAATTCGGTTTATGATGATATTTCAAATCTTGCAACGGACAATGAAGCTGAAAGAATCTCTTACAGCTGTACTTTATGTTTTTAGTACATGGCCAAGGCGACGCTTTTTTTATAAACATTAAATTAAGGAAAAAGGCCCCCGAGCTAAAACGGTTTAAGGATTTCAAATAAAGGGAAAAAAGAAGGAATGAGGGAAAACCCAACCAAAAAAGGAAAATTCCTGGTCATTAAAAAATAAAAGAATAAAATAAATTAATGTACTGGTTAATATTAACTAGGGTTAAATTCAATTAATTCTCAAGTAGGCATATAAGCAATTAATTCTTAAGTAGGCATATAAGCAGATAAATAAGCGAACTAATTTCATAATAATACATACATACATACATAGGGGAGAGTGGCCATCAATGTACCGGCTTTTTTTCAAGGTCATAGTACTTATTGAATTTCACCAATTTCAAGCACTTCTTTGCATCAATATAAAACTACAACACTTATCTAGGTAATGCACACATATTATACACGATTTATTTTGATTAAATAATAAAATTTAGGATTTTTTTAAAGTAACAAGCTATTTTCATTTTCAACAACCTGGGTACACAATGAACCACCTCTATAAAAACACTAAAAATGTTCAACAATAATAATATTGCAATTTTCACTTTGTAAAAAAACTTATTTTCTATCAAATACTATAAAAAATAGTTACTTAACACTTTTTAATTGATAATGTATAACATAAATATACCTCAAATTTAAGTTAACTAGCTAAAATGGCATTTTAGTTTTGCTATGTTGAGAAAAGTACCGATAACAATGACTGTGACATGCTGTACGCATGCCTAGTTTTATAATCAAGCATACCACTCTGGAAATCGAAAATACACTGAAATTCCAGGTGGTTCATTGTTTCCCGGTACATTGAACCAACATGACATTTGCAACAAAAATGGTTTTTTATAACTTAATCCAATATTTCAAAATCATTATCTTATTAGAATATTGTAGTTAAGGCCCAAAACAAAATAAATCGTAAGTACATTTATTTTTAAATGGCCTTATTTCAATTAAAAAACGTGTTTGTATTTTAGGTAAATTTTTTCTTCAGTACATCAAAAACAGTTTTTTCCAGTTTTCTCTGTAAAGAATAGATCCACACGTCTAAAATTTATGGACGTAGTGTGTTTACGCAAACTTCATTTATATTTAAAATTAGGAGAATTTTTATTTAATTGTTTCTGAGAAAATTGAAATGGTTCATTGAAAAAACTGGTACATTGATGGCCACTCTCCCCTACACATAAATCATGTTTAAGTACACACATACAAACAGCATAAATTAAATATAAGAATTTCAAAATTTTAATCCTTCTGCATTCATCGTTGGGGGGGGGGGGGGAAGAGAAAATTAAAATAAGAGAGATATGTGAGCTCGAACATCTCGGGACGTCACATTAGAAATTTCATTCTTTGGAACTTTTATACTTTGAAACTTTTGTACTTTGGAACTCTTGCACTTTGGAAAAATAAATTTTGGATCATTTAAATTTGGAACTTTTCTCTTGGAACTTTCGGTTTGGAACTTTTGTTTTGGAACTTTTGTACCCCAACCTCATAATCATTCCTGATTTTTCATCTTTTTGACATTAAAAAAAAATTTTTCTTTAACTTCTCCAATTTTTTTTTATTTTATAACAATAGGTATCTATCATTTAAAAACAATTTTATAGATTGAAAAACGATACTCTATATCATTAAAAAATTACTTAGCTTCCTTTTTGAGGAAGCAAATAATTTGCTTACGTGGAAGCAAAGTGTTCATGACCCGGACTAAGGTAGAAATATTTCGTGGCGCTAGCTAGTAGCGCTAGATACATGGTACTTTTGTATGCAATCTAGCGCTGCTAGCTAGCGTCACGAAATTTTTCCACCAGGGGAAATGAACATAAATTTCGCCTAGTTGTTGTTGTCAGAATATCTCGTGAAGGGTTAACGAGTTTCGATAAATTTTGTTAGAGTTATTTTACTTATTAGTATCTAAAATCGGACAAAGATATTTCTAAAACTATATACACGACTAATTTTTTAGTACCTTTTTTTTTAACTAAAATACGGTTTTTAAAAAAAAATGGTTTCCACGTTAAATGCATGCACGGTTTCTGTACGCGGTGCCTCAATAATTGTTATTTTTTAGTTAATTATTGTTGAAAATAATAAATTTCACTAAAACTTAAAAATTTCTTATACTTCTGTAAGTTTCCGATAAAATGTATGCTTAAGGCTGATTAAACATATGAACAAAAATGCTCTCACCTAATTTCAATGTTGACGTTTTTCTCTCTTAAAAAACAAAATAAAATAATAAATTTTGATTTATTAAAAGTAATATAGTGGCAAAAGTGGGGGAACTTCAATTTTATTGCTATAAAAAAGAGCTAACTACAATTTTTTTTAATTTTTTCAATTTTTTTTGAACATACTTTTAAAATTACATTTAATTCTTTTCTATAGCTACGAAACCGAAGTTCCACCACTCGTGCTACTCTATTATTTCTAATAAATCAGCATTTACTAATTTATTTTGTTCTCTAAGAGCGCGAAACGTTAATATTGAAATCAGGTGAGAGCATTTTTGTTCACAGATTTAATCAGCCATAAAATAGACCAATTGGTTAATTTTTTAATCTAGAATATTTTTTGTGGAACACGTTAAAGAAAAGTATCATTTATCCTGCCTGAAAAGTAGACGCGAAATAGGTGAGAATACTTTGCTGCACTGAGTGTAAGAAAGTGCACTTTTCTGCATATTTTTCTAACTCGTAGATACCCGCGTCATTAGTAATTAGTGCTTTCCCTAAACAGGTGTTACACAAAGTATCGTGTGAACCTATTACGAAAGAGCATTTTCCTTCTTCGTACAAATTGCTGCACTCGTCGGAAAACAGCTTCTTTCTGCACTTGTTGCACAATATACTATTCTGAATGAACTGTAGTTTATAGATATAGTTTATATATATATATATATATAGTTTACAGATTTATTCAGGGAAAAGAACTAATTAAAGAGATATGTGTAATTTACGAAAAAGCGTAATTTTTGTGAATCCGTTTTTTCTGAATTTCTGGTCTCGCGAAAATCAATATTATGGCAAAAATATGCATATTTTTTTGTCAAAATGTACATCAAAGTAGACTTTCCTAAACAACTTTGTCAAGGAGTACAACAAAATATAATATAAATAATTCTGTACGGTTTTTGGCTAAAAGTACAGTTTCTTTGGACACATGATAAATGGTTCTTTTCTTGCAGGTGTTACACGAAATTATTTTATTCAAAATATTGTTATTTCAATTTTTAGAGGTTATAGAAGGAAAATGAATTTTAAGTATTAAACAACTAAAAAATTAATGAATTTTTTTACGAATGTTTGGTGATTTATATATAGCTGCATCAATTCGTTTTAGACTAAGAAATATGAATTTTTTAGTTAGGGGTCATCCATAAACCACGTAGTTCTTTAGGGGGGAGGGGGGTCAAGCTAGAAGCTACTCAATGAGGAAAAAATGGCGCTAATGTATGGAAAAGTGTGCTACATAGGGTGGGGGGGGGGGGGGGTAAAATTTCCAAAAATGTGTGCTACGTGGTTTATGGAAAACCCCTTATTCAGTTGCATTTTTATCATGAAAATTTTTTTTAGCGAAAAACGATATTTTTAGATGAAAAAGTGGTGCTAAAAATTTGTTCAATATATTTTTCAAATTCACTGTGAACGATTTTAGATATTTATTAGTGTAATAAACCTACCAAATCTTATTGAAATTCGTTAGAACGTTCTCGAGATATGACAAAAAAGTTACTACTACACACACATACACATTAACATTTGCTAAAAAAATGAAAATTTATTCATTTTAGATGAAAATAAGTCGATTGAATATATGTTCTTTAAAAATAGAAAATTATATAACTATCATAAATATGTATAGAGTAGAATGGAGCAAAACCACCAAGGGGTAAAACTACCAAATGGCTTTTATTTTCGTTTTGTTAGTCTTACAAACTTAACATTCATGCACGGAAAAAAAATACAACTGAATCAATGAAACTTTTTTCCATAATGGCTAAACATTTAGCCAAAAATGAACGAGCGATATTGCCAATATCACTGTTTTGGCGAAATTGAAAATCGTCTCTCAATTTTTCCAAATTAGAGAAAGTGTATTACTAATTTATATATTTGTCAGTTTAAAAGAAAGATATTGAAATTCTGTGATGGAAATATTTAAAATGTATAGCCAGAAACTTGATTTTAATAAATAGTTTAAAAAAAGCATATGAATATGATTTTGCAATTAGACTTAATTTTAAAAAAAGGTTATTTAAAATTGTGTTTATGAAAAATCATCGGCCAAGACGCTCGATTGCGTAATTCTAATCTCATGTCATATCTGATCTCACTACCTTTCAAAATTTTAATTATTTTGACTTTTGACAATTTCAACTTGAAACATTCTCGTGGTCAGGTGTTGTTTATTTTTATTTTATCAGATAATAAATATTGCAATTTTTATTAAAACATTAAATAAATAATGAAAATATTATTAATTATTTTGAGTGAAATGCTGTGAAATGTAGTGACAATTAAAAAAGGAATCAAGAAGGACTGTGATTAAGACAAAATAAGTTGATAAAATTATAATTTTGTATTTTTATTTCTAAAACAATAAATAAATTTAAATATGTATTTAGTTTCGTCATTAATATGTAATTTAAGTTTAAATTGAAATGATTTTCTGGTATTTTGATAAGTAGTTTTTGTTATTCTTAGTTTCACTTAAATTAATTATTATTGAAAAGTAGGGTTATTAACATTCTAAATAAACTTAAAAAGTTTTCAAACCACTAAATATATTATTTAATAAAGGTTTTTTTAATGTTTATAAATTGGATTTTAAATTTTCATTTTACGTTTTTTTTCTTTAGGTATTTAATAGGTACTTATTATATACAAAAAGTAACATATGTACTTAAACCTACATTAAATTTATTAATTAATTTAAATATAACAACATATTAGCTTTAAATATTTTATTATAAATGTTATTTTTTAAAATTAAATCATATGACTCGTTGTTTACAGAATTAAAAACACTTTGATATTTGTAAACAAAAATTAAAGGTTATTTTAATAAACTTTAAAATAAGAAAACCTATTTATTATTACATTATGCAAAATTATATATTAATATTTTTTTTTTTTTTCGTAGGATGTGAAAACCTGCCTTCATGTACCCTGTAGCCCGTACTACAGGGTTATGCGGGGGTGGCGATGTTCTGCCGACCCGCTAAAAACACACCCTTATTTGGGACCTTAAGACCACTCCCAGGTAGAGCCAGTTTACTGACGTATCGCCTTCAGGAGTGGTCTTATATCCCGCCTCTATCGCCTAAACGATATCATTCCTCGACCTACGGGAACTACCTTTGTTGGCGGCCATCGAGATCCTTAACCCTCATAACATGTTGGATGAAGGTCTCGATGTGCCGACAATTCTCTTTGGATCAAGTCATTAACAGGACCATGTTCTCCGGTGTAACTTCGCAGTTTACGCCGGCGAACATGACCCGTCTTTCGTCGTTCCATCGTGTGCATGTAAAGAGTGTGTGCTCTGCGTCATCCTTTGGGGATTGGCAGTACGCACACTCTGAACTTTCTCGTCTTTTGAAGCGCTCTAGGTACGAGTTAAAACACCCGTGACCTGAGAGCGCTTGGGTGAGGTAGTACGAGACTACTCCAAGTTTTCGATCTATCCAGGTGGCGAGTGTAGGTATGAGCCGATGTGTCCATCGACCCTTCTCATCCCCGCTCCATCTTGCTTGCCATCTTTCGACGAGTCTGCTTCTCGCATCTCGGCGAATTTGGTCCTTACTGGGTCTATTGTCATCCGTATAACGGGAGGACAACCTATCTTTGAAAAGGAGGAAAATTTCCTCCCTTTCTTGCGCCAAAAGATCTGCCGGCGGGACGCTGGCAAGGACCTGAGCAGCACTTGCAGATACTGTCCTATAGGCAGAGATTATACGCTTAGTGATAATCCTTTGCGAGGACAGTAGCAAGGACAGATCTTGCTTCCATCTGTTCGCAGGGAGGGAGCCCACACTGGTGCTGCATAAAGCAGCTTTGAGTGGAACACACTCGCCACCAATCTCCTTTTCTTTTCAAAAGGCCCACCGACGTTCGGCATTATACGGGCTAAGTTTAGTGCACATTCTGCAGCTTTGACGGAAGCCACAGCGATGTGGTGCTTAAAATTCAAAAACTTGTCGAGTTGTACACCAAGATACTTTATATGCGTGTTCCACTTGACCTCAAATCCGTCTATTTCGATCCGGGGAAGTTCGTAACCACGTCTGTCTGTGACCATGAGCGCTTCGGTTTTGTCCAGGGCCATTTGAAGACCTCTGGCATCCAGCCAGCTCTTTGCTCGTCGCAGACATTCGTTCACCAAGATTCCGAGCTCTTCTGCAGTTTCGGCTGAGCATACGATCAACGCGTCGTCCGCGAATCCGATGATCACCGCACCTTTGGGTAGACCCATTCGCAAGAAGTCATCATAGGAGACGTTCCATACGAATGGTCCTATCCTCGAACCTTGAAGGGCACCTCGTTGCATCTCTTCCTTCAGAGTGCAGGTGTCTCCCTCGTATATTACCGTCCTGTCGCTAAGATAATTATTCATTATCCGCAACAGGTAGGGCGGTATTCCTTTGTTTCTCATCGACTTGATGAGATCTTCCCATTTAGCGGTATTAAACGCGTTGCGTATATCTATAGCTACCAAAGCGCAAAAGCTCTTCTTCTTCTCCGGACCCAATTTGTCCTTTCCTTCCTTGGCTAGGTCCAGTGCCTTTTGTATGGCATCTACTGTGGACAGGCCTTTACGGAAACCAAATTGGTAGTCGGATAGACTATTCTCTCCAGTCAAGTGGAGCTGCATCCTCTGCAGAACCATATCCTCCAGAAGTTTGCCCATCGTATCTAACAGGCATATTGGCCTGTAAGATGAGACATTATCTAGGGGTTTGTTACCTTTCCTTAGGAGGACCAGCCTCTGTCGTTTCCAGTCCCGAAAGAACTCTCCTCTTCTTAGGCAGTTGTTAAAGCAATCTAAGAGAATCTGGGGTGAAGCAACGATAACTTGTTTAAGTATCTCGTTACTTATCCCATCGATTCCAGGCGCCTTGCCTGGCTTCAATCTTCTGCCGGCTTGGTGGAGCTCTGCAAGAGTGAAGAGTTCCTCCTCACGGATTCGACAGTCACTCCAGTCCATCCTAGGCCATGGTTCTGCTGGTGGAAACAAGGCCCTGATTATTTGACGCACCCAATCGGGATTGTCCAGGCCGGGGGTCTTTTGCTTCGTTATCAATTTCTTGGTGACGATTTTATAGCCCAGACCCCATGGGTCCTTCTCGACATCCTCGATTAGGGTCTTCCAACACCTTCGCTGTGAAGCTCGAATCTCCTTTCTGAGGATCCTCTCGGCCTCTGTATATGCGTCCTTTAGCATAGGATCTCCCTTAGAGCGGGTGTATATCCTTCTTGCTCTAACGCATGCTTTTCGCAAAGAGGCCAGCTCCTCTGACCACCAAAATACATTACGTCTTCTGGGAGTGGTACTTCTGCTACGCGGCATTGACGCGTTGCATGCGGTGATTATCATATTCATCACCGGCCGCACCTCCCTATCCAGGTTGTTCGGTCTCTTCACCCATCCAAGTTCCTCAAAGAGGCGGGATTCCTGAGACTGAAAACTTAATATACTGGTGGTCACTTTCGGTATGATCCTCAGAGACGTGCCAGTCTTTAATGTGCTTGTTTAGGAGAGACGTTGTTATCGTAAGATCAATAATAGATCCGATATTATGGTCTCTCCTGAACGTCCACTTTTGGCCCTGGTTAACAACCATCAGATTGTTCCTGGAGACCATTTCTGCAATTAGAATTCCTCTATTGTCGAGCCTTGTCTCGCCCCAGGCTGGCGACTTCGCATTGAAGTCGCCTGTGACGAGAACATCCAGCCAGGATTCTCGCAGGCTCGACTCGAGTTCGTCTATCTCCGCTTCGAAGGTTGTCAGTGGGTCGTTGGGTGAGAAGTAGCAGCTATACATGCGTATACCTGAAATTTCCACCCACACGAACCCACTGCTCGTTTCCAGGAACTTGTCTACCCTCAAATCGGGATTGTAGACTTGAATGGCTGCTCTTCCCGATGAATCCTGGTACCAGGGAGCTAGATCGTTTCTTTTGTTCTGCTCAGTGCAGAACAGAACGTCTATCATCTCCTGACTGGCTGTCACCAGCATCAGGTCCTGGGCTTTCTTGCTTTTGTGCAGATTTATCTGGAGAAACTTTAGGCCCTTGCCTTTTCAAGTTTCTGCAGTTCCTCCCTGTAAGTGGGGCAAGCGCTACTCCATGAGAGATGAGCGCAGTCTTCCTTTTTTTGGTCTGAGCAGGTCAGACATTGAGGATTTTCCGACGTACAATCTCTAGCTACATGACCCGAAATGCCGCATCTCCGACAGTTTTTAATTCTGTCGGGGCCTTTGCAGGTTCGAGTCGGGTGACCGAAGCCAAGGCATTTCTGGCATCTAAGGACCTCCAGATGTTCTCTTATGTGGGCATTGATCCATCCCACGCGGAGTTTGCCGGCCTTAAGCAGAGTGTAACACTCTGTCTCCGGCAATCGGATCAATGCTGTCTTCATTCCACCATAATGTGGAAGGAGACGACACGTGAGCTCTAAATTGCTGTCCTTAACCTGCTCCCTTGCCGCTGTTATAACCTCGGCTTCGGTCACGGTTTCTTTCAGGTCTCGAATCTCGAGTCTCCTTCTGTTCACAAGAGCAGTCACTTTGGCCCTGTCCTTCAGAGCCGAAGCAAGTGCTCCCGCGAACTTTGACGTTTCTCCCCCTTTTTTAACAACGAGGAGAACTTCCTTTTTAAGGGTACGTCTCATTTTCAGGACCTCGACATTCGAGTCCTGTGGTTTAACTGCTAGTTTCATGTCCTTGATCAACTGGTCGTAGGACTGCGACTCCTCAAGCGAAATCCTCACAGCCTCGGTCGACCTAGGCTTTGGGGTTTTTTCAGCTTTATCTCCTTTTTTTTGCTTCTTCCTTGTTGGCAGCCTTCATTTTCCTGGCTTCCTTCTTTCTATCCACTTTGACCTGAAAGCCGTCATCTTTTGATGTCCCAGCAACAGCGTCCGTGGTTCCACCCGTAAGAGCTTCGCCATAAGACAAAGTTGGAGGGATGTTCGTCTGAGAAGGAGGACCTGCGACCTTCTTCATCGGCGTCTTTTCTTCTGGCGTTGCAGATGGCCTTCGCTTTGCGCTATTCCTGCGCAGAGGGGGAGGAGTTGAAGTATCAAAGACCCTCTTCTTTAGTTTAAGGGTGTTCTTTTCACCCTTCAGCTCCTTCTCTAGTGCCCCCGTAAGCACATCTGCTTGCGTCCTCATTTCTCTCACGACGCCGACGAGTTTTTCGCTCTTCTCGCATGAGACTCGAGCTTCGTCTTTTACCAGCTGGGGATTATTCTTCAGCTGGTTGTCTCGGACGTACTTCAGGGATAGAGAGATTTCTTCCGTGGCTTTTACTTGAAGTTCCATTAAATGGAGCATTCGTCTAAAGGCTATCAACAAGGGGGGAACCTTGTCCTTGAAGTCTGCAGCCTTTGGAACGTTTTCTGTCTCAAGCTTCTTTTTTGCCTCGTCTGGCTCTTTAGAAGGCCTTTGTGGCTCTGCCGGAGCAGGCGCAATGGTCTTATTCTTGTCGATCTCGCTAGTTGACAATGAACTCGGTGCAGGGTCGATGGGACCAAGTTCTACTTCCATATTTTCTCCAAAAATTTGATATAAATCCATAAGTTTAGCTTTACCAGCGCATCGTGCGTAAAGTGGCGGGCCGCCTTGATTGGGAACGGGTACACCCTCGGATACTGCGATCCTACCCCAGATCCCTGAGGCCCAATCAGCTGCTTAGCCGTTCCTGGAATACACGGACGGAACGGACTCGCCAGTAGCAATGAAGGTTCCGACCCCTTACATCCATTACGCACTTGCCGATCAATCCCGAAGGGGCTGGCTCCTGACACCCTACCGCAGATCCACCTCGGCAGAGCTACGCTCACAGCAGACTCGTACCTGCCACGGTTGGAACCGCCGTGACAGGACTTATCACTCCCAGTGTACTGCCTGTAAGGTGCCGATCTGACTAGTGTTCTGGATTTGGTCCGCGCCGGGTATTTCATTTCCCCGGTACCACCTATATCTAGGAGGCATTCCCCTATCCGCCACCTGGGGACGCGCCCGATGGGGGTTCAGAAACCCCACCTCAAATTCCATTCAAGTACCCGACCGAGTCAGCTCGGAAATCCTGTGATATCCCGTAATGGGAACCACAAGTCCCTTACCAACCCGATCAAATGCCTACACGATGTTCGGTAATGGTCATCCAAATCACGGTTATATATTAATAATTGAAATTTTAATTAATAATTAATAGTAATTGATAAAACTAAATTTATATTTAAATTTATTTATTGTTTTAAAAATATTAATATTAATACATAGGTAATTACAATTTTCTGAACTTATTTATTCATGTTTATATTTCTTCTTCTTTCTTCTTTTCACTTTAATACTATAATTTGGCTCAAGATAATCATTATTAATATTTGTCTTTAATTAATTGTAAAAGAAATATTAAAATGTTTATTATTAGCAGGTTAAATAAATATAACCACGTGAATGTTTCGGACTGAAACTGTCAGTTTTCGACTGTTTATTTGTTTCGGAGATTTTCACTATCGCTAAATCACTAAAGTTCGTATCAAGAAATTGACTTTACCTATAGATGACCTAAAGGTGCGTTTAGCTGTTACATTTAAAAAGTTTTTCTATTTTGGTTATTTAAGAAGAATACATAATTTACTAAAATACGAAATTCCGAATTTCAGCAATAACAAAAGAAATACCAATTTATTAAAACAGCTTACTGAAAATACCAGAAACATTTATACAAATTAACAGTACATTTTCTTATTATAGCTCTATTTCCAAATTCGGTGGTTCGCCACGTTAAATTTTTTTCCGTGTGGTGAATGATGAATTCTTATTTATTGATTTTGATGTTTTTTCGTGGAAAATGGTATTGGTGGTTTTACCCCAATACTTGGGGTAAAACCACCAATTGGAAGGGTTATATAGAACGACTGTAGCTCGGAATCTAGAAGAGATCGATAATTATGCAGTAAGAATAAAATGTAATCAAAGAATCAATCTTTGAAACACCATTTAGTTTTTCTCTTCAACCACTTTGGTTCTAGATTTATAGTTAGAAATGTCAAAAATTGATGGTTTTGCCCCACTCTACCCTACACTGGGGAAAAAGGTTGCTAATATAAAGTCTACAATTTTTTTGTTAATATACCAAAAAATATGATAAAAGGCAGCAAATGAATTGTGAAAGCAGCGAGTGAATGGCTAATTTAACAAATTAATCATTAATAACTTAGATAATGATTTGCTGCCCTTGCAATTTATTGTGCTATAGTAACAAAAAATATTGTAGGAGCTCTATTAACAGACTAGTTTGCTATCATAGCAATTTTTTTCCAGTGAATGTCACAGTAACAAATAGAATAATAAATTTGAATTAACCTTTCAGCTATTTCCACTTTTGCGATCATGGGGCGCAACAGGTTTATTATTAGAATGGGAAGATACTTTCCCATACAATCGGGAGTTATCTCCAATTGGTAGTAATGGTCCAAGCAGTTTAACAAATGGTTACACAACTCAAGAGGCTCGCCAAATCTTGCAAGTAGCAGGAGATTCTGGCTTAGCAGTTGTACCTTTAGTTCAAACATTTGGTCACATGGAGGTAAAATTTTACAAATTCAAATTAATTACTATATTTTAATTAATAGAACAGTTACAGTAGTATTAATTGCAATTAGTACTATGATAACAATACTCTTTTATTTTGGCAATATATGTATTAGTTTACTTAGAAAATCTCTAATTCGGAAACATTGCATCATCTAATTTTATTTTTGTTTACCATGGTAAGCATGACTACTAGCTCTAACTCCTTTAATTCTCAGATTGGCTTACCCAGCTTAGTAAAAGCGTAAGGAGATGATGATAGACCAAAGGGGGAGGCTTAAATTGCACCCCCAATATTTATTTAGTTAAGCATCTCTTAAATTAGAATTTTCTCCTTCCATAATCGTTAATAATTAGATAATGTAAATATTGTAAATGATCTTAGGAAGGTCAAGAATAAAGATCAAAATTTTTATTCTTTGTCCTGGAAATCGGAAGAGAAAGGTTAATTTATGCTCCTGTTCCTTAATAAAACTAAATGACCTAGAAGATTTAAAACTTACCAGATTATTTAAAAATGCCTTTCACTTTGGATAAGTTCTAGGATTTGAACCGCTTAAAGATGGTACGACAACCACTACATATGGCATTCGGCAATATTAATTCTTCATGCTCTTAACACTCTGTATAACAATTTTGACATATAATTTTGTTTAAGTTTCAAGTAACGAGGCATAAACCCCAACTAGAAATCTTGTTGAATGTGCCAGTTTTCAAGGTGCAAGTTTTTTCAAATTATATTAACAAGCTGTTCATAATTAAATCACTTTAGAATAGTTCTAGGATTTGAACCATCTCATTTGTCATTTTTCGGCCATTGTACCTCTGACAATCCTATGGATTTATTCTTTCACGTGCGTCTACATCTAGAAGAAATCTGGCTTTGATCTTTTGCAAAAATAAAAGCAGATTGACGATTTTTCACCAGTATCTTTAATAGCGGAACGCTTGCTAGGACTTGTACAGCGCTGGTACATACTTTTATGCAGGCTGAGACTACTTTCAGCAATGCTGTTCCTTAAGTTGAAAGTAACCTCCTAGTGAAGATGTGTTTTTCTACGGTGAGGATCCACACAAAAACTGCATATAGTAGCTTCACACACATTTGTTTAGAGCTAAGAACTCAGCCTCAGAGATAAAAGTCTAACCGTTTTTTAAGCATGCCTGTTATCGTGAAGATAACTGTTTTTACAAACAATAAAATGTCATTAGTATACTAAAAAATTAAACTCCTTTTAGAATCAGTCCTACAATTTCTCATAAAGCAATATTTGACAACAGTGGTTACAAAACACCACTTTGTGGAACTGGTACTTTTCAATTTCGAGTCAGACTCGCAGTTTCTTTGAATGTCCATAAAATTAATAAAGTTAAATATCCGTTCCAGAACATCAAGGATTTGTAAATTTCCGAATATTTTTTTTGGAGATAAAGAAAATCGAGAACCGTAGATTCACCTTAATTTAATTTGTTCAGTGCTTCAACCATAAACTAGGATACCAAATCCATAGTAAATTTAGATTTCCTGAATTTCGATCGTTACAACAATCATAATTCGAAAATGTACCTTTCTTCGGAGCGTGTCACAAATAAGAAAAAATATTCTAATTTTTGAAATTTTCCGAAAATTTGTTTCCATTTTTTTCGTAAATTACACATAAAATCAAGTTTTTCAATATAACGCAAACCTAGAAAGATGAACTTTTTAAGTTTAACAGCTTTTTTAGAACTTGCTTAGGGCTGAAGGAACAGGAATAAAAATCGGTCAACTTATTGTTGACATATTGTTACGAAGAAACCTTCCCAAATATACCCTAAATTCCTCCTTTTAAATCAAATTCAATTAAGAATTTGATTTGGGATGAGGATAAGTCAATGAGACACTAAAATTTAGTAAGAATATTTATTTATGGTTATAAAAATGAGAATTCAACAAGAACAATGATTTCATGTGAAAATTGAACCTTACTTTGAGTGAGAATCGATTAAAGAATTATCCAGTATAGAACTTGTGGTAGTAGATCCTCTGCAGAGATTGTAAATAGAGATATGGACTTAATATCTTGAGTAATGAAATAGGCTGCAGGTTCACTGGCCCCGCTGCAATTCGGAAGTGCTTCCACAGGTAGGATGTTTACACAAGCTGCACAATAGCTCGTTGTATCTCAGAAAGATTTGACAGGTGGGCGGTATTATGTTTTGATTTCAAGATTTCTTTTAGTTGAACTACACAGTACAAGTTAAATTATTATTCACACATTGAGATGAAGAACTTGAATTTCACAATAACTCCACGATAAAATGATGTTAATTGATGGACAAGTGAATTAACGATTAACACTTGCAGAATTGTCACTTGACTACTAGAGACTGTTTACTGGAGTCTAGAACTGTTAACTGAAGACTGAGTAATAGATGTGTTCGTTGTTGAATCTGGTGATCAAGTTTGGTGGGTGGTTTATATAGTGTATTTCTATGCGTGGTTCCAGGTACCGCATCACCTCTTGGTGTTTTGTCGACAGGAAATATTCGTACCACATGACTTCTCATGTGCAGTTCGTTAAGTTCCAAAAATGTTGCCATCTCTGTTGTCACCTCTCGTTTCGATGATATTATATTGTTCTCACTTGGTCACTGAGAATTCATTGTAGCGTGATTTTCCAGTATCCAGGCTGGGACTCGTTGATTCATATAATCGTTATCTCACTCAACCGGCTCAATGCACAGAAATTAAATGGAAGAATGCTTTTCTTGAATTACATTATAATAATACATCTTAGTTTTGAATGTAAAATATTAATATGACAAGAAATCATTATGATAGTATAATATAACCATGTGCTAGTATATAATATAATATTATGATAATATATTGAAACAATATAATAGTCTGATATAATATAATAAATGTATTAGTTACGGACGTAACAATATTCTCATGTTACTCGTTCGAAGTAGAAATTATTAAAAATATAGTAGAGTTTGCAATTAACAGTCTTGTAAACCTTAAATTCTTTATGAAGGTTATTTTTAAAAACCAATTTTTCCAGCTATTAGAATCAATCTAAAAGGTATCACTTTATTTACAGACGACCCTTAACATTTTGATCAAAACTAGAATGAGCTTTTAGGCGGCTTCCGTAAATGATGTCACACTCTTATTGGGGGGGGGGGGGGGGGATCTGTGACAGCCTATTAAATTTTTTTTATTTTTACCATGTAAATAATGTGATATAGAGGGTAGGAGGGGGGAGGGGTAAAAATTCTCGAGAAAAGTGATATCATTTATGGAAGCCGTTTATTAATGATTCTTAATTTTATTTACAGTTTGTCCTAAAGCACGACGAATGGAGATCTTTAAGAGAAGTAGATCGCTTTCCCAGCTCCATGTGCCCCTCAAATCCAGGATCATTGTCCCTTGTAAAATCTTTAATTCGACAAATAGTAAGTTTCCATCCAGACATTCAATATCTGCACATTGGTGCCGATGAAATTTGGCACATGGGACTCTGTTCTGTTTGTACAAAACGAGTGAATTCTAATAAAGGCGGAAAATCGTCTTTATTTTTGGAACACGTTCTGGCAATTGCACAATATATTAAAGAAACGTATCCCTGCCTAAAAATCATTATGTGGGATGATATGCTGAGATCTATAGATTTACATATTTTGAATGGTAAAATATTCTTTTAATTTTATTTGTACTTATATTGTTTAATGTTTACTTGCTTTATTAGAATTTCTCTTTTACAGAATGTTACATTGGCAAATATGTGGAACCAATGATTTGGCACTATAATTCTAGAGAAAACTTTGCTTTATCTCCAGGTGAAGTGAATGTTTAGTTTTAAAAATTATTCTTTACAAATATTAAATTTTATAAAATGAACAAAGATTTTTAATCTTTATATCTTAAATTAAATTAGATTTACAAAATTTGTTAATTGTGAACGTTTGTTTTAATTTTGTAGATTTATGGGACAAATACAGTCTAGTTTTCCCAAATGTTTGGGCAGCAACTGCTTTTAAAGGAGCAACTGGATCGTGTCAACATATTCCAATAATAAGACATCACATAAGTAATCATGAGAGGTGGCTTGAAGAGTTAAGCACTCATGTTAATAAGGTACATGAATTCCGTGGTACGGTTTTTACTGGATGGTCGAGGTTTGTATAAATATAAAGTTATTTCCTTTAAAAAATGTTAGGGTAAAGTACCATATGCGACCTAGCACCCTACACGACCCATTCCGGTATTTCTTATTCTGTTGACGCAATCGCATCTTTGTTGACATTTTATTGTCTTCCTATACCACAATTTTTGACATTCAGTCGAACTTAATAGATTCGCTGCTTATACAAGTTTTCTCTTAGGCTTTGTGTGAATTTGAAACTCAAAAGTTTTCTTTGTAATTTTTTCAAAGTACTATCATTTGTAGTGAAACAATGAATGAAAGTTTTTGAAATTGTTGATAAAATTTTTTTGTAAGTCAGATCACTTAAGTTTGTTTACAAATTAGTTGCATTGTACTCTTAGCTTTGAATCGGTGCCTTTAACATTACAAGAAATTGAATCTACCAAAAGTTGTGATCGAAAAACCGAAGGTGAATCGCATATTGTGCCCCTCCCCTACTTAGATAACTAATGGGGCATTCTTTCTCAATTTTAAACCAATGTTGCCCATTTTCTGTTTTAAAATACTGGGGAAAAATAATAAAACTGGTAAATATTAAAAAATAGCTTGTGTTTGTTGAACTTTATTCTCTTCCTAATAACACATTTTAGTACTCTAGTCAACTGCGTAATATTAAAAATGTCAAATACAAAATGGCGAATCCAATATGGCCGTCAAAAATTTGTAGGTTATGAAGCAGTCGAACTTTTTTAAAACTTGGTTAACAGAGTGTTTTTTGGCTCGCAAATGTTGTTAATAAAATTCGACTGCTTCATAACCTACAAATTTTTGACGGCCATATTGGATCCGCCATTTTGTATTTGACATTTTTAATATTACGCAGTTGACTAAAGTACTAAAATGTGTTATTAGGAAGAGAATGAAGTCGAATAAACACGAGCTATCTTTGAATATTTACCAGTTTTATTATTTTTCCCCAGTTGTTTGCAATTTTAAGGTTGATCCAATTGAATTGCATAGTTTTGACACTCGGCTTTTGAAAGCTTATATTTTTCCTCAAATTTTAAGGGACTTATGAAAGATTTTGGATGAAACAGAAAATGGGCAGCATGAGTGTAAAATTGAGAAGGGATGCCCCTAGTATTTATTCTGTATAAATTTTGGTTTAATAATAACACATTTTTTCAGATATGATCATTACGCAACAATGTGTGAATTATTACCAACAGGAATTCCATCTTTAGCAATTTGTTTGAAAGTTTGGCTTCATGGTTACTCTGAACAAACGCATATACAAGTTGCCAAATCCTTAGGTTACGTGGATCATCCGTTACATATTACACCTCAGCCAAGGCCTGCTCCTATACCTAACAATCTTTTATTTCCTGGCTGGCAAGTTGCTGTTGGAATCGAATGGTTTCTTAATTTTAAAATTAAGTATCATAATATCGTTCACAGCGAACAGTAAGTGACCACTTCATTTTAAAATAAACATTTCACTTACATGTAAAAAGTGATTAAGATTTTTTGTAATTTTTATCATTTGCAGAATAACAACATGGATGAATCCATGGCAGATTATGAATAATTATACAAATCCAATGCAACTTGAAAGTTTAGTGCCTGCTTTCACAGAGTAAATATTACATTTTTTAATAATGTTTAATTTATTTTACAAGGTGTTGACTAGGGTGATTAAAAAATAAATAACAAATTTTTTTTTAATTTGTATACTTTATAGAATAGGGTTATTGCACCAGTTATTGGACATTTAAAGTCATCAGGTCGTCGAATATTAATTAATTTTTGAAGAATTACACATGTATTTATGAAAGATATTAGTTGGGATATAGGTATATATTAAGTCTTTCTGAATACGTAAAAATTTTTGTTGGAGTTAAATACTTTATATTTAAAAGAATATAAGGAAAATAAAAAGATAAGTCACTTGCTCCAGTTATTGGACTCGAAATAAAACATTGGAGATCCAGTTATTGTGCCCCAGTTATTGGATTAATCAAATTTATATTAACAATATTTAAAAGTCAAGTGTTGTGGTTTAATTATCAAAAATAAATAACCTTAAATAATATTAAATAAAGAAGAATCAAGAAATAATAAAATAAAACAATTAAAGGTTACAGAAAATGCATATTTATTAAACCAAACATTTTTAGGCTATAATCAGATGTAGAACACATCAATATACTTTAATTTAGTTAATACTTTTTTAAATAATGAAATAAAATACTTATTGTTAATACACAATTCATATTTAAAAATAAAACAATCTTTAGTTCATAATAATCACAATACAAATTACATTGAGTCTAATGAATGAAAATGCTAAGAAAAGTACTCCTGTTATTAGACATTTAATTATTTTGCAAAATAATTCTTATAAAAATTCAGTTTTCTTGTTTGTATGATTAATTTTTCAGTATAATGAACCAGTATATCACAGATTTATAGTGAAAAATAACAAAATGATAATTTTATACACTCTTGAAATTAAATTAAACTGTATTAAAATTTAATTTAAATTGAAACTGACAGTTGTTGCGTTTTATATAGTCATATAAAAATGCTTTCAATTTGTTTTGAAAGTCGTATTATTCTAAAATCATAAAAAATAGAAAATTTTCCGATAAACTGGAGCACGTCTTCTAACTGGTACCTTTAGCCTATTCTTTATAGAAAATATATAAATTTCTTATTTTCATTTTAAAATTAAATAATATTTGGAGGTAGCTTAAACGCCATGAAGTTTTCCATGTATTTTGCACGGAAAAAACCACCTTTTCATGTATGTATGTTATTCAAAATACTATAAGATCAGTCATTTTAATCTGAATAACTCTGCTTTTCTTTAGAAATGTTAAAAGAATAACATCCAATAATGTAATCAAATTTATTAATTTTTTAATATTAATTATTTTTAATAGAATTAGGCAATAGAGAAATTAGTCAAGAATTATAAAATGTTTGTTATTCTTTTGTTGAAAGTTTTAGCAAGACTTTGAATAAATAACCTAATTATGAACTTTAACTTATTATTATTGTATCAATATTCATTTATTTACTTTCAAAAAGCTCTTTCAAATAGCGTAACAAAACAAACTGAAATGTTTTAAAGTTGAATTTTTTTTTTTAAATTTCGATAAAGTATACAAAACTTTTGAAATTTGTTAGATTTTATTGAACCTTGTGACTCAGAAGTTTTTAAGGTCGTTGATTTCAAATCTGAAATTAGATTTTAAAAATTCAAGATGATGGCTTTAACTTGTCGAATTTTTTATCAATTTGATTTAGTTAAGATGAACTTAAATTTCTAATCTAAAGTTAAATTTTAAAAATTAAAAATGATGGACTCAATATGACAAAATACAGAGTGTTAATTTCTATTTATTTACTGAAACTTGTTACGGGGAGATTGTTTTTGATTTTTGATTAATTTTGCTGATTACAAATTTAAAGTCAGATTTTAAAAAGTCAAAATGGCTCAAACATAAAAAAAAACATTCATCATTTATACATTTTTAAATTTATTTTTACTTTTCAAAAACTAACAATTTAATAATAATCAGCATAAAAAGTTAATAAAAAGTTAATAAATAACAACCCTAAATAATAATAAAGGGTTTAAACAAATCTCAGTACTTTTTAATGGAAAAATTGTAATGTTCCAGTGAAAGAAAAAAGAATTTTATTTTTCACAAAATTTCTTTTCTTTTTTTGTTGTTGGTTTTTTAAATATTTTCAGCCAATGACAAATTTTAATGGCTAATTCTGAGGAATAATCAAATTGTTCCTCTTTCACTGAAATGATTTTTTGAAAAAATAAAAAAAAATCTTTTTTTTCAAAAGAAAACTTTTTTCTACAAACTTTTAGGCGTTATACTGGAGTTTATACATCTTATATTTTTCTCAATAACTTTGTTAACATTAAACATCAGTAATAATAAAAAAAAAGAATAATAATTTAACTATTTTTATGTCTAGCATGGTACTAGAATTATCGTCACTTGAAGGATACCTACGAGTACAAATGGAAAGCATTTTTTTTCCATCCACAATTGAAGAATGGGTAGGAACTCACGTTCATCCAATGAAGAATAAATTAATTGAGTTAAAACAAACTACAGAAAACCAGTTAAAGAGAAATTGTCGCTGTTAATATCTTTTAAACGAAAATTTATCTCCAATTGCTGTGAAAAAAAGTATCTACTAGAAATACTAGGTGAACTAGTAAATATAACTTTATTTTTTAAATCGTGATATAGCAAAGAGAATGACTGAAAGAAAATAAATGCACAAATAAAGTAAAGCACACGGATTCAAATATCAACAGCCACAAAAACAAATAGATGTTTATCTAAGCTAGGATATCGAAATAACTGTTTGTTTAAAATATTTTAAGTTTAATGTTTTTAATCGTATAATTTTAAAAAATTCTATGATAAATAAGTTCTCTGATAAATAGGAGTTTTAACTGTAGCTATAAAATATAAATATTGCTGTTGATGTTTGAATTGATGTTTACGAAGATACGAACAAGCATATGTAAGATAAATAGAAATAAGAAAAAGAAATATTGTACAGCGTTTAAGATACTGTTTTCTTTTCATATGAATGTACAAAAAAGATGTACAGTCATTATAATAGGGCTTTTAGAGTCTACATAGAGCAGTAGTATATAGATACCAACTTATTATGTCTAAGGGTATTCTAGTCCATTTTTGAAAGCCTGATTTTACACCAAGTCCAATTCAGTCTATATATTTTACCCTTTGACTTTATCTTTTATTTTCCATATTAAAATATTTTAATATATTATATATACTAGTTTAAGATATTCTATAAGTAGATTAATGTAAAATATTTTCGTATTTTATGGATAGATGTGATGTGACAAAATATATTTCTATCAATATTATGAAAATACGTTTATTTTATTTATAAGGAAGTTTATTGTTGAAAAATCCAATTTAAACTACCTACTAAAGTTTCAACTTCACATAATAGATTCTTTTGTTTTTGGAGATTAAACTCAGTGAAACTTTGGTTAACTACTGTTTGGTTATAATTTATCTATATAACAAGAATTTTATGTTAAAAAATGCGACGTATAATATTTTATTCTTGAAATAAAATATTTTTAAAGAAATTTATTATTAAAGATTTTACAGTAAATAGAGAATCTGTATGTGACAAATGGGCGATGAACAGGTGTAGAATTAAAAAAACCATGCCAGGACCAAAGAAAAGAGATGAACAAGAGGCTTTAAAATTGGATGAGATTTTCAAAGAAATACTAGCACAAGTGCGACCCTATATTGTGAAATTAACTTGCAAAGATGAAGCTCAATTTTGTAAAGTTTGGCTCGAAAAATTAAGTGCTATTCCTGCCCAACGTCAACTTAGAAATGAATATTTATTAGAGTTATATCGTCAGCTGAGTGTCGGAAGAATTGAGAGTATCTTTCGAAAACCACCACCAAATAATGCTTTAATTCCGTTGCCTGCATGCTACAGAAAGGTAAAAATATCCAATTTACAGAGATCACCTTTTTTTATTTTAAAAATTTTTTAACACCTATAATTCACTTAATATTTTGCTAGTTTTTAAACTTTTTTGAAATTTAACTCAAATAAAAACATTAGTTTATTCAAAACTGGTTTTAATGAATTCATACCGGGAATTCATAGATAAATCTCAAAAATTTCAAATTTAATGTTGTATTCTTTAAATGTTGACAAATTGAACTAGAGATGGTCAGACTACGATCTAAGAATTTTGTGTGGGAAGGATGAAAAATAATGTTGAATATTTGTATCTACAAGTCATTATATTTTAAATTAATCTAATGAACGTCATTTAACTAAACATTTAATTTATTCAAGCTTTTAAGTCTTAATTAATCCAACTTTCAAAAGTGAAAAATTATTTATGTTGCAGGTTAAGGGGGGCGTCTACTTCGTTTTTTCAAAACTAGTCTTAATTTTTTTTAGATAAGAATTGTGAACCCTAGGTTGTACAGAAAAATTTCAGCATCAAGGCACTATATATAAATACAGTTAATTTTATTATTGTATATATTTTTTTTATTAACAAAATTATATTTTGAAGGTTTAAATATATGAAAAAACATCCCCTAAATCTCGCATTGATTTATTTCATTGTATTTGAAAAATTAGAAAGATGATAAGTATTGAAATCCTTGGGATATGACAAACCAAATTTTTGTGAAAATGTTTCAGATTTAAAATAATCTATTTTAGAGAAATCTATAAGAAATTTCACTTTTTCAAATTTATCCATTTCTTATCTTATAATACCTTATATTTAAAAAAATGTACTCAGTATTTTGCATTTTTTCTTCATAATCAATTGACTTTTCTGGTTTTTAAAAAATCTTTTTTTTTCTTTACATATAGTTGTTTTTGTTTCTTATTTTCTTTTCCCCCTTTTTTTAAAAACATTTTTTATAATTTTCTTCAATTATTTATTATTATTTCACACAATTTAGTATTTATAACATTCAAAAACTTTTCTTTTCGTTGGGTTTTTTTTAAAATTATTTTCGTATTATTAAATAATTGTATCAACAATCTTTCCATTTCTTTGAAGATTTTCTTGTTTTTTTGACTTTTTTTTATTTTAATGATTTTTAAAATCTTGTTTTAAATGTTTTTGTTAATAAGATTGTTTAAATTTTTTTTCTAATGTTAACATTTTTTTTTTTCAGTTTCCATAAACTTTTTTACTTTTAACGGCTTTTTAAAATTATTTTATTACTTTTTTGTTTATATTTTTACATTTTTAAATTTTAGTTTTAACTACACATCCCTTTTTTTTTGTAAATTTTCAAATTCTATATTTTTAAAAATATGTACAGTGCTTGTTAGATTTTTTAAAAAATATTTCTCCACTTCTCAAAAATATTTCTTTATTATTTTATATTAGATGTTTTTAGTTTCTCTTAAGCCCTTCAAACTCTTTGACTTCCATAATTTTTTTTACTTTTTCTTTAATTTCTTTATCCCTTGATGATTTTTATCATTTCTTCAGTTTCAGTTGATTTTTAAAATTGATTATTATTATTCTATTTCTTAGAAATGTTTTCTCTTGTTTAAAATTGTTTAATATTTGAGGAGCACTTTTTCAAAAATTGATAAATCCATTTTCCAAAAAAGTTGAGATAATCACAAATTTAAAATATTAGGAACCTTACAAATCGATTTGTCACTGTTAAATTAAAAAAAAAAAAATTTATTATCAAAGAATTTTCAATTTAAAAAAAACTTGGACTTAACCAAGATGATTTAAAATTTTAATTTTTTTCCTAGAATAAATTACAAAAACCTTTAAATTTCTTAATTACTATAAACATTAATTAAAAATAAATCTCCTTAAGTGAAAAAACATTCGTTTATAAATAATTTCATATATTTTTTCTACTTTATAATTAAATCTAGGGGTTAGATGCAAAACTGCATTTGTTTAATTTTCTCGAAATAACAAAATGTGGATTTATCAACTTTTGAAAAAGTACTCCTCATTTATCCTATATAATTTACAATTTTTCAAAAACATTTATTTGGTATTTTCAACTTTTTTTCATAATTTCTTAATTAATCTAATTTTTTTAAAGACTTTTCTTTTATCATGTTGTTCTGTGCAAATTTAATCTTTGTACTAAGACTAAAAACTTAATTTTTTAAATTTTGTTTAATTTTTTCTATCAAAGACCCATTTTTCAAGTTTTTTAGTCATTTCTTCTTTCTTTAATTTTAAAAATAATTTCTTAATTTTTCTAATTTTTTCAAGATTTTTCTCTTTACTGAAATTTTTAAGTTCTTTTTATTAATTTTTTTCTTATTAACAATTTTCTGGATTAAAAAAAATGTTATATACAAAATTGAAATTATTGTTTAAAAGGATTTTCTAGTTTGTTATATATTTTTTGTCATTCTTTTTTATTTTTATGTAGTTTTAAAAATTTTTTTTTATTTAGTATCGATAAACTTTTTTAATTTTAAAGTATTTTTTTATTTATTATTTCTTTTTCCTAATTGCTTAAGATTTTTGACTTATTTTGAATTATTTTTTCGTTAAGATTGTTTTTATTTTTTTGATGACTTTTTGATGTTTCCAAACCTTTTAATAATTTCTTTGTTCTTTGGTTCTAGTTCTTTTTTAAATGTTTTTTAAACTAAGCTTATAATTTCTTGTAAATAAATATGACGAATTCGAAAATTTTAAAATATTTGTTCGCTAGACATCTTGTAGTTAAAACTATTTAAACTTCAATTTATCAAAATTTAATTTATTATTATCTAATTATAATTCAATTCAAATTTTAATCAAATTAAATTTTTTTTCAATTCAAATTCTACATAATACATATTTTAAACAATTCAAAATAAAATTGATTTTAACTTCATTTTGTTTTAATTTTAATTGACTTTAAATTCAATCAAAATAAGCTTTAATTTATCCTAATTTTGAAAAGTTCTAATATTTATTGCTGAAAACTTAGATTAAGAACATTAGGAATTATTGTCCTTGAATTTATCAGTTTATTTTGAACTATTATTTATTACATTAAATTAGTTTTATTAACATTATTACTTTCTCTGTTTTCAGTTCAATTTAAGTTCATCTTTAGAAAATATTACAGATTCTAGTTCTGGCTCTTATTGTTCAGAGGTAAAAACAAATTTAAATCGTAGTCATTGCAAATTGTCTCGCAGTAGAGTTTCATTAAGAAGACAAGATACAGATTCAACAAGTAACGCTTCTTTAAGCTTTTTAGAAGATAATGAAGTGGACAAAACCCAATTACAGTTATATAGGCAAAGAATAGAAGCAATGACTGATGTTGTGCAGGAATTACAAATTCAGAATGAAAGGCTCCATAATGAATTGTTTCAGTGCCAGGAGAAAATTTCAGCCTCTGAAACTCCCTCTTTGAGAGTTAAAGTTAAGCAGTTGACTGAAGAAATTTTAGTGCTAAAAAATAAGTAAGTTTTATTTATTTCATTATTACATTAAAAATTTATTTAATTGTTATTTTTGTTTATTAAATATTTATTTGATCTTTGCTTTCTCATAGATGAAGCATTGTGATAGGTAAGATTTTTGATTTTAAAAAAATAGTCTAAGTCGACTCATTTTCATCTAAAAAGCGTAAATTTCCATTTTTAAGCAAATGTCCAGGTTAAATAAGGTATGTATGTTTGTGTATGTGTGTATATATAACTTTTTTTATTGCCAGAATATCTCGAGAACGCTTTAATGGATTTCAATAAAATTTGGATGGCTTATTTAGCTTATAAATATCTAAATTCGGACAAAAGGATTTTTGAAAATACCTAATACAATTTTTTTGAGCACCTTTTTTCATCGAAAAAAATTGTTTTTTGTCAAAATTTCTTTTTGTGCTAAAAATACAACTTAATAAATACCATATGTCTTTTGGATAAAATATTATAGATTAAAAAATGAACTAATTGATCTATATAAAGTATATTTTTTACCGGGAATTGATAGAATTATTGGCTATTTTTTATTTTGAACGAAATTCAAATTTTATTATTTTGCATTATTTTAATCTATTGCCTTCTCCATGAGGAAGCCGATTTTTTTTCTTACATGAAATATGTTCAAGTATGAACATAATTTTCACCTAGTTTATAATATTTTATATTTTTAGACTGAAAGAAGTGCAACAGATGAAAGATGTTCTGGAAGAAAATCACCGAGAGGTTGTTCAGCAGTGCCAAGAAACGATGAGGAATCAGTTTAATAAATTAAAAGCTCGATTACATGAAACTCAAAACCAGAATGATTTTCTGGAGGATAAAATAATTTCAATAACACAAGAATTAGAACAAGTTAACAGAGAGAAGGTTACAGAAATTTTTCTGCATCAAGCAGAAGCAGAACAATTGAATTTAAATTATTTTTAAAACTGTTGTAGGAAGAGAAGGTAAAAATAGTGGAAAAAGAATGGTCAAAAAAGTATGATACTTTTTACAGGAATTACTCGATTAGCTTGCAAAAAAAAGATGAAGAATTGGAACTGAAGGACAAAATAATTAATCAAAAAGAAGCAGAACTTACTCATAAGAATCTTGAGAAAAAAGAAGAAATTATTTCTTTAATTAATCAAATCAAAGAAGTAGAAAATAAATTAGATGCCAAAATCGACGATGTAATTCTGATTTATTTAGATAACTTAAACTCGATCGAATATTTATTTTATAATATTATACATGTACTTTGCAGAAAGGAAAACTGCAAAATATGCTAACGGAACAGTATTCATCAATGAAAGAAGCTTTTGAGAAAATGAGGAATTGTATTGAATTTACATCTCAAAGACAAAACGAAACTTTAATGAATGAGAATGCAATACTACAGAAGAATATTTCTAAACTTTCAAAATCCAAAGAACGTCTTAACCAAAAATTTTCTCAAGTTATAAAGGTTTGTATTTTTGATTTTAAAAAATTAAAATAAATGCAGTAGATTAGATCATAATTAAAAAAAAAATTTAATACATTTTACTGTGAAGGATAAAGAATTAGAAATAAAATCACTTCAAATTAAACTTCATGGCCAAAGGAGCGAACTGTCAATGTCAATTAATTCAGAAAAACAAAATGATTTGAATTCTCTTGTTAATATATTGGAGCATAGGTACAACGCTATTTTAGCAGCCGTTGACTTGTCAGCTGATAACCAAAGACAAAATTATCTCAAAGTACAGCAAATTGTTAAGTTATTAAATAATAAATAATATATATATATATATAATCTTAATCAAAAAGTTATATCAGTAGGTCGTTGCAAAAAATAATATGTTATATTTTAATAAAATATACTTACATTTTTTTAATAAATTAATTTATATAATTTTTTGTAAATATAATATATGGGTCATTCTCTCAGAAAGGGCATATCATCCGCTCACGTTGTTTTTCTTCAAAAATAATAAAATGAATTTAAATTATTGAAATCTCAGCTAGCCTTACGATTAGATTCAATAATTTTCAATTAAATCATTTGTTAAATTAACTGAAAATAACTTCGTCACCGGAGTAGTAAGATATAAGATATTTCAGTTGAGTTGACAATTTTTACGGTTCCGTTTGGAACCCTATTGGTCTTACTCTCTCTTAATAATTAATATAAGGTATAAAAATAATAAATTAGGTTTTGGACTTATGCGGTTTCTGATCGAAATGAAATGAAAAACACAGAAAATGTATTGAATCAAGTCATGTATCACAGTTTTATTAAATGTTTAGTGACATTTATTAAAAAAAATTTTATTTGGATAATTTTTATTAACATTTTATATTTATGAAAAATTTTAAATTTTCTAAATATAGAGTTCTTTGATCTTTCTAGATGTTGCAATATGACCAACATTTGACTTCGCTTGGTAGATATGCCATTTCTGAGAGAATGACGCATGTAATATTTGTATACATACCATAAAAATTAAATGTTTCTTTATTTCATTTTTTTTTTTTTTTTTAGAAAATATCGAAATTAGAGCATCAAGTATCGCATTTAAAGAAAACTCTAGTAAGTCTACCTGATCGAAGATAATTCACGTAATTTTTAATTTATAAAAAGCTTTGTAAAATCATATTTTTCTAAATATATTATCAACTGAGCTAATAAAATTTGTTCAGAGATTGCTTTTTTGAGTTCTTAAATAAAGTATATGACTGATCCAAAAATTTACCACTAGGTACTTTATCAATTTTTTTTTATATAAAAATTTTTTTATATAAAATTCATGAGAACAGTTTTAATTTTAATTTTTGCAAAATAAAATTGATAAATAGTTGAGTCTCTGAAGAGTAAATTGACATATACGATAAAACCAAGGATAAACACCGAAAATACTCTGCCGAACTCTTAACAGAAATTAAACTTAAAGGCGCATGTGATGCGCCCCCCGCTAACTTACGTAATTTTTTCCTCAAGTATTTTCTGACGAAAATTTATTTTTAAGGGGAGGCACCGGTGAAATTATAACTCATTCAAATTTAGGGCGCCTAAAGGTGCCAATTTTTTTCTAGCAAAAAGAGAAAAAAATTATTTTTTATTTATTTAAAGGAAAATTAGATTTTTCTAAAAAAAAATTCCAAAATAAAAGCTGTTCCTGTTCAAAAAATATAAAAAATGTTTTACTTAATATTTTACTCTATTTCTCTTTTTTTCAACAAATTTCGTCAAAATTGAATTAAAATATTAGAAATTAGAAAAAATAAAAAATAATTCTCTTCTTTTCTACCACAATCGGGCACAAGTTAAATTCTTGTTGAAAATAATCTTTACTATGACAATTTTCAAAGAAAATTTCAACCAAAAAAACGGAGGTGTTTTTGAGTAATTGCAATTCAAATTTGTTTAGTAAAACGGCCGCCATTTTGTTATTATAGAAGATTTTTAAAATGTTTTAATGGATTTATGAAGAGGACTAACAACTCTTTAGACAGTGAAAAAAGAATAGGATATCCCAATTACTTAAAAAGTTATTACACTTACAAGGTGTTTTTTCTTCAATTTTAAATAAACGAGAGTTCCGACTTTCAAAAATTAAAATCTTTATAACTCCATGAAAAATTTTTTTTCAGCTAAACAAAAAAATACGTGTGGTCAAAATTCTTTGAAAAACAACTTTGTGGGGATAAAATTAATATTTAGTTCCGACCATGTCCAGCTTGCCTGATTTGAAATGAATTTGGTCTAGTGATGTTCTAATACAGTGCCGCTCAAAAAGATTTGCCCACACTAAGTCAATCAAATAATCAAATATTTATTTTAAAGTTTAAATATTTGACTTGAAACAGTATCTAAAACAAAATTAAAAAAAAAAAATTTTAATTGTTTAATTGCTTGAAATAAAATTTTTTTTTCAATTTTTTTGGAAAATTCCAAATTGATACAATTTTTGAAAAAATCATCACATTTCAATTTTATAAGTGGTATTTGAAAGCATTTTTGTCTCTTTTAAAACGATATTTTAAAAATTGCTCTACTATAATTTTTAAGGAAGTTATGATCATTTGTTTATAAAAATAGCCTTTCTTTTAATTGTTGCTAACTTGTTTTTGGAAAAAATTGTTAAGAAAAAAAAATGTTCTTTCTTGTGCGTAGAATTTAGAAAAAAATATTTAAACATTAAAAAAAAAATGTTTTATACTTTTTTTCTTCTGTATATATTTTGAAGTCGGATAACATTAAATACATATCAACACATATCGATAAAAAAATTTTTTTTTTTAATGTTTAAATATTTTATTCCTATAATTATTAAGTGTCAGTCTTTGTGGATTTGTGTATGTTTTTTATTTTATTCCTAATTCTACGCACAAAAAGGCACATTTTTTTCTAAACAATTTTTTCCAAAAGACAGTTGTTCTCAAGTTACCAATAATTGAAAAAAAGGCTATTTTTATAAACAAATGATCATATTTTTCCTTAAAAATTATCGTAGAGCAATTTTTAAAAAATCGTTTGAAGGTGATCAATAATGCTCTCAAATACCGTTTATAGAACTGAAATGTGATGATTTCTTAAAAAATTGTATCAATTTGATATTTTCAAAAAAAGTGAAAATTTTTTTGTTTATTTTAGCAATTAGGGTAAATGTAGGTATTATAGTGGCTGTGGGTATTATCACGTTTATTGTTATTTGTATTAATAATACTTCAAATTATGTGATTATTTTTTGCTATAAAGCTGCTGTTTAAATTAAACAGATTAAAAAATACATGCAATAATTGTTAGTAATTAATAATTTACATATAATTAAACGAAATTTTAGTGGAAAATATTGTAAAAAGTGGTAATAAATATTTTTTAACGATCACACGTTTTTTCATTTTATGGGAGTTTTTTATATGGTCTTTCAAAAATAGCTAATAATAAAAATTGTTACATCAGTTATTAGATCTTATTTTTTTAACTCTCCTGCAGAAAAACAGCGTTATACGATTAAAAAATATTAATTTTTATGGATTTTATATCAATTTTACGAAAAAAAAAATTTCCATGCCTTTGAGTGCTTTGAGCGAGCTCTAAATATTAAAAAAAAAATAGGGATATTTTTATATATATACAGAACAATCCTAGAGGGTGAGAGCATATAACATTTTCAACTTTTTGTTTTTCCCAAGGTTTTTCTCATGTTAATTTTTCGGTCGTTTGGTTTACTTCAAAAGATTCGAAACTTGACAGCCAGGGGCGGCGACTTGTAAATTTTTGCCATCTGCAAACTTAATATTGACCGAGGGGGGGAGGAATAAAACAATAATAAATTAAAGAGTTTCTTAATTAGCCTAATTATTGTAACTCAAAAGTTTACAATTTTATTTGATTTCGAGTATATTTTCGGAAATAATAACCAAATAATCAAGATAATATAAAATTTGTGATCAAATCATTACAAGTTAAAAAAATCAAAAATTGACGAACTTAATTAAAATTCGCGAAAAATAATTGAAAAATTTCGAAAAAAAATTGAACTTTGAAAAATAATTACAACATTATAGAAATAATCGTAAATTCAAGAAAATAATGGAAATTTGAGAGAAACAATTAAAATTTTCGGAATTAATCAACAAATATTTACAATAATATAAAATTTGTGAAAATCATTGCAAATGAAAAAAAATAATTAAAAATTGACTAACGTAATTAAAATTTGAGAAAAATAATTGAAGATTGATTGAAACATTGAAAAGTGGAAAGTATAACTTAGATTTAAGATAATAAAGGAAAACTAAGGAAATAAATTGAAAAATAATTAATATATCTACTTAAAAGGTGAAGAAAATAAATGCAAAAAGATAAAAGAAAATTAATTTGAAAAAAATATTTGATGTATAAGAGAAATAATTGAAAATTAAGGTATTTAATTGAGGAATGAATAGTGAGATTAATAAAAATCTCAATTGAAAAAATTGATTGCAAAAGTATAACAAAATAATTGGAAATTCAAAAAAATTAGTAAAATGTGAGAAAAATATTTTGAAGTCTAGAAAATTAATTGAAGAGTACTGAAACTAATACGAAATTCGAGACAATATTTGCAAAGTAATAAAACAATTGAAAAGTAATGAAAATAATTAAAAATTGAAGAAATCAATTACAAAATAATAATATTAACAATTGAAAATTGAAGAAAATTATTAAACTTTGAGAAATATACTTTAAAATTTAGGAAATTAATTAAAGAGTAATGAAAATAATAGAAAATTCGAGACAATATTTGCAAAGTAATAAAAATAATTAGAAATTGAAAAAAATAATTTTATTTTTTGAGAAATAATAAAAAAAATTGCAACATATATTTGTAATGAAAGAAAATAATTTCAGAATGATAAAAATAATTGTATATTAAAAAAATAAGTGCAATTTGTGATAAATTATAAAAAAGCCAAAATTAATTAAAAAATAATTAAATATGATAAAAAGTAATGGAAAAATATAAAAAAAATGTTTAAAAAATGAGATAAATAGTTTGAAAATTGAAAAAATTGATTGCAAAATGATAATAATAATATTTAAAATTAAAGAAAATTATTAAAATCTGAGAAAAATATTTTAAAATCTAGGAAATTAATTGAAGGCTAATAAAAATAATATAAAATTGGAGAAAATATTTGTAAAGTAATAAAAATAATTTAAAATTAAAAAAAATAATTTTAGTTTTTGAAGAATAATTGAAAAAATTTCAACATATATTTGTAATATAAGTAAATAATTGCAGAATGATAAAAATAATTGTATATTGAAAAAATAACTAAAATTTGAGATAAATAATAAAAAAATTAGAAAATTAATAAAAAAAATAATTGAAAATGGGAAAAAGTAATTGAAAATTAATTGAAATATAAATTTAATAATAAAGTAATTGATAGAAATAATTGTATACTGAAGAAAATAATAAACATTTGTAAAAATAATTTAAAAAATTACAGACTATATTTGAGATAAACAAGACTACAATTTCAATTATTGTATATTATAATTCTTCAAACCTTAATATATTTGAAATTTCATTAATTAAAATTTTAATTAATACACTCTTTAAGAATAGTAAATAATATAAAATTATTTAAAAATTTCTTCAATTTTTAAGAATTCTTTTTTTTATGATTTTAATTATATTTGCTACAATTCTCAATTTATTTTTATCATTGTTCAACATTTTTCTTCAATTTTATTTTCATTATTTTTTATTTTTTCCCCTCATTTTTAAATTCAATTTCCCAAGTTTCAATTCTTTTTTTTAATTTTTTCAAATAAAACTTTTCCAGTTTTAATTATTTTCTTCAATATCAAATTAGTTAAATTATTTATTAATTAATTTTTAACTTCTTCATTTTTCAATTATTTTTACAAAATATGGTTTTTTTAAAAATTTTAATCATTTTCTTCGAATTGTAAATTCATTTATTCACATTCTTATTAAGAAATTTGTTTTTGTCAGTAATTTTGCCATATGGAATTCCATAGGGCGAATTTTTTGCTCTACGGAATTTGCAGACGTACCATACACAATTCGCCGCCCCTGTTGACAGCCCAAAACTTTTTGAATAATTGTAATATTGCCACAATGTCACTGTAATATTACTATATGTATGTAATACTCTTATATTATTATTAACCCAATATTATTTTGCAATATTACTGTAATATTACCTCAACAAACATTATCCCTATAATATTACCTTAATTAAGGCAGACATTTTAATGTCATGACGTAACATATATCATCCCCAAACGGATTCCTGGCGAGGATCCAGCGGGGGGCGATCGCCCCCTCCAAAAGCTGTAAATTGTCATATGATAGAAAGAGAGATAGCACTATATTCTTATCTCTTTCTATCTCATATATCGCCCCCTCCAAAACCCTCGTCTGGATCCGCCTTTGATGGATTCAGTACTAGAATAAGTACTATATGGGATAAGTACGCAGGGTTAAGTACTAGAACTCCAGTACTTTTTCGCCATGGATTGTTGAAAATATATATACATCCAGTACTTCTTTTTGTAAGGGATTACAGAGATAAAAAATATAAGCCAAATCAAAAATGGCCCGCCGTATGAGAAATGTCATTTTAACAGGGACGTAGCAATGAGAAAGAAGTCGAACCTTCTGTAGACCTGTAAATGGCATTATTTTCTTTTGGTGAAACAGATATTAATACTTAAAATTTATTTAGGGAATGCTGATTAAAAAGAAGCTCATCTCATTCTGTAATATCTGACTCTTTGTAATGATAATTTTATTATCCATCCATCGTCTTAACGTCCCGAGTATTCATTCGGCCTATCGACGTTCCTGCAATTAAAAAAACCTGAGTGATATTAAAGTGCATTAAGGAAATGTCAAAACAAACAACAAAGTGCTTAAATATACTTTTACTTCTCTAGAATAAATATAATTACGAATATAATAATGTGAAAACTTGTTCTCTTACATTTGGAAGCAAATCATACATATTTATTGATTTACAGTTTCCTATAAGAAAGATACGAAAGCAGAATGAGGTCATCGGCTTTTTCTATGACGCTTAATATTTTACGTAAAATTCATTTGGATATCATGAAATCAATATTTCCTTCACTACATACGTGTAATGCTTTCTCTGTATTGTTACAAAAAAACTGAAAATTTGGTTGGGTATCATGCATTGTTTTAATAGCAATGTAAATAACATCTTTATTACTCTTAGGTTATGTTTCAAAGTTTCAACATTTTAAAAAGAGGTAGGTTGTTTATGTTTACATATACTCTTAAACATATTAACTAACTTTAATTAAAGTTTACTTTTTTAAAACTATAATACATTTTTTGAATTATAATTTTCTTTTTGCTCATATTAAACAAGAATAGCAAACATAGTTTCGTTCACGAGAGCTATTAGAACTCAATCACCACTTGGATAAAATATTATTAAATTTTCTAACTATGTGTTTAATTTTTTAAATGGAATATCTTTAACTGATATAATCTGAGAATACACAATTTTCAGCTAACAATCTTATTAACAATTCAGAATAAAATCTTTCCATAATTGTTAGTATCGAGAATTAGTAAATGTTGAGAAGGTAAATGAGAATAAAAAATATATTGGTTTTTTATTCTTATTTACCTTCCCAAGATCATTGACTAATTCTCGATAACAATCTTATTGCTTTTTTTTACTCTGACAGACAAAATTAATTCTGAAAAAAATGATTTATTATATATATATAATATTTAGCTCTTTATTTAAACAAAAATTTTACGAGAGCATAACTTGCTCCACCCTTACTTTTTTAATAAATTGACCTTTGACAATTTATTAATAATTTATTAATACTTTTTTTTCTTCCACAAAGAATTAAAAATTGATTACACACCAGACCTAAAGTGATCAAAACGTTGCATAATGATGTCATTTCTTATATCAATTTGTAAAATAGATAAAAAATAGCATTATTATGCAAAATTTTGATCTCAGGTTTTGTGTACTTTGCAAATTGGTCACACAGAAATGTTGAAAGAACACCAATTTTTAAAATTTTTGATATTTTTAAATGTTATATTCTTAACTGAAGTTAAGAACAAATTAATATTAAGAAATTTATATAATTACAAATAGTAACTATTCATTAAAAATGAAAATAAACTAAATAATTTTTAAAAATATATTATGAATGTTTTTTTTTTCATAAAAACATTGTAAGTATTCAAAATTATTTTTACTAAAGAAAAAATTTAGGTATATTTATCTTACTTATCAACTATATATTTATAAAATTTTGTGTATTTTTTAGCATAAATTTAAATTGAGAAGAATGACACTGTATTTTGATACACGAGTGCAGAATCCAGAAGTTGCTTCAATCAACACTTATGCAATTTGGCATCAAAATTTACCATTTCTGGCAGTTGCAGCCTTTTCTCAAGACAAAGGAGGTTTTGCAATACTTTTTGATGACCAAGGAGAACCTCTTCAAGATGTTGAATCCCCAGGTCATTCAGTTGCTCAGGTCACAGCTCTTGGATGGCATCCTGAGAGAAAATGGTTAGCAGTAGGATGGGAAAGTGGAGAAATTCGGGTTCGTTAAATAAAAATGTAGATTAAGATTTTAATAAAATTTTGATGCAGTTCAGGAATAAGTTTTCAAAAGTTGATAAATACGTTTTTTATTATTTTGAAAAATTCAAGCAAATTACTTTTCTTACGTAGCCACTCAAGTTATATGATTTTAAAATAGAAAACTTGAAATGAAATATTTATATAAGTAAGTTTTTTTTGGATTTTAGACGTTGTGTTTTTAATTAAAGTCTTTTAAAATTAGGGGTTTGAAGGTTTTGGTACTTTTTCCAAGTGAAAAAATTATAATTATCATTCGTCTTGGTTAAGTCCAGTTTTTTTTTAAATTAGAAATTCTTATTGTAAATAAACTGTTTTTTTTTTTAATTTGGCATTAACAGATCGATTTGTAAAGTCCTTAATATGTTAAATCTGTGATTATCTACCTTTTTTTGGAAAATGGGTTTATTAACTTTTGAAAACTTGTGTCCCAGATATTGGACGATATCTGACGATACGTTGGAATTCGAAATTTTTACTTCAATCGAATAAAATTTACCCTTGAATTTTACTTAACATAATCTTTAGGCAGGGACTGACACGAAAACCGAATTCTGTTTCTGTTTTGAATTGTTGTGACGAAACAAAAATGTACAATCAATATTGTTTTGTATTGAACCTGAAACGAAAAGGCTCTGAATTACGTTTTCGTCTCATGCCCGAAACGAAAATCAGCTCCGAATTTCGTTTCAGTCTCATGCCCGAAACGAAAAGATTCTGAATTTCGTTTTCGTCTCCTGCAAGAAAAGAATTGTGTTTAAAATTGTTTTTGTGGAATTTTAAGCCTTTTTTATGAGAAACGAAAACGGAATTCGGAGCGGATTTTCGTTTCGGGCATGAAACGAAAACAAAATTCGAAGCCTTTTCGTTTCGGGCATGAGACGAAAACGTAATTCAGAGCCTTTTCGTTTCAGGTTCAACACAAAACAAAATTAAATTGATATTTTGTTTCAGTTTTTCAAAACCGAAACGAAACAAAAATAAAATATATTTTGTTTCGGTTTTCGTGTCAGTCCCTGTCTTTAGGGCATCGAATTTTTAATTGATAGAATTTTAAATTAAGTATGGAATTTCTCTATAACCAAGTTTTTATATAAATAAATATAAATTAACTGTGATTTTCATTCATCAGAATTATTATTAAACATAATTTTAAGTGAATAGAATCTTTCATTAACAAAATTTCCATTTCACTGAATCTTCAATTGTCCTAATTTTCATTAAAACAAATTGATATTTAATAGAATTCTTAATAACCGAATTTTCTTTGACCAAAATTGTAAATAACTGAACCGATAGAAATGAAACAGAACTGAATCCGATAAAAAGACTGAGTGTGGATTTTAAAATTCACCAAAGTCTTTTTTCTTATAATTATTATTCAGTATTATTCTGTTTATTTAATTTTGTTTTCTATTATTAATTGATTTTCTCGTTTTTATTTTTGCATTCATATTTAAGAAAAACATTTTTTCGAGGAATCTTTTCATTTCTTAAAACATTTTCTTAATATAATTTAATATAACTACTTTTTCTCAGATTAACAGAAAATATTAGTAATTTAATTTTTTGAATTATTAAAGGAAGAAATCTGTGAAAATTAAACTTTACGATCCGAGAAACTCGGGATTTTGAAAATAATAATTCTCTAGACACTTTGGTAATGAAAACTTAATGAAAAGGAAATCCTGTGATTCGAAGATTCTACTGATTTAAAATTTTTATGAGTAATAACTGTGATAAATTTAAATTTGGGTAAACTAAAATTTATTTAAATGAAAACTTGGTTAAAGAGAAATTCTGTAGGATTAAAATTCTGCTAATTAACAATTCAGTGCCTTAAAAATTACGCTGAATAAAAATTAAGGTTAATTTAAATTCGAGAAATGAAAATTCAGTTGATACATAACATTCAACTTGTCGATCAGATTTTGCAACAAAAAAAATGTATAATACCTACAAATTTTTCTTATTTGAATTCTTAATAATATCTGTTTTAATTCAATTAAAAATATTTTGTTTAAATTTTTCCATAAATTTATTGCAGGTTTGGTCAGGAGACACAGGTTCCAGCGAATTTAATACGATCGTAACTCCCCACCGAGATCCAATTCTGATCTTGCAATGGAGTCAAAATGGAGGAAGACTTGTGTCTGCCGATGCTGCAGGATCTATCGTTGGCTGGAAAATAGATTCGAGAAATCAACTTTTGATGACTTTCCATCATGAATTAAAAGATTCTTTCACTCACATTGCATTTAAAATTTCCCCTCCAAAACCTGCTGTTGATTTAAGGTAGATTTAAGTTCTTTAAAATCCATAATCTTAAAATGATATTAAATTCATTAAAAAATAACATCGCTAATTTAAAGGTGTTTTTACTATAAGTTCAATTAATAATGAATATTTATTAAATACCTACTGTTTGTTGTAATTTACTTACAATTAATTTTTTCTCGTAAACAAATGTACTTGATTTCAAAGTTTGGAAAAATTGTAATTATATAATTAATTTCAAAATTATTTGTATTTTTATTTGCTCAATTTTCTAAAGTTGAACCTTATAAAATTAATAAATTTAAATAACGTAAAATTCTAAAATAAAATAATCAACTGAGTGGACACTTTATCGTAAACGTATCTTATGAATTAATTTTTTTCAGTGGACTGGCAAAAGCGGCTGTTGCGGGAGACGAGAGAGCCTTGGATCTTTTCAGCTCTTGGCGGCCGAAAACAGCAGCTCCAACAGCAATAACAATTCAAAGAGACAATCATGCCTTCTACATTGGTACTGCAAATGCTACAATATATTTTGTTGACGCTCAAGGCCAGTGTATGGAAGTTCTTTCTGTAGAAGACACTATTCTTTATGCTTTATTACATCATCAAACGAGAGATTCTCTCGTTGTATTAACTGGAGGATTCAATATTGCTCACTATCAAGCAGATCCTACAACAGGTCAACTTACCGAATTAACTAAAGTAATTATTATCTTTTTTTATTCGATTTTTATTCAAGAATATGACAAAATTGCTGTTCAAAACATATATTCTTTAAATATGTTCCTTTACATTATCGATCAATTTCAGTTAAATCTACAATTCAATCAGGGTACTAATCGAAAAAAATTAGGAATAAACCCAAATTTTTACTAATTTAGTAATTTTTTTACTAATCTGAAGTTAGATTTTCAAAATAGTAAAAGTGTAACACGTTTCAAGCGAATTTGAGCATTTTTAGAGCTGCCAGTGACTTAATTTTCTCATTTTTATTCAATTTTTTTAAAATCACTCACTATTACTCACTTTAAAAAAAATCAGTTTTCTCACTTTCTTAGTAAAATAATAATTATCTATTATTATTATTATATACAATTATGTTCTTCAAATTTCAATAAATTTTGACATTGTTTAATTAGTTTCCTCTAATTTTAATTACTTTTTTAATTTTTTAATTAATGTCTACAAATTTTTAATTTTTAAACCAGTATTGTCAATTACTTTCGTCGTCTTTCAATTTTTCCATCAAATTTAAATTATTTTTATCATTTTCTAATTATTTTCTGCATATTTCTATTAGTTTTAACATTTAAAAATTATTTTTATCAAATTTCAATAATTATTTTCAATATTTTTGTTATGGTCATCAATTTCTCAATTTATTACACAGTTTTCAATTTTTTTCTTCAAGTTTCAGCAATTTTCTTCAATAATTTTATTATTATGTATCAATGATTTTTAAATACTTTACACCAATTGACAATTTTTTTTTTTCAAATTTCATTTTTTTTTTTATTTTCTTCATATTTTAATTTTTTGGGATTTTGCAATTATTTTGTTATTATTTAATTATTTTCTTTAAACGTCAATTTTTATCTCCAATTTTTTAATTATTGATTTCTAATTTTTATTTTGTTTCTTCATTTTTCAATTATTTATGTCATTTTTTACGTGTTTTTTTTTCAAATCATAATTTTTTTACATAATTTTAAATTAGCTTTATCATCTTTCATTTTTTTTTCAAGGTTCAATTATTTTTGTCATTTCTCGACTATTTGTTCCATTTTTTGATTATTTTTGTAATTTTCAATTATTTTTGTCATTTCTCAATTATTTTTTTTTAATTTTTATTATTTTTCAAGTATTTTTTTCAAATTTCTATCAATTTTATGATTTTTCAATTATTTAATTATTTTCTTTCATGGTCAATTTTTTTCTCCAATTTTTTAATTATGTATTGACATCAAATTTTTATTTTGTTTTTCTATTTTTCAATTATTTTTGTCATTTTCCAAGTCTTTTCTTCAAATTTTTAATTATTTACTTAGTTTTGTCATCTTTCATTTTGTTTCTTCAAATTTCAATTATTTTTGTCATTTTCCAATTATTTTCTTTAAATTTCTATTATTTTTGCCATTTTGGAATTATTTTCTTCAAAGATTAATTTTACCTTAAAAACTTATTTATTACGCACTTAATTTTTTCACTATTTTAATATTATAGCTATTAATCATACATAAAAGAAATCCGGGAAAAATGTGATTTTAGATCCGGGAAAACCGGGAATTTGCAGGGAATTTGAAAATCATGTTTCGGTAGTTTGAAACTTTGTATATTTTTTTGAATAAAAAAAATCTATTAATATACTATTATATTAGATATTGTTTAAACAAATTATTGCTATTATTTCATAACTTTTTTTCTTCCTAATTTGTAGTTTGGTGTATTATTAAACTAAAAAAAAGGTTTATTAATACATAAACAAATTAGGGTTATCATTATTTAATTTTTTCTCAACTTGAAATTTAATTCTTTTTAGTATTCCTCAGGCACGCTGTACAAAAATTCAGAATAAAATATAATTGTTTTGATACATTTTTACAAAAAATAATAACAATAATTTGTTTAATAATTTTTAATGGAACTATTAATAAATCTTTTTTTTTGTTCAATAATATACCAAATTACAAACTAGGAAAAAAAGTACAACTGTCAGTATAAGGCTAAAAAAATATTATTAATTAACAGAAAGAAATTGTTTACAAAAATGTTAAAATGTCAATTAAGAAATTTTTATAACATATGATTATGCTGTAGGAAGAAAATTTGCAAAATCCAAAATTCCTATTCTCTAAAGAAGAACTAAAAATAAACAGTTATAATAATTAATAAATAATTTAAATAATTTAAGAAATATTTAAAAATAAAAGAATATGTTACACAGTAACGTATTTTTTGTTGTTAAAAATATTTTAAAAATGAGAACTAAATGATAGAGCAAAAATATGATTTTTCCTATTTTTCTAGGGGTTGGGAGAAGTTTGGAACGTTATTAAAAATAATTAAAATTATTTATTAATAAATAAAGCTTCGAGTTTCATTTTCGGGACATTTTTGAAGACAATTATGATTTGCAGGTTGAATAATATCAATTTTTATAAATTTTATATCAAATTTACGAAAGAATGCATTTTTTCATAAGAATTCAATGCTAATTTTCACCTTAATGAATATAATTTTCAGCTTTTTATGGTTTTCTTGTAAATGAAATGTGCTTTCTATAAAAATAATTTAATTTAATGTCCTAGAAAAATAAAAGAACTGTCTGAAAACGTCCTGAAAATTTCCTGGAATTTCAAATTAGGTTTCCAGTAGACACCCTGAATAAGTGCAAAAATTCTATGATTTATGATACTTAAAATTAAGAAGGTTGAAAATACGAATAAACCGACATCAGGTTGTCAGTATTTCTCGAGAACTTAGTTTTAAATAATTTCAATAACAAGTAGTAGGCTTATTAAACTCATAAGCTTCTAAAATCGATCCCAGGGGTTTATAAAAAAGTTGAATCAATTTTTTATAATCACCTTATTTCATTCAAAAATATCGTTTACCGACAAAAACTTTTTATGCTAAAAATGCAACTTAATAAATAAAATGTTGAAATAAATCGATTTACCCATTTAAAGTATATAATTCTCTAAAAATTTGTACAATAATTCATAATTTTTTTTCAAATTCAGAATTCTATTTCTTTCTATCTAAAAATTCAATTTTATACCCATAGTTCTTTTAGAAAATTGTTAGAAAAAATTCGAAAATCTGAACCTCTTTTAAAAAAAAATGCGAATTTTTGGAAAATAAAATGGACAAAGTGGGCCCTTTTCATGCGGACGTACACCTATATTGAGAGATGGATTAATTGGTTTAAATGCAGTATAAATTTTACCTGAAATTTTAAGAAATAATTGAGATTCTTAATTGTTTAAACTTTTTGGCGTTTTAAATTTTTCTTCCTTTTACTTCAATTTTTTCGTTTTTTCATAAGTTTTTATCCTTCTTTGAACAAATGTTTTCTTTTTTTTGAAGCTGTTCCATTTTTATGCTGTAATATCTAATTAAAAAAAAACATTGATTCGGTATTTTTTCCACATTTTTTCATAATTTCTTAATTTTTAAAAAATTTTTAAAGACTCTACTTTTAATTCTTGTTTTTAGTAACAAGAACAAAACGCATTCACCAAACAAAACAAAATTTTTTTTCTTTAAAATGAAAAATTATATAAAAAAGCTCAGTCTATTTACTTGGAAGTCTTTGATCTTACGAAAATGTTTAATTTAAACTTACAAATTTCAATAAAAGTAAAGAATTTTTTCGTTTCAACATATATATATATATATATATATATATATATATATATTGTGACATTTATTTCATTCTTATGAAGTTTTTAAAACTTTTCTCTTTTTGTTTTATAAAATCCAGATCTTGGCGTTAATTTCAAAGAATTTTTTCATTTCTTTTGTAGATTGTTTTCTTATCCTTTTACATTTTTATATTTTATCTTATTACATTTTATTGTTTTATACCACCTTTTCCCCCAATTTTTTACTTAATACTAATTTGATAAATTATTCTCCAGGTGAAACTCAGTGGAAAAAGTGATATTTCTCGCACTGGTCCCTCAATTTGTTGGGTGGGTGGAAATACTCTGGCCATTCTAACAGGAGAACTCGGGGTTAGATGTTGGGACCTTCACACCGGTGATACTTACGTTTTAACACCTCCAGATGCTACATTGGGTAATGTCGCATCTCCTCAAGAAATTTGTACGAGCTTAACGTACTGCAAAAACAATGGTGTGATTCTACTCTCTATATATTATTAAATTTCAAAGTATTAACTTTAATTTATTTAACGTATTTTTATTTTCTTCAAAGTCAAATTATCTTCTTTCATAATCAATAGAAAGGTTACTATAAACTGTTATATTTGTAGAAACAATCGCTGCTGGAACGAATCTAGGAACAATATATTTTTGGAAAAAGAAAGCAACTTCAGACTCAAATGAAAACAGTTGGCCAACTTGTCCTGAATGTTGTACAGTTCATGGAACAGTGAAACAACTTATTTGGGGAGCTGTGATGTTAAGAAGTCCTCTTCTCGCAGTGAACTGTATTACGAATATTTTTATTCTTCATCAACAGTCGATGTGTGCAGTTTACAGCGATGGAATATGTGCAAGTCAAATTAGTCCCACGCAAATTTTAATTCAAAGAGAAGATCAGAGTCACATTCTGAAAACAGAGATTCAGGTACAAATCTTGGCAGTCAATAATGAATACGTAGCCGCATCTTCAGGAAGACAAATAGCTCTCTATAAATTAAAAAAGGAAAATGTTCTTAACACTTCCTCAATTTCCAATTTTGCTTGCGACACTGAAAAGATTCTTATATATGAGAGTATTTTGGTAATTTTGACACCAGTTGTTATACAGTTGAGATCAATCGAAGGTACAATTATTCAGACTCTTTCAACTCTTCCCGAAGAAGGAGAGCCAATTACGATGGAATTAACAGGGCAGTATTTGACAGTTGCGTCTTTAAATGGCATTTTGAAAATTTGGGATTTAGGAAAGCGAGAGGCGAAATTGTATACAAGGGCCATGGCATGTTACGAAGCTATTAATGACTTTGCTGAAATCATCGAAGCAAAGTGCAATTCCGACTGCAGATATGTTTCGATCACTGTCGCAATGGCTAATTTAATGCCAAGTTCAATCTTATACGTCTGGGACATTGAGAGTGATCAATTGCATGAATTTGATTTTGCGGATAATGATGATGGCAGTGATGATTATTCTGCTCTGTAAGCACATTTATTTCTATGATTTAAAAATATTTTAAGGACATTTTATATAGAGAATGACATTATTCGAGTAGGGGAGACCGCCCAACAGTAGATAGTATAAATTTCTGATAGATATAATTATTTCAGGCTAAAGTTAATAATAGAATGCTTAACGCTAAAATGAAGCTAATATATTCAAGTAAGTAACGCAGAAAGCAAAATGAGCCTAAAATTAATCTCTTCTTCATTTTACATACTTCTTTAACACGATAAATAATCACTAAAAAATTAACCTTCTGTCAACAGTAGATAATCGGCTTCTATTTAAAGAAAACAAATTGTTTAGTAGTTTTTTTAAGCATAATCCAATATTCCTTGAAAAGACTTCTTCAAAATAAAATCAATTTGTCCGCATAAAAGTTGTTTATTCTTAAATATTTAACTGACATATGAGCGGCAAATTTGAAACTAAGAAAACTAAATATCACATAAATTCTTGTATCTCTTGTGTAGCAACTAATCTAATTTTTATAGGTAAGTGTTTTATAATTTTTTTTAATTCATAATAAATTGATTCTGGTCATTTTTATGCAAGAATTCAAGCTAAATTTAAAAGTTTTTCGAATGAAAAAAATTCCTTAAAAGCATAACAATTGGCAATAACCCATATTGTTTTTTAAGATTGCAATTTTGATAATAACGCGTTTGTGAGCTCGAAATTTTTTTTTTTCGTAAAAATCGGAAATATACGGCAAGTTAATATTTTTTTCCCTCAAAAAACATTTATTCCATTTATAAACGACAAAAATTCATATTCATATTGATTCAAAAAAAACTTAGTTAGGTAAACTGATTTTATTTCTAAAATCTTATGATGAGTTGAATTACAATTTTAAAACCGTTCTCTAGAAAATTGAAGTTATCTACTGTTTGCCATTATCTACTGTTAGGCGGTTTCCCCTATATTCAAAATTACTCTTAAAGTTACGACAATTTAATCACAAAACTTTTTAGATTCATCTTAAATATTATTTGAAAGAACTAGGACTCGGACCAGGTACAAGATCAGTCCGAGATTTTTTGAATTTTGCCTCAAAATTGATTAAAGGGTATATCAAAAAAAGTATTATGATATTTTAAAAGTATCATAACAAATCACAAAATATTCATAATCAATATTTTAAAAGTAAAATAGCGGATAATTCAAAATTAATTTAATCTAAATCATAATCTATTCAAATTTTAAACTATACAACTCTTAATCAATCATTTGTTGGTCTAAACATTCTGTAATTATAGTATAGTAATCAACTTTATATAAGTTATTTTAAATATTAAATAATCTAAATTTTAATGAAGCTCAAATTTAATCGATCGAAATTCCAATCTATTAAATTTTTAATCAATGTTCTAGTTTGTGCAAAATAATTATGTTACTCATTAGTTTTTTGTATGCAAATGCAACATATATATTTTATAATTTTTTTTACCTATTTTCTGAATTAATACACCTTTTCTTGTATTTAAGGAAAAATCATACTGTGTTCTCTGGTTTGAGAAACATTTAATAATAAGTATTATATTTTTAAATGTTGCAGTGTTTCCAAGTGTAAAGGGAGATTAGTAACGGCACACTGCTGGGACACTGATGATCCTCGACTTTTAATTTGTCGAGCCCAAAGACCAGAACTTAGAGATTCTAAATCATCAAGGTCCTCAAATGATAGTGATGTAAGTTTAGAATAAATATTACAAGGTTGACACAAAAAGCTATTTAAATTCTTCATAACAATTGCTTAATTATAGATAATATTTTGTTCAAGGGATTTTCAAAATAAACATTAAAAAATAGTTATTAAAAATTAATTAAAAAAAAAATATAAAATAAAATAACCTGTAAAATGAACTTAATATATAAGAAAAACATATTTCTTGCTATAAAACAAATCAATTGACCTATAAACTTTATATTTTATCCAAAGTTTAAAGAACAAATCGCAATTTTTAATTTTTTAAACATTAATTTATTGCTTCCTTCAAGAGTAAGCAAATCTTTTTGCTGACATGGAAGCAAAATGTTCATGAAGTCAATATAATCCTTGGTTTGTTTTATACATTAATAATTTTTTTCGTATATTATATGTTTTTTCAATTTTCTCATTTTTTTTATTTTTTTATTTTTTTTTAGACTCGCTCACCGTTATTTCAGATCTTCTTGATTTTTAAGGAGAAATTGGATACACACTCTAGAAAAGGTTATGTTTATAATAATTATTTTACTTTTTGAAATAGAAAAACTAACTTTTAATGTAATTTTATGTAGACAAAAAGTGGAACATTTAATTTGAAACAAAATTAACTATTAAAACTCACTATTGAATAAAAATTAAAGATTTTCGAGATTTAGAAACGTTTTAGAGAAACAAGAGAAACTAAAAATTTGTTTCTGAATCTTAGAAAGCTTTAAATTTTGTCCAATTATGAGTTTTAATGATTCATTTTGTTTTAAATTAAATTTGCAACCTTTCGTCTAAAAATAAAGTATAGTAAAAGTTAGTTTTTCTATTTCAAGAAGCAAAATAATAACTTCGAACATTACTTTTTATCGAGGATGTGTCCAATTACATCTAAAAATTATTATTGTTGGTATTGCTTTAAAAAGTTGTCTGAATTTGTTTATTAAATGTTTTTTCTATATTTTATTATTTCTTATTAAATATTCTCAAGTTTTCTTATTCCTTAGGGAGTTTTTACATTACTTTTTCATTGAGATTTATGAATATTTTTCCAGATTTTCTGGTGTTTTGAAATTCATTATTAATTTTTCTGGACTTTTTTCCTTACAGTTAATTTTCAGACTAAGTTAATATTTCTTTTTTAAATTCAAAATGACGTACAATGAATGTTTAAAACTATTCTTCTTAATATTTATTTTAAATTAATATTTCAATAATTAGTTATTAATCATTAATCTAAAAAACTATTTTTCACACCTTCTTTGTTCAAATTTCAAGTTTGTCATTTTCAAGAAAAAAGGCACCACATTAGTTAATAACAACAAGTTATTTTAATTGCTTTTGTTGTTTTATTTTCATTATTATGTCATTATTATTCATTAGTTATGTCAACTAAACTAACTAACTTCAAGTTGTAGATTTACCTGACGCTAAAATATGTTATTCTATACATATGAAAAATTAAAGGACAAGTATTTTTTTATTTTCGATAAAAGTTATTTTGAATGAAGTTACGGGCATTTGAATGTTGAATGGTAAAACTTAAAATAAGAGTAAAAAATAATTGTTTCACTTGCAATTTTTTTCCTATTTAACATAATCAAATTTTGCTTCTTGGATCTTCTAGGTGGTCTTTTCTTTTTCTAAATGCCGTTTGAAAATTTAAAAAAATTTAAAATTAACAAAATAAGAGATGATTTTACAAAAATAAATAAGGTTCATTTTCTCAAAAACCCCACCTTTTTTTCTTTAAAATTTTAACCATAAATTCTTATCAACATAAGAAAATATTCCTATAAATTTTAAGCATTCTAAACCATTCTGGCAGCCAGGTGAATTTTTCTCAAAACTATTTTTTTATTTAAAGTTTGAGTTTGTAGGTATGCAAGTTTAAAAACAAATGAAATGCAATTAATTCAATGGAAGTAAGCTCTTTTATAAAATCAATAATTAATGCCCACTAACATACTAAAATCTTTGTGTAAAAAAGAATATTTCGAAAAAAATTTGCTTATGTTGATAAGAAATTATTGTCAAAATTTTAAAGAAAAATGGTGTAGTTTTTGAGAAAATGGAGTTTATTTATGTTTGGAAAATCATCTTTAATGTTGTTAATTTTAAAGCTTTTTAAAAATTCCAAACTGCATTTTGGAGAAGAAAAGACCATCTAAAAGATTCAAGAAACAAAATTTGATTATATTAATTAGATAAAAAATGACAAGCAAAACACATTTTTTTCACTGCCATTTTAAGTTTTACCATTCAAAATTCAAGTGCTCATAACTTCGTTAAAAATAACTTTTATCAAAAATAAAAAAATACGTGTTCTTTTATTTTTATATAGAATAACATACTTTAGCGGCAGTTAAATCCACAACTTGAAGGTAGTCGGCCTGCTTGATTTGAAATGGATTCAACTTACTGTAAAGTTCTGTAAACGTTTATTAATTAAAGAACTTTTTTTTGTTAGGAAACTGTGAGTGTCGTTTTGGCTTCAATGTTCGTGAGTTCAGACCACGGAATTGTAGTTCAGGATGTAAGAACTATAAATGATGATAACTGTCGTTTACTTGGAGTTCAATCACCTCATATAATTATCCTGAATTCAGAATTATCTTCAAGCAGTGATGGCAAGGTGGCTCGTCTTTTGATGAAAGACTTCGAAGAATTGGAGAATTGTGATTTAAGTACAAAAAAAGCTATTCTAGACTTCTGTTTCTATTTGAGTATTACTAACATGGATGAAGCCTTTAAAGCAATTAAGACGATAAAGAATGAGACAGTGTGGAAAAGTTTAGCAAAGATGTGCGTGAAAACGAAGCAATTAGATATGGCTATGTTGTGTTTAGGACATATGAAACAAGCGAGAGGAGCGAGAGCTCTTAGAGAAGCCATGCAAGACGATTCATTGACTTTGGAAGCTAAAATCGGAGTTTTAGCTGTTGAACTTGGATTGCATGTCAGTTTTATTTTACTATCAATATACTGTTTTATTTATAAATTATTTCAAATCTTTTATTTAAATAACTATAAATTAAATCTTAACGCCTAAAATAAAAATAGTTAAAGAATTTCTCTCTAAAAATATATATTCCTTTATAAACTCATTATTTAAATTTAAACTGTGATAATTCATATGATTAATTAATTTCATTTTGGTAAAAGTTTATTTTAAAATCTTTTTTCAGAACGAAGCAGAACGACTTTTTCGAGAAGCGCAAAGGTTGGATCTTATTGGATCATTGCTAGAAGCTCGTAATAAATTCAAAGAGTCAATAGTTTTGGCGTCGAGTGAAAATAAAATTCGAGAAAAAACATGTTATTACAATTTTGCAAAAGCACTTGAACAGCAGGGAAAAATAACAGAAGCCATTGAGAATTATACGAAAGCTGATTGTCATAGATTCCAAGTCCCCAGAATGCTTTTACTCAAACCTCGAGAGCTACAAACTTATTTAAATACTTCTGAAGATCAGTAAGCGATTTTATAGGTATAAAGTTTGGTTTATTGAAACGACTGTTTTTCCAAAAGAAACTTTCTGTTTTCAGAAATGTTAAGAATTGGCACGCTCAGTATACGGAATCAACAGGTGACATGGAAGGCGCTTTACGTTTGTACGAAGCAGCGAATGATAATCTCTCGATGACAAGATTGTTGTGTTTTCTCAATCGAGAAGAGGAGGCCTGTGAGCTTGTCATTAGAACAAATCACGCAGCTTCCGCTTATCACTTGGCCGCACACTACGAATCAAAAAATAATGTTTTACAAGCGGTTCATTTTTATTCGATGGCTAAAGCTTACACGAATGCTATTAGACTTTGCAAGGTAAATAGGATGTTTAGCGACCTTGAAAAGCTTAAAATCTCTACGAACTTTTTTTTCACCTTGAAAATTTTGAAATCACTTTAAACTTTAAAACAAATCATTTAATTATAAAAGCATCGTAAATGATCAATAATCCAACTTTTTTACGTATTTAAAATTTTGTCATCCTTTTTTAAATTTGCAAAAATTTTAATTCATTTAAACTTCAATCGATTTGAATTTAAACTGATTAACCCTCGGAGCACACTCTGGGTCTGTAAGACCCATACTTTGAGTTTAATCACGAATATCTGTGAGGTTTTATGAAAATTAAAAAGTTAGTTTAGTTTGTTAATTTAATTTTAGGTTCTAACTACACGTTTTGATTATCATATTTTATATTACTTCAATCATTTGTCACCAAGACCTCGTCAATTTTAATATTTTTAATAAATCATTTGAATTATAGGAACTTATTTTATAATGTTTAAAGAATATTTAAATCTCGTTTTTAGGTTGATCGTATGAGTTGTTTAGAAATGGCGGAACTTTGGAAAGTGAACAGGGTCTCACAGACCCAGATTGTGCTTCGTGTTCGGAAAAATAGTGCTCCGAGGGTTAAGGAGAAATTGGACACCTACTCGAGAAGAGGTTAAGTTTGAAGCCATTTTGCTTTTTGAAGTCGAAAAACTAACTTTTAATCTAATTTCATATAGACAAAATATGTCAAATTTCATTCAAAGCAAAATAAATCATCAAAACTCATAAGTGGATAAAAATGAAAAATGTTTGTTATTCAGAAACAAATTTATAGTTTCTCTCTTTTCTCTAAAACATTCCTAAATATCAAAAATCTTTATCTTTGATCAAATTATGAGTTTTAATGGTTTATTTGTTTTTAAATCAAATTTGTCACATTTCGTTCAAATAAAGGTAGATTAAAAGTTAGTTTTTCTATTTTAGAAAGCAAAAAAATGACTTTGAACATAACCTCTTTTTAAATAGATGTTCAATTCTTTCTTCAAAATTCAAAGTTTCAAGTAGTGTACTAAAGTTGAATTGATTACAAAATTTCTTTAAATTTTAATAATATTATTAAAATTTTAATTCCTTTCTATTATGATTTCATTTATTTACTTCAATTGTCAATTATTTTTATATTTTTAAAATTATTTTCATTGTTTTAAAATTAATTATTCCAATTATTTTCTTCAGTATTAAATATATTTCTTCATTTATAAAATATTGTTCTTCATCATCAATTTCTTTATTTTTCAATTATTATGATAAATTAAAATTTTTCGTTTCTCAATTAATTTCTTTAAATCTCAATTGTGAAAATACAATTAATGATTATTTTCAATGATATTCTTCGATTTTCAATTATTTTCCTTTATTTCTAATATATTCTTTGATTTTTTCAACCATTTTTCTCAAAATTCAATTATATTCTTAAATTTTGATTGTTTATATAATTTGTTTTATTAATTTACTAAATTTTCAATTAATTTTCGCAAATTTTAATTATATTCTTTAATTTTTTCATATATATAAATTATTGTCCTTTATTTTTAATTTCTTTTTTTATTTTTCATATGATTCCTCAACTATAAATTATTTTTAGTTTTTTATAAAAAAATTGTACAAATTTTCTTGAAATGTAAATTTTTAAGAAAGTGTTGAAACTATTTCATTTATTTTTCAATAATTCCCTTGAATCTTTAAGTATTTTCTTCTATTTCTATTATACTCTTGAATATTTTCAATTATTTTCTTTGATTTTTCAATTATTTTTCTCAATGTTTAATTGTATTCTTTAATTTTAAATTGATTTCTCAAAGTCCAATTATATTCTTCAATTTCATTTGAATTTCATTTTTTCATTTCAATTATTTTTGTCAATGTTTAATTGTATTCTTTAATTTTAAATTGATTTCTCAAAGTCCAATTATATTCTTCAATTTCATTTTAATTTCATTTGAATTTATTTCATGATTAATCAATTACTTTCTTTATTTTTAATATAATTTCTTGAAATTACAGTCATATATTTTAATATTTCAATTAACCTTTTTAATTCACAATTATTTTAAATAATTTCTAACTAACTTAGAACTAACTAACTTAAAATTCTTATCTTCTTCCTTTAATTAATTCTTTAAATTTTTATTGTTTTCTGCCAATTATATTTTTTTATTTTTTTGTTTCAATTATTTAATTAAAAGTTTTGATTTTTTTCTTGAAATGTCAATTGTATGTTTCAAGTTTTTTTAATTTCTATTTATTTTCTTAATTTTCAATCATTTGTTTCAATTTTAAATTACTTTTTTCAATTTTCTTTCACTTTTTTTCTACTATTTTAATTTATATCCTGCATTTGTTCAATTTTGCTTCCTCATAGAGGAAGTATTTTTTCTGAAAATTCAATAATTTTTTTTAAATAGTTTCAATTTTTTTCTCTAGCTTAAAAGTATATTCAGTTTATTGTTTTAATTATTAAAATCTTTGAATTGCTTTTTTCAAAGTCGCTAGATACCCTGAGTAAACTAAGTATTATCTAAATTAATATTAATATTATCAATTAATTGGACGCAATAAAACATTTTCTATAAAATCTATAAGATTATTTGAATTCAAATTAAATAAATTAATTTAATCTAAATTATGTTTCTCTGTATAATATATATTAATTTTGTTAAATTAGGAGCATGATATGACGGAAGAACTTTGGCCCCTGGCAATGCTAGCACCTCGTCAATCACAAATAGATGTAGCAAAATATTATGAAGAGAATGATCAACCTGACAAGGCAGTGCTTCTGTATCACAAATCAGGACTACTTCGAAAAGCGTTAGACTTAGCTTTTAGAACTCAGCAATATGATGCCTTGCAAGTAATCACAATGGATGTAAACGCAGACTCTGATCCAGCTTTAATTCAAAAGTGTGCAGATTATTTCGTACAAAATGAACAAATAGAGAAAGCTGTTGATATTTTGGCAACTGGAAAGAATTACATAGAAGCTTTGCAGTTGATTCAAGAGCACAATATCACTCTCTCTGAAGATTTAGCGGAGAAAATGACAGTCGAGAAAGTAGAAAAGGATTTGGAGCGAGAAAGACTCAGGATCTCGACCCTGGAAAGAATCGGTGAAATTGCTTTTCATCAAGGAAATTATCATCTTGCCACAAAAAAATTTACGCAGGCCGGAAACAAATTGAGAGCGATGAAAGCTCTCTTGAAATCAGGAGATACAGAGAAAATATGTTTTTTTGCCCAAGTTTCAAGGCAAAGAGAAATATACATTATGGCGGGAAATTATCTGCAGTCTTTAGATTGGCAGAATCAGCCTGACGTACTGAGAAATATTATCAATTTTTATTCCAAAGGGAAAGCTATGGATTTATTAGCTAACTTTTACGTTGCCTGTGCACAAGTCGAAATTGACGAGTTTCAAAATTATGATAAGGCTTTAGACGCTCTAAACCAAGCTAGCAAATGCCTTGCAAAAGTAGTTGATCCTAGAGATTCTGAGGTTCACAGGAGAGCTATAGAAGTTGTCAATAGCAGGATGTCAACAATTAAAAAATATTTGGATATTAAAAAGTAAGTTGAATTTAATTTTAAAATTGTTGTATGACTTAATCAGGGTGCTTACTAATTACTCGAATTGGCGATTATTTCCTGCTTTTATCTTGTTCTTTGCGCTTTTTATCACCTATTATTATCAAACGAAAATTAATAAGGCGTTAATAAATTTTACTTTCTTCTTTTTAAAGGTTTTCTTCAAAGCAAGTTTTATTGTCTTATTTTTATTCAAACTAAATGAATTTTTACTCTTAAGCAAATGTCCAGATGCATAATGTTTTTTTGTTGCCAATATAATTATCTCGAGAACGATTCGACGGATTTTATTAAAACCATACAACTTTGAAAAATTATTATATTCATTAATATTTAAAATTGAACATAAGAGTTTCCGAAAATATCTTATCAATTTCTAGCTCCATGTTTTTTTTAAATAACACGGATTTTGTCCAGGTTCAGACCATAATATTTTTTGAAAATTTGAATTTTTTATAAATTAGAAATTCATGTTTTCAGTAATTACTTATTTCTGACATTAACTTTAAAAAATATTTAATCAGGGATGCGAACGTAAATATTTTACTTCACTATAGTCGACACTTTTATAGTGAAGTAGACTATTTACGTTCGCGTCCCTGTAATTAATAGATTCATCAAAAATTAATTTTTTATCTTTAAAGGTTCAGAAATGATTGTGGGTTAAAATGGATTGAAATGAGAAAATTTAATTCAATTTACCATACAATGTTAAAATTTTTATTTTCGATTAATAAATAAGGTAACTTTAATAAGAAAAAGGTAAAAGTGACGATTTTTCAATATTTTAAAAACCTTATTTATAGCAATTTTTAAAATTTTTTGAATTAAATCTTACCTCATTAGGCGTATTTTTCATTGAAGTTTTAGGATTTTTCGGTTTTTACTTTCAATTTGTAGCTGCAACGAGTAAATTGTCGATTGAAAATCCATTTATTTGAAGGTTTTCTTTATTGTTTAAGCCGAATATCTCTTTTGGAAAGCAACGAAAAAATGTAATTCCTCTTGTAACAATTAAATTAGTTCTTGCAGTATTCAGTACTAAATTTCTACTCCGGTAGAATTACTCCGTAATTTTATTTTTAAAGAAATTGGTCAAATTAATGACGATTTCTCACTTTTTTGCAAAATTTACATTTTTATTTTTTGCTATAACTCATCTCGAATTGTTATTTCTTAATATTCTGAATTTAAATATAATACAATATTTTACAATGAAAAACGAATTGAAGATAGTACCTACTTACATTAAAAACATAAAAAATATCAAAAAACGTTAATACCTGAAAAGGTCTTCACATTACTTTACAATATCTTGCATTTTTTCATCATAAACATTTTTTAATACATTTTGGCATTTGACAGATTTTTTAAAATTCCAAATTTTCATTTATCTAAAATTGCAAATCCCGAATAAACATCTGACAGAAAAACTTGCGCGAATTAAAAAAAAAACCAATCAGAAATTATCAAAAAAATTGTAATTGCTCAATTTTCAAATTTGAACCAAAAGCTTTTTGTCGAATATTTATTCTACCATTTTGATTTTCGAATAAATGAAAGTTCATCGTTTTAAGAATTCTGCCAAATTTCAATTCGTGCAAATAGAAATTTAGTCAAATAGATATTCTGACACTTAAAACTTCGATTTATTTAAAAACCTGTTAAAGAGAATTTTATTAAATTAATATTTGGTTAAGTTAGAGTTCCTTTAAATAAAAACAATTCTGTGAAATGAAAATTCTGTTAAATATTAAATCGGTAGCTTAAAATTTCTGTTAAGTTAAACATTTTGATTTAATTAAATTTGGTTGGAATTACCAGATTTTATTGAAATCCGTTAAACTGTTTTCGAGATATCCTATAGCGAAAAAAAAAATTACTACACACACACACACACACACACACATGAAAATTTTTTCTTAAGAATGTTGTAATAAGTCATATAACTAGATAAATAAGATTTCTATTAAGGGCATGTGATAAGGAATTACGTCACTGGTATAGGGAAAATTTGTCAGTAAACTTAAGATACTAAATATTTTGACATCAAACTTCGTAGAATTACGTAAAATATCATTAGGAAGGTTTGTCTGACTCAGATTTGTTTCAAATTTAAAATAGAATTAATTTTTTCAAATTTATAAATTTTAGCATAACTATTTTTTTAAAAATTAATTTCAGGTCAAAATTTGGCCAAATTTAGGTCAGGCAGACTTTCCTAATATTTTAAGTAATTATACAAAGTTTTGTGACAAAAAATCCAATATTTTAAATGAAAGTTTACAGACAAGTTTTGACAATAACAGTGACGTCATACTCTATCACATAACCTTAAGGCCATGTGCTGCGGAATGATTTATTCGCACAGGAGTTCTGTGGGGAAATTTAACTCTGTAGCACATACCCTTAAATACTATATTCTAAATGAATTTTAGATATATGACTGTAAGATTTAAATTATGAAATTTATTTTTGATAATCTGACTTCAAATTTGGCGGAAAAAATAAGTAGAAAAATATACTAGTACCTAAAGTTTTCCGGCAAAAAACTTTTTATCCTCCCTGCAAGGAAAGTGCATTCGAATCAGGCGCAAAGTAAGCTGTTGCTGTCCGATGAAGAGGTAGTGGGCGCAAAAAAGCTAAATTGGGCCCAAGGGCGAAAAATCTCGGCGACCCTTAGTTATCCAATCTCGCTTTTGCTGCAATCACCTACTTTGCGCCCTTGATACGAAAATAACTACTTTTGTTTTAATCAATGTTTTTGAGATTATCTAGAAAATGTTAACTAATCTAGCAATTCTGACATTCGATACGGATTTAATGGAACCAGTAAAACAAATTGATTTCTAAATTAGTAGACACTCTGAATTAATAGAAAATTGATGCATTTAATATGATTGTAATCACATTAATTAAATAAATAATTAATCAATTTATTTCAGCTTATTTAATAGAGGTGATACTGAAACAGCCATGAACCAAGTCCGAAATTTGCTTGACACTAAGGGTGCTGATTTAGAACAATCAGTTCGTCGTGGTGATTTATTTGCGACTATCACACAGCATTTTGCTGATATTGGAAAAATGGATAAAGCTCGAGCGACTATCGAAGAGCTTAAACGCCTTGTTCCTGGAATAAATCTGAGTTATTATTACAATGTTAATTTGCTGGAAGCACTTGGTTATAAAATAAACGTTGAACGAGAGGACAGTTCAGACAAGGATGATGGAATCGAGGAATTGCTTGGCGATTAAAAAAAGCGTTTGAAAATTCTGCTTTTGATCTCATAGAGTTAACTGTTGTTAGAGTAGGCAATTTAGTTTAAGTTTTATTATAATTTAAAAGCACTGAATGCCTTGCTACCTCCCGTGTATTAAGATAAGAAAGCATAATCCGTCCAATGATGTGATCAGTATAATTATTATCTAGTTATAGGATTAATCCGTCCAAAATGGAAAATTGTTACTAGTAAAGTAGATATTGTTAGATTTTAATGCAAAAATTTGTAAAATTTTTATTATTATTTTATAGAAAGTGATCCGTGCGGATTAATAAATAAATAATTTAGAAAAGATCAAACATTATTTTATTATCAGCCTTTGAGGTTTTTATAACGTTTTACATATCCTGGATATTATAGTACAGTGTCTCTTGAAAAACATTTCAGAATAAGTCAAACTTAATACTAAAAGAAAATGTTTGACAATAAATAAACAGAAATAATGACTAATAGTTGAGTATAAAATATTAAGGCTAAGTCTTACAAATAACAGTATTAAAATAATAATTCAGTTAATTCTTAATTTTTAAATGTTTGAGTTTAAAAAGTAGTGAAGAAACTAAAAGATGAGAGATATTTCGAGACTAATTCGAGACTCACGTTCTTTCAAATAAGAAAAAAAAATAAAAATAAAAAAGATAACGAGAACATATTTTACTGAGAATATAAAAAACAATTATATTTATAAAAAGTGCGTTACGGAATCTACGCTAACATGTTCACATTTTATACACGTACTCATAAAAATTAAATTCTATTGCGGAGAAACCTTCTTACACGGTGAACTTTCTTCGGCTAAAGCTTCTTCAGGTTTGCGCTTTTTACGAATAAGGTGAGAAATATCATTGACGGATTTCTTTGAAAGCCCGGAGGAAGATCCAGAGGAAGGTCCGGAGGAAGATGCAGAGAAAGGTCCGGCAGAAGATCCAGATGAAGTTCCAGAAGAAGAGGCACCACCATTAACAGCACTTGTACTGGCACCATTCGAACAGCTACCAGCAGCTGCTCTTTCTCTAATGTCTTCAATTAATCGTTTACACGCTTCCTGTTTGGCGTCCTTCATGTCGGAGATCTTCTCTGCAATTTCGGGTAAAAGTTCCCTTAATTCTTTAATTTCACCTTCTGTGCTATAGAATGGATCATCACTCTTTGGGGCTTCAGTTGTTTGCTCAAGCTCCTTGATTCTCGCCTCCAGAATGGAACTAGCTTCTTGAAATTTCTCAATGCTGGTGTCAAAGTCATTCATGTATGAGAAAGATAATCCAAGTTGGTAATAAATTTCGGCGATGGCTCGGGGTTCACAGGGTTCTATTTTTTGCAAAAGATCCAAACAGGCTTGAAAATCGGTCGTGGCTCCGTTTGCGTTTCCTCCTTCCATTGCTACTTCACCCAGTAATTTGTGCGCTTCTGCTAAAAATTTCCATCCCGCTTGTCCTCGTTTTAAGAGCATCAGTTTGGCAAGCTCAAGTACTTCCCAAGCAACCTATAAATTACATGGATCAATTATTGTGCTTTGTATGTTTTTTCATTTATTTACTAAAAAGAACGGGATTGTAAAAGTCAGGGCTGTTATAGATTTAAATCATTGGAGAATTTGCATTAAGATCATGATTTAAATAAAAAAAAACTTTACAATTCTCCGGATGTCCAATACTGCATGTAACACATCTTAAACTAAAACAAAACCTACAAATTTGTTAATAAATCTTAAAAATTTCAATTTTAATATTTTAATCTTTATAAAATTAATAAAATTGTGCTACCTAATACAGATGACTAAATACCTACGATTTAAAAATTTTTGGTATAAAGATAGCAAAATATAGTATTAAATTTTTATATTTTTAAGTCATTATAATTTAAATAAATTATAAACGTTAATTAACTCGTATTCCAATTTGTTCCAACTTTTAAATTTCAATCAATTCAAATTTAAATGCGTATTAATTAATGCAAAATAATTAAATAATATTAATTATTTTCCATGTTAACAATAATCTTTTTTTTAATTCTTACAATATTTCTAAGAAATATCACTTTTTCGAAATTGTTTAATTTTTATAATTAAATTATAATAATTATATTCTTATATTTATTTATTTTTACAAAATTTCACGATTTTTCTCCTTTTACTTTTTATATTTTTTTGTTTTTGTCTTTTTATTTTAGGATTTTCTTTAATTTTCTTCTTTTTATGCAAATTATTTAAAATTATTTTACACAATTATATTATTATAAGATTCACTAACCTTTTTATTTCGTTGTTTTTAATCATTATTTTCATACTTTTAATGAAATATATTCTTTCAAAAAGTTTTTAGCTTCATTTTTCTAAATTTATTGTTGAACTTGTTTTAAGTGTAATATTATAAAAATGTTTTTGGTTAAGTTTGCTTAAACTTTTTTATTTTTATTAATTCTCAATTTTTAGTAGATTCTAACCAAATTTTATTACTTTTTTTACATATTTTTAAACAGTTCGTTAGATTAAGAAAAACAAAACATTTCTCCATTTTCTTCCTATTTATTTAATTTTCTTAATGTTTCACTACTTTTTTAGTTCTTCCTTGCGTTAATTAATTCTTTAATTTTTGTCATCACTTTTCCATTTCTTAGAAACATTTTTCTATCTTTTCAATTGTTTAGTTTTTATCTTATAATTCCGAATTTTTAAAAACATTTATTTGATGCTTCTATCCAAATTTTTTAAATTTCTCATTTTTCTACTTTTTTGAAAGCTTTTATTCTTTTATTTTATATTATGTAATTGAAGCCGCGCGTGGAAGAGGGGCCTAACGTACAAAAAGTGAATTTGAGAAAAACGGAAAAAAGTGAAATTGCATTTTTTTAAACAAACAATAGTTTAATACGTTTTAGAATGAGGTAAAAATGATATAATATATTGATTTCTCTGATATTTTAGTCGCCGTCTTATATAAAAATGCGAAAAAAAATTCTTACAGTGGAAGAGAGATCTAACCAATATTTTACATAGATCCCTCTTCCACGATACAAAAGTTTTCAGCTCGTAACAATTTGTAGAAGATCGTTTTAATACTTTTTTCTTCACATGATGTCCTTTAAAAAGCTAAATCATTTATTGAAAATATTTAAATACATTTTTGGAAGCATTTCATAAAATACCTAATTATAGTTGTAGGTTAAATGATAAATTGGTTGTGCAGATAGATCCCTTTTCCACAATGTATTTATATTCGATATTAAAGTTAATTTCTCTTCTTTTGCTATTTTATCTTATAAATTATAACTTTTTTCTGATTCCTTCAGTTTTTTTCTTTCTTTGTATTTTCATATTAAAGGCTAATTTGTCCTTTTCTTGATATTTTGTCAATTTTACAAAATTATTTCTAGATAACCTGCATTTTAAAAGTTGACAGTTCGAAAACATGACAATATTTTTTTCTAATTTTTAGTATTAAAACATTATAGTTATAAAAATTTTATCACAGAAATTGAAAGAGGATATTTAAAAGAATCTATTTTTCTATTTAGTTAAAATTCGACAAAATTTAAGTTAGATCCCTCTTCCACGCTCGGCTTCAATTTTAATCTTGTACTAAATATTCTCATTTGAACTCTATTTCAAAAAATTTCTTTTCTTTTCATTTTTTTTAAATTTTCCAAAATTTTATTCGATTTGTCAAATAATTCTATAATTCTTCTAATCTTAAAATTCTGTTCTCTTTAGCAATATATTTAAACGTTTTGTTAATTATTATCTTATTTAATATTTTAATTTAAAAAAAATGTCCGTAAATGGTTTGATTTTTTAAAAAGAGTTTCTACTTTTTTGTATATTTTTATGTCACTATTTGATTCTTGTCTTGTTTTTTTTTTTAATTTTTTTTCCTTTGTTTAATAAACTACTTACAAATAAACATTTGGAGATTTTATATACTGACTATAGATTTAAAAAATCAATTTTTGATTTAAATAAAAAAATCCGATTTAAATAAAAAAAATTGTATTTTTTAACAAAAAAAAAATCATGATTTTTATCAGCCCTGGTAAAAGTTGTAAAAAAGGTAGTTAAAAGTTTCAATGCACGGTGAGCCTAAAATAACTTTAAATGGATACTTTTTTTACTTCAAATTTCTTTATTGCAATTCGATGCAGGAGCGTAAAAATAGCGTGTAAAATAATTTTTAGCAAATTTCATCGAGCCATTTTTAAAACAAGTAATTTGATGATTGAAAAATGATTTTTTTTAAAATAAATGTAATAAATGGACATTACCTATGTTGATTAATTTTTAATTTATTACGAAAACAGGTAGATTACTAAAAAACTGGTCTTTTTTAAATGGTAGGGGAGAGGGCCCCAAGTTGGACACCCTTTCGTCTTATTGCTGTAGAATCCAAACCAAATAAAATATATTAAAATATTTTATACCGGATGAAAGTACAATTTATAAGGTAACTTATGGCCACAGAGATAAAATTTTATTTTGAACATAAACATTTTTTAAAGCCTTTTTTCTAATTGTTAAAATTTTCGGTCTAAAAAAAAGTGGCCCCAAGATGGACACCTTCTTAAAAGTCTCTGAAAATTGTAGTAAATAAAAAATTAACATCCTGTAACAATTCTTAAACTAATTTTTAATCATTTTACGGAATTTATCAGGAAATAACATTTCCTAAAACTTCAATCTAATAGCTTAACAGTAAAAAGTAATAAAATATCGAAAAATATAGATATATCAAATTCTCTAACGATAACATCACATTTTATGGTCAAAAATAAAAAATTTTAATTAATTGTCTCAAAAAATTATTAAAAAAAGTGTAAAATCGTAAATATGCAAATAAATACATTGAGATTTGAGGCCTGTCCATCTTAGGGTACATGACACCATTTTTTAATCCCCAGTAAAAATATATATACGAACACTGAATTAGTAAAATTATTTTAGGATATTATTATACGATAAATAAAGAATATTATAACGTTAAGTACTCATTCTAAATCATAAATTTAAGTAACTTTACCAACTTAAGAAAAAACTTTTACAAAACTTTTTTAGACCCAAAATTACGTGGCATGTATAGAAGAAAAACCAACTGGTTTTTTTTCTTCAAATGTGCATCAAAATCTTCGTCTAGACAAAGAACAAAAATGACAAAAAGCATAAGGCGCTGCCACCATAAACAAAAATTTTATACGAAATGTCCATCTTGGGGCCCTGTCCATCTTGGGGCCCACTTCCCTAAAATTTTATGGAAAAATCCTAGTGTTTATTCTTTAAATATAATGGAGTTTAATGTTTACATATCTAAAATATCAAATGTGACGCGTTATGAAGAAAGGGACCTAAGAAGCAGGTAGTTTTAGATTATGTTCAGTGATAATTTTACCTTGATTATAAGTTCCTTTTTAATTTTGCTTAATCAAAATCAGTTTCTATTGAATATTTTTTATGGAATGAAGACTTAAACATCAATAGTTTGCATTTTGTATTGATCCTCTTCGTGTATTTTCATTTTAAAAATCACAAATATAACCTAAAATTTTTTGTTTCTGAGGTCTCTTTCTTCATATTACAGAACAAATCAATATTATTTATGTTAACAATACACAAATAATAAATGTCCAGCATTATATTTCTATACTGCTATTAATAAATTACTTGCGTAAATAATTTATACCTAAAACTATTTAAAATTTATATCGATTGAAATTTAGATTAATTAAAATATAAATTGATTAAAATTTAGATAATTTTTAAAATATTAATTTATTTAATTTGAAGTTGATAAAGAATAAAATGACATGGAATTTATACATATTGTTTATTTTAAAGAAATTAATTTCGAGGGTTTAAAATTTGATTGAAGATTATGAAAATTTTAATATTATATTATATAATTTTAAAGTCTCCAAAAATGTCTTGTATTTTTATATATTTTATGACTTATTAATTGTTTATAGTTTTCTTACTTTCAATTACACAAAAACTTCCAAAAGACTGAAAAAAAAACTGAAACGAAATTTCTTACGTATAAAATATATTTAAAAAAAAAGACTGTTAAAAATTGAAAAAATGAAAAAGAGAAAGTTAAATGAATTTTCCAGTTGAAGTTGATAAAAAATTTTAATATTTAAGAAGGTTCCCTCCATTTACATAACCTCAAACTAGAAAGTCGTTTTTCACCCCAAATAAAAATATTATTCAAATTAATTTTACTAAATTTTGAAAGATCCAGTTGTACATTTTTTTTTAAAAAAATAGGTTTATCCTGATTTCTATGACAGAATTTCAGAATTTTATTTTCCTGAAGTTCCTGACTCATGTCAATTTTGTTTGAGGATATCTTAAAAAAGCTCCTCAATTTTCAAATCTTTTGCGATTTCGTGAAAGCCTATTCATAATATCTTATCGCTAATCTTTTCAAGCAAGTGTACACAGCTGATACAATGCGTGTTTGATAACAATATACATAAAATATATTTTATGACTGACTGGAATTTTTAATTACTTAACATAAAACGAAAAATTTGAGTTTTTTTTATTATTAAAAACAGGTCTGATACCTGTTATCTAATACATAATAATATAAAAATAAAAAGTGGAATCTTTTACAAAAATAATATTGAACTAATAGTTCTTAATAAATGAGTGAATTCGAATGTTTTTAAGATTTCAACATTCATTGTTCAAACACGATTTTTTAAAAGTTTTAAACCAAGTATTTTCATAAACTACTCTTGTAATGAGAAATAAAACGAAAAATTAAATCCAATTAATGAAATAATTAATTATTATTTCTAAAACAATTTGAAGTAAAATATGTAACGCGCTACAAAGAAAGGGGCCTCAGAAGAAAAAAAATTTAGGTTATGTTCAGGGATAGTTTCACCTTGATTATACTCTATATGTGTATTTTCATTCCAAAAATAACAAATATAGCTTAAAATTGTTTGTTTCTTAGGTCCCTTTCTTCATATCGCTTCACATATATTCATTACAGAAAATAAAGAAAAAATTTGTTTAATTTATGTTTTTCTGGAACTTTGGTGAAATTCGTAGAATTATGTAGAAATTTTTTGAGGAAATTTTATTCGAGTTTTCTCATGAATAGATTCACGTGGATAAAAAAAATTAAATATTACATTTTTTAATTTGTTTTTTAAATATATTTATTTGTATAATTAAAAAAAGTGTATTTCTCAAAACCGATTTCTCATGCTTCCATGTTAAAATGTTAAAATTCCATGTATTTGTTGAATTTTCGTTGAATATGATACTTTAATTAGTCAAATATTTAGAGAAACAAGGTTTTTTTGTTGAGAACCTTAAACATTAATTAAGTTTCTACTTTCACTATAATTGTAAAAAAGAAATAAATTTATTGAAAAAAGGGAAAAAATGAAATTATCCCAGGAAAAAAAAACCTATTCACTTTTTTCTGAATCGGTCATGAGCTCAAGTGAATCTGCTTTCTTAAAAGGAAATTTTCGATTAACTCCGATTCAAATCATTTTAATTTTTCAAGTGTTTTTTATTTTTTAGAAAAATGTTCAACCAAAATTTAATATATTTGTTCAATTTTAAAAAGTATTATCAAATCTAACAGCCCTGCACATAATTTATTGAAGTAGCTCAATTAATTAAAAATTCCAAAATTTGTGTAAAATATGACAATCTAACATAAAAATTTCCAAACCGATTCATAATTGTCAAAACCGATTCAATAGATTTTGTACTAATAATAAATCACTTCTTAAAAATAACTCCGATTCAAAACTATTCAGAATGTCAATCATTAATCTGCTTTCTTAAAAACTCCGATTCACTAGAGGTTTTATTCAATAAGTTTTTTTTACCTATAGGTAAAAAAAGGGATTATCTGTGATTCAAATATTGCACATAATTAATTTAATTTGAATTTATCACTCGGATGTATTTAATATTGAAGATGATTATAGCGATCACTCGCGTGTCAGGTCAAGAAAAATTAAAAACAATTTTTTATGTTTCAACGGCACAGTCATCCTCTTCAGAAACATTAAAAGATCAAAAAATAACATTTTATAGATGTTTAAAAATTGGTAAATTATTGACTTTTTAAAGCTTCTGAAGAGGACTCATACCGTGGAAACGTAAAAAATTGTTTTTAATTTTTCTTGACATATCACTCGAATTCGGTTGAAGCAAATTGAATTTGTTACTTGGTGGTTTCTAGGGCAGCTAAATTCGAATCTGCTGTTAAATTATCAATTCCAAAAAATCCCAAGTAGCAAGTTTCAAGTAGCTTAAAATTCAATTAATTTTTATTTGGTTTGACATTTTGTTTCTTATGAATTGTGGCAGTAAATTTAAAGGCCAATTATCCTCAATTATGAAGTTTCAACCAAATTCGAATGATACACCTAAGAACGTTCCCTTGTTAATAAATTATCTATAAATAGAGAGTGAAATAAATCTTACCTCCAGATTATCGACATCCTCATCTTCTTCACCATTTTCTGCCACGCTACCATTTAAAGCTGCAGAAGACTCTCCATTGGTCATTTTACTCGAACCAGGAACAGCCTCATCTTTTGCAATTTCGCTCTTTTCATTTTTCTCTGTTTCTTTCTGATCACTTGAATTCGTCACTTCATTTGTATTTTCTTCCTTAGCCTCAGACTTATTATCTTCTACTTTCGGTGTGGAGTCATCAGAAGATTTTTCCTTTTCCTGATCCACAGTTTTATTTTCTCCTTCAGATTGTTTAGTTTCCGGATCTTTCTTTTCACAGGAAGTATCAGCTGCTTTATTATCAACATCTTTCTTTTCCTCTTTATCAGCTGAATCTTTCTTTTCTTCTCTTTTAGCTGAATCTTTCTTTTCTTCCTTTTCAGCTGAATCTTTCTTTTCTTCCTTTTCAGCTAAATCTTTCTTTTCTTCCTTTGCAGCAGAATCTTTCTTTTCTTCCTTTGCAGCTGATTCTTTCTTCTCTTCTTTGTCAGCATCTTTCTTTTCTTCTTTGTCGGTTACATCACTCTTTTCTTCTTCATCAGCTGTATCGCTCTTTTCTTCCTTTGCGTCTTTTTCACTTTTTTCCTCTTCGTCACCTTCCTCATCATCTTCAATATCTTCTTCCTCATCAGAGTCTTTAGTTCCAGGTACACCAGCCCCTAACACGTTACTTTCTTCTCTTGCAAGACCAAGGAGAGCACGACCATAAAGTAAATAAGGCTCTGCTAGTTCATCCGCGCCATCTCCGTGATCTTTTGCCAAAAGCTCGCATGCTTGAACTAAAGTAATTACAGCGTTGTGGTAATCTCGAACCAGCAGGTGACGCTTTCCAAGAGATAGAGCTGATGCTGCGTCAAGGGGAGTGTTTTCCGATATGTCAGCCATCTGTAAAAAAAATTAATAATTTATAGAATAAAATAACTTAAAAATATATATGGCAGCAATAAAAAGTTTAATTTTAACCATTTTAGTAAAATTGTTAATAAATGAAAATGAACGTGCCGAATTCAAAATGGTGTCTTTAGTTTTATCTTCAAAAGACTTTGTATTTACGAATAAGCTAATATAATTATTAATTTCTTTATAGAAATAGTGAAAGTATGATTCGTGACGACTCGTTTGAATGTCTTTGGGGTCGCTGATCACGAATCTGAAGTCGAATCTGATTTTGAGAATTCAAAATGACGGATCCAAAATAGCGGATGAATTTTCTGAAATTTTTTATATTCGGTTGATTATAATTATTGTTACTCTAGGGTTCTTTGAGATTGATTATAACAAATTAAAAAGTCCGATTTCCAAAATTCAGAATAGTAGATCCAATAAAGTTAAGTAAACTATTTAAGTAGTGAATTTATCAAAGAAATGATACAGCCATTGAAGGCAAAAGTAGAAAAATAATTCAGTAAGCAAAGACAAGAGTAGAAAAAAAGTTGAAATTCAGAATTTTGCAGATTCTGAATCTATATTTATTAAAATTTTTTTTGAAATAAAAAATGAAAATAATCGGTGGAGGGCTTTTCGAAAAACAAACATATTTTTGAAAAATTCATAAATTACACTGAGAAAAATTTTTTCTTGTACCAATGCAATTTTAGAATGGATCAAATATGAATTATTCTTATAATCGAAATTAGTATAATTGAGGCAGTTGGTGCAGAAACCGCACAAGTCCACTTTTTTTCGAAAATTACTTTTTTATGGAAAATTTATCTTTAAATGAAGCTCTACGATCTAGTAAAATATTACATATGTTACTAAACTCTAAACCCTTTAAAATAAATAAACAAATTTTCGTTTCGAGCAGAAACAGCACAAGTCCATGATTCCAAGCTGCGCACAAAGATGCGCAATGGATGCAATAATATTTATTTGTGATATTTTTAAAGTGTTTTAGACGTTGTTAAATAATTTATATAAAACAGTCGATATTATAAATAAAATGCACTGAAAGCGAAGCAGAAAATAATAATAGTGAATTATGTCATAATTTATTTATTTATTTTTTTATTTATTGAAATATACGGGCCATATACAAAAAAAGACCCTATAGTACATAAGTACTCAAATTATAAATCGACGTAAACAAAAAATATGTGCTGAGTTATAAACTATTCGTCTAAGACACGCAAGTCAGAAAACGTTGAGAATCACTTTTTGGCGGTATGTAAAAAAACCGAAAATTAATATTTTTGTTTCAGAATACATTACTAAAAAAAACATTTTTCATAATTGGTTCACACCACCGTCGCGCCACAAAAGTAAGAACTAGCATGAGAATATATATCAACAGTTTGTAAGAATTAAAATCATAGTTAAGCCACGTTTCAGAAAGAAAAAAAATAATATTAACATTAAATGAGATTAAAGGGGCCACGAGGCTCAAACTCAATAGTTTTATTCTAAGTCCTCTGATGTTTTGAAGTATAATGTTTTGATAATTGTTAAGAAAATGTTGGAAAGTGATTTTTAAAAAATGTTTATTATTTATAAAATGCTAATAAAAATTATCCAAATTAAAAATTTTTAATAAATGTTACTTAAAATTTACTAAAACTGTGATACTTCACTTGATACAATATATTTTCTGTGTTTTCCATTTCATTTTAAGCAGAAACCGCACAAGTCCAAAAGTTAATTTATTTTTTTTATACCCTACATTAATTAAAATATAAATCAATCATATTGAATTTTTAAACTTATAAGTTAGTAGAAAATAATACAAAACGCAGAATTGAAAAAAATTCTCACATTTACAAGAAAAACAGTTTTTATTGATTTCTGAACAATTACGATTTGTGGACTTGTGCGGTTTCTGCACCAACCGCCTCAATTATTCTTAGATCAAGAATAATTTATTATTGATCCAAGCATCAATTTTTGGATCAAGAATTCGTACCTGGATCAATGATAATTATTCTTGATTCAAGAATCAATTGACGTACAACGTCCAATTAGTTTTTTGAAAGTCTTATTTATACTTCTATAAATACTACGTTATATATTAATTATAATATTTTAATTATAATATAATTGGACACTAATCGCGCGCTTTATTAGTAAATATAATTTAACAATATTCAAATTTTATCTTAATAAAGAAACACTTTTAAATTTATTTTCAAGTTTTTAAGAAGAAGTTTAGAAGCGTTTCGTATTTCAAAAGTTCCTATGCCAAAAATAACTCGAGGAAATATACTCCTCGAAAAATTGATATGGTAAGCTCTTTCACTCTCACCAACTGTGAAATCTCATTTTAGCAAAGAAAAGATGAAGATTTATTTCCATCCTAGAGGCAATAAAGAGTCGCTTAAAGCGAATGTTTTACTGTTCGAAATTCAACGAATCCGATTATCTAAATAGGAATTAAACAAGAGAACATCAATTTTTCAGCAAATACTTAAATACTTTTTTCAAATATTTAATAGTAAACTAAAAAAAAAAAGTTGCTCTACACCAAAAATCAAGAATTACAAAGGCCTGTTCGGATCGCCTGCATTTCCTCCGAACTTGCATTTAGTAAAATATTCAACTCACCGAATTTTTGCAATAGTCAGTACTTTTAAATAACCTAACTTGCATTTGCAGGGTGTCTACTAATTTCGTCCCACAAAATTCCCGGTCATTTCCCGGTTTTTTCTTTTGTTAACTTAAAATATATTTTAAGTATAAGTAGACCTACAAATGGCTAAAAAAAATTGAAGATAACAGTTGATAATTGAAGAAAATAATTGAGATTTGAAGAATTAAATATTGAACTTTACAAAAAATAATAATTAAGAATTAAAAGAAACAATTAATAATGAAAAGAAATAATTAGTAATGGAAAGGAATAATTGAACAATGACAAAGCTATTTGACAATTAGAAACAAAATTTAAAAAAAAGGAAATATTAATCGACAATTGAACAATAATTGAAAAAATTGAAAAATGGTTATTAAATTCAACGAATATAATTGAAAATTGGTCAACTAGATATAAAATCAAAAAAAAAATAATTCAAAATTTAAGTTAATAGGTAATTCAAAACTGAAAAAATAAATTGAAAATTAAAAAATGAAATTGAAATCGGAAAAACGCAGAATTATTGAATTTAAAAAAAAAACAATTGAAAATAGACAAATAAAATTGAAATTTGAATACAATACTTAAGAATTAAAGAAAGTTACTGAACAATTAGATTGAAAAAAGAAGAAAATATTTTATAAAAAAAAAATGTAAAATGCCAGGAATTATTTAATATTGAAAAAAAACCATTAAAAATTGAAGAATAGAATTGTTATTTAAAGAAATTAATTAAGAATTGAAAAAATAATTGAACAATTAAATTGAAAATTGGAGGAGTTATTGAGATGTGAAATAAATAAATAATTCAAAAAAATGGTTGGAAAAAGTCGAGAATTATTGAATATTGAATTAAATAATTAAAAATTGAAGGAAATAATTGTGATCTGAAGAAAATAATTAAAAACTGATGAAAATAATTGAAAATTGAATCAAATAATTGGCAATTGAAAAAAATAATTCAGAGTTGAAGACAAAAATAAAAAATTGATTAAAATAATTGAAAATCGTAGAAAATATTTCAGAAGTAAATAAATTAATTAGAAATAGATGAAAATAATTGAAAACTGAAGAAAATAATTGGCAATTGAAGAAAATAGTAGAAAATAATTGAGAAATGAAGAATTAATTTGAAATTAATGAAAATAATTCAGAATGGAAGAAAATAATTGAGAATTGTAGAAAATAATTAGAAATTAAAAAAAATAATTGAGAGTTGAAGAAAATAATGAAAAATTGATAATTGTCAATTGAAGAAAATAATTGTGAATTTCTGAAAATAGTTGAATAATTGAAGAATTAAAAAATATATTGATATATTAAGTTTTAATTTTTAATGTATATGGGACGTTTCACGTCAACCGGCTCAGAGCTCCTTGGGGTCATCCATATATTATGTCACACTTTAAGGGGGGGGGGGGGGTCTAAAATGGTGAAAAATAGTGTGACGTAATATATGGATGGCCCCCTTCCAAAATTCTAATCAACGAAAATCAACTTATTACGGCTCAAAATAATTGTCAGCTTATACTCTTTCGAATAAAAAGTGGCGAATTAAAAAATTCAAAATGGCGTCCTTAATGCACTACTTTTTGCAAATTTTTTTACTAATCCAGCTAAGAAATGTATTAATTAGCTTCAGAAAATATTTGTAACTTGTTGGAAAATGGGTCACTTTTACGCTTTTGGGGTCGCTGATTGTGAGTCTAATGTTAGATTTGAAAAATTTTAAAAATTCAAAATGGCGGATCCAATATGGCGACCAAAATTTTAAAAAAATTATCAGATTTGCTTGAAACTTGCTACTCGGGAGTTTTTAGGGTCGCTGATTACGAATCTGAAGGTAGATTAAAAAAAATTTCAAAATTCAAAATGGCGGATCCAATATGGCGACCAAAATTTTTAAAAAATTATCAAATTTGTTTGAAACTTGTTACTCGGTGGTTCTTGGGGTCGCTAATTTCGAATCAAATGTTAAATTTTTAAAATTGAAAATGGAGGATCCAATAATCCTTTGAATACTGCTGCGCATGTATTAAAATTCCAACAAGTTACAATTATTTTCTGAAGCTAATTAATACATTTGTTAGCTGGGTTAGTAAAAAAATTTGCAAAAAGTAGTGCATTAAGGACGCCATTTTGAATTTTTTAATTTGACACTTTTTATTCGAAAGAGTATAAGCTGACGATTATTTTGAGCCGTAATAAGTTGATTTTCGTTGATTAGAATTTTGGAAGGAGCTCTGAGCCGGTTGACGTGAAACGTCCCATATTTTTTATTTTTCAATTGCATAATTGTCGCATAATTACAAAAAATTAAAACGCATAATCAGATTAATTCAAAATGCATAAAGTTACCATCTTTATTTATAAAACAAATTGATATATTAGTCAAATTTATTAGCCCAGAAAGAAAATTCCCGGTTTGACGGAAATTTCCTGGTTAATTCCCGGTTTTCCCGGTTAGTAGACACTCTGAACTTGCATTTGTCCGAACTTTGAAATCCCCTAACATACATTTGTCTGAATTTTGAATTCACCGAACTCGCACTTGTCAAAACATTCAACATTCCGAATTTGCATTTGTCAGACTTTTTAATTCACCAATTACTTAAAGTTCGAACAAATGCAAGTTCGGTGAATTCAAAGTTCGGCCAAATACAGGTTCGAGGATTTAGAATTCTGACAATTGCAAATTCGGTGAGTTGAATATTCTGCTTAATGAAAGTTCGATGATTTCAAAGTTCAGAAAAATGCAAGTTCGGGGAGTTAAAAATTCTGACAAATGCATGTTCGGAGAGTTACAAATTCGGACAATTGCAAGTTTGGTCAATTGAGTTTTGGAAGAAATGCAGGCGACCCACCAGTTTAGTTTCAAGAACGTATAAATTCAACAGGGGTAATTTACTGGAAAAATTTCAAAACACCAACTTTGGATTCCAGAGAAGAATCGGGACACTTGCAGAAAAAGTTGTATTCTTTTTCTTGCATTGTTTGCAGCATCCAGGAGGGTGAGTTTCAAGGGGGAGGATAATTCCATCGATTCCAGAGCGTCGTCGCGACGCAGAGGGCGTCATGGTATCAATAAGGGGCGGCGAACTTGGTTGTGGAGTTAGTGCACATTTGAAATTCGCTTCGGGAAGTAAATCAGAGCGGGCGAGCGTCTCAGTTTGGCGCCTGGGTACAAATAGAAATGGAGACCTCACGTGTACCCAGGGGTCCTGCACCACGTCTCATTTTTCTCTTCTGCACTCTTACTCTTACTTTTGCAGGTAAAAAATTGAACAAATAAAAATATATTTATTTTTATAAAAATAAAAGTTGTTTCTTCTTTTTCTACTGGTATTTTTTTGAGTGTCAAAAAAGTTAAGTGAAAATAAAAATGCAATTAATTTTAGCCACTGGAATGTTGTGTACTGCAATTATGTCTGATCACTGGGAAGAAGTTGTGTGGAATACAGAAGTATTATCTCAAACAAATATCAATCCCACGTGGTATCTTGACGGCAAAGTTGCCATGCTTGAACCACTTTCTGGTCATGGAAGCTTTCTTCACCGTTTTCAGAAGAGACCAACATTTTTGGTTCCAATGCATGGAGGAATATGGACAATGTGTGTTTCTCTCACTGGTAAGTTTAAACATTACATTTACGAAATTTTTATAAATTCAACTATTTATAGAAAAATAAATTGACAAATTTATGTTACTCTCCACAGAATAATAAATTACTTATCTCTTAAGACTCTTTTGTTTGTCCCCACTATTTAAAAATCTAGGAGCATTTTAAAAATTGTGATCCTTACTTTTAGTCACAGTTCACTCGCTAAAATACTACAATCAAAATATTTATCTATTATTTATAAAATTAAATATAAACTATTTATTAAAGTAAATATCACTTTACAAATTTTTCTATTTTGTAAAATTTTTAATTGGAATGTGATTCAGAGATACTGCTGATGGCTCTAATTCTAAAAGTAAGTTTAAAGTTCAGGTTCAAAACTTTCAATGGTTTTTACGTCAAACAGAGGAAGGTTAAGGGAACATGCTTAAATTGCAGAGCATTTTAACTGTGTAGGTGTGTAGCTTTAATACCAGCAAGATCCTAGGAAGAGTTTTCTAAGCACCTTGACTCTGACAGCAAAATCGACCAGACGATTAGGATCTGAATTACGAAGAGCACATGCTTTAAATTACATAATAATCCTTCTTTTCTTTGGAAAACGAAAACTAATTTTTTCCTTGGAAAACTAATTTTAGAATAGCAAACCGTTGTAAAATTGTAAAAGAATCAATCTTTTTATCTCTGCTTATTTAAAAAGACACATTTTTTTCGAAAACTTTATAACAGTGTCCTAAAAACAGTGGGAAACATTTTAAGATAACAGTTTGCTTCTCTAATAAAAACAAAAGTTTTTTTGTTTGTTTTTACAATCCGATACAAATAAATTGGAAACAAAATTCTTTAATTAAAATGTATTAACAAAGTTTTATAGCCGATGGCAGGATTTGTATTGGATTGAAATAAAATAAAATGGATTGACTTTTGGTAGAGTTTTTATCGAGGTTTTTTATGGCGCAATTTAGAAAGCGAATAGATAGGAGATTAATAGGGAAATCAATATCTGTTAAAATAAAATAAAACAGTAAAAACAATTCTTGGTCCACTGTAAATTTTGAATGAGCTTTTCGTTATTGTTATTTCTACTTTCTGTTAATTTAAGTCAGAGTCATAAGTCTTTACGCTCCGTATGTGGTTTTTTGTAATTAAAAGTGGAAAAACAAGATTTGTAGTGCATAATTATAAAAAACTAGATTCGAGGATTGAATAAAAAGGAAATTGTAAAGATCATTGAATTTAGCACTTCTTATTAACTTTAATATTTCCGTTCAATTTAAAAAAATTCTTTAGGGATCGCTCAGAAACAACGACACGTTATTTTTTAATTAAAATACCTAGTTTGGGTTAAGGCACAAAGTTTAATCTGAACGTTTTATTGACTTTTATTATATATTATTCCACTTTCTTCATACTTTCTGAATCTGAATTAGTAAAAAATAACAAATTTGAAAGCAAAAAATCACCTGCTAATTCAAATAGTTATATCTTTATTTATTATCGTTTAATAAAAAATAACGAAATATTAATTAAATTTATTTTTAGGTTATGTCAAAATAACTAATATTTTTAAAAGTATGTTTGCTAATTCAATTATACAAATTTGAACTATTATTTAGTTTTTTTTTTTACTACTAATTAGTCATATTTTACTAATAATTAATTATTTATCACTAAGTGCTGAAACAAAAAATCAATCACGATTTTACTAATAACAATTGGTTATTTTCAACTAATTTGGATTAAGAGAGTAAAATTGAACAATTTTTTATGTGTGACATCACATTTTTCCTGAGCTCATTCCCTCTTTATTGCACATCATATAAATGTTTATCCCCCCCCTCCTTTTAACCCTAATTTATTTAAAGCCGAATTTCTTTTTAATCAAATTTAAATTAACCCGAATTTTTACTTAACTGCATTTTTAGATCACCGAATTTTCATTTAACAGAATTATTTATTTTATAGAATTTCTCTTTAACTACCTTTATTTTAAATAATTTAAATTGAACCTAATTTTGATTTAGCAGAATTTTTTAAATAGGATTTTTATTGAGACTAATTTTTAAATGGCAGAATTTCTATTTGTTCAAATTTTGTTTTTCATGAATTGATATATGATGAAAATTTGAAAAGTATTTTTAATTTTCCGAAATCCCCGAAATCTTTCTTTTGTGTTTTTGATCGTCCATTTGCAATTTCGGTCAACTAAAAATTCGGACAACTAAAGATTCTGTTATTTAAAAATTCTAATCACATAAAATTTTAGTAAAAGAGAATTCTGCTAAATTAAAATTCGCCTCAATAAGAATTCTATTAAATAAAAAGTTGGTTTAAGAAAAATTTTGTAAAATGAATATTCTGTTAAATAGAAATTCGGTAATCTGAAAATTCTTGCAGTAAACATTATAGTTAATAAAAAATTTGATTGAAAACAAATTCGAAAAGTTCCACTTTTTTTGCTGAGTGCCTTTTTAAAAAAAATTTCAGTACATAATAAAAAATAAAGAATCTTTTTTTAAGAAGTAATTGGACACCTACTCAAAAAGGGGTTATGTTTGAAATCATTATTTTTATTTTTGAAATAGAAAAACTAACTTTTAATATAATTTTATTCAGACAAAATACGTCAAATTTAATATAAAACAAAATAAATAAATAAAATAGACTCATAATTGGTTAAGTATGGAAGATTTTTGACATTCAGAATAAAATTTAAAGTTTCTCTTATTTCTCTAAAAAGTTTCTGAATGTCAAAAATCTTTAACTTTTAACCAATTATGAGTTTAAATGGTTTATTTTCTTTGATATTAAATTTGCCATATTTTGTCTGAATAAAATTATATTAAAAGTTAATTTTTTCTATTTCAAAAAGCAAAATGATTACTTCAAACATAACCTCTTCTGGAGTAGATTGCCAACATTTCCAAGTTCTCTTTAAATTTAGGAATATTTTCTTAATTTTAAATATTTTATTTCCACGTTTTCTTTTGAAATAAATAAAGTATGAAAATAAGAAGAATTCGAGAAAGGTTATATTTAAATTTAAAAGCTATGTAATTTGAGAAAGTTCTTCAAGTTTAACATTTCGATTTGGTAAATAAAATCAGGTAACTTTACTCATCCTTGAATTTCTTTTTTCTTTTTTATTTATTCATCCTTGTGTACGACATCATTACTATTTCGGAAGTGGCTTGTGTGCTATATTGAGTGGAAGTGCAAAATCAAATGTGTGAAAGAGAATTCGTTTTCTGCTAGACTAAAATGTACGTCAAAGGTAATAGAAAACGTGATTGAATTCAGTAATTCTTTTTTTTTCTCGATGTTATTTTAACTTAAAAGACTGGTAAAACCGTGAAGATCACATTTCTAAAGATCTTTTCATTAGGAAGAAATTGACTGTGTCCAGTGTCAAGAAAACAATTTAATTATTTTAATGAAAGTAAAGAAGTTCAGAAATGTGGAATAATTGAGAGAAATAGAAACTTGATGCAAAAATCAAGATTAAGATAAAAGAAATATTAAATACAATATTCTAATAAGTCGTCGTACATGTAAAATGTACGGCTGACAGGTTTCCTCGAATTAGCTTTAAGGTTTAATATTCAAAGGAATATTTTATGGTCCCTTATCACGCCAAGTACCAGAAGAAATTCTACAACAATATTTAGAATATACACGACAATGGATAAAAAAAATCTAAATGCTTTATATAAATACATTTTAGAATGATGACAAATTTCTGTTATTGTTTCTATTTCTTTTATTAAATTAATGTTTAGATGATAGGATACATTACTCTTTTAAATGTTGATAAGAAAAATCATCAGTTTCACTTAATTCGAACACGATTTGACTTAATATGTGACGCGTTGTGAAGAAAGGGACCTAAGCAGCAAAAAATTTTAGGTTATGTTTGTGATTTTTGGAATGAAAATACACAAAGAGGATTAGATATCAATAAAAAACATTATTTTTAATGTTTCATAATATTTCAAATTACATTTCAAACAATAAACGTTTATTTTAATGATACTTTTCTATAAAATCGATATGACTTATGACATAAGTAGACATATTTTCCTTGAAAAAATGTAAAGTTATGTCAAGAAAATTAGAAAAATTATTATTGATCTATTTATAGCAAAAACATTTTCAAGAAAAATTCATAAAATACGTTTCTTTGAATTAAATACAATTTTTTTAATGAAAAATGTTTTAAATTTAAAAAAATCATAATTTTCATATGTTCAATCCAATTACGTAACTTATTTATGTCGCAAAACTAGAAAGTGGTATTTTTATTTACCAAATATAACTGTAATTAAATTAAATTAAAATTTATTAAACTAATATTGTGTTGCTTATATTTTTAAAACAAAACATTATTTAACTAAATACAATAAACACATTTGCAGAGAATGTTTCAAAAAACAAAATGAGCTATTGTTATAAAATTAACAGTTGTTTACTAAATTAATAAAAAAAAACACAAGATGTTAAACAATTATTATTCGATAACAATTTTTTTAAATTGTACAACTGGATCTTTCAAAATTTGGTGAAGCCTTTTTAATTCTAATATATAATTTTATTAGCTGTTAAAAAACACTATTTAATTTGAGGTTTTGTCAAAAGGTTAAACCTCCTAAAAAAAACTTCAATTTTTTAAGTACAACTTTTATGCCTCGAAAAAAAATATTAACCGGTATTTTACTTATTACTTATAGATAAAAAATTTGTCGTTTCATTTAAAATGACTTCTGATGAACTTGTCAGATTTCCTTCGTTTGCTCCTTATAATAGTAAAGTACTTTAGTGAAATTTGTTAACTATTTTCTAATTTCAATGTACCTTACTATCTAAACTATATATCTATTTAACTACCTAAAGTTGATAAACTTTGGAGACACAAAATCGAATCTAAATTCCATAAATGATGAGACTATAAACTATCCATTCAACTATTCAAACTTGATAAACTTTATAGACATAAAATCGAACCCAAACTCCACCTTTCGAAATCTTTAATATGTCGTGAACAATCTCAATAATCTCAATTATTAATAAATTTATTTGCTAAAAAAAAAATTTTGCTGAACTAAAAGATAATTTAATATTTATTATCAAACAAATTAAAATAAGAATACAATAGTAGAAAAAAAAATTAATTGCACATAAGAAAAAACAATAACAGTTTCTAGAATGAAAATAAACAAGTAATCAAAGTTGTAATGGATAAATAAAATTGGAAAAAGAGTCAATTCGAGATTTAAGAGGAAGTAATGATAAATGAGAAGAGTTTACTAAGTGTTCATTTTAACCTAGACCTAGTGAACTCCATCTTCAATCGATTTTTCTCAAGTGAAATTTATTTTTGCCCGTTTGTCGAGTTTTTTCTCACAAATATATGTTTATGACCTTATATCCTCTACATTCATCGGAAAAGAATTTATTGTTGCTTCAAGCTCTGTAATTACATTTTACAGATGAAGAAATTCGTCTTTTAGCACGAATAGGCTTTCCTCAAGAAAGATGTATTAATTATTTGAATCCCGATGAGGCTCATGAAGAAATGAGAGCTGCTTGGCAAAATAGTAAGTTTTCTTGTATTAAGGAGGTTCTATCGTAGAAATAATTAACATTACCATTTTAATCAAATTTGATCCAGTTTTATAATGATGCATCAATATAAAACCATTATCTACCACTGGACCAAATTTGATTAAAATGTTAATGTTAATTGTATTTACGATAGAACTACCTTAAAAAATTATTTTTTAAATAAAGAATATAATTTATTTCCAAAAAAATGGTTTTATGAGGATTAAATTTTTTTATTAAAACTACATATTAAATATTAAACTTAGAAAAATTAAAATCATAAGTTTATAATCTTATTTACTATTTTAGAAACACTATAAAGAATGACAAAAATAAGTATTAAAATCTCTTTTAAAAAATAATTTTTCTGATTCATATTTTAGAGAAATTAAGAAAATCAACGGCAAACTTCTCAATTAAAAGAAAATTTAAAAAAAAGAATGAATAAAGTTCTAAAATTAAAACAAACTTTTAAAAAGTATGAAGATGGTTTTCTTAAGAAAAGGAAACACCTATTCGCATTCGTAATCAAAAATTTACTTTTAAAAATATCGTATTTATTTCAAGTACACAAACATATCGCGAAAAGGATTAATCTAATTTTATCTCTTGTCAGTGTTGGATAATTTGAAATGTAAAAAATTTTTTCTTAAAGAATAGTTTGAAGTTAAGTAATTTATAAAGTAAATTGACAATTTAAAAATAGTAGTCAATAGTAGTTAAAAATACGTAATATGTTCAATACATTGCATACTTTTTAATGAGTTTTCCTGTTGAAGGTTAAAAATTTGTATGATTAATAGAGATCAGTATATCATAAATAGATGTTTAAATTCGTATTCCACAAACTATTGATTTCACATAAATTTTAGTTTGTTTGATGTTGTGTAGAGTATTGATTTTTCTGCATTAAAGGACACCTTTTATCTTTTTACAGAATTTCTAATAAGTTTAAAATCAGTCATTTTTAAAATAAATTTAATTTATTTTTTCGTTAGCTCTATGTGGCTTAGTATTAACCTAAATTTTTGAGGGTTTTCGCCAAAAATTTAATTGATATTTTATTCTTTAGAAATATGAAATTATTTCTTTGTTATTAGTATTTATTTTTAAAGTGTAGTTTTATCTGACTATGGTTTTCGAAAAATGGCAGGATAAATATTTGTAATTGTCATAAAACTTTATATTTTCCTGTTTTTGAAACTTGAAACTATTTTATAGAAAACAGGAAAACTATCTTTCTGATTCCAAAACATGTATGTTTCAAAAAATTATTACATTTCAATAATTTTTTAATTAAAGAATAAGTACCGCCATTGTTTTGACGTCTTTAAATTTTAATGACAGTAGAAAATTATAATGTTTCTCTTGAATCATTTGAGTCTTAAAAATCTACAGAGTTGGCAAATAGGAGAATTTAATTTTTGATTATGCTCCACATTCAGATTTATAAAATTAAGGAAAATTAATTTTTTCCAAAAAATAAAATTTGACAATGCTACGTGTTTCTAAGATTTAAACGATGCAAGAAAAAATATAACTTTCTGACATTATCAACATTTAAGGGTGCCAAAAAAATACTGCCTCACCATATTTAATACTTTTCTTTGTAATTAATTTTTCAATATGTTTGTCAATTTCAGGAATGCAAAATTTAAGTATTTCGTGTTCACTGGTTTGCATGATAATTCTTGGCAGTGCAGTTTTGGTTGGATCTTTTGGATTATGTAGACATCAAATATCAGCTGTCCTTGTTACAGGTGTAATGTACCTTCTGGCTGGTAAGTTATATTTAATCTTTTTTTAAATGCACTGTTTTGCGAAAAATATATTTTTAAATTATAGTCAACAGGAGATTTTAAAAAATCAAATTTGATATAATTTTCGATTCTTTTTTAATGTGATCCAAATAATAATTGTTGCATCAAAAAATATTTTAAAAAAGCAAACAAGTAGTTGTTTCCATCACGTATTGTGTTCAAGTACAAAAGTACAAATGTAGGACAGATATAATATATCTAAGATAAAATCAATACTTCCTTCTAATTTGACAAAACCTGTTGAATTTTTTTTTATTTGTTATTTTACTAACAATAAATAGGGACTCATTTTGTAAAAAAACAATATTGTATTAATATATATTTTCTATTTTAAAAAGCAAACAATACATTTAAACTAAAACATTTTTCAGATTGTTCTTTAGAAAATTGTTACAATAAATAATTTTTTAAAATATTACATTTTTCAACTCATACAAATTTTTAATAGATTTTTAATAAAATATACAAAACTAATTTTTAAGTACTGCCTTTTGAACAATTTTCGAGTTAAAACTATTAAAAACTTTAAAAGTTACTTTTTTAAAAATTTATTAATTGTTTTAAACTTATTTATGATTAAAAAATAAGGAATTTAATTCTTAAAATAGCCAAATTGATTTTTTGGTATGTTCAGGCTTTACAGTGCCAATTGAAAATATTCTATGGGAAATAGGGGACTTTTAGGGTACATTAAAAAGTTTATAAATTAAGATAAATAAATTATATAGGTATCATAATTGATTTGCAGGACCAAACATTTTATAGTCAAAATTTTAAAAGAGTTACAGTATTTCTTCTAATATTATTAAATTATTAACTTTTATGATAAAAAATATTTAATTTAATTTAACTTAATTTTTTTTCTTATTTCATAAAGGCTAATTCTCAAAAAGAATGTGAATGTAGATCGATTGAAATTTGAATAGATTGAAAATTGGATAAATTTAAGTTCAGATTATTAGTAAATTGGAACCAATATTAATATTTAAAGAGATATAAAATAAAAGAAAATAAAAATAAAGTAAAACATTGAAAAAAGGAGAACATCTTCAAGAAAGTTTAATAAACTATGGAAATATTACAAAATGTATTAAAAAATATTAAAATGGTGAAAAATAAACTAAAAAATAAAAACAAGTAAGAATAAAATAAGAAAATGTAAAAAGATAAGTAAATATTATATAAAAGAAATGACAAATTTCTTTAAAATTGAAAAATTTTAGAAAATTATTATTCACAAAATTTGAAAAAATTGAGTAAATAACTTAACAAAATAAAAGAAAACAAAAATTTTTAATATTAGATACATTTTTAAAACAATTTCAAAAACAAATAATGTTAAAGTCATAGAATCTATCAATTTTATCAAAGAGTAAATAAATTTGTAAAATAATTATTATATAATAATTAAATACATTAAATTATCTAAATTGATAAGAAAATCAATGAGAAAATACATTTTTCGAAACTTTATAAAAACAAAATTATATAAAATAAACTGAAATAGTTTGCGTAAAAAGAAGAAAATCTTTAACACAAAAAAACTAGAAGCAAAAGAAATAAAAATCTTCAAAAATTTATGAGAATTAAGAAATTGTGTTAAATTTTAAAATAATAGTAATTTAAAAATGTTATAAATTAAAGTTCGTTTTAACTGGAGTTTGGGATTTATTTAAATTATAAAGAATTACTAAATTGAACATGACATTAAAATCTAATATTTTTAACTTACTTTCTACCCAAATTTTTTAAGGTCGTACCACTCTAAACTATTTTAATTTCAATTTATCGGGACGCATGAATCTTCCACATTTCATTTGACAAATAGTACAATTTATCTAAGCATATTGCATCGAACCAGCTGTGGTAATAATTTTTATTTACTTGAATTATTATTTAATCTAATTTTCATTCCACTGCTTATGCATTAGCTCTAATTTTCCGCTTGGAGAAATATTATTTTACATAAATTGTTTTAGCATGAGTAGACATCTCCATTTTAATTATTTATTTAATTTATTGGTTGAATTAAATTTCGTTTTACTAAGATAAAACAATTTATCTTTGTTGGTAAAACAAAATAATTTTAAGTGAGTCAAATTTTCAAATGACAGAATATCCATTTTATCAAATCTTCATATGTCCGAATTTGTGATTGCACAAATTGATATTTGATAGAATTCTTAAAACACAGAATTCCCGTTTGTCCAAAATTGCAAATGTCCGAACAAACACCAAGCAAAAAGATATTCGCTTAAAATTTAAAATTGACAAATCATAAATGATAAAGAAAATTGTGATTGGTCAATTTTAAAATTTGCGAATAGATTTTGGAATAGATATTCTGTCATTTAAAATTTTGGCTTACTTAAAATTATGTCAAATAAGAATTTTGCAAGATTAAAACTCGGTTAATTTTTTTTTCTTTTAAATAAAAAGATGGTTAAAAAGAAATTCTGTAAAATGAAATTTCTGTTTAATATGAAATTGGTGATCTACAAATTCTGTTAATTATTGAATTGTGAAAATAAAAATTAGAGTGGATTAAATCTTAGTAAAACGAAAATTAATTCAAACAATAAATTAGTTAAATAAAAAAATTGAAATTTTTACTCATTCTAAAACAATTTCTGTAAATTAAAAAAAATTATGACTACAGCTGGTTCGGTGCAACATGTTTAGATAAATTGTGCATTTTATCAAATGAGATATGTGGAAAATTCATGACTTCCAATTTGTCAAGTTATTAATTATCCTGATGTACTAAATTGCCCGCAATTTATCGAATCACTAGGTACTCTGACTTTAAATACATTTTTGTGAAAAATAAGGGATTTTGAAAAATAGGAAATCAAATTTGTATTAAAAAAGAAATTAGTTCATTTCACCGTTTAGAAGTTTAAATTAGTGAAAAAATATATCAGTAGTTGTTTACGAAAAATCTCATTTTGAATCAAAACATCCCATATAAACAAAGATTCTATCAACATCACAATGTCATAAGAAATTTCTTCCTATTGTAAACAGAAAATAAATATTTTGCTCGACTTTTTTGATGAAAATCTTTAGTCATAATGAAATAATAATTTGAACTTTGTTCTTTCACAGCTACTTTTGCACTGTTCACTTTAACCATAATTCATTGCAAGAGGGCTCAAGATCGTAATCCTAGAATTTTCGACGGTCCTGAAGATGGAGTCGTAGGTGGACCTGCGCCTCGAAATATTCTCAAGGCTAGAATTTTCAAAACTTCCTGGAGTATGGATTTTGGATGGGGAGGAGTGACACTCTGTTCCCTTGCATCTGTTGCTTGGATTTTACTCAGCAAAATCATGAGATTCAGTCCAATATCTGTTATGATCGCGTAGCAAAGAGAAACCTTCGAGGTCTAAAAATCCAACATTGCTAGGAGTCGATAAAACAGAAAAAAACAAGGCTGGACAAATTTGAAAATAATAAAATGAATATTCTCTGTAAAACTGAATTAGTTAAAAATAACTAATTTGGAAGCAAAAACTCAACCACTAATTCAAACAGATATATTTCTACAAAATATTTAGAAAATAATAACTAATTATTGGTCAAATTCATTTTTATGTTATGTCAAAATAACTAATATTTTAGTAAAATTTTGTTTACTAAAATATTAGTCAAATTTTTAACTAATTTTTAGTTATTTCTTTTTACTAATAATTAGTTGTTTTTCACTAATTGCTGAAATAAAAAGTCAGCCACGATTTTACTAACAATTAGATATTTTTAACTAATTCAGTTTTAGAGAGTTGAAAAAATTGTTCTACTAAATGCACAAAGCAACTGTAATGTTAATTAATTATCCGAAAAGCATCTCAATTTTTTGGCTAAAATTTATGTAAAAAATTTTAAGGAACATTCACATATCATTTTTATCTCGAGTTACTTAACGTACCGGCAAAAAACAGGTCTATGGAAAAAATATTATTTAATTGGTTTTTAAATAGTTGATATTATTATTCTTTAAAAGAAAATTCTAAACTAGCAAATAACTTCGCTATTTATAATTTTTATTTAACTTAAATAAACAATCGTATTTTCAAAGCAGTAAAGTTGTGAGGAATTTTTCACTGATTTTTTTTTAATAATTTATTTTCTTTTTTCCGAAGATCTATATATATTGCTCATAAAATACCTTAAATTCTAAATGAAATATATGTATCTAAATTATCCTTGAAATTTGAATTTATATATTTATAAATACTGGAACAAATCAATTTTAAGTTCGATGAATATCCCAGTAACTGAAATAATTTGTTTATATTATTGTAGAAGAATATAAGAATTCAAAACTAGTAAATTAGAATATCGACTATTAGGACAGAATGACCTCGAAGGCAATATTAGTAGATTTAAAATTTTATTTAGCTGAATAGGTGAGTTTATATTATGCTTAATGCGAAGCGAATTCAATGTGCTGTATATATTTTCAAACTGTTGTTGCACTTTACACTTTTCTACTACAGCAAAATTTTACAGAATACTGATTTGCATTTTTGCAAAACAAAAGCTTTGTGATAATACTTGAAAACTGTAATATTTTATGAGTATAAATTTCGAAAACTGTAATTTCTGAAAAAGTTGAGTTTATAAACTTTAAATTAACAAATAAGTAGCTATATTTTTTAAAGGATGCTTTAAATAAAATTTTTGTAAATATTGTATACTCGAAGAGTATTTGGAAGTTAATTAAAATTTCAATTTTAATATAATAAAGATTTTTTTATAAGAGTGATGACTATATTTGTAATGTAAATTATTTTAAGCTTAAATAATATCTGTGAATATGAGATATAAGCCTTAAGCTTCGACTAGACTGACAAAATAGTTATAGAATTCGCAAATGCTTTTCTACAATTATATTTGTGAGATTAGAAATTGGTATAATTTCAATGGAAATAAAATAAAAAAACAAAAATGTCTACTGTTTATTATTTATACCTGTTAATGCAATCCATACGCATTTTAAGTGTCAACATTTTTCAAAAATTTAGTTTTGCAAATTTATTTCCCGCGTTTAAATTGGAAATACCTAACCTAAAAAAAGTTGCATGCGCCTAAAGCGATAAATTTTATTTTATAAGTATAAAGGAGCCATAAAGTTCCTTTATATTTTTGTAAAAAAGTTTAAATTTAAACGTCCAACTTTCAAATTACAAATTTGAGAAATTTGGAAACCGTGTTTCCGACAATCCAACGATTTTGCATTTTAGTTTTAAACACAATGCTATCAGAAAAACAAACAATGTGAATCGTGGAATATAGGTATATTGTGTACAATTTAACCACACTATTGCGTATGCCATTATTAATACCTTGAACCGGTTTCTTAGCTTATAATTGGAAATACAGTTTTGGAAACATTTGACAAAAAATCCTTTTTAATCAGATTTTGAATGTATTATAAAGAAAGAAAATGAACTTACCCTAAAAATTCCCTCCAAAAACTTGTCAGAAGCTGATAACTGATTTTCTGCAATTTATTGTTGCACTTGTTGAAAATGATGTGTAGAGAGTTAAGAGTGTAGACAATGTAGAAAATAAAACTTAGATACACTATTTTTTGCAATTAGTAATGTTAAAAGATAAGAATTTTAAAGCTTATGTCCTTTTAGTGTTGAATGCTGTTGAACCGGTAAATGTTCTTCGAGAAATGTTGAGTCTGTTGAGAAAGGAAGGTCGGTGTCGGTGGTCGCAATGACCTCTATATGCTGCGCAAATATCTGCAACAATTTCAAAATCTGCGCATGTCGACGAATTCAATATTTTATAATAATTTTGAGTATCGAACATACATTTTTAAAGTATGTGATCGATATAGTGGAATGTAGTGAACAATAAATTTTACAAAATAAAGTAAATAAATGTAATTAAATTCCATAATTTACATATTTTTCACTTTAAGACTTTGAAAAATTATTAACGATCATCAAAAGAGAAAATAATTTTTTTCTTCCAAACATTTATTTGAATTGCTAAAATTCCCAATGAAGAATTTAAATGTAATTTTTAATATATATATATATATGTATATATATATCAGTTTTTAATCGATTATTTGCCGGAAACATTTATTTAATACAAATAATTTGTTATTTGTTCAAAAAATTATTTATACTTATTCTTTGTCAAAATAATTTTGTATTTTGCTTCCTCATGCAAAGTGTTATATAAGTTAATGTGTATGTTTTTTACATTCTCTTGTTTACACGATAACTCAAAAATAGTTAAAAGGATTTTCAATAAAATTTTGAATTGTTATTTTCACTACTAAAATCTGAAATCTGATACAAGGGTTTTTAAAAATAACCATTAAAAAATTTGTTGTTATCCATCCTATAAATATAAATAAGACAAAAGGAAGTGATAATGTTCAAGTGCAATGTTTTGTTTTGTACAAATTAAAATTATTTTTAGAATAATGAACGCTTTTCGATGTTTTTTGGCTCAGTATTAGAAAGTAAAAGTTAAAATATTTGAGAATACTTTTTAAAATTTAAACAAATTAATCTTCAGAATATTTTTGAAAATTTTTAATATTAGTTTTTTATTCTTTAAATTTGACTCATTTTATTAATTGATTGGCATTTGCTTGAAACAATGATTTAAACTGAAATACTTGTAATTTCAATTGATATTTTTGTTGTTAAATTTGAATAATTGAAAAATTTTATGTGATAACACATCTTTTTTGTAAAAGAACATTTTATTTTAAAAAGAAAGCTTATTAGTTCCTTCAATTTGATTTTTTAAACGCAATAATTGTCTTCTTAACGATTAAAATTGATTATGTGTTAAGTTCAATTTTTATATCGTTATTTAAAACACATACACAGTTAATTGTAGAACTAAGAACTAGAGTTTAAAACATTGGTAAACTTTTAAGTATTCTCTCAACTCAGCGTCAAAAGTTAAAAATGTAATTACTTTTTAGAACACGACACAAATAAAGGGGTAAGTTGTCAAGGAATAAGAATCTTATAAAATATTAAATTTTCATTTAATTAATACATAACAATATTTAGAAGAGCATAATTTTTATTATGACGCATTGATGTGAAACATAAGTTTTTGATGAAATCGAAAAAAATGAAACTTAATCTATTACATGCAGTGCTAATTTCTATTTTTTGTTTATATTCAATTTCTTAAATTTATATTTACATATCTTGTTCTCATGAACATATAATAAAAAACAATTTTATTCAACGCCTATTTTGCATTTTATCAATTCGACCTTTAATATCTTCCATAATATGGTTGAGTCCTTCTAATTCTTGTTCTAAACACTGTATCCTTTCCAAAATAATATTAAGAAGTTTTTGAAGTTCTGCTGCATCAATATCATCCAGTTTTTCTTCATTGCTTTTGTTAGAATCCGTTGGAGTTTCTATTTCATCTGTTTTTTGTTTTTTAATCGCAGGAGAATTTTGACTACTTATCTGTAATGGAGTTGAATCAACTTCTGTAGATCTTTTTACTGGTTTATTTTTTTTAGGTGAGTCGTCTTCATATTTTTTTCGTTCTCGTTGCTCATAGCGTTGCTTTCTACCAGAGTTTTTTGGCGAATTCTCTACTTTATTCTCATTAATAACCAAATTTAAAGATGGTATTGCTAAAAAATTCACATTTTTTATTTACGTTGCTAATTTATAAACATATTAAAAAAGTATAGAGACTTACCGTCAGACTTCAACTTTCTTTTAATTGGTAAATCCAATAATTCGCCTCTAAGATTACGTTCAAAATCTTCTTCTTTAAAATGTTTGACACACACGAATGCGTGATCAAAATCAATTGGTTCTTTTTTCCCGCATTTTTTTAACCATATTTGACGTAACTTTGCATCTTTTGGAAACACATAATAACTATTCCGTTTGCTTTGGAAATCCTTCGATTGGGTGTTGAAAAATGTTCTACAGTTTTCTATCAAGCAACGGATGCCCATAGTTCTGAAAAATTGGTAATTTATGATGAGTTGTATTTTTAATTTTTCTATATACATATTCATTTGTAATGTTTGTTTACTTAAATAAAAATATTGGACAATTTGTATAAACCTGTTTCAAATTTAGAAATAAAGTAAGAAGTGCAAAATTATCAATTGTTAACAAAATTACCTATATTTTAACAATTTTACGAAGTATAGTTTGAGGTTACAATAATTAAATTCACAAAAATAGTAAAATTAATATACTTACAGATTTATAAAATGAAGCAATATGTATTTTTTTAATCAATGCTTGCAAATTTTTTAAAATAAGATATTTACAATTTGTAAGGTAATGTAGATTAAACAAATTTCTTAAAAGTTCTATAAACAGACGCAGTAAACACAGACGAGTCAGATTCAGACAGCGATGGTAAACAGTGACTTCAGTGTTGCTATTTATCCGTAAACATTCGTAAGGTCGTATTTAATGGTAGATCCACAATTAGGGTGAAATCACATGAAAGCGTGAAACGTTGCGTCGTAATGAGAAAGAGGTAGACAAAGATATCTTTACGTCTTTCTCTTTCTCATTACGTCGCGTCGCTTCCTGTAACCGTATCAGGGTTGTGCAGTGTTGCGTCACTCGAGGTTTTTTACGTACTCCCGAAAAACACATTATGAACAATATTTTTGAGGTGATTTACTAGGTATTTTACTGTAAAGTACCATGTAATTTACCTAAGGTATTTTACTAGCACAACCCTGAACCGTATTCTATCTGCTTAAGCCCAACGCACAATAAGGATATTCAAGTTGGGTGGGGAGAAATTCAAAATGGCGGCTACCTGGATGACAGGTTTGCATTGCAGTCAATGGGACGAAATCAGTTTTTGTACAATAACTTTTAAAAAACAAATTTGCGAACCTATGTTTATTCACAAAATATTTTTCATTTATCGAAAGCTATTTTTTAAAATAATAAAATTGTATAAAATTTTTATATGAGTTTTTATTATTTTTAAAATAGCTTTCGTTAAATGAAAAATATTTTGTTAATAAACATAGGTTCGCAAATTTGTTTTTTAAAAGTTATTGTACAAAAACTGATTTCATCCCATTGACTGCAATGCAAACCTGTCATCCAGGTAGCCGCCATTTTGAATTTCTCCCCACCCAACTTGAATATCCTTATAAATATCTGCTTAAGCCCAAAGCACAATGAATACGGTTACGGGAGCAGGGCATGAGATAAAAAAGGACAGAGACTGTTTCTGTCCTTTTCTGTCTCATGCTTTGGTCTGTACGCGTATTCAATCTGCTTAGGGCTAAAAGCCCAAAGCACAACGAATACGTTTACGGGAGCAGGGCATGTGATAATCAGGGTTGTGCTAGTAAAATACCCTCGAAAATACCTTAGGTTTATTACGTGGTACTTTACGGTAAAATACCTAGTAAATTACCTCAATAATATTTTACATAATGTATTTTTTTGGAGTGGAAGGTAAAATACCTGTAAATTACGTAAAAAACCTCGAGTGACGCGTCACTGCACAACCCTGGTGATAATAAAGGACAGAAACTGTTTCTGTCCTTTTCTGTCTCATGCTCAGGTCCCGTAAGGCCGTTTCCGAATTGCGTGTACTTGGGCATACTTACATGCATTTTCAAGTATATACTTGCGAAGTATATATTTAACCATCCTTATTCTATGCATGTAAATATATGTGTAAGACAAGGATGGTAAAGTATATACTTCGCAAGTGCACTTCAATTCGGAAACGTACTTACCGTATTTCTATCTGCTTAGAGCCCAAAGCACAACGAATACGGTTACGGGAGCAGGGCATGAGATAATAAAGGACAGAGACTATTTCTGTCCTTTTCTGTCTCATGCCCTGGTCCCGTAACCGTATTTCTATCTGCTTAGGCCTTAGGCCTTTAGTCCCTTAGGGCCTATTCAAGTTCGGACTGTTCGGGAGTGAATATTCAAGATGGATGCTTGCCAGAGTTGGAAAGTTACTCGTAACTTCAAGTTTCTGACGTGAATAACGTGCATTTTTTATGTTTGTAATATACGTAATTTACCTCCCACTAACAGAAAATGCATTGCGTATGAAATTCAGGACGTAATATACGTAAGTATAATACGTCAAATACCCCGCGTAAATTACGTGATGTATACTAGGGTGAAATCACATGAATCTGTTGAAAGTGCGTCATAATGAGAAAGAAAAATGCAAATATTTTTCTATCTCTTTCTATCTCATTAGGACGCAGAGTTTGCCAGATCCATGTGATTTCACTCTTTAAGGTACGCTCCCACTTAGTTCATCTGTCTGCACGCGCATGCAATCGACATGAGATAGAAGAAGACAGAAATAGAAATTTGGATGTTTTGTCTTCCTTTATCTCATGTCGATTGCATGCGCATGCAGACAGACACCGAGGTGAGAGTGTGCCTTAAGTACACAACTCTAAGGTTGAAGTCCCATGATTGCGTTTTAACGTCCGTTTTGTAACTAGACCATGAGTAGAAAAGTGAAACTTTAATCTTGAAATCGCATATCGTAAGAATGAGAGGAAGCAGGACAGAGATATATGTTTGTGCTACTTCCTCTCATTCTTACGATTTAAGATTTTTCATTGTGCTTGGGTCTTATCCCTGCATTTCTTTTGCTCTCATGGTCTCCCTGCCGATAGAGAATACCTAAAAAATGACTGGCCAAAATGACTGAATGGATTCAGTCATTTTTGAGGTACGATTTGAATGATTTCGTACCTAGAAAATGTCGAATGATTTTTTCTTTTTAAAATTGCTTTTAGACCATTTTAAATGCCACCGAGCTTCGTGATTCTTTATAAAAGTGTTCAAGCGCACTTCAAAAAAGGTTTATAACATTAAAACAATAAAAAAAATATTTAACAAAAAATTTAAATAAATAATAAAAAAATTAACATTTTTCATTGTTTATTCTAAAAATATGAAGCGAATATAATCCTAAGAGCACATTAAATAGTATTCAACAAATTGATTATTAAATACATTATTTTTCATATATTTAAAAATAAAAAAGACTGAATAATGACTGACTAGACATTTTTCAGTCATTTTCTAGTCACTTTCTATCGATAGGGCTAGTTATAACACGGACGTTGAAAGGAGGAGGGATAAGCGATGCATGATAATCTTTATCAAAGGGTGTGAGGTATTAGACTTGAGTCTATCCCTAACTTTGGTAAGGGCGGAGAGGGAGTCAGACAGAATTAATGACGACAGAAAATTATTTGAATCTATATACCGTAGTGCGGATATAATGCCCTGAAACTCGGTACCCTGTAATAAGAGGGTTATTGAGCAAGCGTTTTGGCTAGTTGAGCAAGCCCTCTGCTCAATTGTCCTAACGAAATATGGACAATTGGGCTGGTTGCTCATTCACCCAATGCATTGAGTCCAATAATCCACAAGGTATTTCGAGCTTAAAACTGGAGAAAAAGTGACTTAATATTGATAAAACACTATGAAACGTTAAATTAAGCATAAATACACAAAATTAGATAATAAAAATACGTATATTAAGAATAAATAACATTTTCGAAAAGACGTGATTTATTGACACTTAGAGAGCAGAACACCTGACTAGCAGAATAGACGTAGCCAATCAAAATCTTTCTACCGCGAGAGACTAAATTGTGATTGGCTACGTCTATTTTGCTAGTCAGTTGTTCTGCTCCCTGTGTGTCAATAAATCACGTCTTTTCGAAAATGTTATTTATTCTTAATATACGTATTTTTATTATCTAATTTTGTGTATTTATGCTTAATTTAACGTTTCTTAGTGTTTTATCAATATTAAGTCGCTTTTTCTCCAGTTTTAAGCTCGAAATACCTTGTGGATTATTGGACTCAATGCATTGGGTGAATGAGCAATCAGCCCAATTGTCCATATTTCGTTAGGACAATTGAGCAGAGGGCTTGCTCAACTAGCCAAAACGCTTGCTCAATAACCCTCTTATTACAGGGTAGTTTCGACTGATGAGAAATCCAAAAGGCGGCTGGCCAGGTTCACGTTAAGATCTGGTATAGTAAAACTACATCCCAGACAGCACCATAATTAACGGCAAGTTAACGGGAAGTTAACAAATTTATCGAGTTTAACTTTAGGCTAACTTCCTGCTAATATATAAATGTCCGCCACATCTTTAGTTATCCAAGATAACTTCCCGTTAACTACAAATGTAAATTCAACGCAGATTATGAAATAAAATTTTCATAAATGTTTAAGTGATAATTAAATTAAAATTTGCTTTTCATATTTCCTTAGAATTAGCCATGAAAATTAGCCTAAAGGAAGACAATGAAATTTCTCAGAAAATAAAGTGGCACGTTTTAGTGAAAATAATTAGGCTATGTTTACTTAATTTATAGAAACAATTTTGCTGAAAATGAATGAGGAAAATTTTTCTTAAATATCGAAATTATAGTTTTAAAGAAATTTACTGAATATTTTTCACTAAAACTAGACAGGTAAACTAACTTAAAAATAAATAGAGTGATATCCTGGAAAGTAGACTGGCAAGTTATTGACAAATAAAGTTTACGTAATTTAAATAAACTGTTTAGTTTAAAAAATTATAAACTATATAATAAAAAATGCAGGCAAAATTAAATTTTTTTTTATAATTATACTTTTAGTTGCATAAGAAATAGTATATTAAGCAGTAAAAAATTAAACAGGGTGGCTACAAGATTTGGTTTATCAATTTCCCTGTCATTTCCCTGACATTTTACTGACTTTACAACGAAACTCCCTGGCAAAAATTTTTTATTCAGAGCAAAAACAAAAATCTGTCAACAACTCAAAAATTCGTGTAATAATTAAGGCCGTTGGAGACACAGAGTCCGCAGAGAATCTGTAGGGGGGAGCAGTGGTTCTCAAAGACTGTCCCCATGCGTTTTGAAGACTTAGGAATTTTTCGCGACAAAGTCCAACACTTTTCCCACAAAAGAACATCGTACTGCAAATTCTATTGAAATAAAGATTCAGAAAAATACTTACTTTTGATAAATCAAGTATTTCCTGAGCTTTAGTGTCTCGAGGAAATTCGTGTGATGAAAACAACCTCCAATGATGTTCCATGTTTGGCAATTTTTTCCAATAAAACCAGACACTTTTTCCGAAAATGAAAATCGTAGTGAAAATTTAAATTTAATAAGCACTTTTTCACTTATTTTGTTTTTGGCATATGAGTTTTTAAATCGCGTCAGTCTCTCGAGGAAATACAAAATCACTTGACACTTCACTCACTGATTCCCACTTTGACAATTTTTTTCGGCAAAACCAGACAGTTTTTCCGAAAATGAAAATCGTAGTGAAAATTTAAATTTAATTAGCACTTTTTCACTTATTTTGTTTTTGGCATTTGAGTTTTTAAACCGCGTCAATCTCTCGAGGAAATACAAAATCACTTGACACTTCACTCACTGATTCCCACTTTGACAATTTTTTTCGGCAAAACCAGACACTTTTTCCGAAAATGAAAATCGCAGTGAAAATTTAAATTTAATTAGCACTTTTTCACTTATTTTGTTTTTGGCATTTGAGTTTTTAAACCGCGTCAATCTCTCGAGGAAATACAAAATCACTTGACACTTCACTCACTGATTCCCATTTTGACAATTTTTTTCGGCAAAACCAGACACTTTTTCCGAAAATGAAAATCGTAGTGAAAATTTAAATTTAATTAGCACTTTTTCACTTTTTTTGTTTTTGGTATTTGAGTTTTTAAATCGCGTCAATCTCTCGAGAAAAGTAAATTTTTTTCAATTTCATCAATGAAAATGTCAAACAATGTAGCAGAATATAGTTTGACGTGCGCTGTTCTGATACGGCATTTTCGGGTACTATAATTCACACGGCGCCGCCTTTGAAATTATAGACAGGCGTACATTATATTCATTTTATTAATCAACCTATTTATAAAATTCAATGTTTAGATATTAATTGTAAAAATTTAATATAAAAAATTAATGTCAAGTTCCAAACATAATTTTGCTAACTTTGTACAAAAAATAAAAGTTGTTTGTTATTTGAAGTGTAATTAGCTCTATTGAAAAGACGCATTTAAAATAATTTAAACCATTTAAATGCAACAAGTACATTATTTATTGTAAAACATGCATTAATAATTTCTAAACAATTTAAATATTTTTTAAAATCTAAGAGTTGAAGGAAAAATAGTAGAGCTTATTTAGTTTATCAGAAGAATGCAACTCGACTTACAGAGGAGATGGGAAATAGATATTGTATAGGAACTGAAATAAGTGTTTCTTTTAATTTTTTAAAATTAAATAAACAGAGCATTCGATAAATATTTTATACATAACGTAGAAATTAAAGAAATAATTAAAACGCAAGAAAGGACTAAAAAAATAGTGTAATATCAGAAAAATTAAATGAACAGGAAGAAAATGGAGAAATGTTTTTTTCTTAATCTAACAAACTGTAAAAAATGTAAAAAGTAAAAAAGAATAAGTAAGTAAGTTTGTAAATAAACTCTCAAGAAATAGACAAGATGTGAAAAGAAATTGAATAAATTTACAAAAAAATAAGTGTATTTACTTTTAAAAGTATAGAAATAATTATTAAAATTAACGTAATAAAAAGTTTAATGAATGTATAAATAAGAAAACTGTGTAATATAATATTAAATAATTTTTATAAAAAGAAGAAAATTAAAGAAAATCCTAAAAAGAACAGAGACAAATACCAAAAAAAAAATATCAAAAATACCTAAACGGAGAAAAAATTTTAAAAATGTTGTAAAAATAATAAATCATAATATAAAAATGAAAGTAAAATCTCTTCAAAATCTTGTAAGAATATTACCAAAGGAAGGATTATTGTGAATATGGAAATTAATTAATATTATTGAATTAAGATGCATTGAAATTTAAATTAATTTAAATTTAAAAGTTGGTACAAATTGGAATATGAGTTCATTGACGTTTGGAATTTATATAACTTTTAATGACTTGAAGATATACAAATCTAATATTATTTTTTGATAACTTGATACCAAAAATTTGTAAATTGTAGGTATTTTGATCATCTGTATTAATACAATTTTTTAAATTTTATAACGAATAAAATATTAAAATTTTCAAGATTTATCCACAAATTTCTGTTTTTTTTATGATTTGCGATACTTTACATGCAATATTGGACATCCGGAGAATTGAAAAGTTTTTTTCCATTTAAATCAATAACAGCCCTGTTTATAGATTACATTTATTTTATTTATTTCAAGCAATCTATACATATATCTTTGATGAATAATTTGATCTCTGTTTCCGAACTTCTATGTAAGTCGGGTTGCCTTCTTTCTCTGCACTAAATAAACCATAAGGATTTATGATGTAACTCTTAGTATTTGAGAAATAATTTAGCAAAAAAAAGATAAAATTTTTTCCTACATAAATTTTAATTTGTTAATTTTAAATTATGCAATTCTTTATTACAATATTAAATATAATAAACAAATTAATAATGTTCTAAAACAAGTATTAAAGTAAATTTCTTATTTCTTCAAAATAAAAGGGAGAATTTTTGTTACATAATATAAATATTATATAATTTTTTTTTAATATATTGAATGTTTTAAAAATAAAATAAATTAGTTCAAAAATGATATTAGATTAAAATACATATCCTTTAAAAATAAAATGTAAGAAACTACTTGGTAAATAAATTATATTTACTTATTTAATTTTAAATCATACATTTTTTAAACCACGTTTTTTTTCTTATAAAAAAAAGAGATATACATTTGTCTGTGTAGCATAAAATATATACAATTTATTGACAACATTTTCAGAAAAAGCTGTCTCAAATTCGACCAATGCAGATGAAAATTCTAAACATGACAGTTAAATTTCAAAAATATTTGTTAACATGCCCAAGTTATTAAATATTTAACAAAAAAGATCTATAAAAACGATTTAGCTTTCAAGAAAGTGCAACATTCGCAGTTTACAAAATTTTTTCTACGACATTTGTAGAAAAGTTTAATTTTTGCTTCGGTCAGTAAGCACAAAGTTTCTTATTTCTGATCTAAATTTGTTAAATATTTGATAACATGACCAAGTTATTAAATATTTAACAAATTAGACCAATAAGAACGATTAACCTATCGTGAAAGTGAAAAATTCACATTTTACAAAACTTTTTCCACGACATTTGTAGAAAAATTTAATTTTTGCTTCGGTCAATAAGCACAAAGTTTCTTATTTCTGATCTAAATTTGTTAAATATTCGATAACATGACCAACTTATTAAATATTTAAAAAATTAGATCTATAAAAACGTTTTAGCTTACGAGAAAGTGCAAAATTCGCAGTTTAAAAAATTCTTTACACGATATTTGTAGAAAAATTTAATTTTTCTTCAGTCAATAAGCACAAAGTTTCTTATTTCTGATCTAAATTTGTTAAATATTTGACAACATGCACAAGTTACTGAATATTTAACAAAATTGACCAATAAGAACGATTTACCTATCGTGAAAGTGAAAAATTCACATTTTACAAAACTTTTTCAACGACATTTGAAGAAAAATTTAATTTTTGCTTCGGTCAATAAGCACAAAGTTTCTTATTTCTGATCTAAATTTGTTAAATATTTGATAACATGACCAAGTTATTAAATATTTAACAAATTAGACCAATAAGAACGATTAACCTATCGTGAAAGTGAAAAATTCACATTTTACAAAACTTTTTCCACGACATTTGTAGAAAAATTTAATTTTTGCTTCGGTCAATAAGCACAAAGTTTCTTATTTCTGATATAAATTTGTTAAATATTCGATAACATGACCAACTTATTAAATATTTAAAAAATTAGATCTATAAAAACGTTTTAGCTTACGAGAAAGTGCAAAATTCGCAGTTTAAAAAATTCTTTACACGATATTTGTAGAAAAATTTAATTTTTCTTCAGTCAATAAGCACAAAGTTTCTTATTTCTGATCTAAATTTGTTAAATATTTGACAACATGCACAAGTTACTGAATATTTAACAAAATTGACCAATAAGAACGATTTACCTATCGTGAAAGTGAAAAATTCACATTTTACAAAACTTTTTCAACGACATTTGAAGAAAAATTTAATTTTTGCTTCGGTCAATAAGCACAAAGTTTCTTATTTTTGATCTAAATTTGTTAAATATTCGATAACATGACCAAGTTATTAAATATTTAACAAATTAGACCAATAAGAACGATTAACCTATCGTGAAAGTGAAAAATTCACATTTTACAAAACTTTTTCCACGACATTTGTAGAAAAATTTAATTTTTGCTTCGGTCAATAAGCACAAAGTTTCTTATTTCTGATCTAAATTTGTTAAATATTCGATAACATGACCAACTTATTAAATATTTAAAAAATTAGATATATAAAAACGTTTTAGCTTACGAGAAAGTGCAAAATTCGCAGTTTAAAAAATTCTTTACACGATATTTGTAGAAAAATTTAATTTTTCTTCAGTCAATAAGCACAAAGTTTCTTATTTCTGATCTAAATTTGTTAAATATTTGACAACATGCACAAGTTACTGAATATTTAACAAAATTGACCAATAAGAACGATTTACCTATCGTGAAAGTGAAAAATTCACATTTTACAAAGCTTTTTCAACGACATTTGAAGAAAAATTTAATTTTTGCTTCGGTCAATAAGCACAAAGTTCTTATTTTTGATCTAAATTTGTTAAATATTCGATAACATGACCAAGTTATTAAATATTTAACAAATTAGATCTATAAAAACGTTTTATCTTACGAGAAAGTGCAAAATTCGCAGTTTACAAAATTTTTTCCAAGACATTTGTAGAAAAATTTAATTTTTGCTTTGATCAATAAGCACAAAGTTTCTTATTTCCGATCTCAATTTGTTAAATATTCGATAACATGCCCAAGTTATTGAATATTTAACAAATTAGATCTATAAAAACGTTTTAGCTTACGAGAAAGTGGAAAATTCGCAGTTTAAAAAAAAAAAAATTTTGCACTTTCTCGTAAGATAAAACGTTTTTATAGATCTAATTTGTTAAATATTTAATAACTTGGTCATGTTATCGAATATTTAACAAATTTAGATCAAAAATAAGAAACTTTGTGCTTATTGACCGAAGCAAAAATTAAATTTTTCTTCAAATGTCGTTGAAAAAGTTTTGTAAAATGTGAATTTTTCACTTTCACGATAGGTAAATCGTTCTTATTGGTCAATTTTGTTAAATATTCAGTAACTTGTGCATGTTGTCAAATATTTAACAAATTTAGATCAGAAATAAGAAACTTTGTGCTTATTGACTGAAGAAAAATTAAATTTTTCTACAAATATCGTGTAAAGAATTTTTTAAACTGCGAATTTTGCACTTTCTCGTAAGCTAAAACGTTTTTATAGATCTAATTTTTTAAATATTTAATAAGTTGGTCATGTTATCGAATATTTAACAAATTTATATCAGAAATAAGAAACTTTGTGCTTATTGACCGAAGCAAAAATTAAATTTTTCTACAAATGTCGTGGAAAAAGTTTTGTAAAATGTGAATTTTTCACTTTCACGATAGGTTAATCGTTCTTATTGGTCTAATTTGTTAAATATTTAATAACTTGGTCATGTTATCAAATATTTAACAAATTTAGATCAGAAATAAGAAACTTTGTGCTTATTGACCGAAGCAAAAATTAAATTTTTCTTCAAATGTCGTTGAAAAAGTTTTGTAAAATGTGAATTTTTCACTTTCACGATAGGTAAATCGTTCTTATTGGTCAATTTTGTTAAATATTCAGTAACTTGTGCATGTTGTCAAATATTTAACAAATTTAGATCAGAAATAAGAAACTTTGTGCTTATTGACTGAAGAAAAATTAAATTTTTCTACAAATATCGTGTAAAGAATTTTTTAAACTGCGAATTTTGCACTTTCTCGTAAGCTAAAACGTTTTTATAGATCTAATTTTTTAAATATTTAATAAGTTGGTCATGTTATCGAATATTTAACAAATTTAGATCAGAAATAAGAAACTTTGTGCTTATTGACCGAAGCAAAAATTAAATTTTTCTACAAATGTCGTGGAAAAAGTTTTGTAAAATGTGAATTTTTCACTTTCACGATAGGTTAATCGTTCTTATTGGTCTAATTTGTTAAATATTTAATAACTTGGTCATGTTATCAAATATTTAACAAATTTAGATCAGAAATAAGAAACTTTGTGCTTACTGACCGAAGCAAAAATTAAACTTTTCTACAAATGTCGTGGAAAAAATTTTGTAAACTGCGAATGTTGCACTTTCTTGAAAGCTAAATCGTTTTTATAGATCTTTTTTGTTAAATATTTAATAACTTGGGCATGTTAACAAATATTTTTGAAATTTAACTGTCATGTTTAGAATTTTCATCTGCATTGGTCGAATTTGAGACAGCTTTTTCTGAAAATGTTGTCAATAAATTGTATATATTTTATGCTACACAGACAAATGTATATCTCTTTTTTTTATAAGAAAAAAAACGTGGTTTAAAAAATGTATGATTTAAAATTAAATAAGTAAATATAATTTATTTACCAAGTAGTTTCTTACATTTTATTTTTAAAGGATATGTAGTTTAATCTAATATCATTTTTGAACTAATTTATTTTATTTTTAAAACATTCAATATATTAAAAAAAAATTATATAATATTTATATTATGTAACAAAAATTCTCCCTTTTATTTTGAAGAAATAAGAAATTTACTTTAATACTTGTTTTAGAACATTATTAATTTGTTTATTATATTTAATATTGTAATAAAGAATTGCATAATTTAAAATTAACAAATTAAAATTTATGTAGGAAAAAATTTTATCTTTTTTTTGCTAAATTATTTCTCAAATACTAAGAGTTACATCATAAATCCTTATGGTTTATTTAGTGCAGAGAAAGAAGGCAACCCGACTTACATAGAAGTTCGGAAACAGAGATCAAATTATTCATCAAAGATATATGTATAGATTGCTTGAAATAAATAAAATAAATGTAATCTATAAACAGGGCTGTTATTGATTTAAATGGAAAAAAACTTTTCAATTCTCCGGATGTCCAATATTGCATGTAAAGTATCGCAAATCATAAAAAAAACAGAAATTTGTGGATAAATCTTGAAAATTTTAATATTTTATTCGTTATAAAATTTAAAAAATTGTATTAATACAGATGATCAAAATACCTACAATTTACAAATTTTTGGTATCAAGTTATCAAAAAATAATATTAGATTTGTATATCTTCAAGTCATTAAAAGTTATATAAATTCCAAACGTCAATGAACTCATATTCCAATTTGTACCAACTTTTAAATTTAAATTAATTTAAATTTCAATGAATCTCTAATAGCACCGACTGTGCCGGGAACATTCCTGGAATGGTCCGCCGGTCCCTGGGGTACGTTCACATGGACCGTTCCAATATACCTGACAAATACGTTCCGGATTTCACTAGGCTAGGAACGTTTCGCGGAACGTTCCTGGAATGTTCCGAGGAACTTTAAATACACATTGAAAAATAATTAATGTTAATATCTTGCGCAGTAGTTTTCTATCGCACCTAGAGCTGCGCAGTTGATTTTAGTGACCACTGTTCTATAGAAGCAATCATATTAAAAACATTAAATAATATTAATAAAAAAATTTTCAGCTTTTTCCGCATACTTTTTCCGCAACCCGTTCTGCGATTTTTTGAATGTGTATTCAAAGTTCCTCGGAACATTCCATGAACGTTCCGCGGGAACGTTCCTAGCCTAGTGAAATCCGGAACGGATTTGTCAGGTATATTGGAGCGGTCCAAGGGAACGTACCCAAGGGGCCAGCAGCCCATTCCAGGAACGTTCCCGGCCTAGTCGGTGCTATTAGGGATCTTAATTCAATAATATTAATTAATTTCCATATTCACAATAATCCTTCCTTTGGTAATATTCTTACAAGATTTTGAAGAGATTTTACTTTCATTTTTATATTATGATTTATTATTTTTACAACATTTTTAAAATTTTTTCTCCGTTTAGGTATTTTTGATATTTTTTTTTGGTATTTGTCTCTGTTCTTTTTAGGATTTTCTTTAATTTTCTTCTTTTTATAAAAATTATTTAATATTATATTACACAGTTTTCTTATTTATACATTCATTAAACTTTTTATTACGTTAATTTTAATAATTATTTCTATACTTTTAAAAGTAAATACACTTATTTTTTTGTAAATTTATTCAATTTCTTTTCACATCTTGTCTATTTCTTGAGAGTTTATTTACAAACTTACTTACTTATTCTTTTTTACTTTTTACATTTTTTACAGTTTGTTAGATTAAGAAAAAAACATTTCTCCATTTTCTTCCTGTTCATTTAATTTTTCTGATATTACACTATTTTTTTAGTCCTTTCTTGCGTTTTAATTATTTCTTTAATTTTTACGTTATGTATAAAATATTTATCGAATGCTCTGTTTATTTAATTTTAAAAAATTAAAAGAAACACTTATTTCAGTTCCTATACAATATCTATTTCCCATCTCCTCTGTAAGTCGAGTTGCATTCTTCTGATAAACTAAATAAGCTCTACTATTTTTCCTTCAACTCTTAGATTTTAAAAAATATTTAAATTGTTTAGAAATTATTAATGCATGATTTACAATAAATAATGTACTTGTTGCATTTAAATGGTTTAAATTATTTTAAATGCGTCTTTTCAATAGAGCTAATTACACTTCAAATAACAAACAACTTTTATTTTTTGTACAAAGTTAGCAAAATTATGTTTGGAACTTGACATTAATTTTTTATATTAAATTTTTACAATTAATATCTAAACATTGAATTTTATAAATAGGTTGATTAATATAATGAATATAATGTACGCCTGTCTATAATTTCAAAGGCGGCGCCGTGTGAATTATAGTACCCGAAAATGCCGTATCAGAACAGCGCACGTCAAACTATATTCTGCTACATTGTTTGACATTTTCATTGATGAAATTGAAAAAAATTTACTTTTCTCGAGAGATTGACGCGATTTAAAAACTCAAATACCAAAAACAAAAAAAGTGAAAAAGTGCTAATTAAATTTAAATTTTCACTACGATTTTCATTTTCGGAAAAAGTGTCTGGTTTTGCCGAAAAAAATTGTCAAAGTGGGAATCAGTGAGTGAAGTGTCAAGTGATTTTGTATTTCCTCGAGAGATTGACGCGGTTTAAAAACTCAAATGCCAAAAACAAAATAAGTGAAAAAGTGCTAATTAAATTTAAATTTTCACTGCGATTTTCATTTTCGGAAAAAGTGTCTGGTTTTGCCGAAAAAAATTGTCAAAGTGGGAATCAGTGAGTGAAATGTCAAGTGATTTTGTATTTCCTCGAGAGACTGACGCGATTTAAAAACTCATATGCCAAAAACAAAATAAGTGAAAAAGTGCTAATTAAATTTAAATTTTCACTACGATTTTCATTTTCGGAAAAAGTGTCTGGTTTTATTGGAAAAAATTGCCAAACATGGAACATCATTGGAGGTTGTTTTCATCACACGAATTTCCTCGAGACACTAAAGCTCAGGAAATACTTGATTTATCAAAAGTAAGTATTTTTCTGAATCTTTATTTCAATAGAATTTGCAGTACGATGTTCTTTTGTGGGAAAAGTGTTGGACTTTGTCGCGAAAAATTCCTAAGTCTTCAAAACGCATGGGGACAGTCTTTGTGAACCACTGCTCCCCCCTACAGATTCTCTGCGGACTCTGTGTCTCCAACGGCCTTAAAAAAAAATTTAATTTTGCCTGCATTTTTTATTATGTAGTTTATAATTTTTTAAAGTAAACAGTTTTTTTAAATTACGTAAACTTTATTTGACAATAACTTGCCAGTCTACTTTCCAGGATATCTTTTTATTCATTTTTAAGTTAGTTTACCTGCCTAGTTTTAGTGGAAAATATTCAGTAAATTTCTTTAAAACTATAATTTCGATATTTAAGAAAAATTTTCCTCATTCATTTTCAGCAAAATTGTTTCTATAAATTAAGTAAACATAGCCTAATTATTTTCACTAAAACTTGCCACTTTATTTTCCGAGAAATTTCATTGTCTTCCTTTAGGCTAATTTTCATGGCTAATTCTAAGGAAATATGAAAAGCAAATTTTAATTTAATTATCACTTAAACATTTATGAAAATTTTATTTCATAATCTGCGTTGAATTAGCCTAAAGCACAACGAATCGTAATCGCTAATCCTTAATCGTAATAATGAGAGAAAGCAGGACAGAGATATATGTCTGTCCTACTTCCTCTCATTCTTACGATTAAGGATTAGCCTAACGCACAATGAATCGTAATCGCTAATCCTTAATCGTAAGAATGAGAGGAAGTAGGACAGAAATATATCTCTGTCCTGCTTTCTCTCATTATTACGATTAAGGATTAGCGATTACGATTCGTTGTGCTTTAGGCTATTAGCGATTACGATTCATTGTGCGTTAGGCAATTTACATTTGTAGTCAGGGATGGGTGCGTATTATACGTGATGTATTATACATGGTTTTCTACAGTATAATACTTACGTATTATACGTGAAAATTTGGAAAATAAGAGGGAGTGGGGGGTTTTCTACATTTACCCATCCCTGTTTGTAGTTAACGGGAAGTTATCTTGGATAACTAAAGATGTGGCGGACATTTATATATTAGCAGGAAGTTAGCCTAAAGTTAAACTCGATAAATTCGTTAACTAGCGCCGTTAACTTCCCGTTAACTTGCCGATAATTATGGTGCTGTCTGGGATGCGGAACAAGCAAGGTCGGGGTTAACTGAGCCGTCTGTATATATGCAAGTAGAGTCAGGGTAGTTGGAGGTTAAAATCTCATTTAGCATATCTTCGGGGGTAACACTGGACCCTATAACTCGACCCGAGGAAGTATCTATGTCGAGGTTCATTGTTAACTCGTGCCAGGTAAAATCAAAATATGAGGGTTTACTGTTTTTCATGATCATGTTGATGAGATCATGTAATCTGGTATAAATGTTAAGAAGGGAGAATTTCTGAACAAATTGCTTGCCCTTTTTGAGGGTAAGGGCGCAATTACATGTCTGCGTCGAACGTTGCGTTTTTGCGTTGAATGGTGAGAGGGAGAAAGATGTGACTATATTTCTGTCTTTCTCTCTCTTACTATTCAACGCAAAAACGCAGCGTTCGACGCAGACATGTAATTGCGCCCTCAGGCTGCGTTGCTTTAATAGCTGGAGTTTCGGAATCAGGGTACAAGCGCGCCATGATGCGTTTTTGATCAGGAATCTATTTGAAAGCAAGGATCGATGGATTTCGAGGGGCGGTTCGTTCGCTTCTGATAAGAGAATTGTATAGGGAGTAGACCGCATGCATCCCAGAGTGACCTTGAGCGCTGAGTATTGTACCCTATTGTACCCTATCCCCACTCCAAGTGAGCTCTAGTTAGGCTTCTATACACCTTGATCAGGATTAGGGGGGATGCTCCCGTGGAGACTCTTGCTAGAGCTTTCAGAATGTTAACTGTTCTCGCGGCTCGCGCCGCTATCATCTCGACATGTTTTTTCCAAAGCAACTTGGAGTCGAGTAAAATACCCAGATACAATAGCTTGGATTCAATTTTGATTTGGTCACCCTGGAAGTCGAAAAAAAGATCGTTAAATTTTATTTGGTTACTTCTAGTGAAAATACACAGTTGTGTCTTGGCCACCGATATTTGAAGGCCTAGCTCTCTGAGCCAGGGGGACAGAGCCTCAAGTGCTAATTTTATTTCCTCTAGAGCCCATTGTAAATCCTTGAATCTGATGTACAAGAGCAAATCATCAGCAAACATAACCACCCTAATATGCCTAGAGAAAAGATGGAGAATCTTTCGGAGTGACAAGTTAAAGAGAAGGGGAGAAAGTACCCCGCCTTGTGGCACCCCCACCCCGGAGGGTCGGCCCTCTTTGTCGTCTGTCGAAAAAAATAGGAGTCTTTTGGAAATTATGTGTGCAATGAAAAATGAAATTGATGCTTTTCGATGGGACCTTTAGATCGATAAGTTGATTTAGAACGGCAGCAGGAAGCACATTGTTAAAAGCTCCCTTGATGTCAATGGCTACCGCCAGAGTATTTAAGTCACAGAGGAAGGCCTGCTGAACATCCGTGACCAAATTAGCCACTGCGTCCAGGTGATGATCTTCCCCTTCTGAAGCCAAACTGACAGGGTGGGATCCAACTGTGGCTCTCTGCCAAAAACTCGAGTCTTCGTTGGACAAGTCTTTCGAAGAGCTTGCAGATCGTGGAAGTAAGGGAAATTGGTCTAAAACCCTTTCCATTGGGTTTGGGGATGAAGATGACCTTGGTGTGGGTCCATGTCTGGGGAAAAGTACTTCTCTCAAAACAGATGTTGAACAATGTAAGGAGCGAGTTCAAGATTCTCTCTGGAAGCTTTCTCAGGACCTCTGCAGGGTTGTGCAGTGACGCGTCACTCGAGGTTTTCGACGTATAATACATTTTCGACGTAATATACGTAGAAAATGTAGAAAACTATGTAATTTACATCCCAAATCTATAAGGTATATCTATATATATATAAATTTTAAATTTTCGCGCGCTGTCACGTGATTAAATCTGTGTGTACTGATGTATATTACATTATGTAGTAAACTAAACATGTAAATTACATATGTAATATACGTAGAAAACCCATGTAATTTACCTAATGTATTTTACGTGCACAACCCTGGGTATGAGACATTGTCTGGGCCTGGTGCAGAGTTCATCTTGCAGGCTGCTAGAGCCGCTTCAAATTCCTTCTGTGTAAAAGGTAAATTCATTTCTTCGTCCACACGTTCCGTGGTCTCTAGGCGCGGAGGAGGGAGGGGGTTAATGTGAGCCTGTACCAGATCATCACGCAGTGATCTGAAGAGCTCGGACTCGGGGTCAGTGCAGTTGTTGTTCGACATGGGGGCTCCTCTGCTGGAGAAAGCTCTAATGGCCTTCCAGATAAGTGTAGGTGGTTTGGAGGTGTCTAGAGATTCACAAAAAGCTAAGTAAGAGGCAGATTTCTTTTTTTTGAGAAACCTCTTGATTTGTGTGTCTCCAGCCTTATACCAAGACCTGAATTCTGGAGTTTGGAATTTGAGATACTCTCTTCTCATGAAACTCCGCACTGCCACCGCCCTGGCGCAATCCGCGTCCCACCAGAGCGGTTGAGAGTGCGATAGGCCAGGGGTGCCGCGGGGGAAGAAAGCCCCAGCCTCCATTAAAGAGTCTATACTATTTTCCACAAATATCTCATACAACTCCGTAAAAAATGTGAAAAAATGTGAAGGAGAGTTCTATCATCGAGCCCGCAGATACACTCCGGAGGAATATTCCATCCCATTCTAGTGAAGTGATCCGTTGTGCAAATGTGTGATGTTCGAATACGGGTAATCAGGTTTCGGAATCCTCTGGAACTCTCGATGTCAAAAAACCATGGTCTGGGGGTTTCGTATGCAACTTTGGAAAAGTACGTAACACTGGATGGGGATAGTGTGTCCTTTTCTTTAAGATATGGCCAGGCGATCCTCAGCCAAGCTCTGTATTCCCTCTCAATCAGCTCTTTCAGGTCGTAGGCGGGAATTTTATGAAAATTGCCAAAAGGGAAAAGGGTCGCCCTCCTAGCCAGGGAGTGGGCCTGGGTATTCCCGGATAATCCTGAATGAGCCGGAATCCACATAAAGGCCACCCGGACACCTTTTGAAAGGAGGAGGGATAAGCGATGCATGATAATCTTTATCAAAGGGTGTGAGGTATTAGACTTGAGTCTATCCCTAACTTTGGTAAGGGCGGAGAGGGAGTCAGACAGAATTAATGACGACAGAAAATTATTTGAATCTATATACCGTAGTGCGGATATAATGCTCTGAAACTCGGTAGTTTCGACTGATGAGAAATCCAAAAGGCGGCTGGCCAGGTTCACGTTAAGATCTGGTATAGTAAAACTACATGCGGAACAAGCAAGATCGGGGTTAACTGAGCCGTCAGTATATACAGGGAGTCCCACGTTACAGCGTACATATTTGGGGGTCATAATGAACACAAAAAAACTAAAAAATAAGTCCTCTTGACTTTTTCAAAAAAATAATTAGAACTCTAGTTAGCGCGATTCAAAGTTGACCAATCATGTGCCAACTTTACTCGATCCCCAAAGGCGTAGGACGAACACCGGATAATCGCAAGACCATTCCTGACATTAAAAAAAAAGATATTTCTTTGACCAAAATAATTGGATCAACAACAACCGACAGACAAACAACATTGTTTACAACAAATTCGAAATTGTTTAAACATAGTTAGTTAACAAATTCCCAAAACGGAAAATTTGCACCAAAAATTGATTTTTCTTTCTACGAATTTTCAAGTTTTACATAAACTAAAATTTGACAACATTGTTAACAACAAATTCGAAATTGTTTAAACAAAGTTAGTTAACAAATTCCCAAAACGGTCAATTTCTACTAAAATTTGATGTTTTTTTCACGAAAATATGAAGAATAACATAAAATAATAGTTGGCAACATTGTTATAAAAAAATTCGAAATTGTTTAAATAATGTTAGTGAACAAATTCCCAAAACGGACAATTTGCACAAAAAATTGATTTTTCTTTCTCCGAATTTACAGAGTTACATAAACTAAAATTTAACAACAGTCTTATCAACAAATTCGAAATTGTTTAAACAAAGTTAGTTAACAAATTCCTAAAACAGTAAATTTTTACTAAAATTTGATTTTTCTTTTACGAAAATAAAAAGCAAAAAATTTAATAGTTGACAACAATGTTATCAAAAATTCTAAATTGTTTAAATAATGTTAGTTAACAAATTCCCAAAACGGACAATTTGCACGAAAAATTGATTCTTATTTCTCCGAATTTTCAAGATTTACATAAACTAAAAATTGACAACATTGTTAACAACAAATTCGAAATTGTTTAAACAAAGTTAGTTAACAAATTCCCAAAAGGGTCAATTTCTACTAAAATTTGATGTTTTTTTACGAAAATATGAAGAATAACATAAAATAATAGTTGGCAACATTGTTACAAAAAAATTCGAAATTGTTTAAACAAAGTTAGTTAACAAATTCCCAAAACGGTCAATTTCTACTAAAATTTGATGTTTTTTTACGAAAATATGAAGAATAACATAAAATAATAGTTGTCAACATTGTTACAAAAAAATTTGAAATTGTTTAAACAATGTTAGTTAAAAAATTCCCAAAACGGACAATTTGCACCAAAAATTGATTTTTATTTCTTTGAATTTTCAAGATTTACATAAACTAAAAATTGACAACATTGTTAACAACAAATTCGATATTGTTTAAACAAAGTTAGTTATTAAATTCCCAAAACGGTCATTTTCTACTAAAATTTGATTTTTCTTTTACGAAAATATGAAGAAGAAAATAAAATAATAGTTGACAACAATGTTATCAAAAATTCTAAATTGTTTAAATAATGAATTTATTTACTTTGAATTTACAGAGTTACATAAACTAAAATTTAACAACAGTCTTAACATCAAATTCGAAATTGTTTAAACAAAGTTAGTTAACAAATTCCCAAAACGGACAATTTGCACCAAAATATTGATTTTTCTTTCTCCGATTTTTCAAGATTTACATAAACTAAAAATTGACAACATTGTTAACAACAAATTCAAAATTGTTTAAACAATGTTTCTTAACAAATTCCCAAAATGGATATTTTGCACCAAAATATTGATTTTTCTTTCTTCGAATTTTCAAGATTTACGTAAACTACAATTTGAAAACATTATTAACGACAAATAAGAAATTAGTTAAACAATGTTAGTTAAGAAATTCTCAGAAAGTCAATTTTCACTAAAAATTAATTTTGCTTGCTCCGAAATATTAAGAGTAACACAATCTAAAAATTGACAACATTGTTAAAAACAAATTTGTAATAGTTTAAACAATGTAAGTTAACAAATTCCCAGAACTGTTAATTTTTACCAAAAATTGATTTTTTTTCTTTGAAATATTAAGTGTCTACACTGAGAAAAAAGCTTTAGTTTTACCAACAATATTGTTAGTTGACCATTGTTGGTTGTAACGACAATATTTTGTTGGTATAACAAAACGATCTGGTTAGCGTAACACATCAACTTGTTTGGGACAACAATATTATTTTGTTGCTCTTATTTGGTTGAACCAAACATAATTTAGTTGTGACAAGCAAACAGAAATTGGTTATGACATCCAAACAAAATTTGGTTGTGAAAACCAAACAATTATTAAAAAAAATTGGTCATTAGTTTGTAAGTAAGCTGCCGATAATAATATAAATAAAATCTAAATAAAAACCAATACCAGACGGTCGGCCGAACCTGAGTCTAATAGTTGAGCCAACGGTGTGTGTTACTGAACTGTCTAGCTATAAGGTTTCTTCCTTATTGGTTATTCATATCTCTCATGGGCTCATCCCTTGTTTACTCTGATCCTCTGCCACACAACGAAAACGAAGCGCAATTTGAATTAACAGCTAGAATTCAAGCAGCATTTGAATCAATCACCCCTGAAATGGCCAGAATAGCAACTTAGGACACTCCGAATAGAAACAGAAGATGCTTTGCTGCTGGTGGCGGGCATTTTGAAAACAAAAAAATAAAAATTTAACCTAACACCAAATCAAAGAAAAGTATTAAAAAAATAATTAGAAATCAATCCGTAAAAAAATAAACTAGTGGCCTTGCCACTATACGAGCATTGCTCGCATGGAGCAGGATAAGGAGGATAAGGATAAAAAAGGCGTTAACCTTATTAAAATCTTCGTATATCCCCAGCCCCTACGATAAGGATCTCGAGACCCACGATCGTAGCTTAACGGGGCCAGCTTCGTTGTTGAATTCTAAAAATGACCTCAAGGAATCGAGCTCCATGGTTCAGCTCTGTAAATAAGCTCCGCGGTTGAGCTCTGTGGAATGAGCTCCGTAGAATGGCTTATTGTCTCTTCGCGCTTTGCCGAAGTAACTTTGCCGCGATTGGCTCTTGTGTGAATTCGGGGGAAAAGGATTTGCCTCGTTTATAGAAACTACTTCGTTTCTTGTGACTTAGTCGCGTTCGTGCATTGCTCTACTCGAAACCGTCGGTCTATTGAATTTTTAATTTTTCTAGATTTCGACAAGCTAGCTCAGTCGCGTACGCGTACGTTTCGTGCATCGATTGTCGCTTCGTGTCTCTACGCCGGGTTCTCAAACAGTCTCCGAGGCAGTAAGTGGAATAGGCACTGTCAGGCGACCAGAGGACCAGAGGGTGACCATGTAAATCCGTGACCTTAACGGCTTAACCGAAAAGGAGGAAGTGGTATCTGCTCTCGAAGTAGTTCTTAATACTCCTCGAGAGAAAAGACAGGAGAGGCGACAAAATCGCCATCTTGATCACAGATCGCGAGGAAACGGAACGCTTAGAAAGACACGGCAGAATAAAATTGGGCTTCTTAAGTTGCCTCATTAGGAGAAGGTGCCACAGGTGCCTTGATTACGGCCATAAGAAAGCAGACTGCAAGGGAGTAGACAGATCCTCTGCTTGCTTTAAGTGTGGGTCTACAGGACACTCTCTTGCAGCATGTAGTAGGGAAGCGTTCTGCTTCCTCTGTGCGGCCGAGGCTGAAAATGAGGCGGAAACGGCTCATGTTGGAGGTCGTCAAAGGGCCACATAGGTTGCAGAAAAACGCAGATAGAGGAAGTTCTCTTTCTCTTGAAGCGTTTTTTGAGCTGATTGACGGTCGATCGGGTCCCTTGGCTCAACTTACGTGCGTCAAGGGCCCCAATAACCGTCAATGATATTAGGTCCCGTTTGGAGGGATGAAATCGCTCTGGCGACAAAGAAGGGGATCTAAGACCACTCCTGATGGCGATACGCGCGGAAAGTGCTAGCCGGGAGTGGTCTTAAGGTCCCCAAATAAGCGTGTGTTTTTAGCGGGTCAGCAGAACATCGCCACCACCGCATAACCCTGTAGTACGGGCTACAGGGTACATAGTAGCAGGTTTTCACATCCTACGCAAAAAAAACATTGTTAAGGGCATGTGATGGAGAATGACGTCACCAGTACAAGCAAAATTTATAAATAAATATTTCTTCGAACAAGTGAAAATATGTAAAAAATTTTCTTACCTTCCATGAAAAGAACGTAAATTAAAACTCGCAATCTTATGACTCTTTCGATGGATGTTGCTTCAAAAATATAAAATAGTTCAAACAATTTTGAATTTGTCGTTAAGGGCATGTGATGGAGAAAGACGTCACTGGTATAGGCAAAATTTGTCCGTAAACTTTCTCTTAAAGTAATAAATATTTTGACTTCACACTTTATTGAATTAGTAAAAATACCATTGAAAAGGTCTCTCTGACCCAAGTTTGTTTAAATTTTTCCCTAAAGTTAACTTTCTACAACATTAGCTGATTTTCGAAAAATTAAACCTTCTTAACGATATTCTAAGTAATTCTACAAAGTTTAACGTCAAAATATTTATTATTATTAGAGAAAGTTTACGGACAAATTTTGCTTGTACTGGTGACATCATTCTCCATTACATGCCCTTAACAATGTTTTTTTTCGTAGGATATGAAAACCTGCTACTAGGTACCCTGGAGCCCGTACTACAGGGTTACGCGGGGGTGGCGATGTCCTCCTGACCCGCTAAAAACACACCCTTATTTGGGGACCTTAAGACCACTCCCAGCTAGCACTTTCCACGCGTATCGCCTTCAGGAGTGGTCTTATATCCCCTTCTCTGTCGCCAAAGCGATTTCATCCCTCTAAACGGGACCTAATATCATTGACGGTTATTGGGGCCCTTGACGCACGCAAGTGGAGCCAAGGGACACGATAGACCGTCAATCAGCTCAAAACACGCTTCAAGAGAAAGGCGCACTTTCCTGAGCCTGCAACATGAGTCGTTTCCGACTCATTTTCAGCCTCGGCCGCACAGAGGAAGCAGAACGCTTCCTTACTACATGCTGCAAGAGAGTGTCCAGTAGACCCACACTTAAATCAAGTGGAGGATCTGTCTACTCCCTTGCAGTCTGCTTTCTTATGGCCGTTTTCAAGGCACCTGTGGCACCTTCTGACCATAAGCCTTCTCCTAAGGAGGCAACTTAAGAAGCCCAATTTTATTCTGCCGAGTCTTTCTAAGCGTTCCGCTTCCTTGCGATCTGTGATCAAGAAGGCGATTTTGTCGCCTCTCCTGTTTGGTGCGAGGACCGTTACTTGTCTTTTCTCTCGAGGAGTATTAAGAACTACTTCGAGACCAGATACAACTTCCTCCTTTTCGGTTAAGCCGTTAAGGTCACGGATTTCCATGGTCACCCTCTGGTCCTCTGGTCGCCTGACAGTGCCCATTCCACCTACTGCCTCAGAGAATGTTAGAAAACCCGGCGTAGAGACACGAAGCGACAATCGATGCACGAAACGTACGCGTACGCGACTGAGCTAGCTTGTCGAAAACTAGAAAAATTAAAAATTCAATAGACCGACAGTTTCGAGTAGAGCAATGCACGAATGCGACTAAGTCACAAGACACGAAGTAGTTTCTATAATCGTGGCAAATCCTTTTCCTCCGAATTCACGCAAGGGCCAATCGCGGCAAAGTTACCCCGGCAAAGCGTGAAGAGCCAATAAGCGCGCGCGTGCGGCCAATCACGGCGAGGAGAATGCTGCGCATGTGCCGCGCTCAACACGTTAAAGTACGTAAATACGCGTTCGCCGGTCTGAAACCTCAGATCGACTAGAGCAGTGATACTGCTAACAGCTCCAGCTTTGAGAGTGGTAATACCACCAGGAGTATTTGACCGCCAACGAAGCTCACTTATTTTACGGAGCTCATTCCACAAAACTCAACCACGGAGCTTATTTACAGAGCTCAACCACGGAGCTCGATTCCTTGAGGTCATTTTTAGAATTCAACAACGAAGCCAGCCCCGTCAAGCTACGATCGAATTTGTTGTTTACATTGTTGTCAATTTTTAGTTTGTGTTTACTTTATTTTTTGTAAAAAGAATGATTGCTTTTGGTGAAAATTGACAGTTCTGGTAATTTGTTAACTAACATGTTTTAAACAAATTCGAATTTATTGTTAACAAGGTCTTCAACTTTAAGTTTGTATTACTCTTAATATTTTGGAAAAAATATCAATTTTCGGTGGAAATTATCCGTTTTGGGAATTTGTTAACTAACATTATTTAACCAATCTCGCATTTTTTGATAACAATCTTGTCAAATATTATTTTATGTTATTCTTTATATTTTCGTGAAAGAAAAATCAAATTTTAGTACAAACTGACAGTTTTGGGAATTTGTTAACTAACATTATTTAAACAATTTCTAATTTTTTTATAACAATGTTGCCAACTATTATTTTATGTTATTCTTCATATTTTCGTGAAAAAACATCAAATTTTAGTAGAAAATGACCGTTTTGGGAATTTGTTAACTAACTTTGTTTAAACAATATCGAATTTGTTGTTAACAATGTTGTTAATTTTTAGTTTATGTAAATCTTGAAAATTCGGAGAGAGAAAAATCAATTTTTCGTGCAAATTGTCCATTTTGGAAATTTGTTAACTAACATTATTTAAACAATTTAGAATTTTTGATAACATTGTTGTCAACTATTATTTTATTTTCTTCTTCATATTTTCGTAAAAGAAAAATCAAATTTTAGTAGAAATTTACTGTTTTGGGAATTTGTTAACTAACTTTGTTTAAACAATTTCGAATTTGTTGTTTACAATGTTGTCAAATTTTAGTTTATGTAAATCTTGAAAATTCGTAGGAAGAAAAATCAATTTTTGGTGCAAATTGTCCGTTTTGGGAATTTTTTAACTAACATTGTTTAAACAATTTCAAATTTTTTTGTAACAATGTTGACAACTATTATTTTATGTTATTCTTCATATTTTCGTGAAAAAACATCAAATTTTAGTAGAAAATGACCGTTTTGGGAATTTGTTAACTAACTTTGTTTAAACAATATCGAATTTGTTGTTAACAATGTTGTCAATTTTTAGTTTATGTAAATCTTGAAAATTCAAAGAAATAAAAATCAATTTTTGGTGCAAATTGTCCGTTTTGGGAATTTGTTAACTAACTTTGTTTAAACAATTTCGAATTTGTTGTTAAGGCTGTTGTTAAATTTTAGTTTATGTAACTCTGTAAATTCGGAGAAAGAAAAATCAATTTTTTGTGCAAATTGTCCGTTTTGGGAATTTGTTAACTAACATTATTTAAACAATTTCGAATTTTTTTATAACAATGTTGCCAACTATTATTTTATGTTATTCTTCATATTTTTGTGAAAAAACATCAAATTTTAGTAGAAATTGACCGTTTTGGTAATTTGTTAACTAACTTTGTTTAAACAATTTCGAATTTGTTGTTAACAATTTTGTCAATTTTTAGTTTATGTAAATCTTGAAAATTCGGAGAAAGAAAAATCAATCTTTGCTGCAAATTATCCGTTTTGGGAATTTGTTAACTAACTTTGTTTAAACAATTTCAAATTTGTTGCAAACAATGTTGGTTGTCTGTCGGTTGTTGTTGATCCAATTATTTTTGTCAAAGAAAGATCTTTTTTTTGAATGTCAGGAATGGTCTTGAGATTATCCGGTGTTCGTCCTACGCCTTTGGGGATCGAGTAAAGCTAGCACGCGATTGGTCAACTTTGAATCGCGCTAACTAGAGTTCTAATTATTTTTTTGAAAAAGTCAAGAGGACCTATTTTTTAGTTTTTTTGTGTACATTATGACCCTCAAATATGTACGCTGTAACGTGGGACTCCCTGTATATGCAAGTAGAGTCAGGGTAGTTGGAGGTTAAAATCTCATTTAGCATATCTTCGGGGGTAACACTGGACCAAAATAGAGAATTAAACGATTTTCACGTTGTACCCACGTCGCATCTAAAGTGACGAGAGAATGATTGTCAGCCTTTTAAGAAGAGATTTAACATTCATTTGACTGAAATTCACTTCAAAACTTATCAAAATTGCTAATAGTAATTTAATTCAAGTGTCTTTAAATATAATTTAAAAAATAAACTGTTAGAAACGTCAACGAGTGGTGATAAAATACATTTCCAACATGTTCCAATAAAGTAAGGTTAGGTTACCTCTTGGTCTAATAACAGCATCACTTTTTTGACAGGAATTTCGACAAATTTTATAGTCCTGTTATTTTATTGTTTAAAATATACTTTGGGAGACCTGAATTAAATTATTATTGGCAATTTTAACAAGTCTTGAAGTGAATCTCAGTCAAATGATTGATAAATATCGTCTTAAAAGGCTAACAATCTTTCTTGCGTCATTTTAGGTGCAACGTGGGTACAACGTGAAAATCGTTTAATTCTCTATTTTGGGACATTGGCAAACGAAAAAATCCGACTGAGAAACTTCTGCAAAAAATGCTACATCCGATTATGAGAGTAGAATACTTAATTTTTCACTATATATTAAAATATAAGTGTTTCTTTTGTAACTCAACGTTGTAACCCATTATGAAGGTGACTACCAGATGATATCGAACAGTAGATTATGTTTTTACCGACCGATTATGACGTCACATTAAAATACTCAAAGATTTTCCGTAGGTTTTTGACGCGCTGAATTCGAATCTGACCTCAGAATAGCCCTATCACCTCAGGTCTTAGAGATATCTTAACCTAAAAGTGCAAAAATCACGTTTTTTTGCTAGATTGAAGGTCTTATAACATTGAGAGAATAGTATATTGTGCAACTAGGGAGGAAAGTGAGTGATTTCGCGAGTGTGAGTTTGTAGCACGAGCCGAAGGCGAGGGATGCAAACACACGAGTCGATAATCACTTTTCTCCCGTGTTGCACATACTGTTTTTTCTAACACACGTATACCGAAAGTATAAAAACATTTGCTGATAAAAATTAGTTAACATTCGCAGAGTGACAATCAACGGAAAATGCGCTTGGGTTTCTGTCCATTCCGCATGCGTCATTACCATAAAACACAATTCCGCATGCGTAATTCTCATGAGACACTATTCCGCATGCGTGATTATCATAAAACGCTATTTTGCTTGCGTAATTGTCATAAAACTCTATTTCTTATAAGGATTTATCATGAAACAATTGTTTTCTTGTTAATAGCGTCACCGGGAGGGAATGTACATTCCCTCCTTGTTAATGACGTCACGGGGAGGGAATGTACATTCCCTCCCTGTCAATGACGTCATGGGGAAGAAATATAACATTCCCTCCCTGTCGCTGGGAAAGACTCACTTTCTGACCTCTTCACAGGTAAGAAGGATTGTACTTTCGGTGCGTGTGTTAGAAAAATTTTTTTTTTAAAAGGATAGTAATTGTTTCTAAAAGTACTACTCTTGACCTTTAAAATGCACTTTGGAAACTTTCGTCTCTGAGTAAAGGCCTGTTGAATTTATTGAGTTTGGCCAATTTCACTACATTGAGTAATAAGCCAACGGCTTATTAGATTTTAGGTGTCGGAGATTACGTACTTGAAAATAGAATTGCAAATTTCAAAATAGCGGATCTAACATGGCGGGTGACTTCTTTAGAAAATGACCCAACTGGCTTAAAATTTGTTATTTGAGGGTTTTCAGAGTCGCTGAAAACGATTCTGAAACTACATTATTCGCTTCGGGCATAGATTTAAAATGATACCGGAAATGACCGTCAGCGCTCGAAGTGGCAAAAATAGGCATTTATCGTTGGATAACTACAATGACAGATCACAAAGAATATCATAATAAAGACGATAAAAAAAGAGTTTGCTTAAAAAAAAACATGTAACCCTGTTTTGGTTGAAATCAACAACAAATATCAAAGCTTAGTTGTGATACATATCATAATAAAAGTAGGAGATATTAAAATAAATAGAATTCTTTTTATATAACCTCACTTTTTAAAAAATGAAAATTCGTTCCTTAAAATCATTTATTAATTTGTTTTGTGTGATCAAAATTTCAAAATTTGTAAAAAGTTCTTATTTAATTCGTAAAATGGTTACTAATGTTTGGTGAAGTTTTAATCAAACTTTAAAATAAAATTACAGGGTGTTTACCGAAACATAATTTTCAAATTCCCGGCAAATTCCCGGTTTTCCCGGATCTAAAATCACATTTTTCCCGGATTTCTTTTATGTATGATTAATAGCTATAATATTAAAAAAGTGAAAAAATTAAGTGCTTAATATTTAAATTTTTAAGGTAAATTGTTGAAAATTTTCTGGGGAATAACAAAAGCGAGAATTGGGAAGAAATGGCAAATAATATGATAACAAACTTCGGAAAGCAAGGATGCTTGATGAGTTTGAAGCTACATTTCTTAGAATCACATCTAAAGTACTTCCCCGAAAATTTAGGAGACTACAGTGAGGAACAGGGAGAGCGATTTCATCAAGACCTTAAAGAAATGGAACGTCGTTATCAAGGAAGGTGGGGCGTAAATATGATGGCCGACTTTTGCTGGATGCTGAAAAGGGATGTTGTACCAGGTAGTGTGAACTTAAAGAGAAAACCGCTACACAGATCTTTCGAAAACAAAAGAGTGCGCTACCATAAAAAGGAATAAAGGAAAATTATATACTTCAGAACTGACATATTGAATTTTGACAATCTGTTTTCAGATTTGCAATCAGTCACCCCACAAACCACTAGATACCAAATTTTATGTAAATTTTAATATTTTAAAAAAATTCATCAGCCATATTATTGCCGCCAAGTAAATCTTAATATGTTTTTTAATTCGGCCGCCATATTGGATCCGCCATTTTAAATTTAGAAAATTTAACTTCGGATTCGTAATCAGCGACCCAAAAAACCCAGATACCAAGTTTGAAGTAAATCTTCGATTTTTTTCATAATTCGTCCGCCATATTGGATCCGCCATTTTGAATTTTGAAAATCTAACTTCAGATTCGTAATCAGCGATCCAAAAAACCCCCAGGTACCAAGTTTGAAGTAAATCCATAAATTTTTTTAAAAAATCGCCTACCTCTCAAAATCCGACATGTTTTTTGAGGTTAGAAAAAAATCCTGACGTGATGGAGCAAAATGGACTTCGGATTCGTGTTCAGCGCGTCAAAATACATAGGGCTAAGGTATTCCGGTCAAAAGTACATGACACTTTTTTTTTTGTGGGGCTGTGTAATGATTATGATGGCAATGATGTTAAAAATGAAGAAGATGAATTCGAAAATGAAGATGAAGATTTAAATTGCTATGAGGAAATCGATGATGATCTCTCCGAAGAATTGCTTAATAAAGAAGATAATTCTGATTTTAAGGTGGTAACTAGAAGACAATTAAAGAAACTAAATCAAGGAAAAAATGGGAATCAAGATGAATCGGGTAAGTATGAAGAAAATTTAAATCGGGGAAGTGTTGGAAATCTGAGAAATAAAAATTGTGAGTCAAATAAATCAAGTGTAAATCAAAATCGAGTGAATAAAAATACTAAATATGTGAAAAATAAGTCAAGTAAGTCGGGTCGGAAACAAAATCTAATGAATCAAAATTCTAAATTTGCGAATACTAAATCAAGTGAATTAAGTGGTAACAAAAATCTAGTGAGTGATGATATTCAATCAGTGAATATTATGTCAAGTGAATCAAGTAAAAATTCGAAGTCGGTTAATACTAAGTCGGGTAAATCAAGCGAAAATACTAAGTCGGATAATATTAAGTCAAGTGAGTCAAGTGAAAATCAAAATCTTAAATCAGGTATTAAATCAAGTGAAGTAATGAAAAATCGAAAAAATGAAAATACTAAATCTGTATATACTAAATCAAGTGAAGGTGAAATCAACTGCGAAAATCTAAAAATGAAATCTACCAAATCGTATCCTGAAATAAACAAAGATAAAAAGTCAAAAATCGAAGAAAATTTTCAAAGTCGGAGTAATACAAGAAATCTACGAAGTCGAAGACATTTAGAGAAAATTCGAAATAAGAAATATTATTCAGATTATAAAGTCGATAATGAAGAAGATGAGGAAGAAATACTAAATCAAGCAATTCAAGTTCAAGGTAAAAATCAAAGTTCGCGAAATTTGCAAAATTCTGATGAAGATTCTGATCCTGATTATATTCAAAATCCTGTAAAACAAAATCAATCGAGAAAAAGAGGAAGACCGCGTAAAATGAATTCTGATAATGAAGAAAGTTCGTCAATTAAGAAGAAAAGGGGTAGACCCAAGAAGGATTTAATTCATGAAGAAAATGAAGATAGTGAAAACTCAGATCCAGAATATTTTGTTCAAAATGATAATTATGAAGTACCAAGAAACCTTTATGAAGATTATGAAAATAATGAAGATTTTAGTAAAAGTGATGATAGCATTGAAGATTACGAAGAAAATGAAGATAATGAAGCACTTAATTCTGATGAACAATTTGAAGAAATTCAAGAAAATAAAGAGATTAAAGAAATCAAAGAAAGTGAAAAATTTGAAAAATATGAAGATTTTGTAGAGGATGAAGAAAATGAAGAAATTGAAGATGATGACAATGATGTAGATAATGATATAGAAGAAGTTGATTTCGGTTCAGAGAGTAACAAACGACCCCCTCCCGAACCCCCACCCTTAGACAGTCCCTCTACTTCTGCCAATAATATCCATTCTCGAAATATTGTTGAATGTAAAGATCAATTAAGAATGAGAAAGGATAATTATGTGTACTTTTTATCGACGACATGCGTACCTCAGGACAATGGTTCAAAGAGTCTGTTTAAGCAAAATGAATTACCTAAGTTTAAAAATCTCGAAATCGGTGAGGCTAAAGAGTTTAAAAAAGGGAACTTTTATCATATCGCATTACCAATTATCTCAGAATCTAGCGTTAGTTTAACTGAAATTCATATAAAAATAAAATCATGCATTCAGTCTTTTAAAACTTTAGCTGAAAAATTACAACTTCGTTCTGTTAGCATTGCAAAAACAATAGTAATAAATCATGTAGACTGGAATGAAATTGTTTCAACCCTTACTTCCAGAAGAAACATTAAAAACTTATGATGACTATCTGGTAAGTCTTGTGACTAGATTGCATGAAATTCAATTTTTAGCTCGAAATAATCTAATTGGTGCAAAAGAAAAGTCAAAAACGTATTATGATCGGAAAATTAATCCTCAAAATTTTAAAGTTGGTGATAGCGTATTCCTTTTACAGGGACCTAAACTTGGTAAATTAGGCGACCAATATACTGGTCCACACGAAGTTCTAGAGATTTTAGGCAAGGGTAACATAAAAGTTAAACTAAACAAGGGACCCAAAATCGTTCATATAAACAGACTTCGATTATCTTACATTAAGCATTCTAATCAAAATTAAAAAAAAAGGAATATAAAAAAAGTAAAATTTCTTATTTTATGGTCATGTGTTAGAACTATTATAATCTATTTGTCTTCTGTTTTGATAAACATAATTTAATTTTTTCAAGAATCTTGATTATAAAGGTAAATGTGTGATACAAAATCTAAAAATATTTATCATTGATCATTTATCGCTTTAGTTTTAATCCCTAATGGTTTGTAATTAAAATAAGACAATCAAACTAATAAAACTTATTTTCTTTTGCAGGTGGGACTGGAAGCGATGGATATATTAATATGTATTATTTTTACAATTTTTCTTTCTTGTAGCATGGATGCTACTAAGGACTTTTCACAAACAAATATCTCTTTATCTCAATTACCCGCTCTTTATTTTGAATATTTAACTTCAGAAAGGGTCCTCATGGACCACTGGAATATTGCAACTTACATTAAATTTAATGAAATATTCCATATTAAAACTGAAATCCACCAACTATTAGATAGTCATGAACCTTTGCAATACCTTTGCAAAGATTCACAAATATCATGTTCAAAATCAGAATTTTCATTATATAAAAACAAAATTGAAGATTTGATTAAAACAACCCAAGTTATACTTAGCAATGACACACAAACAAAAAATTTAGATACAGAGCAAGAAAATATTCGATCTGAAATAAACAGAACATTAAAAATTGAAGCAAACCATTTTCAAAATTCTCTTTGGAATCAATATTCTTTACACATTTACTCATCGCCTATAAATGATATCATCAAACAATGCTACATTCTCAAGATAAATTTAAACAAACGGAATCCAGTCAAAAATTTATTACCCATTTTGCATTTTACAAAAGAATATATCACAATCCTTGAAAAATTTTCTCAAATACTATCTCTTCCAATAAATAATATTTGGAACTCTTTCCTATTACTAAACAAATATAATTCAACGCTTCGTGAAATAAAATTACTTAAACCAAATGTTTATATACCCAACAACCTTCCACCTTCAGAATTCTATAAATTATATTTAAATAATATTTTCCAACTAAAAAATCATTTATTCTTTATGTCAATTATGCTACTAACATCTAGAATGAAATTCCGGGTTTATAAAATCCATTCAATTCCAGGATACAAAGATTTAGGTTCACATTATAAAATATTAACTCAGATTATTAATACTCATAAATACATTGCAGTTAGTAACAACACGTATTTAACTTTGAATGATCCATGGTTTGAATCCTGCTATTTTAAATTTAAGGACCATATGTGCAACACTTCAACAATAATTAAGAATCCCAAAATAGAGCAGATTTGTGAAACTTCTACATTCTTTCAGCATTTAGGAAGTAATTGTAATTTCAATATTTTATTAACGACACCAACACAAAACAATTCATGGTCTTATATAAACCAATCTAAAGAATTTTCTACAGAAACTTTAAAAAATTTTACATTTTCAAAAGCAGGAGAAATTCCTTCAAAATACATTCCAATTACAGGAATTATCAGTAATTATTTTCATAAATTATCCAGTGAAAAATCAATTCTCTCAGAAGAAGTATTAGCAAATTGTCAAATACAAATCAAAGAAAACAAAGAAATCACTATAAAAGAATTAGAATCTTTTGCTCAAATATTATATAATCATAAGTTTAAAATTGCAAACAACAACTCAGATAATATAAAATTCTATTGCTTCTTAGCATTCATTATATTAATTATATTTATTATAGCAATAATTTATTATAAAATATCACGAAATCAAATTCAAGATATATCATTTTGGCATGATCATGCAGATACTATCGATATAAAAAACGCTTGTCACTTCCAAAATTCTAATCAGTCAATACTTCTTATTAGAGTAACTCCTTTCAATGAACAATAAACAATAATGGAAGAAGCATAAACCTAAATAACTTTTAGAGTTTCAGCATGAAACTTCTTTTTCTCCTAAAAATTTCCTAAATCACCTTCTGTTTTCTATTATTTTTAAACGAAAACGAATTTCAATCTTATCACTCACTTATCCAGAATTTCCTTCAATTTAATAATTAAATATAGTTATTGATAAAAGCAAATATTTTCTTTTTTTTTTATATGAACTCGAATAAGAAGTAAAAATAAGTAGATACTCCCATTTTTAAGTTTCTTTTAAGAATATGGACATTTTTCATAGCAAGGGGAATGTGGTCTTGCTCGTCTATAAAACAAAGAGTACTAATAGTCTCGAAAAACGAAAATGTAATTTTTTCAAGAACATTAAAGTAAGGGTTTTCATGTTCTAAAACCTTTATACGACTTAAATAAAATTCATTAGATTTTTGCTTACGCAAAATGAATGTTCTTTTGTTTGAAGGCATATATGCCTATGTTAGAATCTAAAAACATCCTGAAATAACTATCTTCGTGCATTAAAGCAACGAAAAATTTCAAATACAAATGTTTGTCTAAATTAATATGGAATTGTCGTTGTATTATCACTATACAAATTTGATATTTTCCTTACAATTATTATAAAATAACAAAATTATGTAAAATTAATATACGTGAGATTGAAGTTGCATTTAATAAAATACTGTAATTGTATTAATAAATTAATCTACAGAATAATTAATGTAAGACAATTAACCCTTTTGGAAATCTTTATAATATTTATAAGAAAATCGTATGAATTAAAATGCCGGTGTGTTAATTTAAAGTAATGTATGATTAAGTATGTACGAGTATGAGTCTAGTCATGAATACCAAAAGTAGGAAGAAGTTAGGCATATGTATCCATATATAATCATTCCAAAATAATTTAAAAATAATTAAGTATCATTTATGTCCGTATATCTAACAAATTCATGTATAATCTTTTTATTAAAAATATATATAAGGTAAAAGCACCAGTACCTGGACAAAGCAAAAATTGGGACCAGTAGTTGGACAATAGCAAAAAAAAATTTAAATTTCCTCCAAACTCAATGAAAAAATTTATAGATACCCTTCAGATAGTCAGTTTTTAGGTATAATTAAATTTGTTAATCGTAGATGCAAAATGTTTAGCAAAAAAATTATTTAAGACGTTTCTTTTAAAACTACTCTGAGTTGTCTGTCCAAGTTTACCTGACGTTTTTTATACGTACCCCAGTAGATGGACAGACACTTTGCAGACACTAATTAATCAATAAAATAACCAATTAATTAAAAACCTAATTAACTAATTAATTTAGGAGTTGACAATAAAAGTATTAATAATAAATAATAACAAATAATCTATAATAGAATATGTATTTTCCTAAATGTCCAACTATAGGGTCTTATGTCCAACTACTAGGCCCGTCCAAATAGCGTACTGTCCAACTTCTGCTGCAAAGAAGCTATATTTTTATTTCAAGTTTTTAATTTAAGGAAAACATTTATTATAATTAATTTATTATTAATTCGAATCCTTTATATGTAAGTTAAACGAAAATCCAAACATTTCGTAAAATATAATTAATTATCGTAGTACAAAATATCGCTAAACTTGACACCCCTTCAAAAGTGTCCAGGTACTGATGCTTTTACCTTATATAAATGTATTACAAATAACGAATACTCAAGCTTCCCTTTCGTATTCTTCTCGTAAGGGGGCAAAGGGCGTCTTAATGTATGCGTTTTAAATTACTTAATAATGTTAGATGCACACACTTAAACTATATCAAGTTTTTATACAAATTTTTTCTCGTTATATTGTTACAAATTATTGTCTATAAATCATATCGAGTATCTTTATAGCTTTCTGTATTCCTCAAAGCAAAATAATCCTCTAAAATATACTGAGAATTTCATAAATGTGAGGAAATAATGTGTGTTTTGTGTGATATTTTCGTAATAACAAATAATATGAATAAAGGATTATCGTCTTATAATTAACCAATTTAACGTACTATTCTTGAGAATGGATCTAAATATCGGTATTTGTTGTAACATTGTGTCAGTACCAAAATAATGAATGTTTCTATTATGCCAGAATAGGGCCAGCATTATGTCAGTATAGGATATGCCAATTATATGCCAATTATATGCCAATTATATGCCAAAATTGTACTAATATTATGTTAATATTATACCAGTATTACGCTAAGTGTTGTGTCAGTATTACACCAGTATTGCGCCGACATTGAATTCAAATACTAATTCTCAAAATTCAAATTAAAAATTTAAATTTTCGAATTCGGAAAATTATCAATTTCATTTCCATTTTCCGAATTTTAAAGGGGGAGGTGTCACGTCCGCGTGACATATTCATTTATAAAATATATAACTTGTTGTACATTTTACAAATATAACTTTTAATCTTTGGGTTGGCTAAAATCAATACTTGTGTAATAAATTATAATGAATGTAGAGAATAATAGATATCTTAGCTTTCTATGCATCTCACCCTAGCTGATGTAGCATGGGTCCACCCGATCACGTCGTAGGTACCTACCGCAGGTCGCATGAAACCCACGCAAAATTTAGAGGGGTTGAAAATGCAAGAAACCGAGGTTTCTTCACAAATTTGCTGAAAACTAAAATCAGTTCTTCGTCCAACATCATCTGAAACGGTTCTCTTCTCTAAAAGCTCTACAACGGTTCTATATTCGCGAGTATTGTATCTCCCCAGTATTGGTCTTGTAACGCGCCAATTTAAATCTTGTATCTCGGCAACAATCATCAAGTCTTATATTCGAACACTGTATACACTCCTTTCAAGTTAATAATTTTGCGAATAAACCATCGATTTCAATTATATCGGTCGTGAAGAATTTGACGTATATTGTAGTGAGTGTGCGAATTAAATGTAAAATTGTATTTGTGAACATTGTAGTGAAAACAGAGAAAGAAAAGTGGAAGCGGAGAACTCCTGGCATAACCTGTCAGTAATTAGTTTTAATCCTTAACCCTTTAACCATTTTAACCCTTTTTAACCCTTTACCCTTTCAATCATTTAACCCTTTCAACTAACTTAAATCCTGAACCCTTTTCATCAGTTTAAATCCTTTTAACCCTGCAATCAATTTTGATCCTTTATCCTTTTATCAAATTTAACCCTTTAACCCTTTATCCTGAATCTTCGTCTCTAAGAAACCTTGAATCGAGAAATTGTGGATCAACGACTTCTCATCAATATACTCATCTGCATCGAGTGACTTCTGGCTGGAAAAAGAACTTGACCCTGAAATTTGAGACGACTGGGAAACATAAACCATCGTCTGGCATTATAACTTGGAATTGGGGTCTCTACGAGTACTTTTCCACTGGCTAGGACCTTTTTCACTTGCCACGTCTGTTTGAGGCCCTTGACAACTGCAGCCCATAAACTTCCTTTGGGGGTTTTACGAACCTGCACTTGGAGATTTTAAGGGGTCAATTCACACGCTTCAGATTCATTAAAAAGTAAGAATTTAATTCTATTTGTCTGTCGCCCGTAAATTGAATGCCTTAAGCTAACAATCTGCTTTGTTTCAGTTGTTCTGACCACTAAAACAAGGATTCAGATTTTTATGAAGATTTTCTCCTCTCACCCTATCTCAACTCCACAATTTATGTAATTTGGATAAATAAAAGGATTTATCACGCTTCCTAAAGCATTGTTTGGTGGACTTTCTTTTGCCCTGTTCCCTTAGCTCAAAGCCCGCTGGCTTTGTAAATGAATCAGGGATATATATTAAAATAAATAAGTTTGTAGACTGCGAATGTCCCTTCCGGACATAACAGGGTCTTATAACGAATACTTTACAAATAATTATCTTTTAAAAGAAATAACTTTTTCATTGTTCAGTGACGACATACTTCGACAGAACCAAAAAAAATCATGGAATATATTTATTTTACGAATATGTTTGGCTTTGGAATGCTAACATTTTTTTTTTTTAATATTTTCCGATATTAATTATTCTAATGCTTCAACAGTATAATATTCGAAGAAATAAGTACAACTTTGTTTATGAAGTTGTCTAATTTTTCATTTTCAGGTAGATAGGTTATTTGTTTATTAATATTTTATGACATTTTTAAACTCTTAACATTTTTTCAGGTTCCATTAAATTGATTTTCCTTAAATTTAATCAAAAAACTTGACACATTCATATATAAACAGTTGTGAATTTCAAAGAATCAAAAAATCAAATTTAAAGCACTTAAGATTTTTTTTCTATTTCCGTGTCTTATCCCAGTGGGCAAAAAAAAACAAAAGACGTCCTTAAGACGTCTTTTGGACATAAAAGCCGACATAGGGACGTCTTTTGGACATGTGTGCCCACTGGGATTTTCTATTGAATATTTTAAGCTATTGTGCAATGTTATCAGTTAAGGAGAATTCAATAAAATTTATCAATTAACAATTTTATCCATGAAAGTGAGGAGGCTTATACACAGAAAATTTTAGTACTAGATCAAGAAATAAGGATTTAAGAATTTGACATCAAATTAAAAATATAACCGCCTATACTGACAACAATTCTGTGGCTGAAAGGCAGAATAGCATAACTGCATTTTCATAGTTTTGAGAAAAACCTGTTTTTGTTTATTTTCTTAGTTTTGTAAAATCGAAAAATCAACCAATATTTTTGGTGTTTGGCATTGTATCCTATTTTCTAGTGTAGTTTTTACATCTGTTTATCAATTTTAATAAAATATAAACGCTTTAAAAAAGAATATCAATTCTTTTTTTCGATTTGAATGCAGTTATGCTGTTGTGTTATTAATTATTTTCTACGTAAATAAACATTTAAATCACTTTACTGTTATGAAACTTTAAAAAGCATTACTAAATTAACTCAAATCTGATGTTATCTCAAATTCGATAAAATGTTAGTTATGATGTTATGCCTTTCAGCCACAGAATTTATACCCTGACAAAAGTATTGGATTGAATTTCAATCAGATTGAATAAGTTTTAATTAGTATTCTTCCGGGTCATTCCGAAATTTGTTTCCGAGCCAATCAGTTTTTATCCGAATCTAAAAATGGATGTAACTTGACGAAAAATTCTTTCCGAATTAATCCGTTTCATTCCGAAGCTAAATTTTAATCTGTTTGAATCACGTTATTTCATTCCGAATCAATCAGAATCAATCCGTTTCATATTCGAATAAACTCGACTAAAATTGGAACGGATTGATTCGGAATGAAATAGCGTGATTCAAACGGATTAAAATTTAGCTTCGGAATGAAACGGATTAATTCGGAATGATTCGGAAAGAATTTTTCGCCAAGTTACATCCATTTTTAGATTCGGATAAAAACTGATTGGCTCAGAAACATATTTCGGAATGACCCGGAAGAATTCTGATTAAAACTTATTCAAACTGATTGGAATTCATCCGATACTGTCGCCAGGGTAGTCAATAAATGCAAATTTCATTACGTTTTTTAAATCTAACCTTTCGATTCTTTATGTAATTTTACTATTTATGACATAGTTACAAATTAGCAGTTCGATTTACTAGAATATGTTGTTAATTTCCATATTTGTAGAAACTACTTTCTTGGCATTAATAACTACTTTTTTTAGCGAATACAACTTTTTCAATTCGGTTGAGAACCTATTAAATTACGCAGTGTAATTGAAAAGTACTCCCTAAATCTATTTGAAACCAAGAAGTAAGTCACTATAATTCAAACACTTATATTTATATTGTAATATTATGAATTTATTTCCATAATATTATGAATTTATCACTCAGTTAAATTTTAGTTTCTGATGAGGGCAGCATAGCTGTTGAAACGTTAAAAAAGTGAAGATTTTTTCGTTTTATTTGACTCAGTGAAATCGATAATATCTTTTCAATACTTATATTTATACTAATCATTTAGTAATTAATAACTAATTATTAGTGAAATTCAATTTTAGGTTATGTTAATGTAATTTATATTTTGGTAAAATTCTGTTTACTAATTGAATTAGTCAAATTATAACTATTGCTTAATTACTTTTTTTACCAGCAATTTGCTTTTTTTCACTAATTGCTTAAACAAAAAATTACCTATGATTTTACTTATAATACAATCCCATTTATATCTTGAAAAATATAAGAAAAAATTTTTGCAAAAGTTGTAGGTCTTACAATTGTGCATGTTTTATGTAGAATATATTTTCTTATAAAGACCAATATTTTTCGTGAAAAGCGCAAAAAGCTTTGTTCTTGTGAAATATATAATAATATAATATCCCGGTACCCCAGAAGCAGTGGCGTAGCGAGCATTTTTGGCGCCCGGGGTAAAAGGTAATTTTTGCCGCCCCTTATTGAAAATTATTTCATCGATTTGCCGCCCCCAAATGCATTGGGCTCGAGGTTGGCGCCCGGGGCGACTGCCCAGAAGAATTATTTACATTTTTATATAAAGACGCATTTAACACAGTAAAAATCACAAATTTTTTACATAAAATATGTATAAATTGTTTACTTTTTTAATCAGGCAATACTTACCGGAGTTATATGTTAAAATTCTAGAAATTTTTTTTTAGTGTAAAATATACAGAAATAAATTTGAAGTTAATAACAGATGTTGAAATGTTACTTTTCATTGAAACAGGGATTAAGGGAGGGGTTTCACAATGTTCAAATAGATATATGCAAAAGCAAATAATAGATTTATGGGGAATGATTTCAATCCTTTTAATCCAGAATCTTATATCATGTATCTAGATATTAATAACCAGTATGGTAAAGCCATGAGCGAACATTTACCTTATGACAACTTGAATGGGTTGGAAACTTTTCTGAAATTGATTTTTTAAACATTAATGATGATTCAGAGAAAGGTTATATTCTTGAAGTAGATCTAGAATAACCGACTGAAATTCATGATTTGCATAAAGATCTACCACTTTGCCCACATCATTATATACCACCAAATTCAAATTGCGAGAAATTAATTACTAGTTTATTAGCAAAAGAAAAATATATAGTTCATTATAGAAACTTAAAACAATATTTAGAATTGGGAATGAAAATAACTAAAATACACAGAGTTTTAAAATTTCAACAGAAGCCATGGCTTAAACCTTACATTGATTTAAATACTGAATTAAGAAAAAAATTAACTAATGAATTTGAAAAGAATTTTTATAAATTAATGAATAATTCAGTATATGGGAAAATTATGGAAATTGTTATAGAAACCATAAAGATGTAAGACTAGTAACAAAATGGGAGGGTAGATATGGAGCAAAAAATTTGATTGCCCAACCAAATTTTGATAGCAGCACAGTTTTTGGGGAAGATATGGTTATCATAGAAATGACAAATTGCATGTTTATTTTAATAAACCAATTTATATAGGGTTTTCGATCTTAGACATTTCTAAAATAATTATTTATGATTTTCATTATAATTATATTAAGAAAAATTTTGGTGAGAATGCAAAGTTACTCTACACAGACACAGATAGTTTAATTTATCATTTTACAGTACCGAATATTTATGACTATATAAAAAGAGATTTGCATAAATTTGATACATCAGACTATTCTGAAAATAATGCTTAACTTCATAATTTTTTTCTCGAAAACTATAAGACATACCATCTTATTCTTTAGCTTAAATTTTTAAGCACATTATAGGCTATGCTTATAAATTTTTTGAAAAAAATCGAAGATATGATTTTGATTTTTTGTAGATAAATTATTTTTTTTTGTTAATAAAAATTTAATTATAAACAATTTTTTATTTATTATAATTTTTATTAAAAGAGCATTCAAAAACGAGTAATTTAAAAATAATTGATCTAAATTGCTTGAAAATTACGGAAGTTACGATTAAACAAAAAAAAAATAATACTCAAAATTTTGAATTTGAATATTTTCAAAAATATTTTGAATTTTTCAAAAATACTTGAGATTTCTTTTTTTCACCATTTAAGGAACCCAAATCATCAATTTCATGAATATATTACTTAATGTGACTGAAATTGGTGTGATCACTTGGTATGGACTCGACCAATAGGTGAAAATTTGTAAAATGTCCTATAATTGGGATTTTTACCTTATGAGGGATGAGGTTGACAAGAAAAGTCAATAAAATGTCATGAATGAAACTTTGAAAGCAAAAAGATTGGGTTTTTCTACGAATGAAGGAAGACAATGATGCTAATTTTGTTAAGAGATTTATTTTGCGTTTTAGTTTCGGCAAGAAGATGGACTTCAAGTCAAGCATAATTTTAAAACAATCTAAAAGGGTCTAGTAAAAAAATTACAAATTACAAATTTTACAGACATATACAAATAAAAAATATCCAGGAAACATTGATTATGAATAGAAAAATCTTAATAACACTAAAAATTGTAATTGGATTTTTATAAAACTTACTAGTCAACATTTTTTGGGGTCCCTAATTATAAATATGAGGTCAGTTTTTCTAAATCCAAAATGGCAGATTCAACATCGAAATTTCAAAAATTGTTTATCAATTTTGTCGAATTTTGATAAAAGCTTGAAAAGGTAATTACCCCTTTCAGTAAATTTTTTGAATAATAGGAACAGAAAACTTTGTAAAAAATTTTTTTTGGGACAAAACTAGATACTAGGAAAATGAGAATTGTCAAAATGCATAGGAATTTGTCGAATTTTGATAAAAACATGATAACTAATGTTGAATAAAAAACTCCAAATACTGATTACCTTTTTCAGTGAGTTTTTTGAATAATATAAACAGAAAACTTTGAAAAAAAAATTTTTTTACTAAAACTAGCTGACTGGAAAATGAAAATTTTCCAAATGCATAGGATTTTGACGAATTTGGACATAAACTCGATAAAAAACGTTAAATAAATGAATCTAAATCCTGATTACCCGTTTCGCTGAGTTTTTAGAAGAATAGGAACAGGAAACCTTGTAAAAGAAAAAAATTTTTGTCTAAAGTAGGGGCGAGGAAAATGAAAATTATCAAAATGCATATAGGATTTTGCGAATATTAGTAAAAACTCGATAAATAACGCTAAATAAAAAAATGCAAAAGCTTATTACCCCTTAAAGTGAGTTTTTTGAATAATAGGAACAGAAAACTTAAAAAAAATTAATTGTTGCGAATACTAGGTGCCAGAAAAATGAGAATTTGACGGGAAACAACATAATCTCTTTACCGCACGTAAACACGACTCTAATTGCCAGAAACACAAATCATTAAAATCCCTAACGTTGTTAGATTTATTTCATTTTGATTAATAACTAATCCCGACCCAAATTTGATTTTAACATTTGGTTAATTTTTTCGTTTATAAATTAATGTTATAGTTATATTTATACATATGTATAAGTAAAGTGTAACTATCCAAAGTTAGTATTGCACTCTGAATTTGTTTTATAATAATTTTTTATAGAACTTTCTTTTTAATCTATAAATTTTTATTTTCAATGAAAGACATGCAAGTAAACTGAGAAATTGACTCTTTAATGTGTTTTTTTTAGAAATGTAAAATAGTGTTACGTCCGTATATTATTATTAATTTCATTTAGTTAACCAAATTTGTTTAAACAAATTAGACAAAATTAACCATTATTTCTGTAATCGAATTGAAGGTTATTTCTATCAAAACTATAAATATCGTTTAATTATTTATTTCAATTTATTTAAACAATCTAGATAAAATTAATTATTATTTCTGTAATTAATTTCAAGGTTATTTCTATAGAAATCATAAACATCGTTTAATTGTTTATTTCAATTTGTTTAAACAATCTATTTATTTGTTTAAACAATCTAGATAAAATTAATAATTATTTCTGTAATTAATTTCAAGGTTATTTCTATAGAAACCATAAACATCGTTCAACTGTTTATTTCAATTTGTTCAAACAATCTATTTATTTATTGAAAAGATATTATCGATTTCACTGAGTCAAATAAATCTATTTATTTGTTTAAACGATCTAGATAAAATTAATTATTATATCTGTATTTAATTTCAAGGTTATTTCTATAGAAACCATAAACATCGTTTAATTGTTTATTTCAATTTGTTTAAACAATCTATTTATTGGTTTAAACAATTTTGATTTAATTAATAATTATTTCCGTAATTAATTTCAAAGTTATTTCTATGGAAACCAGAAACATCGCATCGTTTAACTGCTTATTTTAATTTGTTTAAACAATCTAGTTAAAATTAATCATTATTTCTGTAATTAATTTCAAGGTTATTTCTATAGAAATCATAAATATTGTTTAATTGTTTATTTCAATTTGTTTAAACAATCTAGATAAAATTAATCATTATTTCTGTAATTAATTTCAACGTTATTTCTAAATAGAAACCATAAACACCATTTAATTGTTTATTTTAATTTGTTAAAACAATTTATTTATTTGTTTAAACAAACCAGTCAATATGTATTGTTTTAATATGGGGTACCGTAAAACAGGCTAGTTTTGCTCATGTATGGTAACTTCGCTCTGTAGAAATTTTTTTTTCAAAATTTTTTTATTGTTATTTTTAAGAAGAAAAAAATAAAATTTGCAATTGCTTATGTTAAGAAAAGTATCAAACTGTGTCTCAAGGGTATTTTAAAGCATAATTAAAGTCAAGTTTTAATAAAAATAATATTTATTTAAAGATGTCTAGTTTGCTCATGGAACAAGTAGTTTGTAAAAGTCGCTTGTAAAACCTATATTAAAATATTTTATGTTAAAATCATATAATAATCTTATTTCCTATATTCCAGGCATGATTTAGAAAAAATAAAATTACTGAAAATTTGAATAGATTTTAAACAATATTAAACAATAATAATATATTAATAATAATATTAATTTATATTTGTTGGGTAATTTCGTTAATGAATGACATGTATCATTCAATTGTTTATCAAGCATCTAAGGTTATTTCTCATGACAACATTCTAAATTTTTATCTAATTATAAAACACAAAACGTGGTTAAATATTTATTCTCATGACTGTAAATGTTTTTTAAATAATATTATTTTCAGTCTAATGATTTTATAAAGTGATTATAGCTTGTAAACTAATATTTTTTTGTTGATAAAAATTAAAGTCATTAAAGTTGAGCGAAATTATCCCACATTGAGGTGTAATTTCGTTCACAGTAAAAAGGTATATTAAATAGTAATTATAGAATCTATAATAATAATCCGCAAGATTCATTCATTCATTCATTCATTCTTGTCTGTCCGCACCTGAAGTTTGTCACTTAGATATGTTTTTGTTTTAAATCAGTTACGTTTGAAAAAATGTATCTTTAAATTAAAATTAGACTCTACTTTCATAAGAGTTAATTTAACTGCATTGACAGAAAATAAATTAATTAAAATATAGTTTACTCTAAAATATTGAACTGAAATTTCTATACACTCAAATTTTTAGTAAATTAAAATTTAATTTTATCAATATAAATTAACTTGAAATGTTCTTGTGATTAAATTAATTGATATTTAGATCATTGGAAATTGTGATCATTAAAATTTTGGAATAATTATGTTTAATAAAAATCTAAATTAGTAATTAAGAATCAATATATATTTAAGTTTTAATTTATTAAAGTTTGAATTAATCTAAATTTTTATTGGTTATTAGGCTTTAAATTATCTAAATTTTAATCAATTCTTGCGTTTTTATTATTCTGATTATTAATAACTAAACATTTAAACTTTTCACAATTTTAATTTTTCTTGTAAATATAAATTTCACTTAATTTCAAATTCCATGAGACCCAATTTTCATTGATTCAAATTATAGTTTGAATTATTATTTTCAAAATTTTGACTGATTAAAGCTTTAATATACAATGAAATTTTTTTGTATAATTAGAAGTTTTTATATAATGGTTAATGTTAAAAATAATTTAAATATGCATTATTAGATTTTGAAGATATGTAAAGTTTATAACAGTTCAAATTTGAATTAATTAAAATTGTTATTGTTTAAAATTTAAAGGAATTTAAAAAAAATTAAATTTAAGTCTTAAGACTTTAGCAAATAAAAATTTAAATTACTTGAAGTTTAAATAAATTTGAGTCAACATTTCGTTGAAACAGTTTTAAGTTTGGAACTATTTTAAATTTGGAAAAATTAAAACTTGAATTGTTAGAACTTTTGAAGAATAGAAATAATCCTCAATAGAAATTTGGAACTAAATTTTTTATTTATTTTTCTTATTATTTTTCTTTTCTAAATATAAAATTGGAAAATTCGTGCTCTTTTAAAACATTTTTTATTTACTTTCACTTATTTGTTTATTTCTTGAACTCGGCAGCAATTTTAATTTGCATAGAATAAAAGTTATATTTATCTAGAATATTAAGTTTACATAAATTACAAATTTCATTAAATTATTCATCTTATTTGTACTTTCAAAAATGTATAGTTGTAAATGACCAGAAACAATTCAATGATTTTCAATGTTTATGTTGCTATAATTTTCAACAGTTTTCAATATACAATTATTCTCTTCAAATTTTATAATTATTTAAAAAATTTTTTAGATATTTTGTTTTGTTGTCGATCATTATCGACAAATTTAAATTTTTTCTTTCGATTGTAAATTATTTTCCTCATTTCTAAATTATTGTCTATAATATTTAATTATTTTAGTCATTTTGTAAATTTTCTTTTAATGATCAATTATTATATTGAAATTTCAATGCAATTCTTCAATTTTAATTTATTCTCTGCAATTTTATCCATAATTTTCATCAGTTTTTAATTGACAATTTATTATTCTCCTTTAATTTTATAATTATTCATTAAATTAAAAGAAAAAAATTCCAATCCCGATTATTCTCACCAGTCTTCGGTTTTTTTTTTTAATTGTTAATTATTTTTTTTAATAGTTAATTATTTTAATAATGTAATTGTATTTTAAATTTTATAATTATTCTTTTATTTCTTTAGATATTTTGTTCTGCTGTAGATTATTCTCGACAGATTTAAAAATTTTCTTTTAATTATAATTATTTTCCTCATTTCTAAATTATTTTCCTTAATATTTAATTAATTTTATCATTTTGTAAACTTTTTTTCAGTTATCAATTATTTTATTCAAATTTCAATACAATTATTCAATTTTCATTTATTATCTACAATTTTATTTATAATTTTCATCAGTTTTCAGTTTACAATTTATTATTCTCCTCCAATTTTATGATTATTCATTAATTAAAAAAAAGAACATTTTCTAATCCCGATTATTCTTACAATCTTCAATTTTTTTTCAATTGTTAATTTTTTTTAAAGTTAATTATTTTCGTTATCTTGTAATTTTAATTTTTAATTATCAATTATTTTCTTGATATTTTCATTTAATTTTTAATTTATTTCTTTCATTTTTAATCATTTTCTTTAATTCTCAAATATTTTCTTTAATTTTCAATTATTTTTATCGATTTTTCATTAATTCCTCAATGTTCAATAATTGTCGGATTTTTTCAATTACTTTTTTCACTCATCAAAATCGTTTTTAAATTTCAATTCAATTGTTGTTATTATTATTATTATTATTATTATCGCTTATTTTTTATTATTATTTTCATTATTATTAAAATTCTTTAATTTTAAAGTTAATTGTTCAATTATTTTCTTAAATTGTTAATGCCATTCTTCAATTTCTAAGTACCTATATTCCACAAATTTAATTTTAATTCTTTAATTTTTAATTGCTTTCATCAATTTTTTTCGATTTTTAATCCAGTTGTTAGGTGTGCAATTATTTCCAACAATTATTGGTAGTCGACTAGTATTTTGTTATACTAGTCTAGACTAATTAGACTAATTATTTTGTTCGGTTGTATATTAATCTAGACAGTTTTTTAATTTTGTTTTCAATTGTTGAATATTTTCGTCATTTTGTAATTTTTGTTCCAGTTATCAAATATTTTTTTAAAATTGTAATTATATTCTTAAATTGTCAATTTATTTCCTCAACCTTTTATTATTTTTTTTCAATTTGAATTATTTTTTTCGTTTTTTAATCCAGTTGTTCAATTAATTTTTTAATTTTTTAAACTATTCATTTCAATTGTGTAATTATGTAGTCATTTTTCGAATTTTTTTCAGCTCTCAATTATTTTTGTCATTTTTCAGATATATGCTTCAATTTCGTAATTCCCATTATTTGTATTTGTAAAAATTTATACTTTCAAATGACCAACAACAATGGAAAGTTTGTCGCGCGCTTGGGCGCGTGTTAATGTTGCTAGTATATATATAATTTTAATAAAATATATATATATATAAATATGAATCTATCACTCGGTGTATTTTAAATATAGATGAATTTTATCAATTTCTCCGAGTCAAGGTAAGAAGATGGTTCAGTCAATAAATAAAAATATCTTTTGTTTTGACGTTTCGACTAGTAGTCGACTAGTAGTCGAAACGTCAAAACAAAAGATGTTTTTATTTAGATCCGTCAAGCTGCAACCCCCGCAAACGAAATTTAAAATTTCCAACACGTGAGAATTTAGGGCTTTTTTAGGGCTATTTTAGGGCCATAGTAACGATTTTAGGGCTCATCAATTTTTTCCAAAAAATCAATTTTTTTTCGGGGGTTGCAGCTTGACGTCAAGCTACAACCCCATGGACAGAAAAAATGATAAATATAAAAAAACAATCACGTCAGATTTTAGGGCTTTTTTAGGGCTCTTCAGAAATGTTATACATGACCAACCCCTTTCATCCCTTACCCAAACCCACCCCCCAAAAAAAACCCTAACAATTTTTTTTTTCTAATAATAATTGCTACTTTTTATTAATAATTATTAATCTTCAACTTGAAGGCTCACCATAAACAATTTGACCAAATTTACGACTCCTACCCTTATCACAAAACCACCCCCTAAAATGACTCTGACTAATCAAGATTCTGAAATAGTAATAAAATGCTACTTTTCTCTACAGAATATCAACCCACTATTTTTGGGCTCTCGAAAAATACTTGTCCCGATTTTAGGGCTCCTACCCTTAACCAAAAACCACCCCCTAAAATCACTTTAACTAATCAAAATTCTGAAATAAGTATAACATTTCACTTTTTTCAAGGAAATATCAACCCGCTATTTTTAGGCTCTTAAAAAATACTTGTCCCGATTTTAGGGCTCCTACCCTTAACCCAAAACAACCGTCTAACATGACTCTGAGTTAACCAAATTCTGAAATAGTAATAAAATGCCACTCTTCTCTACAGAATATCAACCCACTATTTTTGGGCTCTTTAAAAATACTTGTACCGATTTTAGGGCTCCTACCCTTAACCCAAAACAACCCCCTAATATGACTTTAACTAATCAAGATTCTGAAATAAGTATAACATCTCACTTTTTTCAATGAAATATCAACCCGCTATTTTTAGGCTCTCGAAAAATACTTGTCCCGATTTTAGGGCTCCTACCCTTAACCCAAAACAACCGTCTAACATGACTCTGAGTTAACCAAATTCTGAAATAGTAATAAAATGCCACTCTTCTCTACAGAATATCAACCCACTATTTTTGGGCTCTTTAAAAATACTTGTACCGATTTTAGGGCTCCTACCCTTAACCCAAAACAACCCCCTAATATGACTTTAACTAATCAAGATTCTGAAATAAGTATAACATCTCACTTTTTTCAATGAAATATCAACCCGCTATTTTTAGGCTCTCGAAAAATACTTGTCCCGATTTTAGGGCTCCTACCCTTAACCCAAAACCACCCTCTAACATGACTCTGAGTTATCAAAATTCTGAAATAATTAGAAAATGACACTTTTCTCTACGGGATATCAACCTAATATTTTTAGGCTCTCGAAAATTTAAATTGAGCCTCCGGATTCAAAAACCGCCTCTGCGCGTGAAAAGTCTGACATATGGTAGTCGGGTAGCAGTGAGCGACAATTGGAATTTCACTGATTTTCTTAACGTTTGGTTAGACATTTTTCAGGCAGAGGCGGTTTTTGAATCCGGCGGCTCAATTAAAGTTTTCAACAAAATTTTCTTTTATTTTGTTTAGATAATGAAGCTGAAGATCAAGTATGCAATTATAATATTCTCATGTCGCTGATTAAAAATAAGCAAAATTAATAATGTCCGATCTAAAATGGCAGACAATTTTTTAAAAATAGTTAATTTCTAAATTTTGTTAACCTTTAGGTTGGTCGAAAAATGTACAGTAAAAAAATTTTTTCGAAATGTTTTGCTGCTACCCCCGAAAAAGTTCCCAAATCAAAAACAAATATACTCTTTTTTTTTTTATTTAATCGGAACATATTCAGGGGTGGCTCAAACCCCTTGAAATTCCCCATTGGTTTTACATGGGAAAAATAAACTTTTTCGTAAATTCGCTACAAAATTTACAAAACCACTCAAAACAGCCATACAGCGAATCACTTCTTGAAAAGTCCTTAAACAACAATATTCCATAAATTGTTTAATAATTTATTAATATTAATAATTTTTTATAGGGTTATAAACAATCCCATAAATGCAAAAAAATGATAATTTTTTTTTTATTACAAATTAATAGTTTCTTCAGGATTTTTTAACAAAATTGTTACATATCGTCCATTTACGAATGTTTATAGATATTTTTATGTAGTTTTAATTTGTTTAAAAAACAACTGTCGTTAAGGTTGTTTTTAATTTATTATTGTTAATTTATAGCTATTATTGAAAGAAACCTAACGAGTTGTAGTTTTTTCTGACTTAACTATTTTTTAGATTTACAATTAAAAAAAGTATTTAGTTGAATTAATCACAACAACAATTTGCAATTTTTTAAACAAATTATTGTTCATAATAATTATCTTTTTAAAAATGCACCTAGAAAGACACAACTTTTTCCTAATTTTACAAATTAATGGGCTTTGGTTAGAATAAGAAAAATTATTTAGTATAGTTTATTATTTTTACTTTGTTTAAACAGATTATAATTGTATATTTTTAACTTCTATCCTAAAAACCTAGTATGCAGTAATTTTTTTTAACGTATTAATTGTTTATATATAAAAACCCCAAAATATTCACAAAAATTAAAAGCAACTACCGTTTGTCATTGTATAAACAAATTATTGTTAATAAAAATTAACAAATAAACCGAAAGACATGAATCTTTCATAATTTTACAAGTTGTGTTGTTCTAGAAATATTTAAAAAAATTAAAAATTATTAAAAATAATTTCTTTAAACAATTTTACGTGTTGGCTACGAATATTTGTTCTAAATAACTTATTACTTTCAAAATAGAAAGTTACAAAGGTAAGAAAACTACGAATCGCTAGGTGTTTTAGGATAAAAGTTACAATATTCCGTAGAGAAAAGTGTCATTTTCTAATTATTTTAGAATCTTGATTAGTTAAAGTCATTTTAGGGGGTTGTTTTGGGTTAAGGGTAGGAGCCCAAAAATCGGGACAAGTATTTTTCGAGAGCCTAAAAATAGCGGGTTGATATTTCATTGAAAAAAGTGAGATGTTATACTTATTTCAGAATTTTGATTAGTTAAAGTCATTTCAGGGGGTGGTTTTGGGTTAAGGGAAGGAGCCCTAAAATCATGACAAGTATTTTTCAAGAGCCTAAAAATAGTGGGTTGATATTTCATTGAAAAAGGTGAGATGTTATACTTATTTCAGAATTTTGATTAGTTAAAGTCATTTCAGGGGGTGGTTTTGGGTTAAGGGAAGGAGCCCTAAAATCATGACAAGTATTTTTCGAAAGCCTAAAAATATTGGGTTGATATTTAATTGAAAAAGGTGAGATGTTATACTTATTTCAGAATTTTGATTAGTTCAAGAGATTTTAGGGGGTGGTTTTTGGTTAAGGGTAGGGGCCCTAAAATCGGGACAATAATTTTGCGAGAGCCCAAAAATAGTGGGTTGATATTCTGTAGAGAAAAGTTGCATTTTATTACTATTTCAGAATTTTGATTAGTCATAGTCATTTTAGGGGGTGGTTTTGTGATAAGGGCAGGAGTCGTAAATTTGGTCAAATTGTTTATGGTGAGCCTTCAAGTTGAAGATTAATAATTATTAATAAAAAGTAGCAATTATTATTAGAAAAAAAAAAATTGTTAGGGTTTTTTTTGGGGGGTGGGTTTGGGTAAGGGATGAAATCTAGCATATGAAGATAAGTGTTTTTATTGATTTTATTGTTTGTAGAATAATCATATGTACTGCACTGAAAAAAAAACAATGGAATATTTACTTGAGTTGTCAAGTAAAATTTACTTTATAACTCAAACAGTGCAAAAAAAGTAAAACTTACTTTGTTTTTTAAGGAAAACAAAATGTCACTTTTAAAACAAATTTGACATATTGTACTTTAAAACAATGTTTGAGTTAATTAAAAGAAATAAACAATAAATTAATATGCAATTAACGTTTTTACTCACTTTTACTTATTCTTCCACTATTAAATCTTCTGGAATGTATTGAAAATTTAATTTTAACAGTTTGACACATAAACGTCAAATTTTGCTTCAAAAGTGTCAATTGTTTTTTTTTCTTTATAAACAAAGTAAAATTTGCCTGGTTTCACAGCAATTTTTGATTTTTTTTCATTGCTTGAGTAAAAAAGTAAAAATTACATTTAACTCAAGTAAACCTTAAATAGTTTTTTTCTCAGTGTGAAAACACGAATTTTTTTTATTTTTTGTGATCCTGTTATTTGCATAGGGGTGGGTTTATGGTTAAGGGATGAAAGGGGTTGGTCATGTATAACATTTTTGAAGAGCCCTAAAAAAGCCCTAAAATCTGACGTGTTTGTTTTTTTATATTTATCATTTTTTCTGTCCATGGGGTTGTAGCTTGACGTCAAGCTGCAACCCCCGAAAAAAAATTGATTTTTTGGAAAAAATTGATGAGCCCTAAAATCGTCACTATGGCCCAAAAATAGCCCTAAAAAAGCCCTAAATTCTCACGTGTTGGAAATTTGAAATTTCGTTTGCGGGGGTTGCAGCTTGACGGACCTTTTTTATTTATTGACTGAACCATCTTCTTACCTTGACTCGGAGTATATTAAATAGGTTTACGCAATATATAGTAATTTCTTATTTTGTGAAATTAAAGAGGAAGAGTAAGAGATTATATATTTTTAGTACCAAAATTTATTATTAACTTTTTTCTATACTTTTTTCAGAAAAACATGAAAATTTGAGCGAAATTAGCCTCTTTTACGGTAATTGTCGAAAATTATCAAATGGCAAATATTACTTAATTTCTTATTTTAATTTGTTTAAACAATCTAATTATTTGTTTAAACAAATTAAGTATAATAATTTATATTTAACTAATGGTTTGCTCCCTTAATCCAGTTAAATATAAGTTAATTGTGCAAACATAAAATAACACGTATTATTTATTGCACTAAAATGTGATTAAAATATCAATTAAATATTAATTAATTAATTAATAGTCACAGTGACATGACAAGAGAATTGGCTGTTTTTTACTGACGTTCTAAACGTTAGTAAAAAACTATAAATATTTACACTTTTCATCAAAAATAATTTTTTTTTTCAAAATTAATATTACAAATAAGTTGTGATGCTCAAAATTCCCTCATCTGTAGAACTACCCACATATTTTTCTTAAAAATCGATAAACTTGTTTAACAGATTTAAAATAAACATGTTCCGTTACAGTATCTTTAACAAGTTTAATCAATAATGAAATGAGCTTACCTTTCTAGGGTCAGAAAGAATTTAAATTTATCATTCGCTAGGCATTTCCCCGCCTCTTAGGAAGATGTCGCTATTGATTCAGAGCTTTAAGTTCAGTACAAATGCACTTGGTTGTTGCTCGGTCGTCACCCTCAACCCCTAACAATTGAGCCGTATCCCTTCTACTCTAAAGTAGTTGCGTATGAGCCCTGCGCGCCATTCAGTTCGAATCGCGCAGTCGCTAAAAGAAGATCTTTTGTGGGATGAAAAATCACAGTATTTATCCTCAAAGTGACACCAAACCTCAAACTCTTATTGTATCTAGTGAATTCAGTTTCTAATTACACTAAAACAAGCCTGTCAAATCCTCAAAAATAAAAGTTTCCGTCTCGAAGCCCTTGCCACCATCTCAACCTGAAATTAGTATCTGGGACACCAGATGCCGCAGCAGTTGATTCGGTCCACCCTGTTTCGCTCTCACCCGCGAATACCGATCTGTTAACGAGGCAAGTTCGCGATTTTCACGAATACACCGTGACCTCGTGGGTGATTTGTGATCGTCAAGGATAAAACTAGTACATGTGTGATTCGTCCGTGCGTGGAGAACTGTTTATTCATAAAATCAATTGGTCGTTTCGCCCGCGACCCTTCAACTGAGAGAACGGAGGGAGCCTTGTTGTGTTCGGAAAGGCGGATCCTGAATCAGCAATTTTCCTTGAACAGGGGATTCTTGAAAACCTGAAACCCCTCATTTGGTTTAATTTACGCTGTTTTTTTAATGGTGAACAGGTAAAGTGATTGCTCTAAAGAAGAGAAGTCAGTTGTAAAGGGAAGAAAGTCGAGCGTTGGGTGAGGAAGTCGGGAGGGTCGTCCTCCATTTTGAGTGCGCGAGGTTATTCGGCCTGACGAAAACTGACTTTTCTACTTGCACAGTAGTGCATCTTGAACTCGGAGGATGAGACCCAATTATTGTCAGATTGCTGTGATGGAGCATAACCTAATTTTCAAGGGTGAGTTCATTTCTGGATGTCATGGAGCAAAGTAGGCTAATGGCGGAGGCTGTTTTCCACCTCGTAACCTCGATGTGGAGAATTCAGTCAGCTGGGTTTTCCTCCAGGATGCTATGAAGACTAATCAGTTTTGATTCTAACAGTAAATAAGTGAGATTCAATTGTTAAGGGAAATAAAATTTGGACAATTGTGAAAAGGCTTGAAGTAGTGTTGTTAATTGTAGCAAGTCGTTAACCTCGTTTCGTTTATTTCATCTGTGATTTCGAGAGTGGTATTTTCTTTTGAGTGCCGGATGAGAGGGGAATAAAGACGGTTTGAACTTTGGTGTTTTATGTCAGAGCGTAATGTCGGATGTGCTCTTGAGGCGAGTCAGTTTGATGAAAAACGAAGATGTTCCGACGGGTGAAACGAGGTCAGACGGAGGAGGAAAACCTCGGTTAGACTGAAAAACAATTTGAATCTAGAGAGATGGATTTTCGTTGAAGCTTCGGAAAGATCGGAAGTATTTAGTGTAAGTATTCTTTTCCGTTCGCGTCTTAAACGTGCTTTGGTATTTTACGGTTATTCCGCGGTTATTTGTGGTGCTTTGCATACCAAGTGGAGGGTAGCAACAAACATATCGGTGAAATCCTTACGTCATTTTACATTCGGCAGAAACGAACGAGAGGTGAAAATGGCGGAAAATCGTTTTTCCTCGTTTATTTGTTGTTAATAGGCGATTAGTAAATAAAAATTACTCAAAATGAAAGCTCGTGGAGGAATGTATTTCTGTTAGTGAATTTAAGTGTTGCGAGTGATTCCAGTGTTTTGTTTTTGTTCAATCTCAAGGATTAGCTGATTGGATCTGTTTCTTAAGCTCTAGCAAAAGTGAGTGTAAACAATTATAAATATAATTATACATATTTTGTCTTTGGGGCATTTAATTAAAAACCGACTGCCCTGCGTTTGTTTTTCAAAATGAGAAATTTTTTAAGTTTTGATATTTCTTTTAAAAATGCAATAAATAAATAAGGCTATAAGTGTTTTTTGTAGTAAATTTAATGATCTCTTATTTGGTATAATCAATTTTTAAAATTGGACTAGGTTTCATTAAGAAAAATGAAAACTTGAAGTTTATTTTTCTTTGAGAATGACCATATTTAAAATGATAAAATAATTGAAAATAGCTTTAAATATTACTTATAATTAGTAGATTATGTACGTCAAATATTAGAATGGCATATTTGATGGTTCAGAGGCTATTTAATTTAAAATGCGGTGATGTTTTTTAAAAAAGTATAGCGTTTGTTAATTAATGACTGACATTTTTTCGAGACTAACTACTATGTTCATGATAAGTTGAAACAATAAAAAAAAAGATTCGAAATTTTAAAATTATTTTTATAACCCTAAAAAATGTTTCATATTATAAATATTATTATATATTTATCATTATTTATTATCAATATTATCTCATCAAACTTTTTTGGGGTTATAAAAAATAACCCTAAAATTTCAAATTTATCAGTGAAAGAATTTGGATCCCCCCAGTGAAAGAACAAAAATTATTTATTTTAAATTAATGTATAAAAATACAAATTGTGGTAGAAAAAAATATCACAAATGTTGTAAAATTAAGTTCAAAGCTTAATATTATGAACATTTGCTGCTCTCTAAATTTGAATAAGCTAAAAAAAACTCATTATTAGTAAAATCGTGGTTGAGTTTTTGTTTCTTCAATTAGTTAAAAATAACTAATTATTAGTAAAATATGACTAATTATTAGTAAAAATATAACTAAAAAATAGTTAAAATTTGACTACTTGAATTAGTAAACAAAATTTTACTAAAATATCAGTAATTTTGACATAACCTAAAAATGAATTTGACTAATAATTCGTCATTTTTTACTAAATGATGTAGAAATATAACTATTTTAATTAGTAACTGAGATTTTGCTTTCAAATTAATTATTTTTAACTAATTGAGATTTAGAGAGTGGAATAGTACCCAAAAATAACGTTTTATAAATAAATATAACTATTTCAATTAGTAACTGAGATTTTGCTTTCAAATTAGTTATTTTTAACTAATTGAGATTTAGAGAGTGGAATAAGTACCCAAAAAAAACGTTTTATCAATAAATATAACTATTTCAATTAGTAACTGAGATTTTGCTTTCAAATTAGTTATTTTTAACTAATTGAGATTTAGAGAGTGGAATAAGTACCCAAAAATAACGTTTTAAATGTTTAAACCCTTTAAACCAATTTGTTTGTTTATGTTTTGATTATTTGTAATGTCAAAAAATATTATATAATTTTTCATTTACTTCGGACTGTTCTTTTGCATGCAAACAAATGAAATTCTTTCACTGAAATGTGATCAAATGCAAACCCAGTAAAGGAATTTGCATTTAATAATAATATTTGATGAATAATTGAGTTTTGTTACCAATGAAAATAATTAAGAGACATACTTAAGTTAATTTAGAAAAAAAGACATTAATTAAAGCAGTTTTTACAGAAAAAATATAAAAATGATAACGACGTGTTCAGAGTGATGGTCTTTTAGTAAGAGGTGTACGTAACCTACTAAATTTTTAAATAATTATTTTTGAAAGTAATTTGCATTTTAAATCTGATGCTATGTCATTTACAAGATTAAGAAGTAATGAAGTTCCTAAAAACATATTAATGAACAGAATAAAACCTATAATTTTTAAATTATTATGAAAAATGTTCAATTTATTCTTTTACTGGTGCCACTACCCTAGATAAGCTCAAAAACTGTCAGTCATTAATCGTCGAACACTACATTTTTTTATAAAAACATCACCGCATTTTAAAGTAAATAGCTTCTGAACCATAAAACATGCCATTCTAATATTTGGCTTACATAATTAAAACATTTCAAGCAAAATTTAAAACTATTTTTAAATATTTTAAATATGGTCGGTATCAACGAAAAACAAACTTCAAGTTTTTATTTTCATTTTTCTTAATGAACCCTAATCCAATTTTAAAAGTTAATTATACCAAATAAGAGATCATTAAATTTACTACAAAAAACACTTATAGCCTTATTTATTTATTGCATTTTTAAAAGAAATATCAAAACTTAAAAAATTCCTTATTTTTACAAACAAAAGCAGGGCGGTTTGTTTTAAATGAAACGCCCCATTTTTTTAAAAAAACTTACCCGATTTCATTCTTGTAGTTTTTCGATTCGAAATAATAAAAAAAAAACTGTCAAGGGCTGGTTCATTTTTTACTAGAAAAAGAAGGGTGGCATAATTAATACTTTCGTAATGTTTTTGTTTTAAAAACACCAAAGAATACTACACCGAAAAAAAAAATATTCTTCCAATGAGAGGAACATTCCTTTCGTGAAATCCTCTCACGTTTTTACATTATTTTGAGAGTATCCTCTACTTTTGAGAGGAAAATTCGCATCAAAATGAGAATATCCTCTCATTGGGAGAGGATATTCTAGAGGCCATATTGTAGAGGAAAATTCGCATCAAAATGAGAGGATTCCTTTCAATCCAAGAATATTTTTTTTTCGGTGTATACTTTATATTTTTAGAAAAGAGAAAATTAATAGTGTGCTAGCAACAGTTATATTATTTTGGATGCAGAACTTCTAAAACTCCTTGTGAAATGCTTAAATTTTTGTTTTATCTATTTAATAATTCAGAAGTTTGATATGAAAAAGAAAAATTAAGGGTTGCACATAACTCCTTGTCCCATAGTCGTGCAGTCCGAATTGATGGGCAAAACCTATTTCTAAATCTTAATTTGTAAATAACTAATTAACTACTGATTTAACAATAAAAACTCATTTGCTATAATTCTGCTACAAATAGTTTAGTAAAAAATTATTAATTCTATTATATTCAATTATGATTGAATTCAAGCAATTTTAAAGTTATGTTAAACCACTAAACAAATTAGTAGATTTCTGTCTAGTAACTGTTTTGGTCATTTTTACTAGTACTTACAATTAGTCCAATTTAATTACTGAATTAGTAGTTTTCTACTAATAATTAGTTATTGTTGACTAACTGGAATAGTAAAAATTTATTCAAGGTTTTAATATATTAGTAATCTTTTAACAATTTGTGTTTCGAGAGTATGTTATAAATAATTTCAAAAATGTGATTCTGTGCAAATAAATGTTTATCTACCTGAGTTTCTCTACGTCAAAATTTTTTTTCTGTTTGGAAAACCAAAAGTCTAGTAATTTTGATTCATAAAATGATAATGATGATAAAAACCTTTGGGATAATATTAAGGCTGCTCGTGTCTGCGTCAACTTATTAAAAATAATAATAGATTAGCACAAGCTATACTTACTCAATCTTTCTGTTTTCGTAGTGAGTTAAATATTATTTATAAATAACTTATACATAAAACAGGTTCGTCTGACCCAAATTTGTTTGAATTTTTACTTAAAATTAATTTTGTAAAATTTCTGAAAACCAGCGAATTTTGAAGAAAATTAATTTTACTTTAAAATTGAAACAAATTCGGGTCAGAGAGACCTTTCTAATGATATTTTAAGTTTTGCTACCAAGTTTTGTGACCAAATATTCAATATTTTAGGAGAAATGTTACGGACAAATTGCTTATACGAGTGATGTCATAATCCATCACATGGCCTTAATATCGATTATAGATTAACATTGAGAAGATGTTTTGACTTTCTTAATTCATCATCAGGTCAAAAAAATTAGTCCAAATTAAAGAAGGTTAATATTCTTGTTAAAAATAAGGTAGGGGAAAGTGGGGCAAAACCGCTAAGCGGGGCAAAGACGTTTTTCAAAATATCTCCCTTATTTCTAGACCGTTTCAACTTATGTTTAAAGTTTATCATAATTGTAACTGGAGCCATTGTTTTATAAAAAAAAATCTTGAAAATATAAAATGCTTTAGCAATTATACCAAAAAAATCGTTTTTACAAGTATGAGATGAAAATTTTATTGATCAAAACTAGTAAATTTTGAATCTAAATGTGAATTTTAAAAATTTTTAAATTTTACGTTCTAATAGAGTAATCATTTATCCACACAATCTCTGTGGAATCCAGGCTTAATTTTCAATCTAAATATATAAAATTTTAAATTAAAAAAAGGTTTGTCGTTTGGGGCAAAGACGCTTGGGAAATATTTCATAAAAAACAATTGAATATTAAAAACTGCATTACCATGTAATTTTAAATGATGCAAACTTCATGCTAATCAACTGTTAACCTGCATTTTTTCATCAAAACAAATAGCTATTTTTGTCTGTTTAATTTATTGTTATTATTATTATTATTTAATCATTAAATTATTTATTAGCGTTTACTACTAATTTAAAAAAAAAATTATGAATTTTTAATTTAAATAAGCAATATTATTTAATCATATTTTCGCATGGTTATTTAAAAAACATTCTATTTTTGAAAAGTCGATAAAGTAGATTTTGAAACAAAATAAAAAACAATTAAATTGAAAATATGAGGTTAAAAATACAAGTCGTCATTATTTTTCAATAAAATCGATTAAATCTCTTAAAAAATCTGTAAAATATTTATGTTTTATAATTATTGCACCAATAAATTTTATTTAGTATATATTTTAGACTATTTATTATATTTGGAATAATAATATTAGCAAAAACGTCTTTGCCCCAACAGTTGGGGCAAAGCCGCTAATTTGGATCTTTTTAAATACAATTAAATAATGTAATTATGATTATGATAAATGTAATAACGACTATTAAAATCTGTTACTGGTTAGTTTTAGTCGTGTCACAAACAAAAATGACTCCAATTGAATGTATAGTTAAAAATTTGTGCATCAGTAAACTTAAACCAAGCGGTTTTGCCCCACCTTCCCCTACGTGGAAATGGAGAAATACAAAAGAAGCTAGGACTCATGATGTTTTGTTACATCTGAAATTTTCTAATATTAATTTGTACGAAATTCGTACTTGCCTTTTGAAGAAAACATATTAAAATTTAGGTAATTAACCATTTTTTTAATTAAATAGAATGATAGTATTTACCCAGAAAAGGAAAGTTTTTAATCTGCATCAGTTTTAATCATAAAATTACACACTTTAGAAAAAGTAAAAACTATTGTAAAAAAAACTATATGTATTTGCATTCAATTCTTGTATTTTGTTTTTTTATAAAATATTTGAGCCAGTATCATTTTGACACATGACTTAATTTTAGATTGTTATATTGTACAGAATGGAAATGTTATTTTGTACAACTGCTAAATGATATTTTGTACAATTTTGAAAAATGAATTTGTTATTTTGTACAATTCTTTAAAAAAGCTAAAATATTGTACTTCCAATGTTTTATTGCTTTTTTAAAAAATTGTACAAAATAACAAATTCATTTTTCAAAACTGTACAAAATAACATTTAGCAGTTGTACAAAATAACATTTCCATTCTGTACAATATAACAATCTAAAATTAAGTCGTGTGTCAAAATGATACTGGCTCAAATATTTCCGCTATTTACTCTGTTTGAATTATACACAAACTTGAAAAGTATAACTAAAAACGCATTATCGCAATAATAGTCTCTTTTCGGTACTTTATGATCTTAATTTGATACATTTGCTTTGCAAATTGATATATACTTTGTTCTGTGTAACATACATTAAAAATAACATTTTTCAGTTTCAAAATTAAATAAATTTTAAAGTTAAAAATAATTTAGATAATGCAAAGGTAATTGCTATTCATGATATATTTTTTTGTTTATTATTATCTTATATTGCATTTTTTAGAAATAGTTATAAAAGCTATATAGAAATATTAGATACATTAAAATAAAACTACTTATCCAATAATTTGCTACGTTCAAAGTGTTTTGAGTCTTTATTGAAAGCTGTTAATTAAATATAAACAAGTAAATTATATATTTTAATACTTTATTATATTAAAAATGAAACGCAATTATTAAAATTAACTTACAATCTAGATTCAGAATAAATAATTATGAGATAAATAAATTTAAAGTCACATCATTTACAATTAATATATAATATGAGTATTTTGACTAAATAAAAAAAAATTAAAGATAAAACCTATTTGTAATAGAATTTGACCATTGAATAAAATTTTTTAAGATTAAGTTTGAATAAATTTAATCTATATATAGTTAACATATAATTCATTTATAAATATATGTATATATAAATTATAAACTTTACAAAGTTAAAAATTTTGTGTAAAAAACGGACAGATTGTGTAAATTAACATATAAGTTATGTTAGTTTAACAAAAAAGTAACACCAATTTTGAGTGGACAGTTTGGAACATTTAATTTGTGTTAAATTTACACAAAATTTTTAACTGTGTACTTATATCTGTCTTTGTACTTATTTTTTATCTATTAGAATCTAATTTCTGGAAAAATAAATCAAAAAACAATTATGAAAATAAAAAAAAACCAATTTAAATTAGCTTTTCTCAAAAAGCTTTCAATAAAATATTTTGGTTCTTCGATTTTCTTAATCTATAAACATTAAACATAACACTTTCAAAATTCACAAGAACATTTGAAGTGTTTTGCCTTTTGGTTTAATTTTTTTCAAGCGCACTGTGTATAGTTTAGACATTAATTTTTACAATAAGAGCTTTTAATCTGGGATAATCGTGTAGAACGAAAAATTTTCCCAGCGAAGATAGTAAAGTTTTCTTTCAAGGATAGGAATATTTAAATTTCTTAAAGAAAAAGTTTCTTTCATGCTTTGAAAATTTAGAATCTACGATAGAAAAAATTCACGTTTTATGTGAGTATTCCAGATTAAAAATCAGGGTAGTCAAAATTAATTTCTAAAGTTTTTCAGTGTACTAATCTTGATAAATAGAAAAGGGAACGTTCAGTAAAAAACCTCTTCATGCACCCCCGCCCCTCCCACTAAAGTCGTTACGTACTTTTTGAACGAGCACTCAATGAATAAATGATTAAACAAAATCATGTCGACTATTATATATAATAATACTCAATTCTGGCTATTACACTGCAAAAATTTAAAAAGAATATTAAAAGTGACTACAAACTTAATGATTAGTAAAATATGACTAATTATTAGTACAAAAATAACTAACAAATAGTTTAAATTTTACTAATGGAATTAGTAACCAGAAGTTGTCTAAAATATTAGTTACTTTGGAATAACCTAAAAATGAAATTAACTAATAACACAGCCACACAAAAAAAACAACTTCATTGTCTTAGACACTACACTAGTGTATTCTTACGTATTTTTTTCCGCTGAATCCAAATCCGAAGTCAGAATTGTTAGATTGGCTAAATTTTTCGAGATAATCTCAAAAAACTCGATTTTTTCGTGTTTTTGAGTAGTTTTTTGAAAATATCTAAAAAAATTTAGCCAAATTGGTTATTCTGACTTCGGATTCGGATTCAGCGGAAAAAAATACGTAGGAAAACACTATCATAGTGTCTCGGACAAAAAAATTTTTTTTGGGTTTTAATTGGTGATGTTTTTTTATCTTTTTTGAGATAATTTTTAAAATTTTAGCTAATCTGCAAATTCTAACCTCTGATTTACATTCGCCAGAGAAAAATACATAAAAATACATTAGTGTAGTGTCCCGGCTAAAAAAAATTTTTTTTTGGGGTTTTTTGGGTGTTTTTGAAATTTTTTAAGATTTGGTTTTTTGAGATTATCTCAAAAAATTTAGCCAATCTGGCAATTTTGACTTCGGTTTCGGATTCAGCGAAAAAAAATACGTAAGAATACACTAGTGTAGTGTCTCGGACAAAGAAGTTTATTTTTTTTGTGTGGCTGTGTAATTAGTTATTTTTACTAAATGATTAGTAGAAGTATAACCATTTGAATTAATGACTGAGTTTTTGCTTTCAAATTAGTTATCTTTAGCTTATTCAGCTTTAGAGAGAAGACACTTAAAACATTTTAAATGTTAACATCTTAAATTATAAGATGCTAACATTTAATATGTCTTAATTTAAGATTTAAGTGCCTTTGTAGTCACTGTTAAGATACTTTTTTTTGCAGTGTAACACCTAAGTGACTAAAAAGATAAAATTAGAATGACACATGTAGTTTTGTGCCTTTTAGAAAATTAATAAATCAAATATGCAAGTAGCAAATAGCAAATTGAGCACAAAGTAGTTTAATTGACATACTTTGATAACCACTGATTGCAAAATGAAAGGTAAACTTCAGTTCATTACAGAATGACAAATTCACAATTTATTTCTAATGTTGTACATAATCATACATATAATTTTGTTTGTTAATACATAATTTATTTATAAACACAAAATACAAAATATTCATAATTAATACAATATAAATAAACCCTTGTTTTAAGTTAAAGTATGGATTTTTGTATTTACTTCATCAATTATTTTATAAAAATTAAGCTAAAGTGTATTTTCGAAAATAATTTAATTATTTTAAAAATCAGTAATTAGTTAATACGTTTATTTCTAAAGTATTTTTAATGTGAATTTATATGCAAATGGAATTATTAAACTCAATAGATCATCAATTGTATATAATATTAAGTTAAACCAAAAATAAATTTTTGCAATCAGTAAAGTATTTATGAAATTGATTCTTAATATTGTTATAAATATAAATAGTTTTTTCTTATTAAGGGGGGGGGGGGGGGGGTAAGGTTTGTTTCGTCTAAAAGACCTTTTTTCATGAATTTTTTTAAAAAAAATTATTGCTGTCGATTTATTTTACATATTATTATATGATAGTGTAACATTTAAAGAATATTAAAGTAAAATTTTGTTAAAAAATAGATAGAAATAACGAAGTTATTGCAGATCTTCGCAGGTGCCATATGCCTAAAAAAAAAGTGTTTGTGCGGTGCCCAGTCTACAGCATCACTGGATCATATAAAACCAAAAAGTGAAAATGTTTTGTTTAGTTTATTACTTTATCTCTCAAGTAACGAAGAGTTTTTTTAAATTTTTCAATTTTAGACACCATTTTGAAGCCAAAATGACGATTTTTGAGCCAGTATCATTTTGACACATGACTTAATTTTAGATTGTTATATTGTACAGAATGGAAATGTTATTTTGTACAACTGCTAAATGTTATTTTGTACAGTTTTGAAAAATGAATTTGTTATTTTGTACAATTTTTTAAAAAAGCAATAAAACATTGGAAGTACAATATTTTAGCTTTTTTAAAGAATTGTACAAAATAACAAATTCATTTTTCAAAATTGTACAAAATATCATTTAGCAGTTGTACAAAATAACATTTCCATTCTGTACAATATAACAATCTAAAATTAAGTCATGTGTCAAAATGATACTGGCTCCGATTTTTGACGAAAAAATCGACCTATTTGTTATTGTAAAATTGTTAATAATTTTAAAAAATTTAAAAACTCGACGTCACTTGAGAGCTATTTATATGTAGAATAAGTGTACAAAATTTCAAAACGATCGGTTCAGTAGTTTTTCCGGTAAGTTGGTCGCCGACCTTAAAAATGACACTTTTGGGAAACGTATAAGTTAGAGGTACGGTCATCTATCACTGCAAAAACTGCTGTCTTCTAAGTGTCTTATTTTAAGATTTTATTGGTTAATAATTTTGAAAGACGCTTTCTCTTTGGTTTAAAATTAAGACACTTTAAAACGTCTTAAAAGTGAGGACAAAAATGTCTTAAAATAAGACACTTGTTTTTACAGTTTACTGTAACTTCGTTAGTTTTGCTCTGAATGGTCTAAAAATGTAATACAATATTTTTCAGATATTGTACTTTCAGTAAAAAAAAATAAAAAAAAATGGAAAAAAAAAGTTGTCAAACCTTACCTCCCTCCCCCCCTTAACTTTATACAGAACGCAGAGACCGTAATAGAGAAAATAAAACAAACAAGGCACTCTTATTTAAGATATTTAAATTTTGAATAATGAAAATAATTGATTTTTCTAATAGACCTTTTCATTTTAGTCTTCTGTCTTTTTCTAGTCGATGCAGTGACGCACGAATTAGCAGAAGATAGAAAAATAAAATGAAAAGGTCTATTAAAATAAGACAATTATAAAAAGAAGTTTGTGATGTCACATTTTCAGAAACCCCCCTCCTCTAATCCTGTGACATCATTTTGAAAGCCGCCTAAGATGATTGAAAATTAATTTAAATTGTTATACTAATTTGAGTAAGTGACCAATTTTTGACTAATTCAGATTAAAAGTATATTTTGATACTAGATTTTGACTTTTTCTTCATATCTAAGAAAAATTTGAGAAAGACAAAAGTGCAAAATTTTTTAGTAGATATTACACGAATGAATCAGTAAAATTCACTTGTTTTCAGTGAAAATTGTACTGATTCAAATCAGTGGCTAATTTTTTACTGATTCACCAGTTCATTTCACTAAATTCGATTTAGAGAGTATACATCTAAAATAAATTGGTAATAATGAAAATTTTGATTTGATATAAATGTTGATTTACCTTTTAATTTTGACCGTCAAACGAAAAAGAGAATCGAATTAATAATAACACCTTTTGGAAGATTTTGGAGCAAATGGTTTCGTCTACATTGCAAAAAGTATAGACATCTTAATTTACACTAAAAAAAATTCTTACAATTAGTAGATTTGACTATTTTTTAACTAAGGTATGTAGTTATAATTAGTCTCCAAAGATTTTTTTTTAAATATATTAAATATGAAACTTTAGTTAGGTAAGCTAAAAATACTATTAACGAAAGTCCAGTGGCGCCCAATCGGCTGGAGCAGGGGGGGGGCGGCCCCCCCGTCTGGTCGAGGGGTGAGTGGTGTCAGGAGGATGGTAAAAAATATAAATTTTAAGTAACAAAATAATCAGAAAACTACGGAATTCAAACACCCCATGAACTTACGTACATATGAACTAAGGTTAATTTGATTTTAATATAATTGTAAACCTAATATTTAATCGCGTAGCTGTTTTTAGTTAGAATGTCTTTGAAATATTGGTTTTCAAATTCAAGTATAACCATAAATGATTAAATAATTATATTTTTAATCATTAATAATATGTTCCTATAAAAATTCAAGAGTACCCTATTGGAAATAACAAAATGAACGCACCGCCCAAGGGCCAGAATCTTTTGACTGTTGTTAATAATTTCAAATTAAAAAATTAAGGAAATTATAGGAATAATTGTGGGAAATAATTGTAAATTGAATAAATGGATTGAAAATCGAAGAAAATAATTTGAAATTTAAGAAAATCACTGAAAATTGAAAAATGTAATTGAAATGTAAAGATTATAATTAAAAATTTAAAAAAGTTATTAAAAAAAGGCGAGAATTATTAAATATAAGAGAAAAATATTTTAAAACTAAAGCACCGAATTAAAAATTAAAGAATTGGTTAGAAAATTGAACGAAATTATTGAACAATTGTATTTAATATTAAAGAAACTTATTGATACCCGAAAAAATGATTAAAAAATGGCGAGAATTTTTTAATAGTAAAGAAAATACATATAATTGGAATTTAAAGAAAATAAATAAGGATTAAAGAAATTATTTGTAGAATTAAACAATTGAATTACAATTTAAAAACTATTTTTTATAATTGAATAAAATAACTGGAAAAATCCGAGAATTGTTTAAAATTGAAAAATTAAATAAAAATCGAAAAAGTAATTAAAAATTTAAGAAAATAATTGAAAAATTAAGAATGGAATTGAAATTTTATAGAAAATAACTAAAGAAGACGAAAATTATTAAATATGGTAGGAAATTATGTGAAATTGCAGAAAATAATTGAAAATGGAGTAAAATATCGGATTTTTGAAAAAATAATTGTAAAAAACATAGAATTAATGAATATGGAAGAAATAATTGACAAATGATAATATTTATTGAATATTGTAAAAAATTCAAAAAGACCAGAATAATGGAAACAATTTAAAAGTAATTAAAATTTTAAGTAATTTAAAATTAATGAATAATTATACAATTTTATTAGAAAAATAATTAAAAATAACCGAGAATGATTGAATACTGAAGAAAATAATTAAAAACAATTTAATTCAAATTTAAATGAATTTAAAATAATTGATAATTTAAAGAAAAATTAGAAATATAATTAAATATTGAAATAAGTAATTGAAAAATGGAATTGTGAATTCTTGAATATAGAAGAAAATAATTGAAAACTGAAGAATGGATTTGAAAATTGAAGAAAATAGTCGTAGAATTAAACAATTGAATTGAAATATTTGAACAATATTTATGATTGAAAAAAGACAGGAATTACTAAATATTGAAGAATTAATTGAAAATTAAAAAAATAATTATAAAATAAGGACAATAATTTGATATTAAAGAAAGTAATTGAGATAAGTGGAAAATATTTGACAATATTGAAAAAAATTCGATAATTGTTTAGAATATTTGACAATTGAAAAAAAATCGAAAATTGTTGAGTATATTTGACAATTGAAAACAAATTCTAAAACTATTGAGAATATTAGACAACGGAGCAAGGTAATTTAGAAAATTTAAGAATAATTGTAAATTCAAAACTGTTTAAAATTTAATTAAAAAATTATATATTTATTGAATAATGAAATTAAAATTACAACTGTTACTTATAAATTTAAATTTTGATCATTTCAAAGGCATTTTTAAAAAAGTAGTTGGCTCATTATTACTCTCGAAATTTTGAATCAGTGTACACTGTAAAAACAAGTGTCTTATTTTAAGTCATTTTTGTCCTCACTTTTAAGACGCTTTAAAGTGTCTTAATTTTAAACTAATGAGAAAGCATCTTTCAAAATTATTAACCAATGAAATAGCTTGAAATAACCGTAAGACGCTTTCTTAATGTCTTGTGTCTTAGAATAAGACACTTAGAAGTCAGCAGTTTTTCTGACATTATCTGAAATTATCTATATATAGATAATTTTATTACGTGAACCTTTTTTTTTTTGCTTGGCAAAATTAAAGTTCATGAAAGTGGGGTGGTATCCTGGAAACGGGTCTGGCCCCCCTTGCTAGAAATCCAATGGGCGCCACTGACGAAAGTATTCTTTGTCATTGATTTTACTACATTCATAAATTAACTGTTTTACTGTACTTAATTCTACTACTCTTTACAATTGTTTTAACGATATTTGCACGACTAAGAAAAAGTAGTTTATTTTAGTAAGTTAAAGTGTCTCCCTTTATTACAAAAGCAATTCAATTAATTGATTCTCAATTTACTAAGGGAAAGTAGTTGGATATTTCATAGAAACTTTTTTTAGTGATAAGATACATTTGTAGTCACTTTTAAGATGTTTCCAATAAGTTAGCGAAAGCATCTTAAAATGCATTAGTTTTTAAGATTTCTTAAGATGGAAAATGAAAATATAAGATACTTTAAACAACATAAAAGTGACAACAATGCATTTAAAAATATTTCTTTTTGCAGTGTAATGATATAAAAAAAATTATTTGCAAGTACTGTATATATCTGGTATAAATCGTTTAAGTTCAGTATTTTTATGTTAGATGCACAAATTTTCAGAAGTTTCCTCTAAAATGAATAAAACATTTTTATTATTAATAAGGTACTAGAATAATTTTTTTAAATTATCGCATTGACTTATTTTTATTTTCTTTTACAAGTTGAAATATTTTCATTTTAATGGAGTATCTTCTCTTCTTGCTTATTATGTTTTCGGTGAGTCACGGAGTGTAACGAAAGAACAGAAAGGGAAAAGAATAAAAGATTTGGGCCATCTATTGTGTCTGAAAAAATATTCAAGAGACTTCTTGTCTACTTTATTAGTTTTTTATTCCACATCTCTCTCTCTCTCTCTTTCCCTTATTATTTTTTTTTTTTGGTTCGTCAGATTTTCTTTTTTAGTACAATCTTTACAGCAAGTAATACCGCGTAAAAGTACATTGAAACTTTAATACGTAATCATCTAACATAGGAGCTGGCAAAGATCCAATGGACGCTGCTGACGGTACGATACACACTTGTAACTTTATACATATATGTACGAGTGTGGAAACCAAGTTATTGGAAATGTAAATTGAAACTTGAAACATTACTTAAAAGCTTACCAGATTTATGAAAGTATATAGATTTCAAAAGTTTACCCTAAACTTCACCTATCTAAGTACCTGCAGAATAGGTTATGTTTTATCTGTGTGTATAAGAATTTTGTACAATTATGAAGAATAGAAGATGTACTAATAAAGATTAATGAAGATATAAATAAGGAATAATAATAATTTTTTTTGTTCTTTAAACAATAATAATTTTACTCTCTAAATCTAAATTATTAAGGTATATCTCTCGAGTACATTCACTCTCAAAAATGCAAATGGTTGGTTAAAAAGGATGACTATTATTTCAGTTTACATTAACTATGAATGTACTCAACTTTACCATTTCCATGGTTAAATTATCCACTTTTCATTAGTTAATATAACCAAATTTTGAATAGTAATATCACTTTTGCAATGCATCTAAAATTCATAAATATTAATAAATTATTTCAATTGCACAAAATATAATTAACAAATTAAGTCTATTATGTTAAAATTACAATTCTTCAGTTAGTTCAAAAATACAATTTTTTATTTATAATTTCGTGATGTGCCAAAAATAGAAAAATATTTCCTTATGCTTATACATATATATGTATGTCTGGCCAAAATCGATCTTCTCTACTTGAGAGTATAGTTCTTCATTCTTATCTTCTCTGGAGTTTATATCTCCTTGTTTTCTACACTAGCACTTGTATTTTGTTGTTATATCAATGTCATTTATTCTTATCACATAAACACTAACTCCGACTTTATCTAATTTGAAATTTATTTCAGTTCGTGCAGCTACTTTTGTATTATACAGAAATTAGTGCAACTAGTTTAATTTATGAAATTAGGAGTTGATTCTATTTGCTTTAAGTATCTTCAGTGTTGTACTAACATCATTGAACAATATTCTAATTAAGATCGTAATTTGTTTTCTGCTTCGTTTTGTTTAATAAAATAACAAATTATTTTTGATTAAGAACTATTTTCGTATTCGTATAAAAAAAATGGTTATTGTATCATTCTGTGGTAAAAACAAAAAACTATTCTAATGAAACGTATTTTCTAATGACTGTATATTAAATATATTTGATTAAAAATGTCTTTATATCTTGGAAACTTTAAAACTTGTTTATTAAAAAGTATAGATCTATTGAAAAAAAAAATTCATTTAATGCTTCTTCATAGAGGAAGTATTGTTTTATCCCCAAAATCTCGATTGCGATTTTTTGACATATTTCGGCATATTTTGACCCCAGGATGTCAAAAATGATGTTTAGAAAAAATTTTTATACTAAATGTGCAGTATCAATATTTGACGTAAAGTAAAGTCATATTGGCGTCTATTCCGGATCTCTTATGTTATCCCATATTATTGGAGTTAAAACTTTGCTTCCGTACATATATACATTATTTGCATACATGCAGGTTACACTCGCACGCCTTCGGTTTTCCACCTATTGTAATATAAGGCCATGAATCATATGCTCTCACATAAAATTGAATTCGATGTCCTTGATATAAATCAAAATCGACCATTGCGATTCTTTATTTTTCGACGGTTCAACAAAAATCTTTTATTTTTTTTCATAGTCCTACAAAGAAAAGTAAAATTGACTAATTAATAGTGAAAGAAAGTTTAAATATTTATAAGAAAGAAATCTAATTTATTTAGTGGGTTAACATAACCTTGATATCTTTGACGATATAAATTAGTAATTTTTGCTTCCTCATAGACGAAGTGTTGTTTTATCCCCAAATCTTAGATCACGATTTTTGTACTAAATTATTAATAGCAGAATTACTATTTGATATGGTGAACGAGTTTTTACCAACTAAGATTAAGAGATGAGGTTCAAAGTTTTAACTATTTCAATTGTTAGACCAAGTCCAATGGATTCCATTGTAAAAATAGAAAGGGATAAAACCGGAAACTGGAACACTACGAACGTGATATATAAATTTGATTGTTTTCAATGTTCGGTGACCTAAAAAGGACAAACTAAGCGTTCTTTAAAAGCAGAAAGAGGTGAACACAAAAATAATAAAAAAATCTAAATCAGTGTTCCGTCAACAAGAAGAAAGTTTTGATCATGAAGTTGATTCGGAAAAAAATGTCAAGATTGTAGACCATGAACCTAATTATTCAATTCTGAGATGGTCCAAATACATTAAATCATATAATTTTATTTTAAATAGAAATAATGTAGGATCCCCCCTTAACCAAACTGAGAAACTTTTAATTACAGTATTTGCTTTTTTGAATTTAAATAATAAAACGTAAGAATTTAGGGATAATTGAGGTAAGGTCATAATAGTTCTTTTTAAAAAAAGATTGTGGTACCTTGTTTTATATTATTGTAATTTTGTGAGACAAAAAATTAACGGAGTGTATTGTGCCAGACGCCTGGCGATTTAAGAGAAACAAATTAAGTGAGGTGAAGTTACGAATATGTCAAAAGAGTGAAATGCGTAAAAGATGTAAAGTAACATCAATTTATTAAAAAAAAAATTTTCTTTCTTATCAATTAATACAATTTTTAAAATATAAAGTCATTTAGCATTGATATTCCTCTCAAAGACGATATAATTTATTTTAGTTTTAATTTTTAAAAAGAATACTGCAAAAAAAAGAAAAAAAGAATTTCTTTAAAAAGAAACTGCAACTTTCTATGTCAAGTTTTATAAGAGTTCAAATAAAATCAATCATAGTTTATTTAAAATAATTTATTTAAATAATCGTTTATTTTTTGTTCATTAATTCTTTTCTTTTTACAGAAACGATCAGGAAAAGTTGCAAAATTAAGAAAAAGTGGTTTTTATTTTTGTCAATTTGAGAACAGTTATACAATAACAATCATAAATTGTTTCAACAATTTTAAAGTGTCATGTAAATGTAAATGAATATATACTTACTCCAGTTAAAAAAAAAATTCCATTACAAAAATAAAATAAAAGTAACCATAAGCAATTAAAAAAATATATTTTATTTTTTTGCAGTCTTGGGAGTTTTTGAGGTCTTATAAAAAATAGTATTATAGGTACATTTTCCTTTTTTCTCAATTTTTTTCTTTAATATTTAATAATTTTAACCATTTTGTAATTTTTCTTTCAATTATCAACTATTTTCTCAAAATCTCAATTTAATTCTTTAATCTTCAATTTATTTCTTTAATTTTTAATCTTTTTCTTCAATTCTCAGTTATTTTTTTTAGATTTAAATGACATTTTTCAATTATTTTCCTTAATATTAAAAAATGATCACCTTTCTACTGTGATTTTTTTCGATTATCATTAACTTTCTTTAGTTTTACATCTCTTTAATTTTTAATTGCATTCTTCTATTTTTATTTCTATTCTTCTGCTTTCAATTGTTTTCTTCTATATTCATTAATTCTCTGCTGTTTTCAATTACTTTTTTCAATTTTTAAGTATATTCTTTAAATTTAAATTTCATTCTACAATCTTTAATTGTTTTTATCAATTTTCAATTATCTTTTTCGATTTTCAATCTAGTTATTAAATGTGCAATTATTTCCAACAATTATTCCTATAATTTTCTTAATTTCTCAATTTGCAATTATTTTCTTTAAATTTAATATATTTCTTGTTTAATTTTTACAATTATTTTTTTCAGTTGTCTATTAATCTAGTAATTTTTGGAATTTTGTTTTCAATTGACAATTATTTTCGTAATTTTTCACATATTTTCTTCAATTTTTCAATTATTCTCGTCATTTTTCAACTATTTCCTTCAATTATTAATTATTTTCCGCAATTTTTAACTACTTACTACAATTTTTTTAATTTTTAATTTATAGTTTTAATTGACTAACAACAATGCAAAGTTTGTCGCTCGCTTGTGCGCGCATTAATGTTGCTAGTTATAAATAATATCAAAATGTGTTAAAAATGAATATCGCTTTTTCACATGTACGCTTTTATAACCTCAAACAATACTAATTCAAAATATGTTTATTAATTTTTTGTCTCTCGAAATTACAATAATAGAAAACAAGGTAACACATTCTATTTTTTAAAAGAACTATTATGATTGTACTTCGGTTATCCCTAAACTCTTACGTTTTATTACAAATATAGAAATTCAATAAAGCAAATACTACAATCAAAAGTTTCTCAGTGCAAAGTATATAACCAAGATTCTTAAATAATATTATATCATAACTTGTATATTTTGGTTACGTAGGATTAGTAGCTATCATCCCGCGTAGGGAAATAACAATGGGTCAAATCAAGCAAACTATGGGCTAAATCGTTTGCCAATGAATAGCATGATTTCACCCACGGTCCGACTATGGGAAATATCAAGCCAACCATTGCTTATTTTCCATACACTCTGTCAAATACTCCAAAAGCTATAAAACGACAAAAAATAATGCCAAGGTAATTTTTCAGAACATAAAACACTAATTCCACTTAATAATCTTAATTTTTCCAATTTTCAAAATTAACAACATCAAATAACAGCGGCCATGGCGGAAATCGTGACAACAATGGGCACAGAAAAAAGTTAAATCTCAAATCTCTCTTCATTTTTTACAGTTTAAAAAACTTTCTAAGCACCACCAAACATGGGTAGAAAAAAAAGTCAAATTTTAATCTCCTATTCAATTTTTTCAACAGCAAAGATGATGCAGAACAATTAAAAAAAGATTATGACCAACAATAATTATTTTCCACAAGTTTCAAAATATACAAAAACCAAATTCAAAGAACCATGGCACAAATCGAACCAAACGTGAGTAATATAACAAGTTCATTTTCAGTCACATATTTAATTTTTTAAATAGTAAAAATTATATAGAACATAGCAAAAAAATGATTTATCCCACAAAAACTATTTTCTGCAAGTTAAGAATATACAAGAAGCATATTCCAAGGACCATGGCACAAATCGTACTAAACATGAGTAAGAGAAAAATTAAATTTTCATCACCTACATAATTTTTTAATTAGTTAAAATGAGACAGAACAACTATTTAAAAATTAGATAGGTGATACTAGTTTTACTTCTTTATTACGCAATGTTTCGTACGATTTGTGCCATGGTCCTTGGAATTGGCATCTTGTATATTTTGAAACTTGAGAAAAATAATTTTTTTGGGATAAATATTTTTTTGCTATGTTCTGCGTCATTATTACTATTATAAAAATTAAATAGGAGATTAAAATATGACTTTTTTCTCTATCCATGTTTCGTACGATTTGTGCCATGGTGCTTGGAATTTTGTGCTTGTATATTTTGAAACTTATAGAAACTGATTTAATTGTGCTAAATCATTTTTTGGCTGTTCTATATAATTTTTACCATTTAAAAAATTAAATAGGGGACGGAAATTTGATTTTTTACGTCCTATGTTTGGTACGATTTGTGCCATGGTTCTTTGAATTTGGTTTTTGTATATTTTGAAACTTGTGAAAAATAATTATTTTTGGGCAGAATCTTTCTTTAATTGTTCTGTATCATCTTTGCTGTTGAAAAAATTGAATAGGAGATTGAAATTTGACTTTCTTCTCGATCCATGTTAGATACGATTTGTGCCATGGTCCTTTGAATTTGGTTTTTGAATCTTTTGTAACTTGTGAAAATAATATTTTTTTGGCAAAATAGTTTTTGACAATGTTCTGTATCATGTTAACTATTTAAAAAATTAAGTAGGTTATGAAAATTTAACTTTTTTCTTACCCATGTTTCGTACGATTTGTGCCGTGGTCCTTAAAATTTGCCTCTTTTATATTTTGAAACTTGTGAAAAATAATTGTTTTTGGACATAATCTTTTTTTTGCTGTTCTGTATCATTATTACTATTTAAAAAATCAAACAGGAGATTAAAATTTGACTTTTTTCTCTACCCATGTTTAGTACGATTTGTGCCATGGTCCTTTGAATTTTGTTCTTGTATATTTTGAAACTTGTTAAAAATAATTTTTTTGGGCTAAATAATTTTGTTGCTATGTTCTATATAATTTTTACTATTTAAAGAATTAAATAGGTGACTGAAAATTCATTTATTTTATGACCCACGTTTGGTACGATTTTTGCCATGGTTCTTTGAATTTGGTTTTTGTATATTTTGAAACTTGTGGAAAATAATTATTTTTGGGCATAATCTCTTTTTAATTGTTCTGTATCATCTTTGCTGTTGAAAAAATTGAATAGGAGATTAAAATTTGACTTTTTTCTCGACCCATGTTTGGTACGATTTGTGCCACGGTCCTTTGGACTTAGACTTGTATATTTTAATAATTTGAAAAATGTAATTTTTATGTTTGAATTCAGTTTTGGTGGTGTTTAGAAAGTTTTTTAAACTGTAAAAAATGATTAGAGATTTGAGTTTTAACTTTTTTCTGTGCCCATTGTTGTCACGATTTCCGCCATGGCCTCGGTTATTTGATGTTGTTAATTTTGAAAATTGGAAATATTAAGATTATTAAGTGGAATTAGTGTTTTATGTTCTGAAAAATTACCTTGGCATTATTTTTTGTCGTTTTATATCTTTTGGAGTCTTTGACAGAGTGTATGGAAAATAAGCAATGGTTGGCTTGATATTTCCCATAGTCGGACCGTGGGTGAAATCATGCTATTCATTGGCAAACGATTTAGCCCATAGTTTGCTTGATTTGACCCATTGTTATTTCCCTACGCGGGATGATAAGATTCCACTTCAAGTAAGACAATTCATGCTAAAGGAAAATCCTCTCAAAAAATACTTTTACTTTTGATGCAATGTATAAAAGGAAAGTATGCATTGAAATTAGCTAGGCTGAAAATTACTTGCTTTAGGGTGTAGCCGATTTGGAGTAGTTTCTGCAATGGTGGATTATTTAAGCTTCTCAATTGACTATAATTTTGACGTTCAAGTCACACATATAGCCAAGAAAATTTAGTTTAACTTATTTTCTTCGTAATATAGAGGTGCAATTCTAATCTAAGTTAAGTGACGCGAAGGATTTCGGAGTAGTTATTGTGAGTTTAAAATTAACAGACGGCAGAAATTTTAGTCAAGAGACAAAATTAACAAGAAACATTGCTTTCTATTAGATGAAAAATGAAAATAATTCTTTCTTACATTAATAACATCAGTAGTTTCTGCTTTTCGTGTTTCCAGCTTCTCAGTTTCCTACCTTTTGTCTTTTCACGTCAAATATATATGTATATCGCAAATGGAAAGCGTTATGTAACGCTCATGTAGTCATCTACTTCCTTCTGTAATTGTGATTGCAATTGCGCTATAACTTCATTCTAGCGTCTACTCAAATTAAGAACAAGCTTGGAAATGAAATGATTTTCATACTATTATAGTTGTAGGAAGTAATCTCGAGGTTCCTATTCTTTCAGTTGGAATGAGCATTGACCTAAATTAAATGAGTTCTTTTCCCAACATATATATGTTTAAATTAACATAAAATTTAAGATTTTCTCAAAACATCGCAGAAAAATTTAAGTATTTTTCATATTTCTATGCGTATTGTACTTGTTTTTTATTTTAGTTAATAGGAAAGTTATTATAATCTCTTAATTCGCATTCTAGTTAGAATTTTGTAGTTTTCCGAATTAATGGTTTTTGTTTTAGGAGTAATTTACAATAGCTGCTACCTACTGAATTTTCAATAACACGTTGAAAATTTGATAATATGCGTTGTAAATTCAACAGTTGGCATGTTATTATAAATCCAAATACATGAAGACACTACATTTTATACATATGGTTATGGACTTTGTTACGGACGCATTATATGCATAGAGAATTTTGTATTTAAATATTTATTTATTTATGTTATTCTACGACTTCAAAATAATATTTGTAATTTAGAGAGACTATGATGAAAAATTGACAAACCTTTTTTTACTTTACTGTGCTTTAGAGACAAAATTATAGACTTTAATATAGCATTTTGTTTCTTAGGTCTCTTTCTTCAAAACGCCTCAAATTTTATTAACCAGAGAGAATTCCACATGTCCTGTTTGTTTAATTTCTGTTATTTGTAACAGTTTTTAATTCTCTTACAAGGCAATGTTGTAAAATTCGGGTAACTATAAAATCATTTAAAACATTTTAAAATATTTTTCAAGTTTAAATTGTTTACGATAGTTTAATCTGGAAACACACAGCACACACACATTTTGAAAACATTACTTTGAATATGATATCAGGTAATGTCAAGAAGTATTAATAACTTAATAAAATCTAAGAGTTAAAATAGTATGTATGTACTTCTATAAGATATCAATGAAATTAATGTATGGGGAATAAATGTTTGTGACCTTATTGTTTTTTAGACGATGTTTGTGTTTGTAACTTTTAGAGACAAACTTCACTGCAGGTATATTTTAAGTCTGTTTGGCTGAAAGTTGCTGGGTTTATGTTCATCGGATGTTCCGTCGGTTTTCTTCCGGTGCAGTAAAGTTATTATATAGGGAAAAAAGTTAGGTAAAAAGGAACCTAAATAATCTCAGAATGGTATATATTAGAGGGTGAAGAGAAGAGAGTAAGAATTTTTATGTGCAGTGATGATAAAAATGGTTTTAAAGTTTATGAGTTATGGCTAATTGCAAAATCCATTAGGGGTGAAAAAGTGAGAAACCAGATGTCTTAAGCAGTACACATGCATGAAAATTTTCTTTAAAAATGTAATGCCGCATCACAATTTCTGGAGTTTGTATAGTCTTGCTGGTTTATATGATTCTGGGTTCACGATTCCATCGAATCAATAACAACTGAGAGCGTAACAATACGGTTGAACCCATAGTTATGGCTTTGAGGTCGCTCTTCCAATTTATGCACACATTCTCTATTATTATTTTTTCTTTCATGTTGATTCGTATCAGTAAAAACATCAAATCAGTAACATATTCTTGTTAAGAAGATTGAATAGCATGTTTGATTCTATAGAAAGTTTGAAATTATTATTGGATTTCTTCTACCAGAAAATCAATACCATTTTCTATCGTATCAATGAACGCTATTTTTAATCATTTATAAGCGCATCAATTACTGTAAATACTAATTTTATGAGAAAATATCTAGAACGTTTTTGGCACGTTTTTTGAAAGTTTTAGATCGAATTTTTTATCATGTTTGTTCTCTAAGTTGCAAGTGTCTGTATGTTTAGTATTTATTAGGAGGAAAACTCCTTATAATATAGAGAGAGATAACTAAAATGAATAAAAAAGTCGATTTAGTCGATTATTTCAACCGAATGTTGTTCCTTCCATTGATGCAATTTTTACCTTAAATACTTATTCGAAATTAATTTTCATTATAACTCTCATTATGTAACTTTTCTATTTGTTTTGCTTTATTTTAATGTGTATTGTAAGAGCAATTAACTTTTATTTCTTGTTTACTCATAATAATGTTAACAGACTTCAATGTTGTTGATTAAATTTGTTTAGCTTGAATTCTAGCTTATAACAATTATTGCGAAAGTTTATTGTGTTTATTTATCCTGTTATTGCATCGAAAGTTATACGGTGTATAATTTTGTTGTTTCATAAGGTTCGTTTCTACGTTAATTATTTTTATTCTAACGATTTTTTGTATGTGTTTATTATTAGGTATATTAAAATACATATGTTCCTTGTGCATATGTCGATAATAGATTGATTTTACTTCTTCACTGAGAAAATTGAATGGCTAAATATAACCAATTTTCAGTTAAAGCTTACCGAATGAGGTTGTTAGAATAGCACCTGCAAAGCGTGAGTTTCGTGAAATCGGTTATGAGTTTCTGTTGACGTTTGTCAATCTGCTAGGTTATGGTAGCTAACTGTCACTTGGTTAAAAACATAGTTGATTACCGTGGTCATTCAAAAAGTTTAATTTTGATCAACTACAAGTTTGTTTTCAAACATGCAAAGGTTGCTTACATTTTTTAAATCTCAACCCGATTGTGACAGCAAGTATTACGGGAGAGGGCCCCAAGTTGGACACCCTTTCGATTTATTGATGTAGAATCCAAACCGAATAAAATATATTAAAATGTTTTATACTGGAGGAACTTATGACCACAGGGATAAAATTTTATTTTTTTTACTGGGCACCCTATCGATTTATTGCTGTAGAATCCAAACCGAATAAAATTTATTAAAATGTTTTATACCGGATGAAAGTACAATTTATAAGGTAACTTATGGCCACAGAGATAAAATTTTATTTTGAACATAAACATTTTTTAAAGCATTTTTTCTAATTGTTAAAATTTTCAGTTTAAAAAAAAGTGGCCCCAAGATGGACACCTTCTTAAAAGTCTCTGAAAATTGTAGTAAATAAAAACAGCACATCGTTTAACAATTCTTAAACTAATTTTTAATAATTTTTACGGAATTTATCAAGAAATAACATTTCTAAAAACTTCAATTTAATAGTTTAACAGTAAAAAGTAATAAAATATCGAAAAATATCGATATATCATTTTCTCTAACAATAACATAACATTTTATGGTGGAAAATAAAAAATTTTAATCAATTGGTTCAAAAAATTATTGAAAAAAGTGTAAAATCGAAAATATGCAAATAAATACATTCAGATTTGAGGCCTGCCCATCTTAGGGTACATGACACCATTTTCTAATCCCCAGTAAAAATATATATACGAACAGCGAACACTGAATTAGTAAAATCATTTTAGGATATTATTATACGATAAATAAAGAATGTTATAACGTTAAGTACTCATTCTAAATCATAAATTTAACAGAGTGTCTACTAACCGGGAAAACTGGAAAATAACCGGGAATTTAAATTGACCGGGAAAAACCAGGAATTTTGCGTCAAACCGGGAATTTTCTTTCTGGGCTAATAAATTTAACTAATATATCAATTTGTTTTATAAATAAAGATAATAACTTTATACATTTTGAACCAATCTGATTATGCGTTTAAATTTTGTGTAATTATGCGACAATTATGCAATTGAAAAATAAAAAATATACATTAAAAATTAAAGTATAATATTATATATTCTTATGAAATATAGATGTTTGTCTACTATCTTTTTTTCTTAACACTAACAATGCCGCAAAAACAATGAAAGACATTAAACATGAAAAAGTCAAATTATTATGAAAAAATGTAGATAGAAGTTCAGTTTTTTTATTACACCGTACATTGCATAATAGTTTATATAATTATGAGCAATTCTATTGTGTGCTTTTTAATTATCAATTATTTTCATCATATTTCAATTATTTTCTTCGATATTCAATAATTCTCGGCTTTTTTCAATATTTTTTTTCTATTATCGATTACGTTCTTGAAGCTTCAATTCAATTCTTCAATTATTCAACTATTTTCAGAAATTCACAATTATTTTTTTCAACTGACAATTATTCTTTTCATTTTTCAATTATTTTCTTCTATTTTGAATTATTTTCATCAATTTTAAATTATTTCTTCATTTTTCAATTATTTTCTTTAATTTTCAATTATCTTCATCAATTTCTAATTAATTTCTTTAATTCTGAAATATTTTCTACGATTTTCAATTATTTTAATCAGTTTTTAATTATTTTCTCAACTTTACATTATTTTTTCCAATTGACAATTATTTGATTCAAATTTCAATTATTTTATTCAATTTTCAATTATTTTCTTCTATAATCAATAATTCTCGGCTTATTTCAATATTTTTTTTCAATTATCAACTATGTTTTTGAAACTTTAATTCAATTCATCAATTATTATTCAACAATTTTCATAAAATCACATTTTCCTCAATTTCAAATTATTTTTTACAATTTTTAATTATATTATTGTATATTATTATATATTTATTATTATTATTTATTTATTATTATTAAAATTCTTTATTAATTATTTTAATTTTCATTTGTCTATTTCTGAAGTTTCATTACTTCCTGTTGATGTTTTTCACCCTCCATTGTTACTCGAAATTTTTAAGCTTATCATTAATATTAATTGTGATAATGATTCTTCTGTTTTCATTAATTATGATTTTGAAGCCGCTAATTATTCAGATATAAATTTTTTTCCTGATAATATCGACTGGTTCAATTCTTTAAATTTTCTTAATATTGAAAATGCAATTAATGTTTTTTAAAAAAGATTACGTTTCGAATTTTGTAGTTCGGTGACTAAGTATGGAGTCAAATGAATTTTGTTAGAGAGTTGACTTTTTTGAGCCAAATGTCGATAAATTTATCAAAGCATTAAAAGACTGTATTAAAATAGCAAAGCCAGCGGCCATGAAAATTAGAAATTATTATATTCGATTTAGCTCCTAGTTTTGTTCTAGGATTAGATTTAATTAAATACTTTGGTATGAAAGGGCATTGCCCGTTAAATTGAAATAAATAAATAAATAAATAAATTATTATTATTATTATTTATTATATTATTATTATTATATATTATTATATTATTGTTTTCTTCAAATTCTATAATTCCTGGATTGTTCAATTTCTTTTTTCTTCAATTATCACTTATTTTCTTCTATTTTCAATCCCATTGTTCAATTCTTAAATTATTTTCTTTAATTCTTAATTATAATTTTCAACATTCAATTCCATTCTTCAATTTTCAATTGTTTTTTTAAATATTCAATAACTCTAGGCTTTTTACAATGATTTTTTTTAAATTCTCAATTATTTTCTTCAATTTCCAATTATTTTTTCATGTTTCTTTCAGTTTCTCAATTTCTTTCAATTTTCTTCAATATTTAACAATTCTTATCTTTTTTAAATTATGTTTTTCTTTCAATTTTTATTATTGATAATTTTTAAATTATTTTCATAAATTCGCAATTATTTCCGTCGATTTCTAAATTTTTTTGCTGTTTTCAAATATTGTCTTTAATTTTTAAGTACTTTCTTCAATTTTCAATTCTTTTCTTCAATTTTCAATTATTTTCTTTAATTTTTAATTATTTTGTTCAATTTTCAATTGTTTGTTTCAATATTCAGTAATCTCGACTTTTTTCAATTATTTTTTTTCATTTATCAGTTATTTATTTCATGTAGCAAATCCTCCTTCAATTTTCAATAATAATTTTCTTCTATTTTCAATTTAATTGTTTAATTGTTCAATTATTTTTTTCAATTCTCAATTAATTTCTTTAAATAACAATTCTATCCTTCAATTTTTAATGTTCTCTTTAATATTAAATAATTCTTGGCATTTTCCATTTTTTTTTTTAATTATAAATTATTTTCTTCTTTTTTAATCCAATTGTTCAGTAATTTTCTTTAATTCTCAATTATTGTTTTCGAATTTCAAGTTTATTTCTCAATTTTCAATTGTTTTTGTTTTTTAATATTCAATAATTCTGGGTTTTTCTGATTTCAATTTCATTATTTAATTTTCAATTTATTTCTTCAATTTTGAATTATTAACTTAAATTTTAAATTATTTTTTTTTGATTTTCTATCTAGTTGACCAATTTTCAATTATATTTTTTGAATTTAATAACCATTGTTCAATGTTTTCAATTATTGTTCAATTGTAGATTAATATTTACTTTTTTTTTTTAATTTTGTTTTTAATTGTCAAATATCTTTGTCATTGTTTAATTATTTCTTTCCATTACACAGGTTGACAGTGAAATTGTCAATTGGAAATTTCTTGTTAATTTCGATTAATTTGAGTGTTCTAAGAGAGAAAAATTGGTTTATATTGTTTTCCCCTCGTGCAATTTTGCTGAAATAGAAAATTACTGTTTTATATAGTAAAAATGAAACGTAGGGAGAACAAGTAGTTTAATATCAACGGGTAGAAGATCGTTAGAAAGGCAATTAAATTAGCTTTCAAACCATCTATTACCCGTTTAAATTGAATAAAAAGCGGCTGAGTTATAGTCAATCAAAGTTTAAATTTCACTCAAATTTGTGTGTCAAAGTTTCCGAAAATTTACGAAATTTGAACTTTGATTGACTATAATTCCGCCATTTTTTATTCGATTTAAACGGGTAATAGATGGTTTAAAAGGTAATTTAATTGCCTTTTTTATCAATGTACATTCGTTGAAATTAAACTACTTGTTCTACTTGTCATTATCACTACAAAAAACAGAAATTTTCTGTTTCAGCAAAACTGCACTAGGGGAAAACAATATAAACCATTTTTTCTCTCTTAGAATACTCAAATTAATCAAAGTAAACAGGAAACTTGCAATTGGCAAAAAAAAGTTTGAAATTTGTAAACCTGTGTTATTAATTATATCTTTTCATTATTAATTGTTTCTTTTAATTCTTAATTATTATTTTTTGTAAAGTTTAATATTTAATTCTTCAATTCTCAATTATTTTCTTTGAATTTTAATTATTTTCTTCAATTATCAACTGTTATCTTCAATTTTTGTAGCCATTTGTAGGTCTATTTATACTTAAAATAAATTTTAAGTTAACGAAAGAAAAAAAGGAACAAAAACCGGGAAAAACCGGGAAATGACCGGGAATTTTGTGGGACGAAATTAGTAGACACCCTGGTTAAATAACTTTACCAAGTTGGTCGAGTCCATACCAAGTGATTACACCAATTTCAGTCATATTGAGTAATATTTACGAAATTGATATTTTGGGTTCCTTTAGGAGTAAAAAAAATAAATTTGAATTATTTTTAAAAAATTCAAAATATTTTCGAAAATATTCAAATTCAAAATTTTGAATACTATTTTTTTTGTTTTATCATAACTTCTGTAATTTTGAAGCAATTGAGATCATTTTTTTTAAATTACTCGTATTTAAATACTCTTTCAAGAAAAATTATAATAATTAAGAAATTGTTTATAATTAAATTTTTATTAAAAAAATTAAATTATTTATTTAAACAAAATCTAAAGTATATCATCGTTCTTTTTCAAAAAATTCATAAACATAGCCTATAATGTGCTTAAAAATTTAAGCCAAAGAAAAAGATGGTATGTATTATAGTTTTTGAGAAAAAAATTATTAAGTTATGCTAGCGCAGCGCAGACCGGTGTCACCGCTACTCAACGCGTAGTTCCGTAGTAACCGAAATGTATGTATATTATTACATAATATAAATACAGTTAATCGTCATGTTTATTTTTTTATTTTACAAATTGTGCTGTGCACAGAATTTGAAAAAATTTTTGTTTCAATTTTATTCTCAAGGGGTACGAAGGAATGAAATTTTTGTGTACCTTTAATGGTCATAGCTTGATTAAATCTTTCACTTAACAATTGTTTTTCAGCTTCATATTCTGCGTAATTACAAAATTCTACATTAATTTTCTCTAAACTGGATTTTGCCAACTCGTATAAGTCAAGAGGAGTAACAATTTGATTGTTTAATGGTCGTTGTAAACTTGCTTCTTTCAACTATTTTCAAACTATTTTTATCATTCTTTAAGGGGAGAGATAGGTGAAATTTTAACTCAACAAAATTTTTGATGCTCAGAGGTGTCATTTTTTTTCTTACATCAATTAAGATGTAGAATTATGGTATTACATAAAAATTAAAAAACAATATTTTTTTGGTCATTTTCGAAATTTTATTTTTCAAAATCCATACGATGGATTGTAGAAAATCATTTAAAAATCCCACAAAAAAATTGTCGATGGAAAAAATGAAAATTGTGAAAGAGGTTTAATTTTTAAAATTTAAGTTTTTCTTAGAATAAATTTCTCAAACTCCGCAAATTATTTGTTTCTCTATTTTTGACATTACCCTATAATTTTAGGTCTAAAATTGCATAAGAAAAAAAATTAACACCCCTGAACATCGCGAATTTTGATAATTTTACCAGTCCATTATTTTTCTTTCTTCAGTTTTAAATTATTTTAATTATTCACTTATTTTCACTTATTTTTACCAGTTTTTAATTATATTAATTATTTTTCAATTGATTTAACAAATTTTCAATTATTATTCTTAAATTTTAATAATTTTCCCAATTTTTAGTTATTTTTATTATTTTTCTATAAATTACCAATTTTTTAATTACTTTTTTTTACTTTAATTATTTTCTCCGATTTTTTTAATTCTAAAGTTTGATGTCCATGTACTATGAAAAGATCAGTGTGACTTTCTGAAGCTTATAATTTAAATATAATACACTAACTATATTTACATTATGTAAAAATATACATACATTTCGGTTACTACGGAACTACGCGTTGAGTAGCGGTGACACCGGTCTGCGCCGCGCTAGCATAACTTAATAATTTTTTTCTCAAAAACTATAATACATACCATCTTTTTCTTTGGCTTAAATTTTTAAGCACATTATAGGCTATGTTTATGAATTTTTTGAAAAAGAACGATGATATACTTTAGATTTTGTTTAAATAAATAATTTAATTTTTTTAATAAAAATTTAATTATAAACAATTTCTTAATTATTATAATTTTTCTTGAAAGAGTATTTAAATACGAGTAATTTAAAAAAAAATGATCTCAATTGCTTCAAAATTACAGAAGTTATGATAACACAAAAAAAATAGTACATAAAATTTCGAATTTGAATATTTTCGAAAATATTTTGAATTTTTTACTCAATATGACTGAAATTGGTGTGATCACTTGGTATGGACTTGACCAGTTGAGAAAAAACTGTTACAAAACTTTTTCAGACACAAAATTACGTGGTTTGTGTAGAAGAAAAACCAGTTGGTTACAAACAACAAAAATGACAGGACGCATACCCTGAGAAAAATTTTTGGTAAAAATTCTTTTGCTGTTTACTATAAAAGCGTCATAATTGACAGTCCCCGAAATTTTACCGTGCTGTCTTACAATTTTTACCGGATTTTCTGGTAAAAATTCTGGGAAATCTGGTAAAAATTGTAAGACAGCACGGTAAAATTTCGGGGACTGTCAATTATGACGCTTTTATAGTGAAGGCACAGGAATTTTTACCAAAATTTTTTCTCAGTGTATGGAGCTGTCACCATAAACAAAAATTTTATACGAAATGTCCATCTTGGGGCCCACTCCCCTATTTATTTCCTTTTATTTTAACTATATCTTATGTACTTTTGAATACGTTCCTTTTAACAGAGCTATTTGTACCACTCGGTTATAGAGATTAATTTTCACAGTGTTCAATTTATAGTGAAGAATGTGAAAAGTTTACTTTTTCGAAAAGTAGGTCTTAATCACATTCTCCGTTGAGAATAATCTTGGAATGGATCATTGAGAATCAAACGCCAATTTGCACCGACGGTTAGACGATTATTATGTAAATGTTGAGCTTTCGGCCGGCAAAGCCATCATTAGTTGGATAGTGCCTGTAGGTTGCATACTATTACATTTGGCATTCAGGTGATTTTCTCTTTATATAAAGTCAAGTTTCTGTATTTCCCAGAGAACTTTGTATATTTATTAATTACGTTAGGATGTTTAAGAATCAAATTATATGTTTATTCTCTCTTTATTATCAGGTTTTGTTATAAAAGAAATTAGATTTTCATTTTCAGCAGGTTTTAAGATTTGATACTGATTTTAAGGAGGTACTATTATCATGATAATATTTCTTATAAGATATAAAAAGTAGAGCAAATGTTATAGTCGAGTTTAGCAAATTAAATTAATTTTTTTTATCTCGACTTTCAACATGTGTGTAGTTTAATTATAATACTTTTGACGAATTTTCAATGGTTAAGCTCAATCTAGATTTTGTAACATTAGACTTCGACATTTCACAAAAGAAGAAGAAGAAATTTTAAGAAATTCCTAAATCTATTAAATTAGCACCGTATAATTAAAAAGTTTGCATACTTTCCGAATTGCTTAGACAATTTCATTATTTCATTGAGTACAATTTGCAAATTGTACTCAATGACTAAATTTTATTCTATAAATAAACGCTCAGAAGCAAACACATTCTTGAATTTTTTCCTGTGAGATTTTGTGACTTTGGAGGTTGATATTTGATTTATATTATTGATTGACAAAATTTCGAAATTTTAGGGTGCTGTTTACACATTGCTCAAACGCGATTTTACAAGTACACTGGAGGCCAGTTTGGTTCTGTGAATAATGTCTATAGCTATATAGATATAGCCTCTTTGTTTCTGTTTTTCATTTTCTTCTTTCCGTATCGTTTTCCTCCTTTCCATCGGTTTGGTTTAATCGACGATTCACTGTTGAGCCTTGGGGATTTAGAGGGTGTCTCGAAATTGGATCGTACGCTTTGTCAAATCCAGTAGACTATGCGAATGTGTAGGTGTACCTATATCCGAAGCGAACTACGAGTTATAGCTTGGTAAACTGGTAAGTTACGTGATCCGTGCTGGAATATGTATAGCTAACTGAAGAAAACTTATTTGGTAAAAAATTTATGGACATTATACTTTATAAAGCAAAAAGGAGACCGAAGAGAAAAGTAATAAAAATCAATGTTTTAATGCTAGCGTTAAAACTATTTGTCGGATTAGTTATATAAACATAATAATAGAAAGCTTGGACTTTTACCTGTTAAATAAAATTTGAATTAAACCATAATAATAATTAGATAGTCCACAGCAGGAATTTTTAATTAGCTCTGCATGTTACTTTTCTCCTCACCCGTGAGAAGGAAAGTGACAGTTTAAAATTAAGGTTACCATACTAACTATTAAAACCAAATTTTCTTCCGTGTATAATCTACATTAAATAATGTAATGAAGAAAGGATTATATTCATCTCTATATAGGCTTTTCTTTATAACATTTTATGTAATCTTATCATGGTCTTAAAAAATAACCAAATATAAAAAGTGTTAAAGTTCAGAGTGAACTTATCAGCTTACTTTCTAAATCTAAAATAGTAAAAAATGAGAATTTATTTTACTAATTGAAAAAGAGAAAACTCGCTTACCCTCAAGATAGTGAAAACCTACTTATTGAATTAGTAACTCTAGTTGACAAGATTACTCTAAAAGAGGATATTTACAAAAAAAAACGTTAATAAATGATCCAAGAAAGGTGCGTAAGAAACAAAATTTTTTTAAAATAAATTTTTTTTCTATCTTGTTTTTATTATGAGTATTTAAAAAGCGACCTTCGGAAATCATCTTTTCATTTTAGTTTATTCACCTTCTCTTTGTCTAAACTCGGACACAAAAACTGGGTTAAAAATCTATTAGGAATAAATACAAACCCTTTTTTAAACGGTTTTTATCTGTCATTCTAAGCAGAGTTCTTTTTCAACGTTTTACAGAAAAAGTTTAATTCTAAAAGTCCAGTTAAAGATTTTGAAACCAACTTAATTCATTACTTTGAAACACGCTTTGTATGTGACAATACTTATTTTTATCTCGGTTTTTATTAAATATTCCACATATATTGCATAACTAATTTATGAGCTACTTGATCCACCTAAAGCTGAAAAGATAGAGATTTTGCCCATATACTTTTTAACACTGTAAAATTTTATCAATTTTACAAGTCACATTGTTTTTTTATCAATTAGAAATTGATTAAAATTGAATTATTATTTTTATTCAATATTTATTGAAGCTTCGGAGGTTGCAGCGATATTCCGTGATTGGGTAATTTTAAGGTCCTATAGAGTTAATTATTAATTTTATTGTATTTCCTATTTATGTAAATTACTATTCCGGTTTCTTTAGTCTTCGTGGAAAATTATTATTCATTTCAAAAATGATTGGGACGCTTTTCATCGATTGAAGAATGATAATGATATTTGGACTCCTGGAGAATGGTGAAGTTTTGAATTTTGACGCATTTTAAAACCAAATTTCCTGCCCTTCAAATTTCTTCAATTCCATGGCCCAAGGAATTTATTTGTTATTTTGCTAAGATTTTAATTTAGATGATAATGTTGCTTTCAATCCGTTCTGCATGCTAAATGGTTGTTATTTTTTTATATGTTTTATATCTGTGGTAGAATTCGACTAGCTTTCTGTACTCTACACGCGAAACTTTTCTGCCGGTGGCCCAGTGGAATCTTCATGAGAACATGATGTCAATGAATTTGACTCAAGTTTACTGATTTAGTCCTTTTAGTGCTTTGTGGTAGAGTTTTGGCATTTGACTAGTACTAGAAAACATTGGAGGACAATATAGAAGATTCTTTATTGTTTTTACCATTCTGGATAAGAAGTAAATCAAGAGAATTCGAATTAGGGATCCGGACCTTTAACAATACGTTCCTGAGGTATCTTAACAACGTCAATGGATTGTCGAGCGCGAAATACGAATTAACGTCGTTGTTAATGAAAAGAAAGTTAAGATCATCTTTCGTCAGCAACCTTCGAAGAATCAACATCTAGAATTGTAAGACTTTTAGTTTATTAAAAAAACATTTATTAATATAAAGATTATTTAAAATTGTGCTGTGCCATTTCCTTTGAAGTTATTCCTATTTGGTTTGTCTGTTGTTAAGAAGACATCCTGAATTTGTCTTCCTTTTTGAATTTTAACTTTGATCATTTTCTTTAATTGAGTTTAATTTAATTCTTTGTCAATACTGGATTGATTCAATTTTAATTCTTTATTTTATTGAATGTGTTTTATAATTTGATATAATTTTGACTCTTTCATTTTATTTTATATATTTGATTATATGTGATTATATGTGAAAGTGACCCCTTCCCTTTTGTAAAACCTATCTCCTTTTTAATTTTGGCCTATTACAAAAATTTTATTGATTTTATTATGTTTTTAATTTTAAATAATGGTATTGCTTAAGAATAAAGCAACACAAATCTTGTTTTATTTATTTTTTTTAAACGGCGCCCAAGAACAAATAATCACATTTTTTTAGGAAGCAACGCCAGTGTAACCTTGGTTTAATAATTAATTACTTTGAGTTAAAAATTGAATAACTAACAATTTTTTAAGGTTACAACTTACACCTGTACACGTAAGTTATATTACAATGCATTTGTTATACTTTGTGATCAAGGAAATTTCCTGAATAGTGAATACCATGGATGTATGTACATCGGTAAATGATAATATGCAGCAATGTGCGTGAAGCATCTGGAATTGCGGCCAGTGCACCCAATAGAATTCATTGGTTGTATCTGCATATTCCTGATAGAGCATTAGGGTATTGCTGTTGGCCAGGGAACGTTCAATAGGGAAACGGAACGTTCTGTCCTCGGTTCAGTTCAGTTCCGATAATGCGATTCATTTCAAAGCCTGGAATCGCTTAGTATAGCCTGATGTGATTTACCCTTGATCCAGCTTTCAGGAAACTAGCCTCCATGATGAATGGACCAACAGTAAGCTAGTTTAATGTTTCTTGCTTCTGAATGTTAATCAATATTTTTCAAACCACCGAAAACCATCCCGAGCAGGGTAATCCATCGGCAAGAGCTTCGGCGCGAGCTTGGGACCGCGAGCTTCGATATTGGGGATTTACATTGGGCCAATGTTTCTCCCAATATTGGACTGTCACTTCGGTCCGAGTCTCAAAATTAATCTATGCCCAATATTGGTACTTCAATATAAGCCCAATATTAAAACCTTTAATCTACCCAATTATGCGTACATTATACACAAAAACAAAAAATCCTAAAAATATTTCGATACACGGTTTCTGAAGCATATATTCTGAGATTATACCCATTATAATCTTTTTTTGTCATTTATATATTTATTATAATTTATATAATCGCTTACCTAAGAGAAAAATTCCCTTCCGCTGGGAATCGAACGCACGACCCTAACACTAACAGTCCGCAACCCTAACCAACTATCTACGCAACGCACGCTACACTGGTTTATAAGAAAGTTGAAGACATTCGTACTACATATTACACACAGAGTAACACTGTTAAATGTAGATAATTAATTCATAATATGTTCTACTTATAAATTGCATTTAGTAAAATGGTGTTGTCTCCCAATAATAAACATAATTATTTTTAGTTTAGATAAAAATGAGTCAAATATTTTTGCTATACGGTTCAAAATATTATTTATAACGCAAAATAAATAGTACAAAAATAAAAAGATCTTATATGATCGTGGGCTGTATACTCTGGCAAATAAAAAAAAATTGTTTTATATTTAAATGTTTTTAGGCTAAGTTATAGACTATTATTTCATTTCTTTTTTTATAAATAAGTTTAATAACTGTTTTACAATTACAGTTTTTAATCACAAAACTGAAGTATTTTAAAAAACCCAAACAAAATTTGTAATACACTGAAAAACTTTATAGATCATTATTTGCTTAACTCACAATTAAATTTTAGTAAACTGACTATCAAAGTGGGGAAAAGTGGTCACTAGATAAAATATTTTATTTAATATAAGCTTATTAACAATATATGATTTCTTTTTTATTAAAATTTAGTAGTCAGTCGATCAAAGCTGCACGCATGCAAATGAACATTGCTCGTACATGTAAGAACTGTTAAATTCAAGAAAAAAATTTATTACCAAAGAATTTTCAATTTAAAAAAAACTTGTACTTAACCAAGATGATTTAAAATTTTTATTTTTTTCCTAGAATAAATTACAAAAACCTTTTAATTACTTTATTACTATAAACTTTAATTAAAAATAAATCTCCTTAAGTGCAAAAAACATTCGTATATAAATAATTTCATATATTTTTTCTCAAATGTACTATCATCTTCAAAAGAGATTCTACTTGAATGAAAATCAATTATGTTCCTTCGAAAATTTGACCTGATTAATAATATTCAATCTGACATATTTTGAAACTTTTGGGTGTGTGTTAGAAACAATTTTTCATTCGAAAATACTAATCTCACAAGTGGTAAGGAAATTATTGGATACATTACGTCGGTTAAATCGAATGTTATTTTATCTGTATTTTAGGTTAAGATATATGTTGTAACATAAGTTATATTATGTAATTTTTAATTCTACTTTAATACATTCAATAATATATTATTGAAGGTAGCATTGAGGTTAGGTTAGCTGTCATATGGCGATTCGACGAAGTGTTGTGTTTCCGCTCTATACTTTTTCTTCCTTTTAGGATAAAATTTTAATCAACAGACTACTAAAAATTGAATGTTCTTTTAGTCAAACCATAAATTTTACATTTTAATAGTCAAACTGTGAAATAATAATAGTGTTCCAGTTTTTTCCTGGTATGATAGTTAATTTACTAAAATTAAATTGCGAGTTTAGTAAATATTGATCTACAAAGTTTTTCAGTGTATAAAACTAAAGTATACGTTATTATAAAGGGTCGTTATGATTTTATTATTCATATTTTAAAGAATCTATTTTCTATATTAAGTGCCAAAAAATATTTTATATCTGATTGTTTATTTCTGCGAAATATATCTGTTTGAATTTAACCTTAAATTTTACTGGACAACATGATATCTAGAGATTTTACCACCTACTATGATAAAAAAATAACAAAATCCTTAAATAATGTCGGATAGTAAAATTGAGGGTTAACTTCAAGCTAATATTTTGCAGCAATAAACAATTAAAAATAAAAATTATTTTTTAGTACTTTTAAATATGAATTCTTATGTATAAAAAGACTGCATGTGTTGTAAAAATATATTTAAATATAAAAAATAAATTCTTGAAGATATGAAAATAAGCCCATACTGACCTCTTAATTACAACATGGTAGTATTTTATATTCAACAATATTTTTGGTTATGTGTTTATGATCGACTTAGGCCGAACATTGCCCTTTTGTCTCATAACCAACATTGGCACAAGTTACATAAGCCCCAGAATCGGCAGAATGTGAGGCCCCCAACCTAAGACAGTCAATATTGGCACAAACATTGGCCTTTACTCGTGAATCCAATGTTGGCAATACGATAATCGGCCGAAGTTACAGCCAATGTTGAAAGCCCGAGTATCAATAGACTACATAGAGCCAAGCAACGGCCACGTTGGCTAGCTCGGCAAACCCTGCTCGGGATTGTCTTCTAGTTCTAGACTATACTTTTACGCAGAATTAACTTTAGAATCCATCTTCATCAGGCACGTGACTTACAATATATTTTTGCATATAAGGCAGTATTATATGTATTCTTATCGTCTGTATAACATCTCTAATATTTCTAATTGCGTTTCTTAGGGTAGTTCTCTCCAAATACAATTATGTTTTTCTAAAGATATGTATAATAAAAAAATTTCCAGCTTTCCGCATAAGTTTTCAGTAACTAGTTAAGTGATTTTTAAATTGTTTATTACCCACAGCATAATTTCATTTTTCCAAAGTTCCTTTAGTTTATATTCGAAACCTATAATTTTTTTTTGTAATTTGTGTTTTTGTGTTTACAATGATGTTAAAATGTTGTGTAAGCGATGACATGAAATAAACCGCCATTGCGGAAAGGAGAACTCGAATAAGCTGACGACCAATATATTGATTTCATAGTGAGAAAAAGAAAGAAGAGAGTGAGAGAGAGAATCTAGAGGAGGGAGACATTGGTACCACTTTGCTCTAGACTAAATCTGCTCTTGCCAGAGTTTCCCTTCTCTCCACTTCTGTCTACAAATACCCTTATTCTTTTTTGGTCTTTTCTGCTTTCCGACACAAAGTATCCGCAGCATAGAAACAAAACCGAATCAAATCTAAGAATCACATTGAACTTCTATACCATATTCAAGATTTCGTGGGTATTGATTTTGTCCTAATGTTCTCTGTAATGTAAACTATAACTATAGAAAAAGTGTCAGGAATACCTTTTGTTTTAGATAATATTAAACAAACAATTACACTGAAAAAATCGCTTTCGGATTTGGAAATTTTTTTTCAATACAGGACCGATTTCACTCCAGTTCGAGTGGAAATTCACTTCAAAATTAGAGTGAGAATTTATTTTTTGCTTGGAGTGAATTTCCATTCGAATTTGAGTGTAAATTAATTCTGATTAGAGTGGCTTAATTTTCATACTTCGTGAAGTGAAAACTCACTCCAAGAAAATTAGAGAGTGTGGAGTATATGCAATCTTCTGAGTCGCCTGCATTTCCTTCAAAACCCAATTGACCGAATTTGCAATTGTTCGAATTTGTAACTTTCTGAACTAACATTTTTCGGAACTTTCAACTTCTCGAATTTGCATTTGTTAGAAATTTTAAGTCACCGAACTCGTATTTGTCAAAACTTTTAAATCGACGTACTTGCATTTGTAAAAATTTTCAACTCCCCTAACTTGCATTTAACCGAACTTTGAAATCACCGAACTGGATGTTGTCCGACCCTCAGAATGTAAAATTTCTAAAAGAATCTTCTGATTGGCTGGTAATGTTTCTGGGAAATTACCCAGTCAATCAGAAGGCTCTTTTAGAAATTCTACATTCCGAGAGTCGGACAAATGCAAGTTCGGTCTCTATAAATTTCTTAGAGTGAGTTTTCACTCCAAAAAGAGTGAAATTTGGGAACCCTCTAAGAAGAGTAGATTTTCACTCCAGTTCGAGTGGAAATTCACTTCAAAATTAGAGTGAAGTTTTTACTCTGATTGAAGCACAGTAAAACGCACATATATCGGATTTGAAGGGACTGGGAAAAATATCCGATATAGGAGTAAATCCGATACATACGGGAAAACACTATAACCAAAAAATTGTCATTGTATTACTTAAATTTAAACAAAATAGTTAAAAAATTACAGGAATAACTGTTGGAAATAATTGCAAATTGAACAACTAGATTAAAAATCGAAAAAAATAATTGAAATTGAAGAAAATAATAAAACATTGAGGAAATAAATTGAAAATTTAAGAATTAAATTACAATTTAAAAAAATAATTGATAATTGGAAAAAGAATTCACAAAATAATAAAACTAATTGACAATTGATAAAAAAATTTAAAAAATAGCTAGATTAATATACAAACTAACAAAATAATTTAAAAAATCAAAGAATTTTTATAAAAATTTCAGATAATAATTGAAAACTGAAAAAAAATTGTAGGAAATAATTAATAATAATTGAAGGAAACAGTTGAAAAATGACGAGAATAATTGAAAATTAAAGAAAACATGTGAAAAAAGACGAAAATAATTGTTAATTGGAAACAAAATTCAAAAAACGACTAGATTAAAAGACAACTGAAAAAAAAATAAAAACAATAAACAAGAAATTTTAAATTTAACGAAAATAATTGCAAATAGTAAAATTAAAAAAATTATAGGAATAATTGTTCAAAATAATTGCCCATTTAACAACTGGATTGAAAATGGATAAAAATAATTAAAATTGAAAAAAATAATTGAAAATTGAAGAAATTAAAAATTGAAGAATGGAATTGATATTTAAAGAATCTACTTAATAACTGAAAAGAAATTAATTAAAAAAGGCGAGAATTAATGAATATAGAAGAAAACAATTGAAAACTGAAAAATAATAAAAAATAGAAGAATGGAATTAAATATTAAAGAAAATAATTGAACAATAATTGAAAAAAGGCGATAATACTTTAATATTAAAGAAAATAATTTTGAAAATTGAAAAGTGGAGTTTAAATATGAAGAAAATAACCGAGAATTGAAGAGAATACTTTTAGAATTGAATAATTGAACTAAAATTTTAAATAAATTTTCTTGAGTGAAAAAAATAGTTGAAAAAATCTGAGATTTATTTAATATTGAGGAATTAATTAAAAATTGATAACAATAATTTAAAATTGATTGATTTATTTATTTATTTATCAAAATTATACAAGCTGTAAACAACCTTTCGGAGTAATATATACAATAATTACATGGCTGAGCCGCAAAAGAGATATTATAAGTATTATTAAAATTCAAAAGTTAAATTACTAATAACAGAGACTTGAGAATAATTTTAAGCTTAAAATTAAAGAAAACATTTGAGAATTGAAGAAAATAATTAAAAATTGAAGAAATAAATTGGAAATTAAAGAATTCAATAGAAATTTCAAGAAAATAATTGATAACTAAAAGAAAAATTAAAATAAAGAATAATTGGCAGTCAAACAAGAATTTTTTTAAAATTAATTTACAATCATAAAATTAAAAGAGAATAATAAATTGTCATTAGAAAACTGATGAAAATTATGGAAAAAATTGTAGATAATAAATGAAAATTGAGGAATTGTATTGAAATTTTTAGAAAATAATTCATATGTAATTGAGAAAATGCGAGAATTATTGAATATTGAATAAAATAATTGAAAAACGAAGAATGCCATTGAAAAATGAATAAAATAATTGAGAATTGAAGAAAATAATTAAAAATTAAACAAATAAGTTATAGATTAAAGAATGAATTTGGAACTTTAAGAAAATAGTTGATAATTGAAAGAAAAATTACAAAATGACTGAAATAATTATATAGGTATTAAAGAAAATAATTGAGAAATGAGGAAAATAATTCACAATCGAAAGAAAAATTCGAAAACTGTCAAGAATAATTGACAACACAACAAAATAATTTTAAAAAATTGAAAAACAATTATAAAATTCAAAACAAATATCTATGTGTTAAACTTCATGTGTGAACAGACAAAAAATAAATGTAGGAATGAATAAAGAACTTTCAGATTATTATTATTATTATTACTATAGATTTGTGATGTATGAAAAAAAAATTATTTTCAATACAATTTCTCTCAACTTTTAGATCCACGAAATTCCCGGTTTAATAACAAATTTCCCGGTCATTTTTTTAATGCCTGGTTTTCCGGTTTCTCGGTCAAGTGGCCATCCTGAGGTTTTTTAAAATATTTTAATGTTTGTTTTTTATAAAGTTGTTTGATATTTATTCTGAAAATTTATGTTAATTAATAAATAATATTTTATTTATATCAAAAGTTACTTATAATTTGTAAAATTCTAATCTAATCTTAAAATCTTATCAATAAAGTCAATGATATACACACTTGCACTTTCTTATTTATTGTTTACTTGTTTAAACACGTTATTTATATTTATTGAAAAAATTTTCAAAAACTGATTATAAATTTTATCGGAATTTTATACAAAAATTTCAAGCGAGTTTCTGATATAACAGGGTCCGATATAAGCGGGTATTTTAACATAGAAAACATCGAAAAATCCAAGGGACCAGAAAATTTTTCCGATTTAAACGGAAATCCGATTAATGCGGGTCCGATATATGTGGGTTTCACTGTATTTGATTTTTATATGTCATACCAACAACTTTAATTCAATGGGGTACAAGAGGGGGCACGCAAGTTCGTTGCCTAGAGCACCCAATTTAGTTTCACCGCTTGTGTTACACCCTCTGATTTGTCACCGTTAATCTACTTTTCTTTATCTCTGCAACTTGCCTCACGTACTTTTTTTATTCTCTCATGGGTCACATTTTTTTCATTCTCAGTCTATTTCTGAGAATCGTTAGCTTTTTCCGGACCCTTCCGAATGTCTTTGTCGTTTTCGCTGAAAATAATGTAGTTTCTTCTAACAAAAGAATACAATCACAGAGAAAAATAGTTTAACAGCTAATGTGTATTAGCTAAAGCTAATTTTTTGCTTTATTTGCTTTGTATAGCAAAATTTTACAATCTCCAGGTCACGTTTTTCTTTTTGGAATTTTGAAAAATTTAATATTATAATAAACAATTTAATAGTTATCCAAAAAGGTTTTAACTGTAAAAACAGGTGTCTTGCGAGTGTCTTATTTTAAGACATAAGATACTTAGAAATAAACATAAATGTAAAAAGAAGACACCTGTTTTTGCAGTGATTATGTTGCTTCCTCAGAACATTAATAGTAAATTAGATTTTTATCGATCTTTCAGAATCTGTTGTCAAAATTTAAAAAAAAAAAATTTCAAAAAGTTATAGACTCTTTTTTGAAAAAAAAATGTGAAATTTTGCTAATTTTGTTTAAAAAATGAATTTTTTTTTCATATTTCCAATAATCAGAAAAATGTTTCAACTTCAAATATCGCGTCCGTAATATTCAACCTTAAAAATAATGAACTGTACTTTTAAAAATATCAAGATGGCAAATCCAAAATGGCGTCGAATTTTTTTTTTTCAATATTTAAGCACCCACTGTTCGCTTCATTATAACATTTTTTTATTTTCATGGCTTTAAGTGTCTAAATGTTTTTTGGCTCTCTAATCACGAATCTGAAGTCAGATTTTAAAAATTCAAAATGGCGGATCCAATATGGCGGAAGATATTTTGAAAATCTATCGGATTTATTTGAAATTTGTTATTGTCTTCTATACGTAGAAAACAATGTAGGCTCTTTCAGTAGGAACGCTAGTGGACACTACTCAATTACAGTATACTTTACTTATAATTTTTTCGTGTACTCGTATTTGATATTGATCAGTTCACTTGAAATAAAAAATAGTCAATTGTCAGATATAATAAAAAGTGACGTATGTGATTGAGCTTTGGTTGATGCAAGGAGAAAGCCAGAGATAAGGAAACAGTATAGAAGGGAAGTTGTCAGGTATTGTTACCGGAAGTAGATGGACGTTTTAGTTGAAGGTACCGGAACATGACCCCAAGAGTAATTCTTTACCTCGCTACCAACGTCAATACTATGACCTGACCTCATCTCGCAACTCTTCTTGACGAAGATTAATGATAAAGAGCAAGTATCGATATTGAATTCTAGAATAATAATTTTGCGAAAAATAAAAATATCACGATCGTATTTTAGCATATATTTAACTTTATATTGTTAATATTTTGTCATAAAATATGACTAAACAATATAATGTAAAAGTATGTATTTTGTCTCAAGCAATTTCCAATAAAATTTAATTTGTTTTTAGAGACGTAAAGTATTTCAACATTATTTTATGATTAATTCCAATTCATTGTACTTAATTTTTCAGCATTACTTACACAAAAGAAAGTAATTTTATAAAAGGAAGAAAATTCCTCTCTTAATATCCTCTCATTTTATCCTCTTGGAACGAGAATGTAACATTTTATTATAGAATATTTTTATTCCTTGTTTTAATAGATGTGGTGCAAAAAGATTTTCTTAGCATTTTTCTCTTTAGTTAAGATTTTATGTATCAAATTAAAAATATTTTATGAGTGGAAGAGAAAAAGACGCTACGATATCGCTTGTCAGTTTCTTTGTATGACATTATTTCCAATTCGCGGTTATATTCAAACCTGACAAATTGTTTATTTTTTATGTTAACATTATTTTGATTCTAAAAGAAAAAGAAAAATAAAACTATGAAATCTATTAACCGAATTGGGGAATTAGGCTTGAGTCAGAATACTGATTCATTTAAAAGTAAGTATTCATAACAACTAGAGGCATCCGCTAGGCTAAACATAACTTTTTCTTTTGGAATTTACAATTTTAAAATCGAGATTAGGTATAGATTTTAATTTAATTAAATTATTCAATTTGGTATTAAGATTTTTAAATCGAAATGACATGACGCGTTTAAAGTTTTTTAGCATAATTTACCATTTACAATAAACGGTTAGACTAAAAAATAAATATTCAATAAGAAAGTTCAGAGTAACTTCTTCTTGCTGAGAAATTTAATAACTCTAAATAAAAATGATTAATTATTATTTCTGTTAAATTTTCTTGACTTATTTTTCTTCATGTGGAAAGTAGAAATATAATGTGTCAGTTGATATTACAGTTGTTTACAAGTTTGTTGAGAACTTAAGACTTCAATGCGTCCAGTTCTCATTTTCAAAGTTGAAGTAAGTCCTTCCTTCTTTTCTCCCTCTCTCTCTCTCTCTCTTTCTCTCACTTTTGTAAGTTGTGAGAACTCGACGATAAAACTTACTTCGTTTAATGTTTTTTAAAAAGAATATCACCCCAATCTTTTCTTCACTTCCTCATTTTTTAATCTTAAAAGAAAATAAGCCAGCTAGACAAACAGAGAGAGAGAGAGAGAGAGAGAGAGACAGACAGACAGAGAGACTGACTAAAAAAAAATTATATAGATTGACACATGGAACCCAATGTTTAATATTGGAATCCATATAGTCACATTTTGTAAAAGGAAGACCGGGGCTGGTTGGGTCATTTTGCACTCTTTGTTGTGTAACTTCGCTAATATCCAATTTCTAAAAACTTTATCGCACAGGAAACTTGCTCTTATATTTCAGCTTTCATTTAAAAAAGAAAAAGTCCCGTAATCACTTTTAGTTTTTTTTGGGAACATTGTTTTTGGAGTAAGCCAAAGTGACCCAACACGCCGCGACCTGAGGCAGGTTGGGCCATGATTAAAATGTTATTGTTTAAATGTTAAGACATTACTTTATATAATAAACTTAGCTTTTAGGGTTATTTTATAATAAAAGAAATTGAAAAATAAATATATTTAACGTAAAACAGAAAAAATATAAAACTATAAAATAAAAAAATTGCTCATATTGAAAAAACTTATTTTTTCATTCCAAATTGTTAAAAAGCATTATCATTAGTGTTGATTGATTGAAATAAATTCCTGATAGTGAAATTTAATTAAATTAATGTAGTTTATTTAATGTAGTATAAGTATATAATAGATTCCTCATAAGTTCGGACGTCCCAACTATAACCCCAGTCAAAACGACCCAACTGACTCCGTCGGTGTTTTTCAAATATTTGATTTTTTTCTATCAATACTGCAAATATAAGTTAAAATCTCTTAATTGTCTTTTAAAAGCAACTATTCAAAGATCAAAATTTGATAATTATACTTTTTCTAAAACTATTACTCAGGAAGTTATAACAAAAAAACCAAGTGAGTAAAAATTTACTTTGGAGTATCAAAATTAGTTTTTCTTACATTTAGGTACTCTACATTAATGATGATATAATAATGAAACTTGGCACAAACTTGCATCTTACTTTGTTAAAAAATCTTTGTGTAGAGAGGAATTAATTTGACTAATACCATTTGCGTAAACTGGAATGACCCAATCTACCATTGACTCAACTAGCCCCGGTCTCCTCTATCTTTTACTGTTTTCGATAGGGTAAGTCCGGGGGAGATGGCCATACTTTCTATAAAGGTCCATAAAAATAAAAAAAACAACATTTATATATTGATGTTTATTGTTAATTAAACATTGACTATTTAACTTTAAAACAACCATAAATAATATAAAATATTTTAATGTTAACAATCATAAAATTAATGTTTTGTAAAAAGTGACATTCAGGGAGAGATGGCCAATCGTAGTGTGAGATGGCCATAGGTGTAAGGGAGAGTTGGCCACACCTATTATTTAGGTAAATAAATATAATTAATATATCATTTTGAGTTTATTACATGAAAGAATAAACAAAACACAAAAATAAGTCTTATCTTAAAGAATATCACCACAATAAATAGATATTTAAACAAGTTGAAATTTTTCAGTACTGGAGTAATAGACAAAATAAAAAGGAAGTATTATATTTAATTTTTTATTATTTTTCGCCAAAATTTTGCTTTTCTTTATGTTTAAATGCAAAACGAAGAAATTTAGTTTAGAATAAGTGACCTTTTGAGTCAATTTCTGTAAAAATATTTGAATTGGCCATCTATCCCTTATGACTTCCCCCCAGATTTCCCCTAATATTTAAATAAATAAAAATTTTTCATGTATAATTCTGACGTTATTACAAAGCTTGCCTCATGTATAGTTCCAAAAAATACGAAAATAAGCATTATTCTAAAAAAAAGAACACTTTAACAATCAGTAAAGTCAACCCATTGATGTTTTCGAGCACTAGTCAAAAAAATACACCAGGATTTCAAGTAATTTTTAATTTTCAAGTTTTTGTTGTTGTTTGCTTTCATGCTCACAAATGAAGCAAAATAACCAATAATAACTGATATTTAATAACAAATTCAGTAAAATATTTGAATTGGCCATCTCTCCCGTATGGCCATCTCCCCTGGACTTACCCTATATCAAAAATATTTTAATTTTCAAATTTTTAATCCGAATATATAGAATTTTATAAAAGACTTCACGTGGGAAATGAAAACTCAGTTTATAATATGGATTCTGACAGTAAAACCGGTTAAAAATTCCATCATATGTTTTTCACATGAGATCCAACATGGAATCCAATATTGGTTTTATGGGAAAAACAATTTAAAACAACAATTTTTTTGTCCAGGACACTACACTAGTGTATTCCTACGTATTTTTTTCTGCTGAATCCGAATCCAAAGTCAATGATCAGATTAGCCAAAATTTTTTAGATAATCTCAGAAAAGTAATTTTTTGTACTTTTGGTCAGTTTTTTAAGATTATCTCAAAAAGTTGAACCAATCTGGCAATTCTAAATTCGGATTCGGATTCAGCGGAGAGAAATACGTAGGAATACACTAGCGTAGTGTCACGGACAACATTTTTTTTGTGAGGCTGTGCTATTTTTAGGAGAATCGTGAAAAATACCAAAAATTGCAAAAAAGTTGTTACTTGTCAGATCACGTTTGAAAACATATACGTACCTATGTGGGAATTACATTTCTATATAAGAACCTATATGTTTCCACAGCCTTAGCGCTATATGGGTTCCGATAAGATTCTATATGGATCGCCATATGAATTCCCATAGAGGAAGCCATGTAGGTTCCAAGTTGGATTTCATATGGGAATTCACAATAGGGGACTAATGTCGCTTTCAACTTTGGTACAGCTCTTGTACCAAACTGAGGCAACTTTAATATCAACTTTAATATCGTTTCAAACGTACCTTAAGCTTAACTTTTTGAAGTATAAAATAAATGTAAAGTAATGCATATATGTGACATACATAATTATTTATGTATGTGAAACAGCAACTCAAATTCTATCGATTTATAATAAAAATTAAAAATCAAATGTTTTGCAGCTAAGGTCCCTTTCACCGTAGAGTGTCACATATATGTAATATGTATATAATATGTAATATATCTCTTGGAGATTGCTTAAAATAGTCCTGAATTGCGATAATCAATGAGTAATCAGTCGATTCACACCTAAAAATTTGGCGCTAGTCCCAATATTTATGACCTCGTCACACCAAAGGCTCTTATTGGATACACCTTATCATGTAACCTCTCCACATTCATTAACGTTAATGATCAATTTATATAATTTAACTTTAGAGAATTAACGAACCCTTTTAATGATCAACGGTTCTTGTTATATGTTTCGGTAAAAGAAACCATCGCTGAAGTTTCATTCTGTAATAATATACCTTGAAAAAAATTTATTCATTCTCTTGAAATATTTGTTTTTTAATGGTCGGAGGAACGAATGTTTTTCAAATGTAGAGTTGTTCACTATTAGGAAGGGGAGAATGGCTTGACTAAAAACAATCTATCGTAAATTTAGAAATTTCAAATTCCAAATGTGAATATTAGGTTAGGTACAGGCTCGTATTTTTTAAATTTTATTTTAGGTAAATTAAGGAGAACTTTTAAGGTACTTTTTAGTAGTGCGCTGTTTAAACATAGATTTATTTGAGTTAATCGAGGAATTAGTACAAGATTTCGATCGGTAATAGACGCAAGTATAGAATAAGATGAATGATTTAAGATCTAGAAAAAAAGAGATAAGCAGATTGAGGTTATAAGAGAGAAAATAGGCGGGATAAGAAAAAAGTTGGAAAAGTGGGAATCAAACTGGAGAAAGGAAAAAAATATAAGAAAGAGAATAAGCATAGGTTAGGGAAAAAAGTGAAGCAAGAGGAAATGATAAAGATAGAAAAAGTGAAAGAGTAGAAGAAGAAATAGTAAAATTAAGGGAAGAGAATTGAACAGAAGGAAAGAGAAGGGAAGCGCTGAGGGAAGTAAAAGAATAGAAGATGAAGATTTAAAATTAGAAATGGGAGATTTAGCGAGGCGGATAGAGCTAATGGGGAAGGAGAAAAGGAAGAGAAACAAAGTGATTAGAGCTATGAAGGCAGGATGTACAGAAGGTAAAGAGGAAGTTGAAAAATTATTGTCGAGAATTGGGTCAAAAGTTAAGGGGATGAAAAAAGGGAATAAGGAGAAACCAAAATTGAAGATTGTATAATTAAAAGATGAAAATGACAAGTATGAAGTCTTGAGAATAAAATGGAGATTAGGAGAAGTTAAGAGAGGATAGATAAGAATACAACGTGGAGAGGAAAAGGATAAGGTGAATGGGGTAAGATGACAAGTGAAAGAGAGAGAAAAAGAATCATTCAACAAAATGAGAGAGTTAATAAATTGTATATGATTATATATTTCATAAACGTAAATAAAGCAAGTAAATTATTTTCTGATACAGGTGGTATAATCTAAAGATGTTTGCATATGAAGAAGAGAAAAGCACAACACGTTAATTAATTATTTATGCACAAAATAAGCACTGATGGCATAATAAAAAAGCGCTTAGTCAATTTGACGGCAAAAAACTAATAAACAAAAAGCGGAATTATTTCGATGCCGGATGAAAAGTACGATTAAGATTTTTCAAACATTAATATACCTGAAGCACCAATAGCGACTCATTTTTGTAATACTGTGTTTAATAATTATCACAAGCCCTTAAAGACCTGGAAATAGTTTTAATAATGCACTGAAATTAAATTTTGTTTTCTTTTACAGAGTCCTGGAATGCATAAGGCGAAGGAAAAAGGTGCTGGTTTGATCGCGCAAACCGGATGTGGATCGGAGATGTCTGGTTCCGGGGCGAATAATGCTGAAGGTAGAACCGCCGTTGAGCGGTTCGAAGGTCGGTGAGCACCGCGACGGGGCGAGCAACCCCGTTGCCTCGGCCACCGTTTAGCAACCCTTGTTTCTAGCACTGTCGAGGAACAACAGAACAGGTTAGTTAAATTTCAACTCCAGCTGTCCATTATTCATTGTCTTAGGAATAATTTCTCCTCAATTTTTAGTTCATATTTAATTGTTAGTTATCAAAGCATGGACATATTTTTATTTAGGTGTGTTGGCTGAACCGAGTTTAAAATTTTTCGAGAGTTAATATAACGACAAAAATCGATAATTCGGACGCCTGGTGGGGACTATAGGAAACTCGTTGGATAGTTCGAGAGTGGGGAGAAGTAACCATAAGCAGAGGGTTTTAAGGAGTCTTAACCAAGTCTAAACTAATGTAAAGAAACTAACCTCTATTTTCCCGAAATTAAATGCTTTGAAACGGATGACACTGAAAAACATGTTTCCGTGGAACTGCGATAATTATAGACAGATTGACAATATTTTATTGCTGATTTGTGAACTGCCAAATACAGTTTTGTGTTTTACCCATACGACTGTCTGATTGAACACGAGTGACATTTTAAGCTAGGTTAGGTACAATCGACAGTGGCGCACTCATGCATTATAGGAATTTCATATTTACACGGGAAAAAAAAAACCTATTGCCAAATTTCTTGGTGAATCGGAGATTTTAAGAATGCGGGTTCAAGATTGAAATTTTGAATGGTGTTGAATCGGAGTTGTCTTTAATCAGTAATTTTCTATGGCTGTCCAATTCATAAGAAATTTTCTGAATCTTTGTCGACAATTGTGAATCGGATAAAAAATTTGTAGGTTAGTAGTTAATCGGAGATTTCCTTTTAAGAATGTGACATTACAAATTCTTAATAGGAAATCTCTGATTACCTACTAACCTGCAAATTTTTGATCCGATTCACAATTGTCGACAAAGATTCAGAAAATTTCTTATGAATTGGATAGCCATAGAAAATTACTGATTAAAGTCAACTCCGATTCAACATCATTCAAAATTTCAATCTTGAACCCGCATTCTTAAAATCTCCGATTCACCAAGAAAATCAGCAATAGGTTTTTTTTTCCAGGGTATAGTTGTCAAACTTCCACTTAACCTGTCAGCCAGAGTCAAATGTCTAATTGGATCCGAGTATTTTTTTCAGTGTAGCAAAAGTGGCTATTCTTGTGGAAAAGTTGCGTAACTGTAATCACATGATGCTCTGTTTCTGCGCAATTTGCATGTGTCAGACGAAAAAAAATATGTCTTGCTAATATCTTTGTTTCATTGCTGTCGTCTGCTACTATATGTTCTGCGCAGAATTAGAGCATCACGTGATCACAGTTACGACTTTTCCCGCAAGGATCGACACTTCTGATAATCCATCTCGGACGTATTTACTTTTGGAAAATTAATCAGTCAAAACACGCTGATTCAGTTCTTTGATAAAACATCTTAGAATTCTTAAAATTGAGATTTTATTTGACTTAAATCAATTACGAGAAATCAAAATTGTATAAGTAATGAGTCATCTTAATAGGAGCTTAATTAGTGTTTATAACGAGTAAATAAACGTGACGTAATCTTATTTATTAATAATATTACTTGATTCTAAGAATTTTAAAAATACTTTTTGTCTCTCCTTCAGTGCAACTTGTATTTTCAACAGACTTTAGAAATTGAATTCAACTTGAAAAACTATTTTTGCTTTTTCACCATTTTTCGCACAGTAACGCGTGACGATATTTGGAATGCTTCACTGGTTTAGAATGGTTAAAGAGTGGTCACAAAATTCATTTCATAGATTTCTGTAACATTTACCTGCTTTATTAAAAATAATAAACTAACAGATAAAATATAAGACAGAATTTAACTTCATTTTTAAAAAATCTTAAATAAATAATTCTAAGATATTGTTTATCAGTGAATCTTTTCGTTCTTTAAATAAGTAACTGCGAATAATTGGTTCAAGATTTTAAATTTTTCTGACAAGTTTGTGATTTCCTTGACTCTGTGGACACCCTGGGTTCAAAGAAAAATTTCTAAAAAGATATCATTCTTTAGTAAAAAAATGAATGTAGTTGAATATGCATACTGAATCGAAGCTAAAACTGAAATACTACTGTAAAGCTGCCAAATTTAACTGACACTCAATTTTAGCTAAGAATCATTTTTTACATATACTATTAAAATTTCAAATGCAGTAAAATTATTATTTGTAAAATATTTTCAAATTTTATTTACAGCAAGTTCTGTCAGTTACTGTCCCAGAATAACTACCTTAAGCTAACAGAAAGTTAATGTTTGTTTCCATAACATTTTTTCCAAAAGAGCATATATACTATTTTGTTAAAATGAAATATGGGTTGAGTGAAAATATTCTCACTAAAATATTGTGTCGCACGATATTTCAAAAATGTAATTTTTGTATGGAATGAAATCTTTTAAATGATGAAAAATGGAAATTTGTGCAGCATGAAGATTTAATTAATTAGTAAACTTCATGTGAAGAAAAAGTTACCTGTATGATAATTCAAAGATTTAATTATCAGGATTCTAGTTTTGCAAAACCAGGAACGAGCTTAATTAGATTTCAGCAGGAATAAAAAACTAATACATTTAAATTATTGTACTTATATTACTTTGCATCAGTTATACGCAAACTACATTATTTTATAAAAATAAAATCAAATGTTTTAAATTGACATACTTTAAAGAGAAAATTACTTTAACTTTTACTAAAAGGAAACGTTGATTTGATTATTATTCAAGTGATTCGTGTTTGAACTTTGAAATATGGCTCGTTTGTAGGATCCAAAAAGACACTGGTCTGTTACGGAAATCAAGTTTGACAGTCAATCAGAGTATGTCAAAGTGAATCAGTTAATTGAATTGTTTTCAGTCACTTCGTTTAGTTCGTACGATTGAGACCTGATATTGGGTTTATTGTCAGAACTCATAGTTAGTACTCTGTCGTTACCTTTGTTTTAACCCTTTAAATTCCAATGATCCCTAAAAGTTATTTTAATTCATATTGGTCTTTCCTTTTAAATATTAAACTTCTTTGACGACTTTCACTATTTTTCATATTTTTACACGCTTTTTTCAACGATTCTTTACAACTATTCGCACAGAATTTAAAAAATTTGAATTTTGTCAAAAAATCAAAATTCTTAAATTTGATACCTCCAGTCCTCCATGTTTCTTTTATTTACAATAAAATGTTTTAATTAACAATTATTATCAAAAAATGAAAATAATAATAAATTCAAAGTAGATTAGTAAATAAGTTGAGATTAGTACCTATATGCGTTATTAACGGCTACTTCAAAAGAGTATATTTTTCTATGGAGGTATCGAATTATTTATCAAAAATTAGCATTTTAGGACCTAAGTGAAAAGCTTTGAAAATATAACTTCACGTTTGTTCTTTACGACTCCAATATTATTTGAACAGCAAGTTTTAATGGAATTGAACAAATTTTGTAAAATTGATTTTTTATCTACTGGATCCGATACTTTAATTCTTTTAAACTGACTTCATATTTTCATTATGTAAATACTTGGCAATAATAGATTAAGTAAACGTCAATTTAAACAATGTTGTTTAAAATATCTTTTTAAAAGATAAACTTTTTTTAATGATAGGCTTGTAAACAAAGCAGAATGAAATTCTAACAATATTAACACCATTTGTTTGTCATATTGTATTCGCCAATTTGGATTTTTAGAATATAAGATCAACTTTGTCATCAGCGACTTTTATCGAATTGAGTGTAATTTTGAACCATATCCCACAAAGCGACAGAATTTCCTAGAAAATGTTCTGAAATTCACATTTTGACAATTTTAATGTAAAGTTCAGGGAATTTTGCAGGGAATATGTAAATGTCCGCTATTGGGGTTTGGATACGAAATTTGCCTGGAAATTTAATTGGAATTTAACACCGAAATGAAATTGGCATTTCCCACGAAATCGGAATTTCGCAAGAGAATGTAATTGGAATTTTGCACGGAGCTGTGTAAAACAAATATTATTTAGTCATCTTTTTTAAAAAGATTAATTAATTTTATGGGTTTTCTAGTCAGTTGTTAAGGTAACAAAAAATTTTCTTCAACAATAAAGTAAGTTGTAAATATTCTATCTGATTTAAAAAAAAAAAAAGAAATTGAAAACAAGTTGCTGGATAAAATAGTAAAAAGTAAATCAAGTGACTCGGTATGTTATGCGATCTGCGGGAGTCACGACCTCCTTTTAAAGAGTTTTTTTCAGAAGGGTTTTCAGAGAAAGAAAAAAGTGAATGAGGAAGTTGAAATACTTTGTAACAGGGAAGTTTCGACTGCTTGCCGGTTAATTCTCAGAGGGTGACAGAACAGGAGGGGATAAAGTAAATTGATGGCGAGGGTGAAACTGGAGTATGAGGATAAATGGAAGGTTATAAGGGTACAAGTTTCGATTCTCAGATGGAGGTGAACGGAGGAGGGATATAATCTTTGTAACAATGTGAGTCAAGTTCCCCTTAAAAGTACGAATTTCTTTTAATTATTGAAGGATTTGCACCAAGTGAAAAATTAAATGTTTCAACTGCGCTATCTTAGTTAACTTAAAACAACAAGAGAAAAGCTTTGTTCGCCTTTGCACACTTTCCAAATAAATTCAATTCCTGTTCTTCTAAAGTTCGCGCGATACAACTTTCATCAAACTTTTGTACTGTCTAACTATTTGAAAAAACATCTATTAATTAAATGAAATCATTTCTATAACTTTCTTTACAAATTTATTGTTCTGGATTGTTTAGCAGAAGAATAATAAAAGATAGAAGTAGAATGTAAAATTTAAATGTTAAATGAAAATGTAAACAAAGTAAAATATAAGTTTTTCTTATCTTTTTTGTGTAGGTAGATATTTAAATGTTTTCTTATAAATTTAAAGTAAATAAAGCATATTTAGTTTCATTGTTCTTTTTCATCCCAAAGTTTAATAATAAAATTCATTTTCTGTGTTATGAAGATTGTTCCCACACCTGCGCTTCCCAAAATTACTGACAAATATTTTTCAGAGAATAGTTATCGTTTTCAAAGTTTTTCCCAATGCTCATCGATTGTTGGAACGCCTGGTTTGATATAGAGTCTGATTTTAGCTTTGAGAGTAGAGTCTAAGAGCTGGAGCAAATCAAAGTGCATGCGTCGATGTCGACGAGGGAGTTGAAACTACTCAGAATAAAATGAAAAGGAAGTTCTATGTTTCACTGTCCAGCATATATATTCTTCTTTATCATATGTCGGGATAGAATCGATCCGTTGGAGCAAAGTTGTGAAGGTAATGTTTAAATAAATTAAACAGAAACACTAGCCCATTATATTTTTTAAAAGACAAAACAGTCTTTATTTGCAACGTTTCGTCAGTAATTCACTGACCTCTTCAGGCTGTAACACAATTAATATAACACTACGGTTATTATAATGATTTTTAACAACAAACACAAAGAATATTAAATTATTATTTAAGATGTTATAATAATACCTTTCACGAGAAATTTGTTAATACATAATTTATTTAATTTAATTTTTTTTTCACAAGAAGAATATTAATTTGGTAAAAGAATTATTATCTAAAAATAACTACCCTCTTAATTTTGTCAATACTTGTATTTCCAGAAGAATTAACTTTATTAAAAATAAAAGGAAAAATAATAATGAAGACAAGGAATTAACAGATTTTAAAAAATTGTTATATGCAAAAACTCCGAAAATTTCTATTCCTTTTAAAAACAAACAATTTTACTCGAAATGCAAATATAGTTTAAAAGATTATAATTTATGTACAATTCCTAAAGTTCAAAAATCTCTAAAGAACGTAGTTAGATTAGGCAAGGATTATACAGATAAGTGGGAAAAAAGAGGTATTGTCTATAAAATTTCTTGTAAACACTGTGAAGCTGTGTATTATGGCGAAACAAAAAGAACCTTAAGAGTACGTGTTAATGAACATAAAAAAACCAATCGTCTCATTTTAGAACATTGTAAAAAATATAAGCATGTATTTGACTTTGAAAACACAGAAATTGTCGACGTTGAGGACGATTGGAAAAGACGAACTTTATCTGAAATGATGTTTATAAAACACGACCATAATAGCATTAACATAAAAGAAAATATTACAGGGGTAAATAATATTTACAAAAAACTTTTACAAAAAATTATTGATTAATTCATAATTTAATTTCAACGAAAATTTTAACTTGTAATTCAACATCTAATTTCTTCTTGATACTTATCTGTCTATTTATATTTCTGTTATGACTTGGTATTTAACTGAAATATTTTCGTTGTGTTTGTCAATTTCATTCGCAAAATGGTCAGTTTGTACCGTTCCTCGTTAACGAAAACACGTTTTTGACAAATGTCACTATTTAGTGATAATTAATTTTATTCAAAAAATTATGTATTAACAAATTTCTCGTGAAAGGTATTATTATAACATCTTAAATAATAATTTAATATTCTTTGTGTTTGTTGTTAAAAATCATTATAATAACCGAAGTGTTATATTAATTGTGTTACAGCCTGAAGAGGTCAGTGAATTACTGACGAAACGTTGCAAATAAAGACTGTTTTGTCTTTTAAAAAATATAATGTGCTAGTGTTTCTGTTTAATTTATTTAAACATTACCTTCACAACTTTGCTCCAACGGATCGATTCTATCCCGACATATAATTAAAAATGGAGAGCGACCAAATATCGTTTAATTCTTCTTTATCCTTCTGTTACCTAGTAACGTAACAAGAGACGAGTAGGTCCCCGTGTCAACAACAGTAAAGACAAATTCATGTATAGGTAAAAATAAGATAGAGGCAGGTTACACCATCTAGCTTATGATACTCTACTTTCAAAAAAGCACCTTATGGTAGCAATCGATGTGTATTTATTCCAATTCCTTAGATTCATTCTGAAATACAGGTGAGAAGTTTTTAGCCTTTATCAGTTCAACTTTTAGATAAAATCAAGCAAAAAAGATTTTTTTATTGAAGGATATGCTTCTTTATTGGATAGATAAAAATGTCATGAACTTTCGAAAATATATTCTGGCTCTAGTCAGTTATTAATGATTATTGGTAATGAATACTAATAGATGCATTTATTAATTTTCAACGAGGATATGCTAATAGAGCGCATAATTAATCTGTAATGGGAAATTTAATTCAAAAATATTTGTAGATGCATTTTTACAATCGGAGTTTAATTTAAATTGGATGATGTTTCCATTAAATATTAATCACGCATCGTAAGGTAATATAATAGCAATTCTCGTGTAAATTCACGAGCTAGATTTATGTCACGTGGTCTCAATATGCGCTAGGTGCGGCGATAATTTTGCGTGACTCTGATACGAAATTCCCTTGTTCTGCTGATTCGTACTTTATGGCATACGGATGGCATATTTCTCTGTTCTGCTGGTTACGAGAATGAGTCACAGAGTAACGTTCCCCTATTCTCCGTTGTCATGTCCACGCTCATGTGATGCGCTTATAAATGTCCCAACGGGCAAGAAATAACGTACATACGTCACTGTATATATCTAATATTGCTTCAACTGTCTAATAAGGTCAACTGTCAACTAAAGCTCGAGAATAGCTGTTATTAAAACAGATTTTATAAACAGATGCAAGCTCTCATCCTTTATTATGCACTTTTATGTCCTTTGTTTAATACTTATCTTCTGAATAAGTATACACACATATATATATATATATATATATATATATACCAGAGAATCTACAACAGTAAGAGGTTTTCTGTTGCTAGTGGAAAAATTAAAGCTTATTCTTTTTGAGTGCAACTTATAAATATTTTTATTTGTTCAGAGAGAGAGAGAAAGAGAGAAAGAAAGCTTAAATTTTTTTTTTGCACGCGAACCGCCAAAGCATCAACTTGATGCGAGCAGCTAGGGTTATTATTTAATTGGCATACAAATAAAGCTCGTATCCCTCTTAAATAACCGAAAATTAGAACAATTAATCGGACTTTATAGTCTATATATAATCTTCTTATTTCAAGTAGAAGGCATTGATTCTTTGTCCGCTTCTCAGATTCCTTTTGAGTGATATTGCTCTCAGCAGGTGCCGAAAACTCTATCACACAAATGAGCTTACTTTTATGATCCCGGAGCACTGTATCAGGCTTAGAGGTGCTGATACGATGAATGGTGGAAAAAGAAAATTTCCAGTATATCTTACACTGATCATTTTCTACAACGACTCCTGATTCCCTTGGCATAAAGCAAGATGGGTTCTTTATATACAATATACCATATTGGTGTCGACGGTGTTAGTACAACACCTTAAGCGCAGCATTGTGTCTTTTTATATATCTATAACATTCGTACTTCGAGCACACACTTTGAATATGACTAAGTGTTTCCCGGTATTGTTCGCACGAACGACAGTTGATGTTGTCGACAAATATATGCATCACTCGACTGCGGTACACCAAAGTATTTATTACTCTATTCTGACAAGCAAATAAAAATCCTTAAGTCTCCGATTTCAAACCAGCAGATTTGAGAGAAACAAATGACAAACTCACAGACAATCATCCCATTTCTTTTATCAAGCTAAAGAATTGTCCATGCACAGGTAGGCCAATATGTTTCTGTAACAGAAGCGCATGTTCTGCTTTCTTGACATGCTTTTTAGGCATCAAAGTTGTTAACTATTATTATTAATCAACTATTCATGATATTATTATAATTATTATTTTCCAAAACAAGTTTAGGAGAGAAAAAATGCATTTAGTTGTTTGTTTGTGTAGGATTCTACCACGCCCTGTGGTAATACCTCACTAAGAAAACCTCTTCCATTCTCGCTTCACTTATTCTTATCCGCTTTTGCTACGTCCGTTCTCAAAGGTAAGCAAAAGCGTGATTTATTTGCTAGAGATGTTACATAATTTATTCTGCACCGTTGTTCTCATCCATAACCGTCAATGTTCTTAATCGGAGGTCAAGAACGTTGTTGGTTGCTTTTTTAGAGTTACCGAATGAGATATTTTAATGAAGAATGCTGCCGAACCAGATTGAGAGATTTCAGAAGAACAGCTTTTTGCATACGAGCAGAAGCTAGGGATCTTCTTTAAGTGTCTCACAAATGAAGCTCGAATTGCTCTCAAAACGGTAATAAATAATTTTATGATTGTTTTTTTTACCTTGTTATTGTCAATGCAGTCCCACTGGTGTAACAATAGCGGATGTGACCGATATGATCCATCGTACCGAAATGTCCCAAAACGGACCAACAAGGAACGCCGTATCTGCATTTCTAATTAGTCACCTGCCTGTCATTGTATACAGTAGTCAGTAGGTGACTAATCCAAAATGCAGATACTACTTTTCTTGTTTAGATGTCAGATCTCTGCAGTCACGTTCCTTTGGAGCTTTGTGTTGTCTAACATTTTTAAGAGCTCAATCTTCATTTTCTAGAAAATGGTGGCCTCTTTCTCACACAAGCTTTTACGCTTTAGTCGATCTTCTTCGCAAAAGTAAGGCCAAATCAGCCGCGTCACAGGCACTCGAGTTTTCTCACACTTTATGTGGGCGCCTATCTGCGTCATTTAATTTAGAATTAGAACCATCCATTTAAATTTCACGAACCTTGGAAATTTAGCGGTCATTCCACACAGAGATCCGATATGCGGATAAGGCATTAATAGCTAGGAAGGTGCCCGGTATCCTAGGGCCACCGTTTGAGATATCTCAAACTGTGTTATTGCCGACTACATTGTGTCCTTCTTGACATCAATAACGGACACCTGCACTTTACAGACGCCGTATTGAAGATCGCGTTGGTTAGGAGACTTTATTTCTTTTTTGACAGCTTCACATCGGATTTGGTAACCCCAGTGTTATTCTTTCATCGGCACGGCGAAAACACCTTACAATGGATGGTCCCATTGGTCAGATCGGTCAGACAACCGGTCCATCAACCGCCACCTCTAGATCGAGACTACTCTACTCCAACTCCAAGAGTGTCTGAATCTTCCCAAAAGCTTACATCCTCCACAGTTGACAAGGATGGCCAGGTCTCACTCTGGAAATCTGAATTAACAGCTTCTTCACAGGTAGCTAGTGAACCTTGTCCCGGACCTGCGAGTGCCCGAATTAACGAGATCCTGACTCGTTAATCGTTATCCTGACTTGTGCCCAAACTCGTTAGACAACATGAGTTTCAGAAAGTTATGAAACAGCTCCTCTAGAGATAACGTCCGAAAGCACTTGATCGGTCCTAAGCCCCTTTACAATGACAAGCTAACATCACGAGGAGGTAAGAGACAATTTTTTTCTATGTCAATGACGTCATATTCCATTACATGCCCTGAATGTATTGAGAAAATGAGGTATATAGAAAAAACGGTAGTGTGATTCAACATTTTTTGTTTAAATATAATGAAAGGTTAAAATAAATTAGTAATTCAGATTTGGAGAGGATAAAAATGATTAATTGTAAAAGTGTAATGAGTAGATAGATAGATAATGCAATATTTAGATAGAATATTAGAGATCAAAATGGATACACTGTTGCATATTTTTAAATGGGATAAAAAAAATTTTAGTTGGGATTTAAAATTATTTCTTTGCATGGATTTTAAAAGAAGGAATTAAAGCTAAAAAAATTAATTGGTATTTAGATTCAAGATGAGCACAAAATTATTATAGTGAATAAGTTAAAAATAAATATAGAAAGAAAATTTGATTTAAAAACAAATAGATTCACTTTGAAAATAGAGATGGATAGACAGACATTGAAATGGATAGAATTAGGGGTTAAAGGGAATTGATATAAATGCAATATTGTCTGACAAAGATTAAGGATGATGGTATTGTTAGAGCGAACGATCATTTAGATATTCGAATAAATATTGAATTGAGATGTAAATATAAAAATCGGATGCAACTATCTATACGTTTCTCTATTGGGAATCTAATCTGGAAGTCTCATTCAGAAACTTGTAGAATTGAAAAAGTTACAACCGCCTGCGCGAACCAGTTTGACTGCAATACTGTAGGTATAGCAATTCTGTACTTTAAACATATTTATCTTAAAATGACATCTTTTGACCTCGTTTACAGCATAGCGAAAAAGCTATATATCAAACCAATAAGATATTGTTTTATTTAAAAAACCTGTCTTTACAGTACAACCTGTAGAATTAAGATCAAAGCTTTCTTTAATTTTTATCGATGATTACAATAAAGATATTTTTTTCACTTCGGCCGACAATGGTAATGTTACAGTTTACATGAAAACAGAAGATTATAAATTTAATATGTTAGATTTACTTTCTGACTCTTCTACATATATTATTGTCGATAAAAATCCATTTAAAAAGTTACAAGAGAATACTTCTGAGATTCTAAGAAATTTAAATGACAATGAAATTTTTTTTCGTGTGAACTTGTGTTTCAAAGTACAAAAACAAACAAAAATGTAAGATCCCGTTTTGTGATATCATCGAATGTACGAAATTTTTGTTTAACAATACTTACTTTATCTTTGATGAAAAGTATTATAGACAAGTTGATGGAACTTCGATGGATACCATTTGACGAACTTAAATATTTAAATGAAATAGAATTTTAATTTTTAACGAATTTTTCGACTTAAAGTGACCGGAGTTTTTTGTTGTGTGTGTGAAGGTAAAAACGTGTTTGTTATTTATTTATTTTTTCAAAAAGGTTGGAATATGTTTTTTAAACCATTTTGTTAGTGAAGTGTGTATTTAACAAATTTTAAATAAAAAATTTTTAGCCTGATGAGGTTGGCAAACCTGAGCCAACGAAACGTCGGTATGCTTATTTGACGTAATTGTTGAATTTTATTCAATCTTACCATTCGAAGATCATCTATTTGTTTCTTAAAAACCTTTTCTGATTTCAGATATTAATTAGTAAGGAATTTGTAATGAAGTATCATAATTTGAAAATCGTTTTCTTACTCTTTAGGTACCTTTATTCAGAGCTTGTCAGTATTTCGAAATTAATAGAAGTTAAGAAAATATAAAAGAGAAAAATATTATTCTGTCTGTAATTGTAAAATGTTATACTCAACTTAAATTACGTTTCTAGAATTTAAATTGTAATATATTTTATAAGTGAAGCTTTCAATCGAAAATTAAAATTAATTTGAGGCTAATTCAGTCAAGTATTTTATAAACACAATTTGTAAAAATTAATTGAGACCAGAGATTCGTTCCATTAAATGTTTGGGAGTTGAGAAATATTCCATTAATTAACTTGTTCCCAACGATTGAAATGATTTTTGCGAAGTAGTCTGTAATTAAACAAAACCATTGCGATTGAACAGTTCATTACGAATCCACTAATTAAAACGTGAGTCATAGTGTAAACATCGAGCAATGAAATGTGATTGATTTTAGAGTATTTGCTTTTCACTTACTTTTGAATCGTTCAGTAATTAATTGGCCAGATCTAAGGTCTGCAGAATTTGCATTCTGCTTTTTTCATTTCTCTGATTTTCTCACGTAGTAGTAGATTTTTCTCTCTTTTCTTTCATTCAAGGATTCTTTGTTGTATTTTCTCAGATTTAAGGTTCTTCTTTCACATCGCTAGCTATTCCAATAGCTTCTATTGCTTTCTTGCTATTTTTGCAGCATTTCGTATAAAAAGAATGTTTGGAATTTCAAGCAAGAATTAAATATTTGCTCTTCCTCTTCATGTTCATTGATGAGCATTCCTTTTTATCAAAAAAAGCTTCGAGATGTTGAAAGATTAGAAATATAAATGGAATAATAATTTTTCAACAATTTGCTGTAATTTCGTGTTTAATGAATTTTTTTCAAATTTCAAAAAATGTATAGAAATATTTGAGTTTTTATATTTTACATCTCAAGAACTGCAGAAAGTTGTTTTACTTGATGAATTTGAGGTTATCCTTCAACAGCTAAGGATTGATCATTCCGGACCGTTTTCTTTTTCTTTGGGACATAAATTGACAAAAATTATTCTATGAAACTAAAAATCTAAAGATGCTAATAGATTCTTGAATTACTGTAAGATCAACGATGTCAAATGTATTTTCATTCTTAACCGAAGAATAAGTTTGGAAAGTTTCTTACAGTGTTAGTATAAGCAAGAATGCACGGAGTATGGTAGTTCAGATGTTTAGAGCAGTTGAGAGTGATCGGAGAATAGTCAGTCGACTCTGTAGTTCTTATCACGGCAGGGGTTTTTCTCCTTTGTACGATTTCAAGCTGCAGTTGGACAATCACCAAAGCTCACAGCTCAGTTGCCGCCTTTGTAAACAGAACCATTTGTCAGGTGAAGACCAAAAACTCCACCTCTAGATACGATTTCGTTGCCGACAAACCTTGCGCTGCATTCTTTGTGAAAAGAAAAATGGCATACGCATTTCCAAAACAATTTGAAATTTAGGAATAAACTCCAAACTTGAAATGTTCTGCAGCTTATAGGTGTACACAGTGATGAAAGATTGTTGTTTTCTTGTGATGTACTTACATTCAGTTACTTTCCTGTTAAATTTACTTGAAAAACAACATTTTGTTCGTTTGGGAAACATTCCGATGATAACAAGTAAATTGTTGAGTGAATGAGAATGAAAAACCCGTTCACTAACATGAGGGTGTCATTATACACATATTTTCATTTTTTTGGCCTAATGGCTTTATTCATAATATATTAATAATATATAATATATTACATAATATTACAAATTGTATAAAAAGTTAACACAGTATTTTTTTAAAGATCTATATCTTGAAGCTATTCCAATTTAAAATACATTATTGAAAAAAAGTTTTTTAAAATTTAAATACATAACTGCAAATTAAGAAAATTTTTTTGAAAGTCAGCTATTAATTGACAAAAACTATAAGTTTTAAAATATAAAGAGATGTTACCTTTAATTTTAATTAAACATTATATTAATAAAAATCATGCTTTGACAGCATAGGTTTTTTAACCTTTTAAAATTCTTAAAATTCTTAAAATGTACATTTTTGAAGCACATGTTCAAGACACGTGTTCCAAACGTTTTAAGGTTAGAATATCAAAGATGGAATAGATACGTCAGAGCCATAATAGATACATCATAAACAAGGTTCTTATAAGAAGGTTGGTTTGTAAAAGACAAAGTTATTATGTGAAGATTAGTTTATAAAAAAATTATTTTAAAAATCAAGACATTAAATTCAGGTAAATAAGACTTAATTTTTCTACATCAGTTCTTAGATTAATAGAGGTTTTCTCTTTTAAAATGTAATACATTTCGAAAATGCATCTTTTATAAAGGTTATTTTCTGTGTGTAGAATTTTAACATTTCTACATGAAAAATTAAAAGAATGATTTGATTCAGTTGAATGTTTGCAAAGAGCGGTTAATGTACTTTTAATTGATTCTTGATATTTATGTTGATATACTCTACTTTTTAAATGTTGTGAAGTTTGACCTAAGTAACGTGAATTGCAATCTTTACAATTATTTCTATATATTATGTTAATTTTTTCAAATTTCGGAAACTGATCTTTAGGCAGTTTAATCAAATTATTCTCAAATTTATTCAGTACTTCAAAGACAACTTTTACATCATATTTTTTAAAAATTCTAATCAAATTATTTGAAAATTTATTAATGTACGGAAAAGAGACAACTTTCGAAAAATCTGAGTTGTTTTGTGAATTGTTAAGTAAATTATTATTAATAATATTAGTATTATTATAATTTTCGATTCTTTTAGTTATATATTTATTTAAAAATTCAGTAGGATATCCATTCTCGATTAAAGTATTAAATACTAAATTTATGTTGTCAATATGAAATTTCGGATCAGATAATTTTATAGCTTTATCAATTAATGAATAGACAATACCTATTTTTATATTAATATGATGATTTGAGTAATAATTTAAGTAATTACCCGACCAAGTTTCCTTTTGATACCAATTTGTCTCGATAAATCCATTATTAAAATCCAAAGAAACATCAAGATAATTAATTTTTTTATTTTTAGTAAGTTCCATTGTAAATTTTAAATGATTATCTTTGGAATTAAATCTGTTTAAAAAATCTTGTAATTTATTAGTTGGTAAACAACAAATACCGTCATCTACGTATCTGTAATAAAATTTAATAAAATATTTGATTTCATTAAAAATTTGTTTTTCATAAAATTGCATTACTAGTTCAAAAACTACTGGTGAAATAGGGCTACCCATAGGAAGTCCAAATTTTTGTCTATAAATTTGATCTTGAAATTAAAAAAAAGCATTATCAAGGCAGAGTTTTAATCCTTTAATAAATTCGGAACAAGGTAAATTAGTATGTTTTTTAAAATTTGACCAATTAGAAATAATTATATCACAAACTAAGTCACAATTTATATTTGTAAACATAGATATAGCATCAAGAGAAATTATAGTGTAATCGTCTGGAATTTTAATATTTTTAACTTTATCTACAAATTGCCAATTATCTTTTAAAGTTGATTTTTTATTTATATTTATTTAATTTACTCTATTTATATATGTTAGTTTCATCTGCTTGACTAATTTTTATTTTTTATGTGCCTGGCAATTTTTGCTACGTCATAGTACATATTATAGAATAATGGATTCATTATTAGGTATTTAAACGACTTAGCGTAAAATCAGTGTTATAAACCAAACAAGCATAATTCAAAAATTCATAAGACCAAAATAAAAACAGAAGTAATAATTTTTCCATTTATCGGCCTCTCCAAATATATTAACATCGAATATCGTAATTTCTTGCCGTTTCTGTTTCTATAAATTTATTGATGTTTTGGTAGAAATACACGAATCTTTTTTCTAAAAGTTATAATTGACACATTTAACCGTCTAAATAACGTAGTTTTTAGCTTGTGATGACAAGAGATTTCGAAAATTTGTCAAAGTGTCCAGGTTGACAAAGGTGCCAGGCTTCTAGCAATCCTTCCGTGGGATCAGATGTGATTCTGATATGATCAGTAGTGAGAGAGGAAACCACCATGAAACCTGGGAACCAACTCGGCTTTACTGAACCGATCAACTGAATCCTATTCTCGTAAAAAGGTCGTTTAGTCTTCTGAAATCCTTGACTGTTTTCGTTTTCATTCTGTCTGTTATTATTAAAAAAAATTACTTTTATTTTACAATTTTATATTAAATTACTAATAATAATAATTTCGGTTTATAAATCGCATTTCTGAAGTTTTTAAAAGTTTCTTATTACAAATTTGGTGTCCTTTTCCGAATCAAAATGTCAGATTTAAAATTTCGTGGTCTTGAAACAGAAAATTTGAAATTGTTTTTTGCAACAAAGTTCCTAATGAATCAAAAAAATTGAACAATTATTTGTTGACATTACAATTCTAATAGGTAATCTCTAGAATCCCATTAAATTCAAATTGACTGAGATTAATTAAAAATCCAAAAAAAATTATGATTTTCAGAGGCTGTTTTTGAGGTCGTTTTATTGAAATATACACAAATATTTTTAACACATCAAACAAAGCCACTAAACAACTTTCATTATTTTCATATCTTGTGCTTTAAATACTGTTTTTCTCTGAGTAACATCGGACCACTCCTTTCTTAAATTATAAAGGAATTGAAACTAGAATTTAAAAGAATTTAAAAGTTTTATTAGTTTAAGATGAAATCAACTTTGATCGACATTGTATTTATTTAAATGCCGTATTAATGTACGAACAATTAAACAAATAGCTCTAACCGCACTGAGCCAATTAATAATTATTAATGACAATTTTCCCTTGAGACATGATCAACTGTGCTGCTCTGCTCCTAATGTACTCTTGAAGCTTAATGGCCCCAAATCAATAAATGAATTACATAGAGCAAGTCATTGGAGGATTTTGATATTTTCTATTCATTATTATTATTATGATTATTGTTAGGTGTTGGTGCATTTTGTAGTTTATAACAAAGAAAATAAGCTGAAAATTAAGTTAATTCCACGTAAGCAAAGAATTTGTTTCTTCATAGAGCCATTTGCTTAGTCATGAATCTTTTGGAAAAAATATTCTACATTTAAAAATTAATTGATATATATCATATGCATATATATATTATATATTTTCTCAGAAATTTATCAAATTAGCGTTGATTTTTATTTTTTATGAGATTGGAATTTCCTCTTTTTTTGTATTTTTGCTTCGTCCTAGAGGAAGCTTTGTGATCGTTAAATTTTTCGATTTGCCAAAAATAGGTTTTTTTACCCATATCATCTAAAAAGCATAAATTTTCATTTTTAAGCAAATGTCCGGATTTATGTGTGTGTGTGTGCAGTAATTTTTTTTTGTCGTCAGGGTACCTATCTCGAGAACGTTTTAACGTATTTCAATAAAATTTCTAATATTTAGCTGATTATCTAAATTTGAACACTGGGATTACGTGAAAGCAGTTTAACAATCTTTTCAAAATTCAGGATAATGCCTGAGTGAACATAAGTATTTATAATTAGAACGCCAATATATTTTCAAATTGTGTAATTTAATTAAAATTTACCACTACTTTCCACCCTCACCCTTACTCATTCTAACTTCTCACCGAGCTTCTCCCCTTCTCCCCCTCTCACGTTTAAAGCTATTAAAATATGGTCCCCTTATATTTTGATATTACCCTACTAGAAAAACCTACATGGATTCCACATGGAATCTCATATTGAATCTCACGTCAAAAGCAGGCAGGAATTTCTAGGATTTGGTTCCCATGTGAAATTAAATTATGAAAATCTAGAAAAATAAAATTTATTGGACGTCTCGAAAACTTGACAAGGTACACAAAATCTGTCAAATTCTTGTGACTACTCTATAAAGAACTAATTTTTAAGTTATAATAAAAAATCCCACATGGAATCCAATATGGGATTCTAAGTGGAACCAAATATTGGTTTTTGGTAGGTTACGAATTTAAATTTTACGGCTTTTGGGAGCATATAAATGTATTGCCAAAAACAAAAAAAAACAAAAATCAGAAATATAAAAAAATATTAATACTGGGGAGTTATTGGGGATTCAAATTATGATTTGAGAAATTAAGAAATTAGAGTACACTGTAAAAATTGCTGGGACAATATGTCTCAAAATGAGACACTTTGAGACGCATATGTCTCAGAGTGAAACACAATATGTGTCTTGTGTCCCCATATTTGAGACATTTGTTTGCATTTGTTTTTACAGTGTACCTATTACATAGAATGATTACTTATTTGAATACAGGGAAAAATTATAAAAATTAATTGTTATCCAGACTTGAATGAGATAAAAAACGATTAAAATGTGTAATGAGAAGATAAATTTAGATAACAAATCAGGATTAAAAGTGGTACACACTGAAAAAAATGTTTAGTCATATCAACAAAAATTTTGTTGGCTCAACCAAATTTTTAGTCATAGCAACAAAAATTGTTGATATGACTAAGCATTTTTTTCAGTGCACTGCTTCATAGTTTTAAATGAGTTGAAAAAATATTTGAGTAGTATTCTAATTTATTTATTTGGATATGAAAATGAGGAACTGAAAAAGATTGATTTTGATTCATATTTGAAATAGATAAAAAAAAGATTAAAGTGCATAAAGAAAAGATATATTTGGTTATAAAATCAAGGATAAAGAAGGATACATTGTTTCGTAGTTGTAATTTTTAAATGAAATAGAAAAATTGAGGCGCGGTTCAAAATGTTTTATTTGAATACAAAAATAACGGATTGAAAAAATTCACTGTTGTTTAAATGTACGAGGGATAAAAAGAAGATTAGATAAGTCAATGACAGATTTATAAAGAAAAATTGAGATAAAAGTGGATGGATGAATGTAGGGAATATAGAAATATTTAGATAGAGATTTAAATGAAAAAAGTTTGGTTTGGGTAAAGTTGTTGGGATTTGAAAGCAAAGACGTTGTGATGGATAAAAGTAGGGATGAAAAGTATTGGTGAGATTAAAAAGAGGATAGAAAGAGATACAAATGAATATAGAAAAGGATATAAAAAGTTTAGCCTTTTTAGTCTTAGAATTTAAAAAAGATTCGAATGAATAAAGATTCTATCCTTTTACTTCTTTTAGCAAGGACATTACATGAACAGTTTCTTTCTGTGCTGTGTGGGCAAAAAGCATTGTAAAATCTTTCGTATACTAATTTTGTGCTTCCTTAAATTATCAACGTCATGTAAGGTTTGAAACATAAAAATATTGCAGTATTATCATTTATCAAATAAAAAAGTGAATTTCACTATACATATCTCACAATTTCCTTCATTTTAGTTTACTTCTAATAATATCTGAATAAAAGTTTTAAAAATGAAAAATTTCGTACTGAAAATTGTCTTCATTAGTTGTTTCGTAAGCAATGGGACTGCCAAGATTAGGAACTTCTGAATTCCGAATGTCACTGCGATATGGAGTTGATGCAGTTAATAGCCTTTGGGGTTCTTCGTCTGGGTTCATTGTGTTCAAAGTAGGTTCACTATGACCTTGAACTGTTACCCGAACTTCCTCACTAGTTTGAGTATTTGGCAAAGAACTTTCTTTAACTAAATATATTCATAACTCATGCCATTAGCTTAAATCATAATTATTATGTTAGTTAATAAAACAATCATTAGTAAATTTAGGTTATTCATCTTTCTATGTATAGGGGAGAGTGGCTATCAATGTACCGGGTTTTTTTCAAGGTCATAGTACTTATTGAATTTCACCAATTTCAAGCACTTCTTTGAATCAATATAAAACTAGAACACTTATCTAAGTAATGCACACATATTATACACCATTTATTTTGATTAAATAATAAAATTTAGGATTTTTCTAAACTAACAAGCTATTTTCATTTTCAACAACCTGGGTACACAATGAACCACCTCTATAAAAACACTAAAAATGTTCAACAATAATAATATTGCAATTTTCACTTTGTAAAAAACTTATTTTCTATCAAATACTATAAAAAATTATTACTTAACACTTTTTAATTGATAATGTATAACATAAATATACCTCAAATTTAAGTTAACTAGCTAAAATGGCATTTTAGTTTTGCTATGTTGAGAAAAGTACTGATAACTATCGCTGTAACATGCTGTACGCATGCCTAGTTTTATAATCAAGCATACCACTCTGGAAATCGAAAATACACTGAAATTCCAGGTGGTTCATTGTTTTCCGGTACATTGAATCAACATGACATTTGCAACAAAAATGGTTTTTTATAACTTAATCCAATATTTCAAAATTTTTATCTCATTCGAATATTGTAGTTAAGGCCCAAAACATAATAAATCGTAAGTACATTTATTTTTAAATGGCCTTATTTTAATTAAAAAACATGTTTGTATTTTAGGTAAATTTTTTCTTCAGTACATCAAAAACAGTTTTTTCCAGTTTTCTCTGTAAAAAACAAATCCACACGTCTCAAATTTATGGACGTAGTGTGTTTACGCAAACTTCATTTATATTTAAAATTAGGAGAATTTTTATTTAATTGTTTCTGAGAAAATTGAAATGGTTCATTGAAAAAACTGGTACATTGATGGCCACTCTCCCCTATACAAGGTAAATCTCTAAAATATTCAGAATTCCAGATAAACTTTATGCAATATTGTTTTCTAAATAGAATAACTTAAATTCTGTTATTTTAACTAAAAGCAGAAAAAATTTGTTAAATAGAGGTTCACTATAGTACCGGATACTATTCCCATAAGTTTTTAATATGTATGTTGTACGTCCGCATGAAAAGGGCCCACTTTGTCGATTTTATTTTCCGAGTTATTCGCATTTTTCTAAAGGAGGTACATATTTTCGAATTTTCTTTTATTGCGCAAAAACCGCCTTTTCATATGGCGAGTCAATTATTTTATTTGAATAACGGGGGAGGGGGGTTAATTAAAAAAAAATGGATATTTTCACCAGATTAACCTCACCCCCTCCCTTAAGAGTATCTTTATTTATAAAACTATAAAATTTACTATTATAAATAAATTATTGTATTGTATATTATAAATCAAAATCTATGTTTACACTAAAAAAAAAGTAAAAAATATTACTAAAATATTTTACAATTCAGAGCTGGTAAAGTGCCAGTAAGCGAATTTTTCATGTAAGAAATTCTAAACTTTATCTCCTGCGTACCTTCGGAAAACCCAGCAATTGAATTTTGTTGAAACTTGTTACTCAGATTTTTTTGGGTCGCTAATTACGAATATGAAGTCAGATTGTCAAAATTCAAAATGGCGGACCCAATATGGCAGACATTTTTTCAAAATTGCTCAAATTCGCTTGAAATTTGTTACTGGGGTGTTTTCGGGGTCGCTGATGACGAATCTAAAGTCAAATTTTCAAAATCCAAAATGACGAATCCAATATGGCGGGCATTTTTCAAAATTGCTGATTACGAATACAATGTATGATTTGACAAATTTTTTAAAATTTAAAATGGTGGATCCAATATGGCAAATTCAAGCAATTTTGAAGAAATGTCCGTCATATATATTGGATCCGCAATTTTAAATTTTTAAAATCCGACTTCAAATTCGTAAGCAGCAGCCCTGAAAACCCCAGTGTAACAAGTTTCAAGCGAATTTGAGCATATTTTGAAAAATATAAGTTCTCAATTTTTTATCTTTTTTTTTTTTTGTAAGTGGTACATATATGTATCAGAGTCACGAAAGGGTTAATATAGTTTGTAGCAAATTTAATATAATTTTAATAAAGTTTGAATTTTCTCATCTGAAAATTTCGCTTGTCGATATTTTTTTTTAAATTGTAAAATACTTTATAAAATTTGTAAACCATTTACAATATATTATTTCATATAAAATGAGTTTCGGAAACAAACTTCTTGGTTTGGGAAACAACGCTTGTAATCCCGGAAACAATTTGTTGAACATGTCTTCTGGTTTTATGCTGTTTAGTTCAGTATCTTCATCATCGGAAGCTAGCAATGCAGCAGCCACTATTTCTGGTTCTGGTGTGACGTCAACGTCAGACGTGACGTCATTAGAAATTGAGTCCAATTCATCTTCGAACAGTAATTTCCTTAATTTAGTCTTTAATTTATTTCTTCTGTTATCTATTTCCGGAAAATAATCTTATTTGTAGTCATTTAACTAAAATTTTAATCAGAAATTACTTAATGAAATAGTGGAGTTTTAGTAAAAAATTAGTGTTAAGTTTAACTACACAATTTAAATTAGTGCTCGAGTTTTCATTGATTTTTCATCTGAGCTACCTAGAAATGTCAAACCGTAAATTCGATAGATTATTCGATTTTATACACAAAGACATAATATTTTATGAGGTGACAAATATGAAGTCAAATTTCAAAAACTCAAAATTCAGAGACCAAAATCTTCGCGTGACAAATTTCTGTTAAATCTAATAAATATAAATAGATTGCCAGACATATTAGATCTGCTATTTTGAGTTTTTATAATCTGACTTTCATTTCGCATTCAGTAACAAAAAAAATTGGTCAGAATAACATCGTTTAATTTAATTCATTTGATTTCAGAAATTTGACAAATGGTATTACTTCCCGATTTTTGAGTGATGAGTATTGTATTACATTTACAGTTGTTGTCACATTTAATTTTCTAAATTGCTCAAATGCTTTTAAAAGTACACGAGTTTACAAGTTTTTCAGACCTAGAACTTCTCTTTTTTATCGCATCCTATTTTTTCAATAAAGATGTTTCATTTGACGTTTAACGTCCCATATAATCATATAAAGAAGATTCTTTCATGATGCTCTACCAGAAGCTAAATACACGAAGGTGAAGTTAAACAAACTTATTGAAACTTTATAATATCAGATAAAGTTTGAACATAAGAACGTTTCGGAGTTTTATGATTCACCATATATGAACACATACACACTGATTGTGAACATCAATAAAATAGAGTCAAGTTTACAATCCTTTTCTGCAAGTGTTGTATTCTCAAAACTCCAGAAAGTCCTTTTTTCCAGCTTTATATAAGTACTCAAAATATTATAAAGTTTCAATTGTTTTATTTTTCTCCGTACCTTCTTCTAAAAAGCCATTTAGGGGTCGCCCATAAATTACGTCACACTTTAGGGAAGGGTGGCAGATTTTCTGACAATATGTGACAAGGGTAGGGGGGAGGTCGGCTTTAGTTTGACATCACACAATTTATATGATTTTTACGTGTTAAATGTTTACATAGATCCTGTTTCACAAACTTTGTTTTATATTTTTTGAAAGTAGTAGTTTCTAAGAGTTTAAAAGATAAAAATTATTGCAACACTGTAAAGCGTATAATAGAAAAATGTATATTCTATTTTTTCAACGTGATATAAAAAATATTTAATTGCTTCAAGTGATGAAAGTAAGACTGACTGTTATATAAAATTGAAAATACTTTTCTACACGAATAATGGAATTGGTTTAGGATAAATTATGTCAAAAATATTAAAATTTTTGTAATATAAGACTTAGTTAATGATTGGGAACTATTTCTGAGTATATTATTGTCATTTCTGTAGACTCTGGAAAATATCGAAGTTAAGTAGTGAGAGAAAATGAGACTCGTGAACAAAGTTAAAGTATACAATTTCAGTAAAATTCAACTCGTTGGAATTATACTCGTTGGTATTTCGTGAAGCGGCGTTTGCCGACGTGACTTATCTAAAGCCTAGCACTCTAACGATCTCCTCTCACGTACAAAACACACGCGGCTAGTTATATAATTAGTCAAGGTACAACGAGGTAGCTCAGTAATTATCTTGATAAGGATAAGCATAACGATAACGATAACCAACGTTCTTCCGGCTTGTGCAGCTGGTTCATGCTCACGGAAGCAGAGTGATAACCTTCTTCGTCCCACTGTGTCTTGATCGCCTGCAGAGAAAACTTTCTTGAAAAATTACTCTCTTTTTAATTTGTCACATAAGTTTTAGTTTTTGCAAAACTCAACTTTTAAAACTCAAGCGATTTTTCCTCGTGTTTTCCTTTGAGACTTGAGAATCATGCAAGCTTGTAAAATTGAAAAATACACAAGGAGAAAAATAGTTTAGCGACGAGAGCTAATTTATTTTACATTCATTTACTATATAGTTTTACATTATTGATTTATTTCTAATTATTTTTGTCAATTATTATTTTATCTCCGTGTGTTTCAAGAAATACAACATACAAGAAAATAGTCTTATTGGGTCAATCCACTGACTTTCGTCTGAGGGCTGTTGCGACCATATTTTTAAAAACCTAATTTTAAAATATGTGAAACTCCAATATTTTCTGCATTCATTAGGCATATTATTATGGCAGAAATTTTATTTCTTTCCATTTTATTACTAATCAAAAGTAGAAGGTTCACGACTTCACTTCGTAACCTTAAATCGTACACTTTTTTTTAAAGATATTATAAATCTAAACCTATTTAATATAACATGTATCAAAACTTATTAGAAATATAAATCATTTTATTCTAAACGTCAAAAAGATATATTTATTATAAAATTTCATTATTTTAAGATAAAACTCTAATTTGAAAATTTTATGTCTGTAAAAAGTTTCACTATTTTTCAAAGCTTCCAACTTTCTTGTGGAACCTGCTAAAATTTTGAGGTTTTGAATATAATTTAATATTAATATAATCTACTTGCCTTTAAAGTTTGACGTATGTGTTTTGCTTCATTTAGGAAATATTAAAAATTTTAAATTTCTGACTCAAAAAGGTTAATTTTGAAACTTGAAGTTAGCATACGATTTTTAATCGTGTCATTATTGATCGAAATACAAATGGAAATCATGGAGTGATGTAAAATTGCTGTGTTTACTTCAAGTTTCAAAATTTACCTTTTTGAGTAAGAAATTAAAAATTTTAATATTTCCTAAATAAAGCAAAACACGTTCGTTAAACTTTAAAGGCAAGTAGATTATATTCATATTAAATTATATTCAAAACCTCAAAATTTTAGCAGGTTCCACAAGAAAGTTGGAAGTTTTGAAAAATAGTGAAACTTTTTACAGACATAAAATTTTCAAATTAGAGTTTTATCTTAAAATAATGAAATTTTATAATAAATATATCTTTTTCACGTTTAGAATAAAATGATTTATATTTCTAATAATTTTTGATACATGTTATATTAAATAGGTTTAGAAAATATATGCCTAATATGCCTAATATGCCTAATGAATGCAGAAAATATTGGAGTTTCACATATTTTAAAATTAGGTTTTTTAAAAATATGGTCGCAATAGCCCTCAGACGAAAGTCAGTGGATTGATCCTATTTTAAATTTTAATTTTGTATTGATTCTCAGGTTTAGATTGGTTTAATGAACCCGGCAAATTTGGAAATTTATGATGCGATTAATATTGGTAAAATTGTATTTTCATCCTTCTTTTAAAATACTAAATATTTTCTAGAATTACTTAAAATATCAATGGATGGTCTGACTGATCCGAGTTTAATTGAATATCGAAATTAATTTTGATTCGAAAATTCGTAAATTAAAAATAAATTAACTTTAAGACAATCAATCAAAGTTGCCAGGTTAGCTAATCCATGTCGTTACGGACCCTAACATTTTTATTTATGGTTCAGATATAACAAAAAAAGCTTGTTAGACGGTAATAGTCTTTAAACCAAAAATAAATCATAACAGTTTTAAGACTTTTTTAACTTTGATTTGTTTAGAGTGTAGCTAAAAATTAGTCCCGACAGTTTTTTAATTTGTACAGGATTACAAATACCTCGTCTAGTCTTTTTCTGCAATCACAGCAATTGCATGACTCTACTGATCCGGTATCTTCAAACTGATTTAAAGACTCTATATCTTGTTTAGATTCATTTTCAACTATGCTGAAAGTTTAATTAGAAATTTTTACACTGAAACAAATTTTGCCGAAAAATTCAACTATGTATATTATTGAGTAGTTGAGTGAAAAGAATGTATACTTTTCGCCATTTCAAACATAAAAAGTTGTAAAAGGCAAGAAAAAGTTGCATGCTTCTAAAATTGTAACAAATATAACAACAATAATTTGTTTACGGAGCTTGGTAAAAAATACCTGATTTCACAAAAGTTTTCTATTTGTTTGCATTGCTAGAAAAAGGGTAAATATTACTCATAACTGAAGCAAAATTAAAATTGTTTTTTTCTGTGGCAGTAGTTTGGTTTACTCAATATATTGTCAAAATCCAATAACAGCTACAAAATTTTACTTCACCAACTGCTTTATTAGTGCTATTAATTTTCCATTTAATACAAATTTTTAGGACCTATTGAATTTTCAGAAAAGTTATGGTCCAATTTATTCATTTTGACACATACACTGAGAAAAATGGAGTTAATGGATATTCAAACTTAACATCCATATAATAAAACATAGTATTTAAATATTAAAACTTAATATCCAGATATTAAAATAATTATTTTTTAATATCCAGGATAGTAAGTTTGAATATCCATTTCTCTCAGTGTAAACAAATGCAATAAAAGTAATAAATAAAACACGATTCTGATTGAAAAAGACATTATTTTGAAATTAGTTTATGCCTCAAAAATATTTTAGTAGGTTTAACTACCGTTTAACAACCTTGAGTAATTTCAGAAAATTGCATTAACTATAAATAAGTTAATAAGTAGTTAAAAGAAATAGTTAGCAAAATACAATTTTGTAGTTGTTTTTAAAATTTAACTACATATTCAAAAAAACTGAACTACTAATTTTTAACTTCATGAAAAATAGTAAGATTAGTTAGAAAAAAAAACTTCTTTATATACTTTTCACTTAACTTCACTGAGGTAATTGAATTTTCGGTTAAATTTTTTCCAGTGTGAATTATTTTATGAAAATTTGTTGTATTTTTTGTAGAAGAAGTAAGGTTTTGAAAAATCTGGAGTTTTCATTAATTCAAATTTAGAGAAATGAGTAGACTTACTTTTTTTAAGTTAAGAACTTTTATTTTTGTTCTTACCGAGAATTATTTCTTCGATTTTGCTTACTCCGAATGTCGTAATACAATAATGCATTCTTACACCGGCACTTCGTTTTTCTCTCTGAATTGCAACAGTAGCAAGACATTCCTCTTACAAACTTTAGAACGTGATGGCTTGCAAGAATCCTTTAAATACTCTAGAATTTCATTTGAAATAAATAACAAACTAAATAAATGATACTGTCGGAAAACATGCTATTTTCGCTTAACCAATAAACTGAATAAAATTAGAAAACGAACTTTGATTCTATAACAAAAAAAATATAAAATAACAGAAACTATCTTATTATTCTTTTCTGATGTTTTTAATACTTTTTTGATCAAAGAGTATTAATATTTTATTGCACTTGAATTTGTTTAAAACTAAAGTAATTTTAACAAGAGAAAATTAATCAATAATAAGCTGGGTTAAAAATTAAATGTGGAAAGTGAAAATAGAAGATTTTGTCTTATTTTCATTTTCATTGACTTTGAATCAGCTTGACACAAATGCTTTTAGGACACAAGATGTAAAGAGTGTACAAAAAACATAGATATACGCATTCCTTCTAAAAAAAAGTATTCAAAGACAAGTAAAAAATGTGTCGCGAAACATCCAAAGCGTAATGGTTTGTCGGCTAAAGAATAAGAGAAGTACTCTACTTGGTGCGTGCATTTTAATGATGTAGAGCATTTGAAATGTAGGCCACGATGAGAATCAGAATTTTATTTTTATGACTTGAAAGCTCATGAATGTTTTGCATTCGTTTCTCTTCTACTTACGCTTTACATTATTCTCTACTTTTAGTCTTCATTTTATGATGAACTTTTACTGAGGTTCTAATTTTAAATGTGGAGATTAAAAACTCGTTTTAAAAAAATGCACTTTATTTTGAAATAGTTAAAATTGATTCTGACGTTTTTAAATCTTTATAACCACACTTTTCCATCATCTCGACCAAACAGGAGAGAGTTTGTAGCCTGCAATTGTTTCAACGATCAATCTATATCAATCGAGATCCCACATTGAGCAAAGAGTTTATTTGATATACAGAGGGGTTTATCAAATATAAAAAAAAATTGTTTCTTTTCTTTGATCTCACAACCTGAAATGTTTCCAATTTTTTTTCTTTCATTTTACGTCAAAATAAGAATATCATAGATACAGAAAAATAATTAATTCTATTTTTAAACTGTGGCCTAGCCTCTAAAATATATTATGTATTATAATAATAATCTTTAGTAATCAGTCTTCCATTTATTTGGAACATCTGTTACTTAATTAAATATAAAATTAAGAATAAGTAAAAAATTCAAAATTTCCATTTTATCAAACGTGGGGGTAAGATGAGGTAGTACAAAAATCAACCTATTTTTGCCTACAAATTTCGCAAGTTAAGATTGCATCTTCATCTTCGTCATATAAGCACCTTCATTGATCGTATAAAATAAACTTAAAAACCAGTTTATTTCCTATACCCCGTCTTGCCCCCACATATGGAATTTCATTAAAAAAAAATAATTTCTAAAAATTAAGTTTCGAAACAGAAATAAACAAGTGCCTAACTACATGTCGAATTATTGTTGGACATGAATAACATTATACATTATATAAAACTTTATTATTTACATAACAAACATGTCCTAAATAAATATCTAAATAAATAATCCTATGTTATGTAAAAAATGATGATGATTGGTTAATTAGTATCTTAATTAAGGCAGGTACACCGTCTTGCCCCCCCCCCCACCCCTAACATGTAAAAAAAATAAAATGTTAAATTTTATGTTAAGTTTTTTTTTTTTCAAGAAAAAATACCAAAGAATACAAAAGAATGCAAGAACATTAACTTTTATTAATTGATTGTGGTGTAAAGTAATGAATTATAGAGGATAGGGATCGTGTAAATAATATCGATAGGGTGTAATTTTGTTGTGTATGTATCAAATGCCCTCTTTTGAATTCAGTCACGCGATTAAATAGTCACGCAATTGATTAAATTTGTGTCACCATTTATCAGATGCTGTCACGTTTACATGTGCCACCGTATTCACAAGGAGGATCACAGAGATAATACATTTTAATTCACTTTATTTGTTTTTAAGTTAAACTTTTTTACCGTCATGATAAAAATCTGTTTTCTTTGTAAATGTCAAAGTACCTTAAGTATATATTTGAGTTCAGTTAACATTGCTTTCTTTATGATTAATAATATTTTTTACTTTACTTATAAGCAATATTTTAAACATCAGTTTAATTATATGTATTAATTATATTGTAAAAATACTTTTTCACCTTTATTTATCATATGATAAATTTTGAACTGTTTTGGGAATAATAAATAACCTTCGTTTCAACTGTTTCCATAAAATTTTCGTATCAATAATAGGAGCCAAAGTTTCATGAAAGTCAAGCGAGAAAATCTAAGGCACTCCCCTCTGCATAAATGAATATAAATTCTCTTGCAGACACTTTAAACAAAAGTGAAGACACGTCAACTTGGACGTTGATTAGATCGAAAAACCGGAAAATAACAAGAAATTGATGTAGAATGGAAACTCGCTTTATCGTTAAAAGAATACTGATGACTTTTAAAGTATAACTGATATACAATAGAAATATAATTTATACAGTTATTTTTTGAATTGTAAATAAAGGATAGTAGAATGATCATTATCAAATGATTAATGTGTATATTTGTATTTTATAAATTCTATTTTTAATCATAAAAATACGTTACGAATCGTATAAAGTAATTGAAGTGGCGCGTGGAAAAGGGGTCCAACCAATAAAAATATCTATTTGTTAATATATTGATTTCTCTAATATTTTAATGAGTATTTTAGTTTCTTCAAGATAAAAAATTAGCGAAAATATTTTTTTAGTGTAAGAGAGATCTAAGCCAACATTTTATTTAGATCCCTCTTCCACGATTCAGAATTATTTAGTTTGTAAAACATTAAAAACAATGTTTTACAAACTAAATAATTCTGAATTTAATTGAAACCAAAAAGAGGTAAATTACACAGGCACACAAAAAAAAGTCAAGACCCAGAGGACAGACCCATATATTCCTACGTTTTTGGGGTCGCTGAAACCGAATATGACATTGAAAACATTAGGTTCTTTCCCATTTTCCCCCTAGCCTCCCCCCTTTACACCTCACGGGGTTAAAATTTAATTTTCCTAAAAAAGTCAAATAGGGTGTCTATTCCTATGTTTTTGGGGCGCCAAAACCGAAAAAGACCACCAAAAACAAAATCCCCCCTCCTTCACCCTCTTTTACTCTCTAGAAGGGGGTTAGAGTTACGAATTTAACAAAAAGTCGAGTTTGCTGTCTATTTTTATGTTCTAAAACAAAAAAAGACCACCAAGAGCCAATTCCTTCCCTTTTTCAACCCCTATCACCCCCTGGGAATGGGCTGGAATTTCGAATTTCACAAAAAGTAGAGTAGAGTGTCCATTCCTTTGTTTTTTGGGTCGCTGAAATCAAAAAAGACCCCCGAGGAGGGAGCTGGAATTTTGAATTTTACAAAAAGTCGTGTACTGTGTCTTTTCCCATGTTTTTTAAAACACTGAAACCAAAAAAGGCAGCCAAAACAAGTCCTCCCCCCCCCCTCCTTCACCCAATATTATCCCCTGGAAGGGTAAATGAAGAGACGAATTTATTTTTGGTGTCTTTTTGCGGTTTCAGCGACCCAAAAATCATAGGAATAGACACTCTACTCGACTTTTTCTGAAATTCAAAATTCTAACCCCCTTCTATGGGGTAAAAGAGGGTGGAGGGGGGGATTTTGTTTTTGGTGATCTTTTTCGGTTTCAGTGCCCCAAAAATCATGAGAATAGATACCCTATTCGATTTTGTTTAGAAAATTAAATTTCAACCCTGCGAGGTGTAAGGGGGTGGGCTAGGGGGAAAATGGGCAAGGACCCAATGTTTTTATGGTCATTAAGGTGGTTCAAAAAATGGACATTTTTAAGTTCGAAAAAATCGACTAAAATGGAAAAAAATTACCCCTATTTTTTTTGTTTTCGATCCGACAATATTAATGGGTGCAGCCCGCACCCCCTATTTTCCCATTGAAAATGCATGGAAAAAATAGATTTTTTTAAAAATTTTTAAAAAAATAATGAAAATATTAGTCAAAAAGGCTCAGAAAATTATGAGCCCTTGCAAAATGTTCAAACTTGAAGATACCGTCGATTATTATTATATTTTTACAAATACACCCTTTTGGAGGGCCCCTAAATAAACAATCCCCAAACGTAAATTTAGCATTTAAGCTTAAATAGGTCTAAAATATTAATTTTTCAAGCCGTTTTTTACAGGCTTTACTAAATTATTTAATTACAGCACTCAATTGATTGATTATTAATTTTTAATTGTATAAACAAATTTTAAATTGTTTAAACAAATTAATTTGTTTAAAATATTTATTTATTCTGTTTCAGTAAAATATATTAATAGCCAACTGTATGTTTATTAACTGAAGGATGGAAAAAAATTATTAACATATTCCTCATTTGTTTAAACAATTTAAATTGTTTAAAATCAAGTTTTCATGAAATTTATCTAGATACTTGTAATTCTTTGCATAATTTATTAAAGAATTATAACTGGTTTATTCATCTTTAATTGGAAACAAATTTTCAATTGTTTAAATATTTTTAATTTGTTTAAATAATTGAAATTTGCTTAAACAAATAATTTTTGGCATTTTTTTCGTTTTCCATAAAATATTTTATTACGGCTGTTGGGAGATGTCATGAGAAGCTGATTTTTTAAACAATTTTAATTGTTTAAACAAATAAACAATCAATCACTAATTTTTTGTATCTCTCACCGATTTTAAGTCGGTAAGATTTTAAAAATTAAACAAACTTAACAATTAAATTTCTTCATTAAATATTTATTTTAATTCAACACCGAGGTCATAAACTTTTTTATAACTTTTATTTTAGTTACTAAAAAGATCATAAAGTAATGAAATGTTTTATGGAAAACGAAAAAAATGCAAAAAATTATTTGTTTAAACATATTAAAATTATTTAAACAAATTGAAAATATTTAATCAATTAATAATTTGTTTCTAATTGGAGATGAATAAACCAGTTATAATTCACTGAGAAAACTGGAGTGTTAAATTTTCAAGGTTAAAAATTTGTTTAATTAATCCGACATTACACGTAATACCACTTACACTCTACTATATTTTTCCTTTTGAAAACATTACACATAATTTATCATTTCTTTTACACTCCAGAGAGTTAAACTGATGAGTCGTATGTTCAATTGTATAATATTCGAGTGCAACAAAAATTTTAAGAATAAATGAATCACGATAATTACAATTTGTCAGTTTGATGGGTTAACATTTTTTCTTTATGTGATAATTAATAAATAAACAAAAAAAATTGGTTATTAATAACCTTATAATTGCTTAAATGTTTAACTGTTTTAATTTTGTATTCAATTTTATTTATACAATTCCAAAATTATAAACCTAATTCTTAGTGATTTGAGTGATCCTATAATGTTTTTTAATTGCTTCTAAAGTTTTTTTTCATCAATTTATAAAAACTGTATAATTTAAATTTTAATATTTTCAGTACTTCAAATTAACTCCTACAAAATAATCATTTTATAAAAATTGTGTTTTATTTTTAGATTTATAAAAATGTATTTCAGGTACTGGAATACTTGTAGGGTTATAAAAAATTTATAGAATTTGTGAGGCTTGTTTTTATTCAAAATTAATTTTAATAATTAATAGGCAATTAGTGTGTCTTTAATATTTGGATTTGGACGTTAAATTTGTTTGAATAAACTATTGTTCTTTAAACTAAGTACCATTTCGCAACGTAAATTAAATATTTTTGAATGTTTGAATTAATATTCTACATCAAAAATACTTCATTTTTAATAGTTTCGGAAAAGATAGTAGAAATTTTGTTTAACTTTTCTTATGAATTGAAGAATTGATACAAGAATTAAAACAGTCTTGAGTAAATTATTTGAAAACATAAAAATTTCTTGAGTTTTAATATTTTTATCTCACAAATAAAATATTTTTAAATTTGTAAATAAATTTACTTAAAAACGTGAAGTTGAACCTCTAGGATTGTCAAACAGATTTGACACTCTAAAGATAATAACCTTCATATAATAGAGTGTTGTCCTATAGTTAACACCGAAAAATTGTTACGTTTGACACTCTGCGAGGTAATTTTTATTATTCTTTTTTCTCAGTGTTCTTTAATTTTTAATAAATTATGCAAAACACTACAAGTTTCTAGGTAAATTTCATGAAAAATTGATTTTAAACAACTTTAATTGTTTAAACAAATCAGGAGTATGTCAATAATTTTTTTCGATCCTTTTTGAAAAATCTATTTTTCCCATGCTCTTTCAATGGGAAAATAGGGGGTGCAGGCGGCACCCCTTAATGGTCATATTCGGTTTTAGAGATGCACTTGAGCGAGAAATCCGAGAAATGAGAGAGAATGAGAAAATTTGTTATTTCTTTTGTTTTTAATCTCATCTCATCTCGTCTCATTCAAACGAGATTATCAAAATATCGATTTTTTTTAATCAACTGTCATCTATCGCAATAACACAAATTGATAATGAATAAATTAATATAAACAGTTTGTTATTTTTTTAAAAAATTGAATTCCATTAATGTAATATTTATAATTGTGTTAAAAATAAATTTTAAGGAAGAATATAATTAGTAAGTATAGATGTTTATACTTATGACTTCCTATAAAAAATGCGAAATAATAAATTTATTTTGAATATAACCCTAAATTTTTTTCCACTTATAACGCAGCTTTGAATGTTTTTTTAGAATAATTAAATGAACATTAAAGCAATTTGTGTAAACTTTAACAAAATGTTATTATTTTACTATTTATTGTATATAGTTAATTAAATTAAAAAATCATGTTTATAGGTTAAAATTGTAAAAAATGTGAAATTCTTCCCTGCCAGCTTAAACGTGGACGGTTTCCAAATTATTTTCAAGCCTACAAGAAGATGGAACGATGTATTTTATAGATGTGAAAATACAGAATATCTAATATATTAATAATCATTGACATCAATGTAAAAAAATTGTGATGAATAGCAATAAAAATTATTTTTGGAAAATGTCAATATTAACAAAATCAATTAAAACACTTTTAAAAAAATCTCTTTTGAATAATAAATATAATTTTATTGTTTATAAAAACTTGATTTTTTTTCCTTAATAAATTTGTTCATTAAAAGTGTACAACACAAATTGTAAATGTTGTAAACACTAAAAATGATAATTCTTATGTGTAGTTTTGTGGTTTTTTTATAAAAAAAATTTTCATTTTAATGTGTATGAGCAAATAGAAGACAATATATAATTTATTTAGAAGTCTATTAAGATGCAAAAATACATTTTATTTAAATACCAGTTATACCTATATTACACAATTAGCACTGAAAAAATTTTAAATTCAATAAATAATTATAAATTTATCTTCTTCAGATACCTAATTCTCGAAAACACTATTCTTGTTTGATTGAGCCAGTATCATTTTGACACATGACTTAATTTTAGATTGTTATATTGTACAGAATGGAAATGTTATTTTGTACAACTGCTAAATGATATTTTGTACAATTTTGAAAAATGAATTTGTTATTTTGTACAATTCTTTAAAAAAGCTAAAATATTGTACTTCCAATGTTTTATTGCTTTTTTAAAAAATTGTACAAAATAACAAATTCATTTTTCAAAACTGTACAAAATAACATTTAGCAGTTGTACAAAATAACATTTCCATTCTGTACAATATAACAATCTAAAATTAAGTCATGTGTCAAAATGATACTGGCTCGTTTGATTTATCAGGAACGAAATTCATATTTCTTGAAAATTTTAACCTGCAAGCACAATTTTTAAATTTAATTAACTATTAAATATTTATTAATATGTAAACTAATAAGTAATAATAGTATTATATGATATAATTTAAATTCAAATTTACACAATTAGTTTGAACAATCTTTATTTGAATGTTATAAAACATTTTCTACTGCGTTATACAAAAAGTTGTAGGGTTAAGCTTCATACAAATTTAATATTTTCCATTACTAATACATTATTTATTAAAAGATCGTTTTGCTCACATCTTTTCTTTCTCAAAACTTCTTAGCAACAAAATTTTGTATTAAATTAGTAGATTTATATGTTACATAAAAAATAATCCACTGTTTACTCTATTTACTCTGCATCTGTCTCCACGAGACAGATGAGATGAGACGATTAAAACAAATGAAAAATTGAGATTCTCAGTTTCGATCACGATTCTCAAACAACAAAAATGATCGAGATTATTGAGATTCTCGTATCGTTGTGCATCACTATTCGGTTTCAGCGACCCCAAAAAAACGTAGGAATATCCACGGTTGTGCGATTTTAAATTCCTTAAATTGTTTTATTTGTTATGGAGTAGCGTATCTTAGGTTAATATTTAATCGTAAAAGTGAAGGATAAAATGATAAAAAGTGTTATATACAATCAACCAAATTGAACAATAATAATTAATATAGAATATTCTTCTGTCAGTAAAAAAATAAGTGTTTAATAAAGAGAATTTCAATTTTTTTTATTTTCTGGAATAAATTTTAATAAACAGTAATAATAATAATGTTAAGCAAAGTTATTTGAATATGTCCTCAACGAACAAATTTCCATTTCTTTCGGACCAAATTCATACAGTATTCGGACAAAACCGGATTAATTTTGGATGACAAATACCGGACAGTATTCCTGATTTATCGGACAATTTTTGGATCAAATTCGGACTTTATTCGGATAAATTTCGTATTTCATTAACGTTGCTTCGACTGAACAAATTTCTATTTCTACCAGATTAATTTCGGATGACAAATCTGAATTTATCAAAATCTAAGTGTTAAACAATTATTTGGTCACAGAAATTGAAAGAAAAAATTGAATTGAATCTATTTTTCTATTTACTTAATATTTGACAAAATATGAGTTAGATTCCACGCGCGGCTTCAATATTCAATTATATATGTGCAAAGTTATTTGATTTCAAGAAATTTCGTTTAAATCGAAAAACTTTCTTTGGGTATGCGTTACGACATAAATATAAAGTCTGTCATTTGAAGAAGTTTTCTTATTTTTCTTGAAAAAAGTAGAAAAAAGTTAAAAGATCAAGTACAGGGCGAGAAAGAGACAGAAAGCAATGAGGGTGGAATTCATTTCCCTAATGGAGGAAGGAATATCGCGTCTAACGACTCCGGTAACTAAACAACCCTCGTCTTCGACGAAATCAGCCAACCCCTTCTCTCTCTTTTCTCTTCACGATTTAACTTCTTCCCCTTGACTGTTTCACCCGCACTTCATCTGCAGAGAACCGAAGAACCATTTCCTAACAACGAGATTCGCTCGATCGATAGGATATACATAACTAATACTCCAAAGGGTGTCGCTCCGAGGGCTGCTAAAATTTATGAAATTTACATTACTGGTTTGAAAGGTAGGTTGTACGCACGATATACCGTGATATATATATACATCCCAACGAAAAAGTTACTGCTAAGCCTTCCTTTGGACGAAATATTCGTAGCTAATTATACACCAACTTTACCGCATATTGGCAGCTACTAATGGACTACCATCGTCGATAATATGAAATGATTAATGTCCTATTATTAAATTTGAAGCTAAAACCGACACTAGGTTTCGATAGTTTAACATATTATATATGTAATATATACCAATACAGCGATTTATTAATCGTTGAATTAAATTCTAATAACAAGAATATGTACGCAGGGAGTCTTCAATTATTCTGGAAAAATTCCATAATATTTCAGGGTACGTTTTACAGAGAAACTTATTTCTTGAATTTTAAAACTACTTCTTTGTGTTTTTCAAAAGTAATAATTGTTGGATTCACAATTCGGATTGTTAATATAGAACTGATAAGTTGTTGTTGCAGCAAATTTTGTGTCATCTTAGCAATTTGAGATTGTTGTAGTAACAAAAAATTCGCTATAACAACAAATCGGATTTGCCAGTTCTGTATTAACAATCCGGATTGTAAATTCAACAATTCCTTTTTCTCTGTGAAGCTGCGCAAAAAATGCAAGAAATTAAAACAGTTTTTACCTGAAATTTTTAATTTCCCTGTTAATTCTGCGTTTTCCATGTTCTTCAGGTTTACTGTTAATAATTTGGAGAATTGAAAATTGCTGGAGTTGGGAATTAAATTTTTGGAGTTAAAAAACAACTCCAAAAGAAAGTGAGTCATAATTCTGATGAGTATTGTGAGACTGAAAGGTTAAGAGTTAATTGCTTTTGCTTTAACTCCGAAAGAGTGGGACTTTTGTAGAATCCCGTTGGGAGTTAAATTTTAAAACTCCTTTTTTTAACAGGGTTAAACAGGGTCTCTAGATATGAATCATCGAAGTTTACTTTGTCAATAATTGCCATGGACTTTTTAACCGAAATGTCTTCGCCCCTATAATATTTTAGAAACATTGCGCAGCAATATTACATTGTGATATTCGCAATATTCCATGTAACATTGCACTATAAAGTTCCTGTAATTTCAGACGTGAAAACTAAGTCGTGCTCCAAAACTGCGAAAGGTAATTTGCTTGTTGAATTATTGGTGGAAATTTATAGGCTAATCACCGTCTAAATATCGATTGTCCATCTTAAACGTTTTAACTATGAAACTAATAGTACTACTCTTTGAGCATGAAAAAAAATGTTTATATTTTCATTTAATGGTCTGATACCGTTTTTCATGAAGAAAATTTAAAAAAAGCCACACAGATTTTAATAGATAATTATTATCCTTTGGATTTTATTAAGAAAAATATTAAATTTCGATTAAATAAAATTAAATACACTAACAATGATAATAAAAATAACACTTTTGAAATTTATAAACGTTTTCCTAAAATTAGTTTACCTTTTAATAATAATTATTTTCAATTATCTTCTATTATAAAAAATTATAATTTGTTAATAGTTCCAATAGTTGACAAAAGTTTAAGCTCTGTCATAAAATTAGACAAGGATCGAACTAAAAAAGACTTAAAAAACAATGTTGTTTACAAATTTACTTGTAGTGATTGTCCAGCTACATATATATCGGAGAAACTAAGCGTTATGTGAAAAAAAGATTTAAGGAACATCAAAGTCATGAACATGTAATTTTCGAACATTAACAGAACAATGGACATTCTTTTGATTTAAAAAACTTTCAAATTTTAGATTGTGAACCGAATGATAAAAAAAGATTCATCTCAGAAATGATTCATATCAAAATTAATAATTTTACCATTAACAGAAAAACAGATATTCAATTCTAAAGAATTTCTTATTTTCCACTATTGGATAAGTTAATAATTTGATTCATTCCTTCGTTAATTGTTTTGATTTTGATTAGAATCTAATGACCTCTCTGTGCGCTTATTAGGTAGAATTTTCATATGTAAATTTAATTGACTGAATCACTTCGTTCGAAAATGATTGTGATTCTAAAATATTTTAATTTTCAACAACGAAATGTTTTATTTTAATTTGTTTTATTTTTTGACATAAATTTATTCTTTGGACGAAATTTAGATGTAAACTTTATACAAATTTTAAAGGTAAAATGTTTTTGAGTGTTGAAATTATTTGCTTTAATTATTATTATCGTCTTGTAAGATTATATTATATAATTCGAAATTTATTAATAAATATAGCCTGAAGAAGATGGCAAATCCAGCCATCGAAACGTAGCTGTCATGGAACATTTGTGTTTTTTTATTGTTTTATTTATTGGCCTTCCAGTGATCGACAAAATTCGCCTTTTTAAATATTTATAAGGAAGGGATAAAAAACTTCTTCAAACAATCAAAAGTCTTGTCGTTTAATTTCGCGAACGTATTATGAATAAAATTAATTGAAATGTTTGTAAACAATCAAATTATGTTTAACATCTTGTGTGCATAAACCGTCTCTCTAAGACGTGCAATTCTTATAATTTCAATATTAAATTGTTTCGTAACATTGTAATGGAAAATAAAAAAAAACTGATTTTTATGAATTTAATTGGTTTATGAATTATTAAATACGTTCGTTACAGATTTCAATGAAATGTTGCTGGAATATTGTTTTGTAACATATTTGAATACATTTTTTGAGGACATCCATTAAATAAAATAAGAAAAGAAGTACTAAGAATTACTTTCTTACAATTGCGTCAACACAACAATTTTTTTTTTTATTAAAAATGAGTTGGATGCGCACTTGATGTTTTTATGAGGTATCAAATCTTTTTTGATAACTACAGTGAAGAACGAAAGTGTTCATGAAATAAATACAAAAAAAAATGATACGTTCAAATTCACAGCTGGTTTTACTACAATTTGACCTTCTGATATTTTATTGTTTTAACAAGTTATGAAATATTGTATAAATATTTTAAAATATCTTTTTTTCACTTCAAAAGTTTATAACGAAACTCTGAAACATTTTCTCTGGTTGAGACTGCTCTCGAAAATCATAGCGTTCATCACATCAATTAGCTGCATTAATCCCGGAAATTTAGTGCGCTAGTAGACAGGCCTCGTATAGGTATTTCAGTTCATTATCGTGACAGAGCGAGATTTAGAGTCTAGCTGAAATTTGACAGAAGCGGCTGAAGGGAGAATTGAAAGCAAACGACGCAACTGAATATATGCATAAACTTGACAAGATATGCTTACATTTATTGTTTTTTTAAAATATTTATCTACATTTGTGACGTGATATTAAGAAAGGGATCTAAGAAGGTAGAAAATTTAGGTCATGTTCCTGATTTTTGGAATGCAAATACATCAACTCTCTCGATACCAAACATTGATGTTTAAATCTTCATTCCATCCAAAATATTCAATAAAAACTGGTTTTGATTTTACATCATTGAACATAATCTAAAAATTTTTCCTTCTTAGGTTATTTTCTTCATATTTGGTCAGATTTATACTTATGTGTACATTGTTAGAAGAATCTACAGAATCTACATAATGAATCGAATGCCATCTGACAGTTAACCTAACCTCAATGTTACTTCATTTATATAATTTATAAAAATGATTTAGCAATAGGTCGAGTCGAGTCCATACCAATTGATCACACCAATTTCAGTCACATTAAGTAATATTTATGAAATTGATGATTTGGGTTCCTTTAGCGGTTAAAAAAAGAAATCTCAAGTATTTTTGAAAAATTCAAAATATTTTTGAGAATATTCAACTTCAAAATTTTGAGTATTATTTTTTTTGTATAATCATAACTTCCGTAATTTTCAAGCAATTTAGATCAATTTTTTTTAAATTACTCGTATTTTGAATGCTCTTTTAAGAAAAATTATAATAAATAAAAAATTGTTTATAATTAAATTTTTATTAACAAAAAAAAATTATTTATCTAAAAAAAAAAAATCATATCTTCGATTTTTCTCAAAAAATTCATAAATATAGCCTATAATGTGCTTAAAAATTTAAGCCAAAGAACAAGATGGCATGTCTTATAGTTTTCGGGAAAAAAATTATTAAGTTACGCTAGCGCGGACTGGTGTCGCCGTGCCGCTACTCAGCGCGTAGCTCCGTAGTAACCTAAATGTATGTATATCATTATTTAAAATAAATATAGCTACTGTATTGTGTTCAAATTATAGGCTTGAATAAATCTTACTGAATTTTTCTTAGTACATGGATATATGTTAAGTTTAATCAACTAAAATCCATAACGTTTGCAGAACTCCAATAACAATAATCGTCTTTTTATCGTACTTTTTGGATTGTACTGTGTGCTGAATTGGAAAATAGTTATGAACTCATTATGAAATATATTCGTAAAGAATTTTTTGAATTGAAAATTATAATTACAATTAGATTACAAATAATTAAATTTAATATTTAAATATAAATAATGCAAGTAGATAACAAACCATATCGTTTTGTTATACCAATCAAAATATTGTTGTTACAACCAACAATGGTCAACTAAAAAATATTGTTGCTAAAACTAAACCTTTTTTCTCAGTGCACTTTGACTGTTTTTTTCTTGAAAATTAAATGGATGTTAAATTTATCATACAAACTTTGAAAACTCCTCATTTTCTCTTTAAATTTGTCTCTGAAAGAGGGAAACTCAATTTTCAGTACTTTGTTGATTCACCAGCATCCCTTTTTTAACAACCAGCTTCTGCCTTCGTTGGAAAATATTTTCCTTCATATAAAACGCGTCGCAGGGCTGATTAGTTTAATAAGAAAAAAATCATAAAACTTCAGGGCAACGCCAAGCGTCAAGTGGATTTAAGTTTTTAATTTAAAATTTTAAGCTCGAGTGTTGCATCTGCTCTCGAGTGTTACTAAACCTTCTCTCTATCGAGAAGTATAGTAAATATAGTAAAGAAGCAGTTTGTAAGCAAAGCATAAACCAGAGACTGTTCGTAGGGTGGAAAGTGTTTTTTAAAATGTTAACCCACAAGAGTTACTAGTTTAAGTACATCTTCAGTGATAAGGGTCGAATTTATTAGTGTTTTATGATAATCCAGAACATTTTCTATCTTATACCTATATATGTGTGTGCACGCAACCCCACAAGTACATTAATATTCATTTCAAGCTGTGCGTCGTGTTTATAGTGATTTCAATTATCTGCTAGAGCTCGACGATGAAATATTTAACGATACCGACAGTTTTTTTTTTCAATTTGCGCAAAGTGATTGCCTCTCTCTTGAATTGATGTATGTTTTTCTGGATGCCGTTGAGCCAAATCGTTAATATTCATTCCTATTACGCATTCCTTTAAACAAATCGAATTTGAAATTAAAGCCGATAAAATCAATGTAGACCATTTTTATGATTTGAAATGTAGAAAATGTAATTTTATTTAAACAGCCAATTGTTTTAAATATAATTCATTAATAATGTATTTGCGTACATTATTATTATGCTTCTGATTTACATATGACCTTTCTTTAGATCCATAAAATTTTCTGCGTATATGAGACGGAACAGCTATTGTATAGAAAACTGATCACGTAGCTACTGAATGCATTTGCCGAGTAATCTACATGAATTAAAGTAAATCTCAAATATTCTCTATCTTATTTCCCTACTGAAATCAGGTTATGAATATTGAAAATCCATATGAGATGCTATTTTTGATTTCATTATTATTTGAAATTTTAATATATTATTTTACGAAAAGTGCCAAGTTTTTAAAGTAAATAAAGAAAAAGGATCAATAACTAAACCCGAATAAATGTTGTTAAATATTAAAAACAATATATTGTGACGTGTCCAATAATTGTCAAACACAGCAAATTAAATTGCTTCTACTAAATTGAGATTTTGTCAACATTTTTCTACCGTGTACTTAAAAAGTCTATAAAATAAAAAACGTAATTAAAATATAATGTTTTTGCAAAATATGTCAATTATCTGGAGTAACCCTATCTGTCAAAAGCGACCCAATTTGACAGTCAATATAAACGCCAAATCTAAAATCATAATATTATGTTAAATATTTTTATATAGTTTAACACAACATGGATTTATTAATAAAAATATATACATCTTAACTAATATTAATATTCGAGAATTTTTAACAATTTCATTACATCTAATTCCAATTATTTTCATAATTTTATTTAACTAAATTTAAATTTTAGCACCAATGCATTATCCTCCCTTCCTTTTCGCGGTGTTAAAATTAGAATCTGAGCTTAGTTAATCCTATCGCTAAAATTGTTTGAGTTATTCTATAAATTTGTCTGATAACACTATTTGATCAATAAATAATTTTTATTTCAAAAGAAAACGTAAAGATAAGTAGTCAATTTTTAAGAGATGTTGATGAATTCATAAAAGGTAGTAATGTTCATTTTGTTAAAAAACTGACTATCTGTGTGATTAAATTTTATAAGAACATCCTATATGTCAGAATAAACCAATTTAGATGCATCTGGAAGTACATCTACTTCAACCCAAAACTGACAGAGATCAAGTAACAGTCTATCTACATGTAAAACATTTTGCTATGTCCATAATGCGTTTATCCTGAAATTTTTCAAGGCATCTCAAATGCACATATAAGAATACAAAGATCAGATGCTGGCAAGAATTTATATAGATCTTGTTAAAGAAAACTATTAAATTTTTCAGCATGAGAAAATTACTAAATTATCTTCTAATACGAAGATCAGAAAGAATCCGTATAGTTCTTGTTAAAGAAAAGTATTAGATTTTTTTGCCTGGGAAAATTACCGAAAGTAGAAATATTTCTTCTGATGAGGTTAATGATTCAATGAATTTGTTAATGACAAAAGAGATCTAACTTTTGAAAAATAAGTCTGACGATAAAATGATAGTAAAGTCTTTCACTTGAAAAACTTTCGTAAGTTTTGGTACTTTTGCGATGTAATGACGAACGACGATAATTATCTTACTTCGAAAAGTGATTACGGAGCATTTTTTAATGTTCAGTGTCAAACTGTCCAATTCATATCATTTTGAACAAAAATGTAATATGTATAATCCTTAATTGGTATGTAGAATTTAAGATAAACTCTTTCGCAAAAAGTTTAAATGAGCAAAACCAAAAAGATCAAGTGCATGTCGTTAATGTGAATCGAAAAGAGAAGAGGATTTATATTGAAAAAAGAAGTCATAGAAAAATCAAATGTAGAAGTTTAATGCGGCGGTAAATTTTTACGATCGTTTTTGCTTGTATTTTAAGTGGTCAGAAGTATGCTGTCTGATGATAAAAATGGATGCAGGTAAAAACCACCTTTTTTGAAGACTGAAACTACTTTTTTTTCCTGTGATGAAATCTTATATAAAACTCGAAGTAAACGTAGTATAAACTATATGTATATTAAGCCAACTTTTTTATGTGATTAAAATTTTAGAAAAAATATTCAGACTGCAAAAAAATTGAAAATAGGTCAATGTAAATCATATTATACATATACATATATATGTGACGCTCCAGGGTAAAAGGGACCTTAGTTGCAGTACATTGGATTTTGAATTTTTATTATAAATAGATAAAATTTGAGTTGCTCTTTCACATACAGAAATTAAAACTTGTTTATGTCTATTAGTTTTTGTGTCATCATTAGCGATCGATGAGACATAGACATAACATAACAACAACAAAGGCAGGCTCATTTTCAAACGACTGTCCTGAAAAATTCATTTCTTGTAGCTAAGGTCCTTTTCACCCTGGAGCGTCACATATATATCATATTATTTCGAATTATACACTGAAGAATTTTAAAAACAAAGTTTAAAACAAGTTAATTTTAAAGTTAGTTTTAAAATAAGTCTATGAAAGTTACAAAAGGAAAAATCATTGTTTTCGCGTTGTCAAACATTATTATTTAAATAATTCGAAATCAAGAACATGTGAATTTTTCGTCTTGACTCGATCATGATGCGCAAAAATTAAAAATTGCACTGTGGATTATGTTTTTAAGTTTAATAGACAAAAAGTACAATATACCTCAAAATTACGTGCATATAGTTGTGAAACTTGCATTGCTGCACACCTCTCCAACCAACTTGTACATCTGCCCTTATATATCGGTATTTACATTCTATTAATATTACTACTATACTTCTGCATAGTTCTATTGTCTCCCAATGTCTATAGTCATCGAGTGTTTAATACTATGCATCAAGCATATATACTAAGCATTCAAGCAGTATAGCTTTGTCTGTCTTCAACATTGTTATGGACTCAAATTTACTTGTTTACTTAATATATTTTCTTCTGTTAAATACCCACTGGGTATGTATATTTGCACAGATTCTTTGAAGTGAAAAATGATTTATCAAGGGTTAATTTATCATTCAAGATAAACATTAGTATTAAAATTCGTTTGTTTATTCTTTCTTTTTAATATTTACATTTTCAGATCTGATAAAATATGATTTTGGATCCTTCTCAATATTCCGTAAAAAGTCCATTACTTTTTAGTTTGTTTTAATTTAATTAAATCTTTTTTAAAAATTCTCTGCACACGATACTCTTTTTCTGGTGAAGCGGTTTGAAAAAGAATGCACCCCACATACATTGCAAAAACGCATATATAATTTATATTTCAGTATATTATTTATTTATACTAACAATGATAACAATTACAAACACAAGAATTAGAATCAATTTAAATTTCGTTCGATATAAATCTCACGAGAGTTCTATTAATTCAAATAATTGATTCTACTTTTTATTGGCCCAACCTTACATTGCTTTCTTTTCACTTTGACCGTTTTATCGATTTTAACTTCTATTTTTTTTATAATTGAATTGTTTTCTTGTCTACTCTCGTCTTTGCGTTCCATGACAATGAATATGCATAAGAGGCGGTCCATAAATCACGTGACCTAAAAAACACTGTGGGGGTTAACAAAATATTCATGGAAGGTCAAAGAAGAAGGTATAGGCAATTTTTAAAATAATACGTGATTAAAAAAAATTATTCATTATAAAATTATTATTTTCAATGAAATATTTATTTTTAAACTTTGCAGTTATAACTTTTTTTTGTAAGTTTCTGTATTGAAAATTGAAAGTACGTGAAAACCTTAAAGTCGTTCAAATAATTTATGGAGGGACCCTAGACAAGTTAAAACAAGAGTCAATTTAGTAATTGGCTGACATAACCAGACATTTTGTATTTTTAGTAACAAAAAGTATTTGTATTGTATTTTGTATTTTTGATTAGAAAATAAATTTTTTTTTGCTTATAATACTTAAGCTACTGAAACAGTTGAAAATTGTAATATTCAAACAAATTCTAGAAAATTCGATTATGTTTAATTAAATGTTTTTTTTCTATCGAATGCGGCGTTTCTAACTCAATAATTTTATTTTTTAATTTTTCTTTTAAGTAATTAGGACGAATAAAGAGTAAAAACATACAGGACTTGAAAAAAAAAAGTTTTGAAAAAACCAACTAAATTTAAAAAGTGGTAAAGCTCCTCTTGTGAAAGACAATTTTAATGCTAGTCACTATGGTTCTAAATACCTCAATAAAGGCATTTTTTAAAATTTTTCATTTAAATTAAAATTTATTTTTAAACAGTGTTCGTTAAAATTAACAAAGTTTAGTGTCTGACTATAAAGTTGAATACTATTAATTTATATATAATTACATAAAAATTGCAGAAGTAAATATTCTATTCTTTTTATAATTTGATAATAAATCATTGTATAGGTTAGTTTAAACATTTTTGATGTATTAATCTTACTTTACAGGATAATAATACAACCTTTGGAATAAAATGGAATAAAATATTCGGAATTTGAAATTTAAAAATGCTTCTAAATTTGCATCTTGTTTAAATTCTAGACGTTCACATTCGTAGATGCTATTTATTTTAATTATAGTCCCTGCATACCAGTAGAGTTCGTCTAGCGCGGAATTGAAAGGATAATTAATGTTGAGCTGAATGCACGAATTTAATTGGTGTATATTGCAAGCTAATACCGCAGCTTTTCTCTGCTTGAAAAGGAAAATATAGTACGTCTAAGGCCACAAAATTAAGGATACACATATATGTATATATGTAAGAAATAATAAATATTAAAACAAATTCTTATTTTAAACCTATTTAAATTAATTTGAAGAAATTGTTGTTGTTTATTTTTGTCAATTCCACGTTCTAGCTTTTTGTTTGTTAAGGGTGTTGCAAGGAGAGAATTAACATAAGCTTAAAAATATTTTTTCAGGCAGCATACAATTTCGACACTTAGCCAATTTTTCCAGAAACAAAAAATGTAATTAAAAATATGTCCTTGTACCCATAATAAATAAATTTTATGCAGATTATAAAACTAAGTTGACATTTTAGAAATATGTATTATTTGGGCTTTAGTTTATGAACAAAATATTGAAAATCATGAACAAAAAAAGTACACAATTCAATATTTTGTTCAGAAACTGAAGCCCAAATAATACATATTTCTAAAATGTCAAATTATTTTTGGGATCTGCATAGAATTTAAATTATGGGTAAAGGGTCATATTTTTAATTCCATTTTTTGTTTCTGAAAAAATTGGCTAAATGTCGCAATTGTACGCTACCTGGAAAAGTATTTTTAAGGTTATATTAATTCTCTCCTTGTAACATTCTTAATTTAAATAAATTACATTCGGAAGAACCCAGTTATTCTAAATGTCTATAAAGTTCTTTTGAATTAAGTTGTTAAAGTGAAAATAAAGCTAGAAGCAGGAGAATTTAACAATATGTATGTAACGAATCTCAATAAAACGTAGTAATTAAAATTCCTGTTTGTTATATTTTACAAGTGGAATTTATGGTAGAATGATCAGAGTGTTTCTCGTGAGCAAGTAGTAATTAAACTAAAATTATAAGATAAATAAAAATTGTTTAATACTTTTACTCTTTTTCGGCTCTGATGAACCCGGATTTTGGGGGTATATCGGAAAACTCAACTAAACAAGTCTTTCAAGCTTTTTATAGTCTACTGCCCTCGTCATCTTTGTTCAAAAAGTTTTTTGGTGATTTTTTTTTCTTGAACGTTTTATTATCAAATATAACAGTACTACGAAATAATTTTCTTGTTAACTGAAATTATAAACTTTTTTACTGTTTCTTGAGTAAAATTGATCATGAACCGATTGTAAGTTAAACTTCTTACAATGCGCTAAGATAAGCCAGCTCGCAGTGTACCACGTGAAAACAGTTTAAGTAGCGCGCCACGTAATAAAACATTGTTCTTGCTTTATACCAATTTAACCAGAAAAATTTAATTGCAGAAAAAATACATCAGAAACATGTTTTTACAATAATGTTATAGAGAAGATAGAAACTTTTGAGAACTTTAAATAAGCCGTAATTATTAATTAACCACTCTCTAATTCTGAATTGGTGAAAAATGAGTTACTAATTCAATTAGTGAAAAAGGTTTAAACTACTTAATCAAATAGTGAAATCTTACTAAAAATTAGTAGCAAAAAATACTAATTTAAATTAGTAACCCACTTTCCACTGATTTAAATTTTCAGAAGCAAGCATGCACTCGTAATTTCAAACTTTGGTATTTACAGAATCTAAAATTTATAGGGCATATTATTTTTTAATGAAGAACCTTATATAGGATATTCTGAATTTTCTGTATTTAGCTCATGCTTATCAACCGTCAACGATTATTAAAATATTAAACGATAATTCAATTATTTTTTATTAAATTATATATGTATGCATATTATATCATGTATTATTATTGATTTACCATGTGTATTATTATACGTAGTGATAGAATCGAAAATTTCTTTTTCTTTCATACACAGAAGGAATTGGATTACAAAGGTCGAAGATTAAAATATATGACATAATTTATAGGTACCTTAAACTAATCCTATTATTCTGAGTACAAGAATATTTTCAATTTAAGGATGGTTAAACCTATAACCAAAAATTCTCTCAACTGATTTAAATGTTAACGTTTTTCCCTCTTAAGATACAAAATAAATTAGTAAACCTTGACTTATAATAAAAATAAGAGTGTCACGAGTGGTAGAACTTTAATTTTGTTGCTATGAAAAAATAATTAAATATTATTTCTAGAGTATTTTCGAAATTTGGAAAAAGTACTAAATAATAATATTTAGCTCTTTTTATATAAAAAAATATAAAAATTCCACCACTTGTGTCGCTCTATTATTTTTAATAAATCAACATTAACTCGATACCTCCATGTAATACTGTTCTATCTTTGAGTAGCTCTTAGTAACGTCCTATCGCAATTATTTTGGCTAACCTTGTTTGCAACTTTAATTGCTTTCAATTTTTTAAAATAGTGATTGATTAAGAGATGTTGTTAATAAAATTTAATTTATATGTATTTATTATGAGTTTGAGTTACAAAAAATGTCTTAATTAAATACTCACATAAAAAAATCAAAGCAATAAAAGATTCAAACTATAGGTTATCAAAAAACTTGAGATAGGAAATTACTAATTTATTTTGTCTTTTAAGAGCAAAAAACGTCAACATTGAAATCAGGTGAGGGCATTTTTCTTCATAATAATCAATAAGATTTGATAAGTCTTAATGATAAGTGCTGGGCCCTTATTACGTAATTTTGAAAACGAAACCGAAAACGAAAACGAAAACGCAAATTCGATTTTCAAATTTTTTGTGAAATGTCAGTTTGCCTTTGAGATCATTATGATCATTGTTTATAATTTGCAATCGTCACTATTTAGGGGTTAATAAAATTTTACAACATTAAAAAATTAACCACTTTGTCGGTATGACGCCAAAATTGGCGTCATTCGTGAAGTGTCCCAGAGCTGTAAAAAATAAGCATAATGGCGTCATGACTATTTCTCGATTATTAATGTCTGTTGTGATTTTTTATGTTTGTAAACATAGTATTCTTATATTTTAGGATTCGGTGATTAGGAATAAAATACTAAAAATTCAATTTTTTAAGGTCTTTATTGTTTTTTAGCAAGTTGCATATAGACGATTTTCAATAATTTTCGCGAATGGCATCATATGTTTCTTCAGTTATTGTCCTTGATTTTCAGTTTATTTTTTTTTTTTAAACTTATTTTTGGCAACAAATATGTTGTCTCAGAATGATACAGCGGGGGTCATTTGTATGTGGGGGGGGGGGGGGGGGCTACTTGCACCCATGTAAAAATTTAAATAAAAAAATTTAAAACTTATTTTTGTCAACAAATATCCTGTTTTAGGATGATCCGCAGGGGGTCATTTTTATGCGGGGAGTGACTTGCACCCACGTGAAAATTAAAATTAAAAAATTAAAAACTTATTTTTGACAACAAATATGTTGTCTCAGGATGACCCACCAGGGGTCATTTTTATGTGGGTAGGGGGACTTGCACCCACGTGAAAATTAAAATCAAAAAATTAAAAACCTATTCTGTCAGCAAATATAGCGTCCAGCATTACCTACCCCCACATAGAAATTCTTCCGTTGCCCCTTCCCCCGATTGACAAAAAAAAGTTTTTAATTTTTTGATTTTAATTTTTACGTGGGTGCAAGTCTCTTTACCCACATAAAAATGACACCCGGTGGGTCATCCTGAGACGACATATTTGTTGTCAAAAATAAGTTTTTAATTTTAATTTTCACGTGGGTGCAAGTCACCCCCCGCATAAAAATGACCCCCAGCGGATCATCCTAAAACAGGATATTTGTTGACAAAAATAAGTTTTAAATTTTTTTATTTGAATTTTCACATGGGTGCAAGTAGCCCCCCCCCCACATACAAATGACCTCCGCTGGATGATCCTGAGACAACATATTTGTTGCCAAAAATAAGTTTTTAAAAAAAAAATAAACTTAAAATCAAGGACAATAACTGAAGAAACATATGATGCCATTCGCGAAAATTATTGAAAATCGTCTATATGCAACTTGCTAAAAAACAATAAAGACCTTTAAAAATTGAATTTTTAGTATTTTATTCCTAATCACCGAATCTTAAAATATAAGAATACTATGTTTACAAACATAAAAAATCACAACAAATATTAATAATCGAGAAATAGTCATGACGCCATTATGCTCATTTTTTACAGCTCTGGGACACTTCACGCATGACGCCAATTTTGGCGTCATACCGACGAAGTGGTTAATTTTATAATCTTGTAAAATTCTATTAACCCCTAAATAGTGACGATTTCAAATTATAAACAATGATCATAATGATCTCAAAGGCAAACTGACATTTCACAAAAAATTTGAAAATCGAACTTGCGTTTTCGTTTTCGGTTTCGTTTTCAAAATTACGTGATAAGGGCCCTGATTTCTGGAGCCACTGTGGCATCGAGTGTTGCAAGGAAGGACGAGCAGAGTTTATCGTTTATGACAGTGGAAGACAGATTCTCGTTAAGGAACTAAAATTTGGCGAGCGTCAGCAATTGAAGCAATGCTTTCAGCAATTCCATAGTCGATGAAGTTTGTAGTAACTATAAAAAGAGAGACGATTGTTTCGGACTGATTCTGGAAGAAACGAATCTCTTTGCACTTCTGGAGGCTGAAGTTTGTGGCATGTTCAACCGCCTCAAAGTTCAAAGGAATGTCGGCGGTAGATCCAGCCAGGTTTGAAGAAATGTTGCAAGTGAATCACCGACACAAAATTGAAATGAGAAGCGGCTAACTACGCCGCGCCGCTTGACTACTAGTGGCTTACCATTATTAACTTAAAAAATATTTTTCTGTAGCATAATTCATCTCAATTTTATTAATCTTTTTAGTGACGCACAGAGGGACAAAACGCTAATTTTTCGTTCAAAACAGTCTAGAGCCCACAAATCTTGACCGATTTTAGAATTGTTTTTTAAAATTAAAGAGTATAAAATTCTTAAGAGGATCTTGTCTGTGATTTTTGTTGAAAATTTTTTTTTATTGTTTAATAACAATTCTTTAATAACTATGAACAATTGTTATAAACAAATTCTTTGAATATATAGTGCAAATTATTACATTCAATTTGTTTTTCATGAAATTTCTTACTCGGTGTGACGTGCCTCGACTGGAGTCTACAAGTTTCCTATTCGTGAAGGAAAACAAGGAGACACATTAAAGGGACAGACCTAGCTATAATTTTGAAAAAATAGATTTTTTTTTGCATTTTCTAAAAGTAGACTATTTCAAAATTCATTCCCTGAAAATTTCCGACAACTTTGAATGGAGTCGCCTTTAATTCATAAAAGTAGGAAGGTATAGCGGCAAATGTGCGCTCGGCTATCTGAGGGACTAAATGCAGATGTAAAAAAACATTACCATAAAACTACATTTTTATTTTTAAAAAATTACACATTTTATCTACATAAAATTTGACATTCATGATTCATACACCATTCACGCTTTAACAATTGGAAAAAAGTATTACAGTATTTCAGTCGGTTCGCTAATCGAAAGTTTTGAGATGTTACTATTTGTGTAGAATCAAACTACCAAAATCGCTACGACACTCGGGAAAATACCGTTAGTCAGAACAATAACTTTTAGACGTCCGTTTGTTTTAATACAAGTCCAAACAAAACCAAATATCGACATCAATTGTTTTATAGTAGAAAAATTCTAATCTATCCTTTTTAAATATTCCATGAAGACAAGTTTGTACGATGAAGCAAGCCAACACCTGATATTCAATAGTTATATGTATACCAACCGCTACAATCGAACAACTAACGAATTTAAGTAAAACACTTCACAAAAGTATACCCCTTTCTGCTTGATCTAAATAAATGTGTAACTTTACACATTGGACACTTGAAAGTTGGTTTTGTGAGCTACCAAGGCAGAAAAGAGATAGTTGTTGTTAGCTACCTGTGCCCGAGGTTCTGACACAGTTAAATGACTTGGATCAGACCTCCTTATATTGCAATTGCGCAAAGCTGAACACAGCTAATGAAATCCGTACCACAACTACTTGCTACTTTTTATTCAAATATAAAAAGACATGATATGAGCTGAATAATGAGTTACTCTTCATGTTGCTGGTCTCAGTAGTACAGTATTTTCTGAAAGAATCTGGAAGCTGCAAAATATGCAGAGGTGTTTTAATACTATTGTACACGGAAACAATAATGGTGCAACATCCGAACTATGCTAAGTGCTGCAGTAACACTATAATCTCCGAGCAGCAGTTGCGCCATTTATAGAAGAGCTGCCAAACTAAAGGTTATGTACTGCTGCTATCCCATATTTGGTACGGTTGAGACTGTATACTTTATGGTACAACATCAGTCCCAAAAAGTGAAACTGCTTCCGTACTTTGTCATAGTATTGTATTTACACTGTTATGGGGCAGTATTAGTGTCAAGATAAGACTGCATCTATACTTAACTGAAGAGGAAACTCTGTCAGACGTTATGTACAACGGGTAAACTTCACAGTGTAGATGTTGCACCATAATTTTTCCAGTGTAGGATAAGGTTGCTTAGACAGTGGAATGGGACGCCACCTTTTATGGCTAAAGTCGTAATTCAGTTTCGAGGGTGGATAAGGGTCCTTTAATTCAGACAGTTTTTTCAGAGGTACATTATTACAGGTCGCATAGCATCTGATTATCAGGTTTTTACAGCCGACGCAAAACAAAAATTTGTTTGTTATGAATATATGACGCTTTACGGTGAAAGGAACTCTAGAAAGTTCTGAAACTGAGAGAATTTTTCAGTATAACTCCATAGGGTATCTTTCATCGTGGAACGTCACATTAAAATAAAGTGGAACCTGTCCAAATTTAAAATCATAATTGCAGAGAGACTTACAATACATTTTTGTTTTATCTAAGATATTTTTTCTATGTGCTCCTTTTCTTTTTTAATATAAATTCGAGCTTCCTTAGTTAATGATCATCTAGCACGCATCATATAAATACAAAAGTCTTATCTATACTAATTCAAATCATGCATACGGTATTCGTTCTCAAATTCGTTATTCGATCCTTTTCAAAAAACATCTTAAAACTTGATTTCCTTATCTCTCTCCTACTATTTGATCACTCACATAATCATGGAAGTCAGACGCCTCTCTACTTTATTGGAGTATGACTGCTGACCAGTAGTGAGACCAAAACCACATTGGTACCGAGTGGATTAACGAAAGGCTAAAGGAGACTACATTATGACATTATCGTTTAGGTCACTTACGTTTCTTTTTAAGCTGTACGTCAGTACAGGAGCACTTGGGGCAATGCAAAGCTTGTTCTTCTGGGTTCTCGATAAACCTGTGAGTGAGAACAAATACAGGCGCACCTGTGTGGGCTACCACCACAGATTTTATAGATTTAATTTTTTTCCTTTTGCAAGGATTATTAGATTTCTAGTAAAAAGCATGTGTCAGCGCACGGAATGTAAAGTGAATTTTTATTGTGAAATTTTGATCATTATTAATTAAGGGTGGGTAGTGTGGTGAGTGAAAAGTGATGTGCTATGTAAGGTGATTGTGTGGGAGTGAATGTAAGTAGACAAAAGTGTGAATGGGAAAAGTAAAGAAGGTAAAAAGAAAAGCGTGAGTTGTGAGGTTAAGTGGAAAAAGTGGAGAGTGAGTGAGAGTACAGGCGGGAAAATGTTGAAGTTACGAAATTCTATAGTTGAAATAGCAAGGGGAAAGGGCGGAAAAATTATGAAGTGTGAGGACTGCACTGACTTACTCGAGTTAATCAAGACGTTGGTTAAAACTTTCGATAAGGAATGGGCAGAAGTGTGGGACAAAATAGAGATTGTTAGGGACATAGAAGAAAGTAGAGATAAGCAGTGTGAGATGATAAAAGAAGAGATAGGCGGGATTAAAAGGAAGTTGGAAAAGTGGGAAGAAAATTGGAAAAAGGAGAAAGAAAATATGTGGAAGAGAATGAATGGGTTAAAGAAAGAATTATCGGATTGGAGTGAGGAAGATGGGAAAAATGGGAAGGTTGGTTTGGAGACTATAGATATGGAGGAAAAGAAAGAAAGTAGGGAAAAGAATGGGGAAGTAAGAGAAGATAAGTGGGAAAAGAAAATGAAAGAGTTAGCTAGTCAGGTTGAGCTGCTTGAAAATGAAAGAAGAAAGAGAAACATTGTTATTAGAGGTTTGAAAATAGGATATAGAGAAGGCAAAGAGGGAGTAGAAAAATTGCTGGCAGGAATTGGGGCGAAGGTAAAAATTAAAAAGGTTAAGGGAATTAAGGGGGCAGATCAGGAGATAGCAAAACTGTGGATAGTAGAGTTGGAAGAGGAGGAGGATAAATATGAAGTAATGAAATTAAGGGGAAGATTGAGAGGTAGTGGGAAGAGGATAGATGAAGATAGAACATGGAGAGAGAGAAGAGTAAAGTGGTTCTTGGAAGAGAAAGCGTGGACAGAGAGAAGGAAAGGAAGTGAAGTAAGGATGGGGAGAGATTGTGTCTGGGTGGATGGAGTAAGATGGAAAGTGAGAGAAGAGACAGGAGAGGTTATAAAAGTTGAATGAGTGTAGATATGGAGTGCATGGGTATGCATGGAATTAAGGAAAGTGTCGGAGTGAATAACAAATAGTATATTTCGTAACATGCGTGACAAGTAGTCGTTTCTAAAACGAGAGCAATGTTTTTGCAACGAGTGAAACGAGTTGCAAAAATTGCGCGAGTTTCAAAACGACTGCTTTGTTCACGCAGTTATGAACGATACTTTTCATAACAAAGTCATAAAAGGCGTGATTCGGTTCTCTGTATAGATAACCAGAAAGTTGCAGAATTAAGAATGATTCACTATGTCACGTCAGAGTGTACACAAATACAATCCAAATTGAATGTCTCATACTTTTTTACTTGTCAACACGCCGCGCTAGTGATACGGTCAGGTTAGATTTTGAAGCGGTACTACTCACGCTAAAGATATCGACTCTGTTCTGTTGGTCAAACAGTGCGTGCAAGAAAAGTAGAAAAGTGGGGGACATGCAGTTTGGACTGTACTTGTTTGCACTCTGACGTCACATAGTGAATCGTTCTTAAATCTGCAACTTTCTGGTTATCTACAGAGAACCGAATCACGCCATTTTTAAGACTGCGTTATGAAAAAAGGAATAAATGGAGAAGTGAGAAAAGAGAGGATAACGAGTGAATGTGTAAAGAGTGATTGGAAAAAAAAGAGAATGGTAAAATATAAGAGGGTGGTCGATAAAAGGGATGAAGCCAGAATTGGCAGAAGGAACGGGAAATGGAAGCCCAGGCACTTTTCAGATAAATGGTTAAAATAGGTTAAGATGACGTTTAGATTTAAGTAGATTAATATTGTAAATAGGTAGCTATAAGAAAGTTATTGTAATAGAAATGTAAAGGGAGCGGAGCCCTCGAACCCGTAAAAGGGAGAGTAAATAAAGTATATATTGTAAAAGATAAAAAAATCTAGTTAAAGACAGTTATGTAAAGAAAAACTGGTTCTCAGAAAGCCTCTAGTAATTTGGAATCAAGACAAAGATTAATATGTTTCTTTTCGCTAGTCTAATATAGATAATAATTTATAATGAAATGTTCGTTTGAGATTTTTATGTTTTCAACCTATGATTTATTTTATTAACTTCTTCTATTCATTCATTTTTATTTGTCATAAGAGACCACGGAGTTAGCTCAGTTGGTTAAGGTCCTGGACTCTACGGTCGCGCCAAGTCAAGCGTCAAGCTTGCTTGGTTCGCGCCCCGGGGAGCCTGGGATTTTTTCCGGCTGTGAGATAACTTCAGTGGAAGATAAAGACGTCGAGGTATAATGATATGCACTGTCGGTAAACGACCTGTGCAGATCACTAGAACTCGACTGTCGATAAACCGGTTGTACTCAGGAGAGGTTTTTCTACAGTTTTCCCTCTCCACTGGCGAGAAAACCTAATATACCGGGTGGTCCAGGCAAATGCGAGTACTCCTAATTTCAAGCCGTTCTGTAGACGCAAAAATAATTAGAGAATATATACAAAAAGTACTGAATTCTAGGAACTCCCTACGGGGGGCACTCATTGGGCCTGTAAGGTTGTTAAAACGAGTGTATAATAACTATTTGTCATAAGAGTTTGTAATTTATACAACCAATCTTTTTAAAAAGATTTGCTACTAGTTGCCGTTCCGTTGCTAAGTATTATGATACCAGCGTGTCGACAGAACAATTTCAAACAAATTTATGTTTAGCAGATGCACAAAGAAATAAGATAAGAAAAGCTCAACCAACTAAATCTCCTAATATTTTACATAATCTTTTCGTATATAATATTTTCCAGTCAATGTGTTATGCTACAATAAACAGAATGAATCCAGACAAATGACTTCTTAAGGACATCTTTTTTTAAAACTGTTTTAAGACTCCATTATATCCTTATTAGACGTCTTTAGAGCCAACACGTGCACTTTAAAAACATTTGAACGAAGATCATTTTGTATAACACACCAGGCATTCGCTTATGGGTGGATAATTTTGTACACTTTTGTATCATGTGAATATAATAGATAATAAAAATACTTGACATTTATGTACCTGGTATCCTGAAAAAGATTTAATGAATAATAAGAGAGGTAGAAAAGTGGAAAATGATAAATTTATTTTGTAATGAAAAGTGCATGGTTCAGAAATAGTTGTGCTAGGATCTCGGACGAGCGCTGTGTACAAGTACGCTTAGCATGATATTGATCGACGTACTCGCCCGTTTTCACCCTCACCTCGTCCCTTACGCCCTCACTCTTATCCTTCCCCTCTCCTCTCAATTCCTCCTCTTACTCCTCTCATCCCTCTCATCTCTTATCCCGTTCGTCTTTCTCATGTTTCTTGCCTCTGCATGCTCATCGCAGAATCTCTTCTCATCCGATCTCGGCAGCATATCATGCGCCACCCGTCGACATTTGCTTATGTTTATACTTCCGCGTGCCACGAGCCTCAAGAACATTCCCTGGCACTGATTGACTTCTAAAATTCTACACAATAAAACACATCTTTACACAAATCACTTTATCAGTAAACAAATTTTTTTATAATTCCCACTTGTCGCATTAAAGAATAAATATTAATATCAGGCGGTTAGGGCTTCTTTTCATAACCTTCAAAATTTGTATTATAAATGATTAAAGAGCATATACTTGTGGATTCCATCCCAAATACCTACGCTTTGTCAGATGTTTTTTAATACATATTTCTGGGTAATATAATATTGTACGCTAAAAATATAAGTAAGAATATCAATCATTCCTAGTAAGGGTGGTGGTAAAATAGAATATTTTATTACAAATCCAAGCAAGTTTTTTGCTTTAGCTCTAGCTCTTTGAAAAATTTTAAAATTCTTAAAACACTTATTCTAGAAGAATTAGAATGATTTTCAAGAAAACTTTTGGAACTGTCAGGAGATTTCACCGAAGTATTTCAGACACAAATATAAATTTTTCTGGAAATTACGTGTTTATTTTATGAAATAGTATAATAGGGTAAAGGAACCAATTACCGAGTCCGTACCAATTGTCGAGTCTCACTGACTACTTTTGCTTATAAAAAGTAAATCACACTATAAATATAAAATGTAATTGTATTACATTATCAATGAATAATTTGTGTAAACATACAAAAATATTTCTTTACATGATTAAAGACCATTTTTCTAGAATTAAATGTTTTAATATGCAGTATCAATATTATCAGCTGACAGTCGCCATTTGCTGTTTTCATTCACAATACGACTATCATAATTTAAATTCGAAAAGTCGTATATTTTATATTTTAAAAGTAGTTTATAAGTATATCATTATACACAGAAAAGAACAAAGTTTTTGAAAATTAGAACGTTGGTTTGATAAAAGTATTTAATAGTTTAAATAAAATGTTTACTAGGCAAATGGTTCTTTATTTTGACCGAACTCCAATTGTCGAGTTACGTTTCAATAACAACACTTTCTATTGTTTTTATGGGGTTAAAAATCCCTTGTGTTTACAAACGTCAGAAAAGAAACCGGTAAGATACTTTAATTTCAAAAGAATATAAAGTTTTTTTTTTAATGCATGTGTTTATTTATGTTTTTAATCAAAAGCTTAAATAAATAATAATCACTTTTTAATTCCTAAATTTTAAGTAATAGCATTTTTTTAAAGTAAAAACGACAATTGGGTCCAGAAATCCAGCGATTGGTATCGCAGCCTCGACAAACGGTATTTATATGCAATAAATTTTCATATTAATTTTTTCTTTATGTATTTATTTTTTTACTAGAAAATCATATCAGAATTTCAAACTTTGATTATATTTTATTCAAATAAACCGTTGCTATGCATGTTAGTAGTTTTATTTATGAGTTATTAAATAAATTTTAATGCAGTGTCACTATTTCATCGACAATTGGTTCCATCACCCTATACCAAGGCGTTTAAAAGAAATTATTTATAATACGAATATTCAGTTAGTATGAAATGGATTATATTCAACTTGTTTAATGCTGATCTGTCAAAGTTATTGCTATATATATTAAAATTATCTTAAATTAACATGTTAAACATTTTGTTTTGAAATATAATCACAGTCTTTACGAAATAAATGTACATTTCTTGATTGTTTTTTCAAAGATGTTCGATATGAATAGACTACCAGAGACGATCGAGCGATGTTAACAGGCGAACATTTTTCTTGTACACGTAATTTCTCGCCGATATCGCTCGACATGTATCACTATTTAAGATAAAACAGCACTCTTTTTACCTGCCACTGCAAATTTGTTTACGCTTCTACACAGAAAAAACACAATAAAACATTTAATGCTAGTAATATTTTACAATCGTTTTTGCATGTATTTAAAGCAGTCTGAAGTTTGTTGTTCAGTGATGAAAATTGATGCAGATAAAAATTTATAATACAAATTCAGACCGAAATTATCTTCTTTTTCCTGTGGCAACAAATTATGTGCAACAGTAGTTAGAAAAAGATAAATAATAATTGAACATATGCCCGTATATTCTCTAAATTTAAATTAGTTGACAGTTGGTCGATAAATTATTAATCGACTAATTTGTACAAAGAATCCAAGCAATTTTGAGAACTTGAATTCAATATGATGAGAAATTATTTCAGCCGTCTTTTCAAAGACAATTATATGAAACTTTGTTAACTTGGTTTTAACAGTTATGATGTATAATACATTATTAATCATATTTCGACAAGATTTTCCGGATTAACTTAAGCCCTTTTCAGGTCTTATACATACATACACGTAATTAATATAATCAAGCATTAATTTGCTTGAACATTATTGCTTGATTATTTCATTTACGTGTATGTATTATGACGCATTTTTTACTAGTTTATGTTTAATATTCAAAATTTTAAATATTAATTAATGTTTACTTAAAAGAAATAAATAAAACCCTAGCGCCAAGTTATTTTATTGATAAATAATTAAAATAAAGGGCTAATTAAACTAATCAATATGCACAGTTTATTTAATCGAATCAAAATTAATAAGCAACGATTAGCACTTTTATTTCCTGAGACTAGGAGATAAGGAGCAGTAACAAACCACGATTTTTAAATTGCACTACAAATACAAAATTTATTGACAAAAATCAATGCAAGAAAAATTACAAAAAAGTTGAGCAGCCAACCGGCTGTAGAATGGCACATGCATTTTAGAGTGGTTACCTGCACTGAAAACTGACTCGAAATTTACAAAAATAGTCTGAGATCAGACTTAATCAATAAAATAAATAAAAGTTAATATAGAAGCTCACCTGGAAGGCAACAATAGCCACGAATGCCCCATCAGTCTTGTTTAGTTACATTTTTATAAAGTTTTAACACTTGCAGAAAAGAACACAACCAGAAGATCGAACACACGAGTTTAGAGTGACGAAAGCGAGAATAGGGATGGTAAAATTGAAATCGAATACTACCTTTCGATTAATCGAATAATGGCAATCGATTCTTCTTAATCTTCAAATTATCTCTTTTTTGTCAAAATTGGATAAAAATTGCAGATTTAATCAGATTTAAAGAAGAAACATAAATTAATAATTATTATTTTTCAATAATCTTTCGTTCAATCTAATTTTTCTGATAATTACACAACTCAATTTTTCAAAATTTGATAAAATCATTTTATTTATGGTTTCATTTGCTGTTAAAACCCTCTTTTTAATTTGAAGTTATGTTAAGCGGTCGAACCTCCTTAAAGAAAAAAATGCACCAAAATTTCGATTTAAAGTTTTATTTAAAATATCTTACTGTTTTTATTTCACTAGAATTGTGTAGCATTTAATTCTCGTAATTACTTAATACTGAATACCTACATTTATGCTAAATTTTTAAATTTTCAATGTTCTCATAAAGTCTCCAATAATGCTTAGTCTAGGAGTAAATGCTGAGCATATTCTCAAGAGCATTTGCTAAACATAATTTCTCGAGAATTTAAGAACTCTAATTAAATGATTAATGATTAATTGTATACCTAATTAAATGTTTATCACAAAAAAACCAAATATTATCCGGTCTGACAAGTTAGCAGGTAACCAGAAGTTTATACAATAATAATTATTAAACTATTAAATTAAATAAATGTAATATTAAAATAAAAATAACTTTTAATTAACAGAGTCTTAAATTAAACTAAATAAACACAAATATATATAAGTTTTAAATTTAAATAATCTTTAGAAATTAAGAGTGTAAACTCAAAATAACAGAAAGCACAAGTTGCCGATTTTACAAAAGGCTGAAAAATAGCCTAGAAATGATTCCAGACTGGTGTGTAATCATAATTTTAGTTGAACAATAAATATATTATTATTATATGAATTATGACATGATATAATAATGTTACTATTCTATTCCTAAATGCATTTAAAAATATTGTGCGAGGTAAATTTCTACCTCGCCACAGTATGTATAAGACCTGAATAGGGCTTAAATTAAGCCGTAACATGTTGTCGAAATATTATTAATAATATATTATACATCATAACCATTAAGGCCACGATAACAATAAAGTTTCATGAAACGCGAAGTTAAGTTGTGAATGAGTAAAAACAAATTTAAATAAATTCTGTTAACGCAAACACAAAGTTATTTCGTGTTTAGCAAACTCCATAATGTTTGTTTCTAGATAAACATAATTATATTTTAAAATGAAATTTAAAAATGTACAACTTTTATGGTACACTGCACACTGCAAATAATTTTAATTTGTAAAGTTTGAATCAGCAAAGAAAGAATTTAGCCAATTGAAAAAGCTTTTTCTAAAGCATACCGTGAATTTAATCAATTCTCATTCACGATCTAAATCTTTGTATTGAATAGTTGGTAATTCCGTTGGGCAACATTCCATGCAACGGAAGCAAAGAGTGAAAAGGTGGAATGCACGTGTGTGTGTGTGTAGGCTGAAAGGCAAAGTGAGATAAGAATGTGGACCCAATGTAAAGAAATTCTCGCAATACTCTTGAAAACTCGTAAGTAGGTGAACTCAATTTGCCGTTTATCGACTTTGCAATTCGTAACAACGCTTAAATCTGTTTGAATGGCTCGACGAAAAGATGTACCGATTGATTCGAGTTCTTCAAAATCGCAATGCACATACTTCTGGCACTGATTTCCAACATCCAGACATCTTATCGGCTTGTCTTGATTAAACCAAACGATGCCTCGCTGTTTATATCGCATGTATGCTCAGCAAGTCAGCACGCACGATATAAAGAGATTCAGGAAAATTACTTTCCAGAATCGATTTCAAGTTTTCTTCATACTTATACAAATAAAATCTGTTTTTAGTTTATTCAGAAAAATTGGGTGAATTCTTGTAGAAAATGACATGTTTATGACGTCACTGAAAATACTTTATGACTGATTTTATTTCGAAACCTCATTTTTAAATGGTAAACATTTCTTAGGATTGAGAATTCTTGAAAATAAATTTTTAATTTATTATTTAATTTATTTTGCTTCTTTAATAGAGGACGCTTTGTGATGGTTAAGATTTTTGATTAATCGACTCATTTTCATCTAAAAAGAAAAATTTTCGTTTTTTAACAAATGTCCAGAGATGTGTGTGTGTATGTTGGTGTGCATATATATAACTTTTTTTGGTCGACAGGATAACTCGAAAACGCTTCAACGGATTTCAATAAAATTTGGAAGGCTTTTTATTAAGATCATAAATATCTAAATTCTGATACAGAAATTTTTGAAAATCTTCAATCGAATATTTTTAAGCATCTTTTTTCATCGGAAAAAATAGTTTTTGGACAAAATTTTTTTCCATGCTAAAAATAGAATTTAATGCATACAAAAATCATATTTCTTGTCTCAAAACGAATCGATTGACCTACATAAAGTTTATAAGTGTTTAAAAATTCGTAAAATAATTCATGATTTTTCTGTCCTTTGCATTAAAAATTCTTTTTTTTTTAATAACTTCTTCAATTAAATACTATTAATTATAAATTATTATAAATATATATTAATCGTTGAATTATAGGGCCGGCAGAACGTTTTTTAGGGGGGGGGGGGCAATATGTATATATTTATATATGTGTGCACATACAAACACGCATATATAAATAATAATTATAGTATAAAATTTTATTAAACTTACAACTATAAAAAGACTTACTTATGTAAAAAATTGCTTACATGTTTATTTAAAAATAAAAATTTTAAGTCAATTTCAGGGGGGAGGGGACATTGTCTTCTGATCCTGATTAATAAACACGTTTTAAAAAACGGCAAGTACTTATGTATATTATATGTATATAATCAAAATATAACTGATGGGTAAATAATGTCGAATGTAAAGGAAAGTATACTGTAGTTTCAGTAGTATAGTCTAAGTATAGTCAGACAATAGTAATTCTGTGCATATTTCTTCGATGAATGAAAAGGTTTATAATAAGTTTATTTTAATTTAGTTTATTTTTAGTAAGTTTATTTTTAAGTTTTTTTTTTTTATTTTATAAGTTTATTTTTTTTTATTATATTTTACAGAATAAATATTTATTAACTGTTATATTTTATTTAATGTACCGATAATAAAATTATTTTGAAATTTACAAAACTTTGATGTTTTAATTGTAACATAATTTTTAAAATCTCGATACATCATCAACTAGAAATAACTTCTGTCACAGATAATAAAAATTCTAGTAGAAAATTTTAACATTAAAATTGAAATTAATGTAGCACTTTATTTTTAAATTTGAGTACTGTTTGTTTTATGGAAAGTGTCTACTTATTGACTATTTTATTGATTATTATACGCAGCAAAGTATAAAAATAATGTTATTATTGTTTTGGCCTTCTATAAGTACAACAATTGCTGTTCAGTTTTTCTCAAGAAAACTACAATAATTTTATGAAATTATAATATATATATATATAAGTAAATTATAATATTAATTATAATTATACTTTTACACCATTACAAAATAATTTTCTTGAACTAATTTTAAATTATCTATATTCGTAATAGCCATTCTTTTTCAAGAATTTTTGTACAAACTCTATGATATTTTCTGTGTACTTATAAAAGATAAAATGATTATTTATTCAATTGATAAATTCTTATAAAACTGTTTTAATGTTTCAGGTGAGTCCGTTATCAGACATTTACTTTTTGGAAATATTAGTCAACCAATGTGAGTAAAAAGAAATTTAAATTAATTTTAATATTCGTACAAAAAAAACTGTAAATGTAAGACAAGTTATTATTTTGTTTTTTTTTTAATAGAAAACATAACTTCAATGTTTTTTTTTAAGAAAGGTGGCAAACTTAGTTCAAAACAAAATGAATCATTAAGATTTTATAATTTGATACAAATTAAAGATTTTTAAGATTCAGAAACAAAGTTATAGTTTCTTCATGTCCCTAAAACGTTTTTAAAGCTAAACAATCTTTTATCCAAATATTAGTTTTAATGGTTCATTTTGTTTTTCTCCGTTCCAACACCACTTTTAGAGCATTTTTTTTATTTATTATTATGATGTTGCAAGACGACATTATGTAGCTTTAATTTGTATACAGAAAAGTAACACCATCATTGTTCCAATATTCGTCCACGTAAATATCAGTTTTTGATTTTTTTGAATTTTCATTAAAATAAGTATTTATAACTAAAAGTATTATAAATAATTTCAAAAATAATAAAATAAAGTTAAAAACTCAATTTACGTCGAAATATCCTTAAAACTATACAAAAATGGTCAGTATATAGGACAATGACCATATTTAATAATTGCTTTTTCAAATATTTTTTCTCAGTTTTTTTTAGATTTTCTTCTACATTTAGCTCTATTTGCAAATATTCCTTACAATAACAAAAATTACATTCTTGAGGAGACACAATTTTAACACATTTATAGATAATGTAAGAAAACATAAAAATGGCTACAGGAAATTTTACTTTCAAATCATCAATATTCAGTCAATGAATACGGAGGAATTTAATTTTAAAAATATTTCTAATATAGGTATAATTTCTGTCTTTTGATTCACTACACCATAGAATTAAATTAATAGGTATAAATAAATTATTAAATTAAACTTTAATATTTTCGGGACATCTTATAATGTGAGGGAAAGATTGGAATATAATTAGGTAAACTTTAGAATTAAAAATTCTGAAACATTCAACTATGATGTTATCCGAAATTGTGGAAAGAAATGCTTGCGCAGTGGTTGGATATAAAACTGGTGGAAGTCACGATTTCAAGACTTTTTTTTGCTATTAGCGTTCGAATAGGAAGGATCATTATCGCAATTGAATTCGGGGAAGATAAAGTAGCCTCTTCCTTTTTAATGAAAGAGCTGATGGGCACAAAATGAATTCTCCTTTTCCGGATGAAGATTATCTTTATATTAATTAAATTTTTTTTTCATTTTTTAACTGAAATTTTTTTTATTGAAGTCTGCTTTAAGAAAAATAACAAGTGAAAAGCTAAAAGCAGAAAGCTTATTAACAATTGCAAACGGTAGTTCATTGTCGTATCAGAAAAGCTTAGCGAATTTTATTCCATTGTACTAGTTTACAACACCAAAGTGAAATTCACGTATGAAAACTTCAATGGAGATAAGCGAGGGACGCTTTACCTTTCACAACTCGACTTCCGTTTGTAGAATATTTCATTTTATCCGGTGAATTTTGCGCATCTCATTTTGTCTCTTCTTTCTTCTTTGTGATCTAAAAGTTCGAAACAATTTATATTGTCAAAACAAGGCGTTTCATTGAAATTCCTTTGAGTACAAATGATGAGTTTGCACTCATAAAACATAATAATGTTTCCACCTTGCACAATATTTCCAAGCACTGCTTTCTCTCAAATGAATAGTATACTACAAAAAAAATTCAAGTTATAATTAAGAATTATTCTCATATAAATGGTATTTATGTATCTATAAATACTCGTAATTTAAAAAACATGTTTTCTTCTTTTTATTTTATATAAGTGTTGAAAATGTTGTGTCTAATACATTTATTTATCTACTAACAATAAGCATCGTGATTCTTCTTTTCATTTTGTTATTTTATTTGTTGATATTTAATAGGGTAAATGCGGGGGTAGTCGGACACTTAAGGATTCGATCTTAAATAATGATATTTTTCTTAAAATTAAAAAGTATTTTAACATATTGCTTTGTATGAACCGTTAAATGAGTCATCCATGATTAATTTCCATATAAATTTGCTACAAACATGTCAATATTTAATAAAATATAGCTATTTTAATAAAAAATCAGAATATCAGCAGTAGTCGGACACTTGCTTGTAAAGTCGGACACAACTGTATCAGTAGTCGGACATTTTTCTTTTTTAAAATAATAAAGTATTTCTTGATTTTATGTTATAAAATCTATTAAATTCAGTTACAGAAATAATCCTCAGGCAGCACGATTTAAATTTGTAAACCCATGTGGTGAATCTTAAATAAAAAAAGAAAGTTTTTTAGTTTTAAAATTTTATACCTCACTATGGCATTTTGAAGACAATCTGTCAAGTTCTGTTGTGATCCTTCAGTGAAAAGGAGGAATTCGTATAAAATCAAATTTTAGGTTATTTTTCTTTTGATGCAGAAAATGTTAGAAAGTTAACAAATTTATAGGTTATAAGTAGTTGTTTTTATGGTATTTACTTTTTCAGCATCTAAAATAATACGAGATATAATACAAGTAATATAGTGTCCGACTATACACAAACACTCTAAAATCTGACAGGTTAGGTCGGACACGTCAATTACGTCAATTATTTGTAAATTTAAAGTCATTTTAATGTTATTTTCACTTTTAAACATAAAATTAGAGTTTTCATAATCACTTTGTAACATTTTCAAACATAATTACAACCTACAAAACGTTATTTCGTACTAATAAAAATCTCTACCTCCTTAACGGCTGGAATAAGAAATCCGACAAAATGTCAAAACATCGCGGTTGAGTAAATTACTGTTGAATTTTAACTAATTTACAAATCACCAGAGGGCGTTGACGGTAATTTTTATATTCTATAATTCTGACAAATTTGATAAAATAACTTTGTGAGAAGATTCCGATAGTAAATAATTATTTATTTAACTTCAAAACTGAAAGTGTCCGACTATCGGTACTGTCCGAAATTACCCACACTTACCCTATTTACTTGTTAATATTCCTTTTAATTTTAAAGTACATTTTTTCCTTTTATTTTACTAAGACAAGCTTAGCGTTAGGCATCAAATTATTTTTAACTGACCAATAATCAAATGGATTAATGACTAAACCAACTGTTTACTTAATCTGCTTACTCAAATGACTATAAGCTTCTAAAATCGTCTATGTGGACGTCTGGTGAGAACTTTAGGAAGCTCGTTGTGAAGCACTAGAGCGCGGATAAGTTAGCGTAGGCAGAGGGTTAATTAATTATTTTAACTAGCTCAGAACTTTGTCTAAAAGTCGCATGAAAGAAATTTTTAATTTTCAAAATGCATGGGCGCTAATGGTAATCTTGAACTTTAAACTCGTTTTTCTCAAAACTAGGGTTTTGACACTTCTAACTTTCAATGCTTCTGACTTTTTAAACATTTAAGATGTTTACCGCCGTCAATAATTTATAATAATTCGAGTGCATTTTAATATTTCTTATCAAAAAAAGTTTTATAAATACTTCAAATAATTAAAAAAATTGGGCCAGTACGAGTTACATCCATACTAAAACTCAGGGTTCCGTACATATGAAACAAAGATACTTGGTATATATTAGCAAATAGATAGCTCCAGTTTGATACGCATATGTTTTTTTACGCGTACGTTACAGAAAAATTATAGAGAACATTATTGAAATGTTGATCATAACATTGTCAAGGAAATAACTAGATTTTTTTTTAGCAAAAATACATTAAAAACGACATTTAGGGGTCAAAATATTTGATCTAGAGTAGGTTGAAAATTGTTGTACTAATGTATTTTTACGTGAAGATTACAGGAAAATTATAGCGAACATGATCAAGATAGATAATTATAACGTTATAAAAAAAAAAAAGAAAAGAAAGTTTTCGAAAAAAAATTACACGTGAAAATACATATTAGTATCAAATTTCAGCCCTCTAGGTCAAACAGTTTAGAAGTTACGAGGGTGAATGGTTTTTGGCGGAGGGCACACAGTAAGGCAAACAAAGCGTTCGTGGCCAAATTAACATAGAGCCGACAAATATTAACCGATTTAGAAGTTTTTTTTTTTTTTTTATTAAAATGCAATTAATTAGTTTCTGCATAACACCTCTGATTTTGTTTTTTGAAAAATAGTTGTTTTCATTTGTTTATTTATTGTTAAAAATGAAAAAAAAACAATTTTCCAATTTAAACCAGTTTAATTTTTCATGAAACGCAATATTTAAATTAGGAATTAAGTAAGAAAAATAATTAAGTAATGATATAAGAAAAAATTCTAATAGTGAGTTAATTGTTTAAAAAATCTTTCTATTTGTTATAGACAAATTAGTGGAAACAAAATATTTTTATGATTCACTTGATATTTATCAATCTAAATCTATCTATTATTTAATATTTATAACAAATTAGTAATTAAAATTACAAAAATTATTATGAACAAATTATTCTGTTTATTTATAAACAAATTTTATAAAAAATGTACAATATTATTGCTGCAGATTGTTGAAAAAAGCAGAATTTAATTTTTTTAACATTTACATTGTTTAAACAATCACTAATTAACAAATTCATAGCTTCATTGTTTTTTGTCGTACAGGCTTCGTTCTTTTTGCTTATATCCTTAATTTTGAACTATTTTTCAAATTTTAAAGAAAGTGTCGATATGTAATAACTATATAAATAATTAGTATTGTTTTTAATAATTCTATAAACAATTTTACTTCTCCAATTCTTTACTTCGAACTTACTGAAATTTTATATAAAATATACAATATTATTACTGAAGACAGTTAAAAAGAGAATAATTTAATTTTTCTCAATAATAGCATTGGTTAAACAATCACTAGATAACAAATTCATAGCATCATTATTTTTAGTCGTACAGGCTTTGTTCTTTTTGATTTTCTCTTTAAATTTGAACTTTTTTTAAATTTTAAAGAAAATTTAATAATTATAAATAATTAGTACTGTTATTAATAATTATATAAACAATTTTATTTCTCCAGTTCTTTACTTCGAACTTACTGAAATTTTATACAAAATGTACAATATTATTGCTGCAGAAAGTTGAAAACAGAATAATTTAATTTTTCTTAACATTAGCATTTTTTAAACAATCACTAATTACCAAATTCATAGCATCATTGTTTTTAATCGTACAGGCTTCGTTCCGTTTGCTTATCTCCTTAAATTTGATCTATTTTTCAAATTTTAAAGAAAATTTAATAGCTATAAATAATTAGTATTGTCATTAATAATTTTATAAACAATTTTACTTGACCAGTTCTTTACAGCAAACTTAGTGAAATTTTAAGTGAAATGTACAATATTATTACTGAAGACTGTGAAATAATGCACACTTTAGTCAATTTTCAAGTTTAGCATTGTTCAACCTTTTATGAAGTAACAAATACAAAGTTTCATATTTTTAGTCACATTTGCTTAGTTAATAAAAGGTTAAACAATGCTAAACTTGAAAATTAACTAATGTGTGCATTATTTCACAGTCTTTAGTAATAATATTGTACATTTCATTTAAAATTTCAGTAAGTTTGCTGTAAAGAACTGGTCAAGTAACATTGTTTATAAAATTATTAATGACCCACACAGCACCGGAAATTCTCTGAATTTTCCCTGAATATCCGTCTACATTTCTCGAATATTCGAACCTAATATTCAAGGAAGTTTCGAGGAAGTAGTAAAATGTCCGCCTGGAAAAATATTGGGCGCGCAATTTCCCTGAAAATGTATTTCTAATTTTCAGGGAATTTCCGCATCTAACATTCCTTTAATATTCAGGGAAAGTTAAAAAAAAATTTCCAAAATTTTTTTTGATCTGGTAGTTGATCAAAAATATATGATATTCAACATCCGTAGGATTCTAGAACATTAAAAACTACTGCGCAGCCGTAAGTGTCATAGAAACCAAGTTCGACCAGTGCGCATCATGTACAGTGAATATACGAATACCATGAATATTAAAGGAATGTTAGATGCGGAAATTCCCTGAAAATTAGAAATACATTTTCAGGGAAATTGCGCGCCCAATATTTTTCCAGGCGGACATTTTACTACTTCCTCGAAACTTCCTTGAATATTAGGTTCGAATATTCGAGAAATGTAGACGGATATTCAGGGAAAATTCAGAGAATTTCCGGTGCTGTGTGGGGACAATACTAATAATTTATAGTTATTTAATTTTCTTGAAAATTTGAAAAATAGTTTAAATTAAAGGGGATAAGCAAAAGGAACGAAGCCTGTACGACTAAAAATAATGAAGCTATGAATTTGTTAATTAGCGATTGTTTAAACAATGTAAATGTTCAAAAAAAATTTGATTCTGCTTTTTTCAACAATCTGTAGCAATAATATGGTACATTTTGTATAAAATTTCAGTAATTTCATGATAAGAAATTGGACAAGTAAAAATGTTCAAAAATTTATTTATAAATAAACAAAATAATTTGTTTATAATGATTTTTGTAATTTTAATCACTAATTTGCTATAAATATTCAATAACAGATAGATTTAGATTGATAAATAATTGAATGTCATGTAGCGTAAAACAGGTGGAAACGCTCAGTGGAAACTTTTTTTTCAAAATGTAATTATCGTTATTTTCAGGAAGAAAAATATTAGGTTTGCAATTGTTAATGTTGATTAAAGTATCAAACTGTGTTTCAAAGGTATTTTGAAGCAGAATTATAGTCAACTTTTAGTAAAAATAATATTTATTTTAAGATGTCTATTTTGCTCATTGAACAAGTAGCGTGTAAAAGTCGTTTGTAAAACCTATAATTAAAATATTTTATGTTAAAAATTAAAAAAATATTTCATATTCAATTGTTTACCAAGTATCTATGGTTATTTCTCATGACAAAATTCTTAATTTTACCTATAATTATAAAACACAAAATGTGTTTAAATATTTATTCTAATTACTGTAAATGTTATTTAAATAATATTATTTTCTTTCTTATGATTAATTATAAACTGATTATAGCTTGTAAACTAACATATTTTGGTTGTTAAAAATTAAAGTCATTAAAGTTGAGCGAAATTACCCCACATTGAGGTGTAATTTCGCTCACAGTAAAAAGGTATATTAAATAGGTTTACGCAATATATTGTAATTTTTATATTTTGTGAAATTAAAGAGGAAGAGTCAGAGATTATAGTGCCAAAATTAATTATTAACTTTTTCCTATACTTTTTGAAAAAAAAACATGAAAATTTGAGCGAAATTAGCCTGTTTTACGGTAAATCATAACAACATTTTTTTTCCTCTAATTTGTTTATAACAAATACAAACATTTTTAAACAATTAACTGATTTATTCTTATATTATTAATTCATTATTTTTCGTAATTCCTAATTTAAATATTGCGTTTCAAGAAAAATTAAACTGGTTTAAATTGGAAAATTGTTTTTTTTTTCATTTTTAACAATAAATAAACAAATGAAAACAACTATTTTTCAAAAAATAAAATCAGAGGTGTTATGCAGAAATTAATTGCATTTTAATAAAAAAAAAAAACTTCTAAATCGGTTAATATTTGTGGGCTCTATGTTAATTTTTTCACGGACGCTTTTTTTGCCCCATTGTGGGGCGCAAGAGTCTTGCTATAAGGGTTCCTCCGAACACGGAAGTAAGATTCCCCTTGAATTAATCTTTTCGTCCTGGTACTCTCTAAATTGGAACTCACGTCCAATACAAAAAAAAACTGGAACCTTCTTGTCCAATTTCATCTTCAAGGACAATCCTTTGATGACTCAATGTGACAACCCACAAAAAACAATGGCCCCGATAATTTCGATGAAGTTGAATAATCGTTGATGATCAATGCTCTGAATGTGAAAGTTGAAGTTTATTTTGTTAGAAACCAATTAAGAAGTATTATATTACGCTAGTCTATTAACCTGGCAGTTGGCAAATGGCAATTTGAAATCTTCTTATTACGAATAACTATATGTTGACAGTATGTTTTCTAAATAAACAAATTAATTGGAACTTTTGACTCGATTTTGCTTGTAGTGTTTATAACCCATTTCTGCTCGCCTAATTATTACAGAGATCAGCGATTATAACTCATTTCCACTATCAGGCACTCAATTATAAATTGTGAAAGAGCACGAGCTGATTGTAAATACATTTTTGTAAAACAGAGTAGAGTGAGAAAGATTCTTCGTATTGTTTATAATTTTTCTTCCCTTATGGTTTCCCTGAACGTATGCCTTATTTGTAAATGCAAAAAAAATTTTAAAATCTCTTTTAGTCATATGAGAATGAGTAAGAGACCGAGAGATGTGCTTCTGTTTGAACTAATCTGTCAGTGCCTTTCAACCTCTTTTCTCTATTTAATGCGTCAAGTAATGTCAAACAAACCATTTTTATCTTGCCTTCTCTATCGCTATAAAGAAATGCTTTAAGAGAAGATTATGTATCTTTAAATTGTACTCAATGGATAAGGATGGAAAAGGTGAATCACAAAGTCAAATATTGAATATTTAGGTATCTTAAGGCCAGCTTACTCTGAAAAACGTGATTTTTTTCAATACATTTTATTTATAATCCAAAAAATGTTAAGTAATAAATTTTTTTACATATGATAGTACATACATGAAGTTACTTAAAATTTTTTTTTTTCAAATGGCGGTCTTGAAAATGGCTGCTGAAAGTTATCTACTTCGTAGATGGATGACATAATTTCTTGGAAAAGAATTATCTGAAAGCAAAAAACAAAACGGTTTCATGTTCTGTATTGAATTGGCTATGGCCTCAAGCAGAATGAAACATTTTTAATAAAAAAAACAAAATTTTGAATTTTTTCAACCTTTTTTTTCACTTTTAATTGTTTATAACTTTTTTAAATAATAATGAATATTTTTGGTTCTGCTTGAGGCCATAGCCAAACATCTAAAGAGTTAAATTGCCGTTTGGTTCATATCGATAAGTGCAATAGTTTTGAAATGAGAGTGTCATCCATGCGAAAAAACGTGGTTCGGATAAAAATCAGTTCAAAGCTTTTATTCGTGAAAAATCATGAAAAAGTGAATTCTACTTACATATCCATTCCACCTGCATACACAATTCCTTCCTCATCTTCGTACACTGAGAAAAATGGATGTTTACCCTTAACATCTGAATGTTAACGCTTAACATATTTATCACTTAACATAGGGACAGCTATCTAGATGTTCAGGGTTAACATCTAGATATTAAACTTTAATATCTAGATGTTAAAATTTAATATCTTAGATGTTAACCTTTAATATTTAGAGGTTAAGTGTTACTATCTTGTTTTAAACATCTAATTCTAAACATCCATTTTTCTCAGTGTAAGCATCATTCTGAAGAATTCTTGCATTTCTTAAAACAGTTCTGTGATCCTTAGACGCTTTAGTAGCTTCTAGCTCAGCTCGATCAACACGTCTGTTGTTGGCCCTATCAGCAAAGTGCCTTGCTCCCCACTCTTTTATACCTGCTTCTCGGTCTTGTTGACCTTCGGGACTATCTAATTCTATACTATTTCTACGAGTATACAGTAGCAATTTATGAAAAAAAAGAAATTTCGATTTTTTCAAAATTGTTCAGAGTAACCTGGCCTTAAATTCGTTTTATTGAGGAAATAAAAACAAACAAAACAAAATCTCAACACAAAGAACATACGGAAATTGGTGATTTATATTCATTTAAGATAATTTATTTTAATGCTTATTTTTATACATACAATAAAAAAGAACTTCTTACATCCACCCTACTCTACGCAGAATTAAGAATTGTTATTCAATAAATTATTTATCGTGACAAATTTTATGCTTTTCCGTTTTACAGAATGATGCAGTCATAACTGTATATCCTTTGAGTTTATTTCCTGTACTGTGGCATAATAATTGTTGGTAATAATAATTATTAATGTCGTAGAAACATCCCATTACGTGTTCGTATCGCTATGCTTGTTATCCAGCTACCTAGAGGGTGTACACAGAGGTGGATGAAGTGGAAATGAAATAGGACAGAGGCAGTTGACCCACATTTGCAATGAAAAGAGACTGACCGTATGTCGTTCAGCCTGTATTTCAACTACTCGGGAGCATGTTTTACATGCAATCGTCAACAAGCTACAAAAAGTGACCAAGTGAAACTGCGTGAAAATTAGAACTACACAAATTACGCTATATTAAAAACGCATGTGCAAACTCCATGCACTTGGAAAACCTATTCAAAATTTTCATGCAAGAACACTTTTTTTTCTTTCGAAATAATTACTGCAATTATAACCTTTTATTAAAAGTATTGTACTTAATACGAAATGAAAAACTTTAATTAAACATATGTGTCATGTTTCTGTTCTTGAACAATTACTTTAATTTTTATTTCTAATTTATTTGAATCGTGCAGAGTTAACCTCTAGTCTGGTAAAGTTAATTTCACTTTATCCCTTAATTTTTCTTCTTTTTTGTGTAGACTTCGGGCAATACTTTTTTTGAGTTAAATCTCAAGAAGTTGTCTCTCTCTCTCTCTCTCTCTCTCTCTCTCTCTCTCTCTCTCTCTCTCTCTTCTGCTTCGTTCCCTCAGATACACGTTCTGCCTGAAACCTAATAGGCAATATCCACCTGAAAGTTTCTTGTCTTGCTAGGAAGTTTCATCAACTCGAAATTACATTTTCCCTTACGGTACAAAGCGCGTCGCTTTTACATCCGTTGCGTGCGTGACGAAGATTGCCAATGAACTTACTTTTAATTTTCTGTAAACCATGCGCTAAATACGTCATCCGTAATGTTTAATTATAACTTATATGAAGATTATAACAAGTCAACTGGAATTGTTCGAACGTATTAAATCTATTGATTTCAGTTAATGTGACTTCAGTTAATTTAATCTTGAATTAATTAAATTTTTTATTGTGTCCATAAATTTGGTATATTCAATTTTTACCCTCTTTACTCAAGCGCTGCATAATCCTACTTTATATCTTGCACGACGGCACTAACTAGAGAGTGAATCATTCCCTCCAAGAAAAAAATTTAGTCTAAATAAACCCTGGTGGTAAGTAAACAGTTGAGCTTAGATTATTTCCTATCAACAGATTTTCTAGATCGCAGAAGAGCACGCTTAGCTCGTCACAGGTGCAACTGTAAACGAGGTTTAGCGACCTCTCCATTATCCAATCTAAAGAGAAGCGTCTCTAGTAATTTGGAGAAGAGCTAAGCCATCCTTCACTTCCATGAGTTCAGGACGAAACATGTATGTGAGAACTGTGCCTCATCTTATCCCTCAAATGCTTTCGTGGTCTCACTCAGCCTTTCGTTATGCAGCTCAGTGCCAAAGTGATGTTGTGATGGTGCTCACACACATCCTTATACTAGTGGCAGCAGCCTTACTTATGCAGACCTGAGAGGCATCTGCCTTCCTTAGAGCAACCTTGTACGAGACCGAGGTGCGCTTCGTGTCTCGTCCGCCAAGAGAATGAAGAATTGGAGAGCGAGAGCCGTTTATATAACGGGCCTATAGCCACAATTGCAAAAGAGGGAAAAAAAGTGACGCGTCAGAGATGCGCTACCGCACTCTCTCCGAGAGCCGTTATAGCTTCCTACTGTAGATATTATTAGAACAAATAAACAATATAAAAATAATTAACTAGCGCCAAGTTATTTTAACAAGAAATAACTAAACAAAAAAAAATAGTTAAATAAAAGACTAACTAATACAAAGCCACGACTAACCCCCCCCCCCCCCCCCCCCGTTAAAAATTCCTTTAAAGGAAATTTTAAGGATCGTGTCATGAACCTTTAAGGAACTTTAAATGTCCCTTTAAGGATCCTGACAGGTCCATTAAGGATCCTCAAAGGTCCTGCAATAATTCCTTAGAGAATCCTGACCCGATCCCTTGACGGAATTTGGAACAACAATCCTTCATAGATTCCCGCGAAGGAACGCAAAATGTACATGTTCTCATGCAGGTTCCCACGCAGTATCCTTTAATAAAAATTTGTTGGATAATTTTTTTTTATCTGGTAATTGATTAAATTATATGTTATATTTGACGTAGGATTCTAGAAAATTAAAAACTACTGCGCAGACGTAAGTATCATAGAAACCAAGTTCGACCAGTGCGCATCATGTATTCAGTTCTTGGAAAAAATAACTCAATTACTTATATTCCTTTAACGAGTTCCTCACAGGACCATAATAGAGCTTAGAATCTTGTACAGATACACGCCGAAAACTGTGAAGAATCGTTGTTTTGAATTCCGTCAAGGGATAGTGTCAAGATCCTCCAAGAAATTATTGCAAGATCTTTAAGGATCCTTAAAAAAACTGTCAGGAATCTTAAAAATTATGCTAAAATCTGTCGCTGTTACGTAGCAACCGCGAGCGACCGAACTCTGTAGCGCGGCGAAGTGGTGGCCTCGTCTACCCACCCCTGTATCTCAGCCGTCTGCTACTGTTTTGACAGGTAGTAAACAACCACCGTCAACATCGTCGTCCTAGCACTTTTGTCAGGACGGGACTCACATCCGTACCTAGTGCCAGTGTACTCTTACTTGGCAAGTAAGAGTAATTAACAATTAAATAATTAAAGGTTATTAGATAATTCAAAAATTCAATAAACTTAAGATTTTAACAAACTAAGGAAATTAAAATAAATAAAAGAATGAAAAATAAATTAAATTAAATAAAACTTTGTTTGATTCCAGAGTGCAAGCTTAAGATAATAAGACACAAGTCGCCACGCTTACACCCAACTGTACAACAGTCATAACATGAAACAATTTTCGCTTTAACTATTATTATCGGTTTAATTGATTCTGATTCAATCCATCTCTCAGTTTTGTGGGTATTGGAGAAAAGGTATAGCTTCTGTCATCATGGTACGGACAGAGGCAAAAAGTTCCTTTTCTTCCAAACTGTTGACTGTGAAAATTAATCTCTAACTGAGTTGTATAAATTGCTCAGTTAAGGGTGTTGGAGAAGTCGAGCTTGGAATTTTTCGGGGGTACTACCACGATTCTCTCACAATGATCGGCATTGAAGTCCAAACGTCACAAGATAGCATGAGATGGAGATGCCTATTTTCCCACAAACACTTATTTTCCGTACAATATTTTACAACTTACCGACACTTTTCCAAAAATTATTCAAAACACGACGATTTCCGAATGGATATACTTTAATCCGCTACCTTAATCACCAAATTCTTTTTTTGCTAATCGTGCTGCGCCCTCCAAAATTATTTTGGAAATCTGGTGACCCTAGTTATACTTGCTTTTAAAACTTGTTTAAATACCTCCACTTGGTGATGATAGAGAATTCCCCAATCTTGTGAACAAAGTTTAAGACTCCGAAACGCTAGCGCTCCATTCTGGCAAACCAGTCTGGATCATCGGCTCGGGGATAGGATTTAAATGTGACATATGCAAATTGGTGCATATTGTAAAAAAGATTTTTTGACCTTCCAAAATTAAAACATCCTTACTAACTGAAGATTTTCCACACGTACCTAATTAAAGAATAATAAAGTACTTTTCTTTTTTTTAGCAGATTTCTACCCATGAATATATATTCGACATTGACAGGAACATATTGTAAAATATTTTTATATTAATTTTTAAAGACGTCCGTCTTTTGTGTATAAAGAACTTTCTCTAAAAACTTTCAATGAAGATTTTTATGTCATAAGTATGTCCACTGAAAGAAAATTGAACAGATCATTAGTGAGACTTTCTAAAAATGTTGAATATTCGCAGTTTTGTCTCGTCAGCTGATAAAACGACAGATAATCGTATGTGCCAGTGAGCTTTTGAAATGTACGTTCAAGCTCGAAAAGAAGCATATTATGCTGCAGTAAATGTGAAATTGTGTACAAGGAAACATTGTGTTGCCATTGTTGTACAGAACTCGCGTATTTTCCTAGAGAAATAACCTGCGTTATATACAAAACGAAATCCCTGAAAGAGCAGATTTTAAAGGTGCCAGATTTCAACCTATTGTACCATTTCATGGAAACGCGAGTATATACGAGCTCTATACATAATAATAAACGTAATTATATTTTGAAAATGAACTTCAATCAACAAAACTATTTAAATTTATTTTACTCGCTCCCTGTACGTGTCGCATTGTTCAAAGTACTAATTTCTTGCAAAAACAATTGTGCACATTAAATTACAAAAAATCGTATCATTACCTTCTTATCCTAAATTAAATCCCATTTCTTGCAACTAATTCATTCTAGAATTTAAAATAACAACCTTGTCCACAAAATTGTATCCAATTCTTTTTCTTCAATAGTTCGACAATTGTCCAACATTGTCAATTACACTTTACGTAATTATAAATAATTTTTTTGGAATGCTGTTTTAAGACATTTTTCATACTGCTAAGTTTGAATTGAATTTGCAGATTATAATTAAGTTGGATTTAGTTTCAAGAGAAACTTTATTTTCATTGGAGAAAGGTTTCCTTGTAAACGGATAAAAATGTAACCTTGTTAAAAAGTCGAGACACTTTTTGTAATTATTTTCTTTTTTAAGAAAGTTAGATTTGAAAACGACGCGACAGGGGCAATGATAAGATTTATGTCGCGAAAGAACAGTAAGCAAAGTGAAATAAGATTACAAAACAAGATTAAAAGTGATAAAGAATAAGAAGCTTTAAAAACCCATGGATAGAAGAGAAAACTTCTATTGACGAGAATTGACTGTTGTGTGAGAAAGACGAAGAATAGTTCCATAATTTGTAAGAAATAAGAACAGCAGGTTTCTTCCAAGCGAATGCTTTTTCACCAATGCCATTAAAAACTTTGTAACAAGATTCCATTGTGTTTCGTTAGGATTGAAAGTAAATGTTCTTTATATCTATATAGGACGCCTAATAAAAAAATTAAACTGTAAAAATGTTTTTATGTAAAAAAAAAGAATGACCAGGCCCGGATTGGCCATTCAGGATACCGGGAAAAATCCCGGTGGGCCGCCGCCAGGCGGGCCGGTATTTTTGTAGGTCTAATTAATAATTTAATTTATGTAATTAAATTTCATTTAACTTTCAATTACTCTTTTCTATTTTCAATTAATTTTACAACATTCAATCATTTTCGGCTTCTTTCTATGTTCTTTTCAATCACAGAAATTGTAGAATTTCAATTAAATTGTTCAATTCTACAACTATTTTTTACAATTCTTATTTATTATTATCTTCAACTTTCAATTCCATTCTTCAATTTTCAATTCCATTCTTCAATTTTCAATTCCATTCTTCAGTTTTCAATTATTATTTTTTTCTATATTCAAGAATTCTAGACTTTTTCAATTACTTCTTTCAATTTTTAATTACATTTTTTAAATTTCCATTACATTCCTCAATTTTCAATTATCTCCTTCAATTTTTTCAATCCTCAATAATTCTCAAAAAATTTTATAACTAATCTTTAACTTTTTAAATTATTTTGTTCTCTTGACCATTATTTCTTAGTGCTTTACGATATCAAGACGATATCATATTTGAGCAATATTGATATTGATCTCAAAATCTCTTGACCATCCAAAAATGTTCTCGAGTTGATAATATCGACCTAAAATAACTAAAAAATGACGAAAATAATTGACAAATGAAAAAAATTGGAATAATGACAAGATTAATAAATCGACAATTGACAAAAATAATTTAAAAAATTAAAGAACAAATATAATATTTTAAAAAAACAATTGGAAATTAAAAAAGGAAAAAAATTACAGAAATAATAATAATTGAAAAAAATTTTAATTTTAAAAAATTGACCTGGATTGAAATTTGAAGAAATAATCACAAATTGATAAGAAGAAAATAATATTAAAAAATGCCAAAATAATTCAAAAATGAAGAAAATAATTGTGAATTAGACAGAAAAATTGAGGAATTAAGGAGTTAAATTGAGATTTCAAAAAAATTATTGATAATAAATAATTTACAAATTACTATATTAATAAATAAATAAATAGTATAAAAGAGTGAAAAAGCCCAGGATTGGTGAATATTTAAGAAAATAATTGACAATTAAAAACTGAAGAAAACTGTAGGAATAATTATAACAAATAATTGAAAATTGAATGGGATTTCAAAAAGTTAAAGTTGGTTGAAAATCGAAGAAAATAATTTCAAATTAGAAGAAATAGTTGAAAATTGAAGAAAAAAATTCAAAATTAAAGAAAATAGTAATTGTGAATTTAAGAGGATAGTTGAAAAATTGAATTGAAAGTTCAAGAAAAATATTGTTAATTGAAAAAATCATCGAAAAAAGCCGAGAATTATTAAATATTGAAGAAAATAATTGCCAATTGGAAAAAATTCTAAACATGGCAAGATTATTAAATTAAAAACTGACAGAAATAATTTTAAACAGAAAAAGATAAACATGAAATTAAAAAAAAACTAAAAAAGAAAGAAAATGACAGGAATAGTTCTAGAAACAATTGAAAGTTTAATTGCTTTTTGAAAAATTAAACTTTATTAAAATTTGAAGAAAATACTTCCAAATTGAGAGAATAATTGAAAATGAAAAAAAGTATCAATAAAAGACAAGAATTGTGATTGGATACAAATAATTAAAGAATTAAAGAACTGAATTGAAATTTCAAGAAAATGATTAATAATTGAATAATATGAAATAAAATAATTGAAAAAAGACGAAAATAAAGGACAATTGCAAAAAACTCGAAAAATCGCAACATTAAAAAGTTTACATTTCAACAGAATTATCTTAAAAGTTAAGAATGTAAATTAAAATTTAGAACAGAAATAACTATGAATAAAAATTGAAAGAAAATTACTGTAGTAATTGTAGAAAATAATTGTAAATTTAATTGGATTATAAAAAATTGAACTGGATTGAAATTCTTGGATAATAATTGCCTATTGAAGGAAACAAGTGAAAATTGAAAAAATAATTGAAAAAAATCGAGAATTATTGAATATTGACTGAAATAATTAAAAATTCAAGTAAATAATTGAAAACTGAAAAAATAATTGAAAAAACGAGAATATTTGAAAACTGAAAAGAATAATTGAAAAAAACCGAAAATATTTGAAAATTGAAGAAAATAGTTGAAAACTAGAAAAACAATTGAAAAAATGAGAATTATTGAATATTGAAGAAAACAATTGAAAATTGATAAAAATATTGAGAAAAGCCGAAAATTATTGAATATTAAAGAGAATATTTGAAAATTGAAAAACATGATTAAAAATTAATTCAAATAATTGTGAATAGAAGAAAATAATTGAGATTTGAAGAAAATAATTGTAAATTAAAGAAAGTAATTGGGTATTCAAATATTGAAAAAATGATTTTCAGGTAAATGAAAGCCGACTTTTTTTTATGCTAAAGGGGGCAAAGTAGATAGAAATTCATTCTGAGCGATTTTTAAAGCCGGGGAATTCGCTAAAAAACTTTTTATTATATTTATTTAATAAAAATTGTCCATTTCTTGATTGAAGATTAGGGAATGATTTTAAAGGGTTGTTTTTGATTCTGAAGGGGTTAAGGTAGATAGGAATACATTCAGAGGAATTTTTAAAGACAGGAAATTCTCTCAAAATTTTTTTATTATATTTGTTTAATAGAAGTTGTCCATTTTTTGTCCTTTAAAATTGGTTAAAACCAGATTGAGGTGTTCATTAAACTAAGAAATTACTGCTGCTTTCGTACAAATGGCAGTAGAGAATGCTACTGTTCAAGAAATTCCAAATAATTAAATTATTGATAAGTTTAAATAAAATAATTTAATATTTTTATATTTTACTTTTAAATGTTAATAAAAATTTTCAATTATATAGAAAGGGGCCGCTTTGAATATTTTTCCGGGCCGCTTTTAATTCCCAATCCGGCCCTGAGAATGACATTCTTGAAATAGTTTCACTATCCCTAAGGTTATATTGAATTTGATTGTGGGCGTTTGTTTGCTATTAATCATTCAATTTATTTATCAGTGAATCGATTTATCTGCTTTTATTACAAGCTTTTTTCATTGAAATAAGAGGAAAGAGAAATAGATTTCTTCAGCTGGTTTAGTTTTGCGATTAGTCATTTCTCAAATTGCTAGAACCACACTTTGACAAAGTTATAGTTGCTTCGCTATCGAGGAAAGTTTTGGCGAGATGATATAATTCAAGCCGACACTTAAGTGTCGCCATCGTCGAAGCGGCGAGCTTTGCGAAGCGAACTTCCACCAAATTCTGTCAAAGATCATTTGGGATTTGAAGTTCGAGACGCGACTCATGCTACATCGCTAGCAATTGCACTTTCTAACTGCGTCGGGAATGATGAAAGGTCTCTTAGCTGATGTTTTCTTGAATAGTCGACCATTTATACTCTTTCAAAGTTTTTTCTTTTCGTATCTTTTTGTACTGTTTTCGTTATTACTTTTCACTAGTATAAAACATTGCAAAAAGATCAAACGAATCGCATAGAACTCTATAAGAGTTATCCTCTTATTAAGGATTTTTTTGACCATACATTACAGTAATTAATACAAAATTATTCTTTACATGAAAAATATGTATTTGAAGAAAATATTATAAATTTTTTAAAACTAAATATTGAGAAATACGTAGGATGCATCAAATTTACGAAGGGTCCAAAAAAAAGTTTTGCCGTAATCGTTGCAGCTCGTCACTGGATCATCTGAAATCAAAACAAAAAGAAGGATCATTAGTTACTGACATAATGCCCTGGATAAAGGAAGAGATAAATAGCGTGTGTTGAAATTTAAAGATGTTTATTCGACTAAAATTTTAGTCACATTTTTGGTTTAAAAAAATAATAATCGTAACAAAAATCCTTCCTATAACTGGAGGACAACTATATATAGAATAGATGATAAAAACTTCAAACTGATCGGTAAAGCCGTTCTTTAATTTAATGTGACGTTATAATCGGACGGTAAAAACATAATCTACTGGTCTATATCATCTGGTAGACACAGTCGTAATGGTTTACAACGTTTAGAATGACAATTTACAAAAGAAACACTTTTATTTTAATTAATAATGAAAAATTAAGTCTTGTCTCATAATCGGATGTAGCATTTATTTCAGAAGTTTCTCAGTGGGATTTTTTCGTTTGTTATGTCTTAAAATAGAGAATTAAATGGTTTTCATGTTGCACCTATCATGACACGAGGAAGATTGTCAAACTTTTAAGAGGAGATTTAGCAATTATTTGACTGAGATTCACTTCAAAACTTGTCAAATTTGCTAATAATAATTTAATTCAGGTGTCCTTAAATATATTTTAAACAATAAAATAACAGGACTATATAATCTGTCGCTGTCAAAAAAGTGAAATTGTTATATTAGATCAAGAGGTAACCTAACCTTACTTTATTGGAAAACGTAAGTTAATACGACTCGTTTGCGTTTTTAACAGTTTATTTTTTCAATTAAAGGACACCTGAATTAAATGATTAATAGCGAATTTGAGAAGTTTTGATGATTTCTAAATCTCCTCTTAAAATGCTGACAATATTCCTCGCTTCGTTTAAGGTGCAACGTGGGTACAAAGAGTCGTTTAATTCTTTATTTTGAGCCATTGTTAAACAAAAAAACTCCACTTAGAAACTTCTGAAATAAATGCTACATCCGATTACGAGACAAAAAGACTTAATTTTCATTATTTATTAAATATATTAGTGTTTTTTTTAAAGTGTCATTCTAAACGTTGTAAACCATTAATATGGTGCCTACCAAATGATATCGACCAGTAGATTACGTTTTTACCGTCGACTTGAAAAACATGGTTTCGAGAAAAACACGTTTAAAGTTTTGAGTACGATTTGCATTTTATGAATTAGAGGCGGGTTTATTCAAAGTTAATTATCTCCATAAATAATAGTCCAATAGGTCTAAAATTTGCAGAGAATTTTACTTTCTAAATATTCTACTTTTAGAAAATGCAAGAAAAATATGGATTTTTTTTAAAATTCTAACTAGGCTTGCCCCTTTAATTAATTAAAAAATGTTAATTTTTAATGTGAAGACATCAGCAACTAATGATTAACGCATGAATTTTATTAAATAGTTTTAATCAATTTGGTTGTTAATTTTATCACAACACATTCTGGGAAAATTTATGACCTGTATATTCAATACAATTTTTTTATCTTCTCTCTCATAATGATTAACAAAATGGTCAAAGTGATGTGTGTAGGGGATGATTTTTAACGAATGGATTATTATTAGAATAAATTTAATTAGAAAATATGCTGAGAGATTTTCAGAGGCGGAGTCGAAAGACTTTTTAATTTGAATGTCATAAACTATTTTAAGTGTTTTCTGAATATAACTGTCGAATATAGAATTGTAAATTTAAAAAAACATTGGAAACTAGGTTTCTAGATATTTCTAAAAATACGGAAATGAAAGGTTAGAAAAAGTGTATATTGAGAAAATAGTATAGGTTGGAAAAAGTATACGTTAGGAAAAAAATAGATTGGGAAAAATGTCCCTTTACCTAAATTCTCATAAATCATTATGTCAGGAATTATTTTTTGTATGGCCTTTTGGAAAATGCTGATTGTAAGTGAGACTTTAAAGAGTTTCTTAAATTTCAAAATATTTTCAACAGTGTCACTATTTTCATGGATAAAAATAAATTCTACTTCTATTAAAACATTAACATCTTTGCTTATAATTTTGCTAAGCTTTTTCTCTCAGATAGAATTTTCTGAAAATCAGAATTGGGATTAATACTCGAGAAAAAGGGTGACGAAGTAGTAGTCGTGGGATGAGAGACGATTACTAATACGAGACTCTCGTAAATCTCGTCTTCGAACCTGAGTGGTGAACATCTAGCCTGTATTTATGGGGTTCTATAAATAATAAAAGAGTATAGAGGGTGACATCCTGCTTTTTGCGGGATAGGAAAAGAATTCGCGACAGTAAAATGGGTGGAAAGAATTTTTCTCATCACCGACTGCTTTCTCCACGTTTAGCTGCATGCTTGTTGAAGTGCGATAAATCTGTGGTTCGTAATTTAGGTGAAAAATGACAGCGAATGAAGTTCTGTGCTCTACGATATCAAACAATTATTGTATTTTTGTATTTTATGTTGGAAAGGACATTAATGAACTTGTCTTAAAAAAATCAGATAAGTTTTTTTCACGATATATTGTAGTATATGATAATAATCGACTTTTCAACTTGTACAATTTTGATTCCATTCCTTCAAATTTAATGTGTCAGAATCATATGATTTTTGAAAATTTTATGAAACTCGGCTTTTGAGCTTTTTGAGGATAATATTATGGTTTTATTTATTTATTTAAGCCAAAGTAATTAATAAATAATTTATCAATAATGTTATTTATCTTGTGAAACCTATTGTAAATTTTTAACTGGCTATTCAGAATTCATTGAATGGGCTATTTTAGATTTTAAAAAGCCGATAATTAAAATCGGCTTTTCAATTCTTTTGATTTAAACTTTTTTTAAATTTGTTAATGATCCTTATTTTATTTTATTTTTTTGAAGATATACCATAATTGTAGATAAAAAATTATGCCAGAGAAAAATTGGCACCCCTGAAAAATAAGATGATTTTTCATTGGTTTCTTATCTTACATATTGAACTTCTTTCACAATTTTCAATTTTACAATTTTCTTGTTAACACGATAACTCGAAAACAGATAAACGGATTTAAATAAAATTTAGGGTGGTTATTTTTACAGTTTTACTATTAAAATCTGGAATTAAGTACAAGGGTTTTTGAAAATAACCATTAAAATTTTTTTTATTTAATATTGATTTTTTCAAATCTGTTTCTTAAAAAAAATTTTTAACCCATCAATTTAACTTAAAGTATAAAAAAAATCGTGTTTCTTGCTTTAAAACAAATTGATTGACTTGTAAAAAGTTTATATTTTGTCAAAATTTTATAGATTAAATGTTAAATCTCAATTTTCAAATTTTTAATAAATAGAAACTTTCAATTTTGTAAAAATTAACTTATTGCTTTCTCTATGAGAAAGCAAATATTCTTTCTGACGTGGAAGCAAAATGTTCATGAAATGAACATAATTCTCGGCTTGTTTATAATAGACTAATACTTTATGATATTCACTTTGTTACGTATAAACAAATAGTTTTAATTTCTTAGCATTATTTTTATAATTTGAAACTATTTTTTTTTATAATATACATTATTATGCCAATCTAGTCTACGCTTGTCTTATGTACGTGTTGTCATGGAAACATGCGTATAAGACAAGAGGAGACAAGTGCACACGTATAATATACCTAAATTATCTACTACTTAAGATATAAAAGACTCCGGTTTTATTCAAACTATTATTTATTCTATCCTTTTTATATATTAAACTATAATATTTTTTTACTTCGAGAAAGAGGTATTCCGTATTTTAATACTTTGTGGAATTCTTCTGTGATTTTGTATAAATATAAATGTCGCTTAGTAGGAATGACATGAAAGGAGAAAAATTTAAAAGCATTTCGTTAAATGAGGAACGGGAGTTGACGATGACGACCTGCAAGGATCATAAAACTTCTATAGGCAAATTAATTTGTTATATATTCTCACTATAAAAAGCAGCTGCTTTCATATTGCTGCAATAAATAGCTCTGTTTTAATATATTTCTAAAGAACTATCTATCAACAAGCTAAATCTCTTAATAAACAATTTTAATAAAATTAGTTGGAATATTCAAGATTCAATTATAATTTTAATATAGCCTAAAAAAGAATAAAGAAGGGGTATAAAACACATATTGAATCTTATTTTAAGATGTTTTGTTGACATTAACTTTTTAATGTTTTTATTTTTTTTTTTCATTTTTGATTAGAAAAACTTTTGTTTTATTTAAAAACTCATTTCAAAACTGAGTTGTTTTAATAAATATTTTCATTATTTAAAATTTTAATTTTGAAATTTAGGTAATATTTTTAATACAACATACCTACATTTAAAATTGAGGAGTTTGAGAAATTAGAGATTAATGTATGAAATAAGTAAAGAATCATGTCGTTGCATTCCTACGGGGCCTTATACGTCATGAAAGGAAGCAAGGAAGGAAGCATTCGTGGCAGCCGGACACACCAAGGCTCCTTAATTAATTAACCTTAATTAACAAACGTGCTTGAGAGCTGCGAAGCTGTTGCATGGTTTCCTCGAGTTTTAGCTTCCACTATAATCGTACTTGTATGTTTCGCTTAGATTGTATTCCTTTATGCATTCATACATGTATAGTCCTTCACACACGTGTTTCTTCAAAGTGATAAAATCTATGTATTTGCTTCTCGCTTGCTAGTGTAGGTTTTACATTACGTATATGTATGTGTGTACATACTTATATACGGTATTGTGTTCTCCAGGGTCATAAGTGACCTTTGAACTCTCTCTCTCGGAACCTTAAGCCCAAACTTTCTAGCGTGGGCCACAATAATAGAATATACCCCTTATTATTACAAGAGACTGCTGTTAAATTTCTGATTTATAATTAAAATCATATTTTTTTATTCCATAAATGATAGATCGTCCAAAGTCCTTCCGGCAGGATAAAAAATCCTTCTTCGAGTACGTACTAAATCGCGTTATAAAATGAATATGAATTAAGATAAAAACAAAGTTAATTGCATGGTAAGAAAGGTAAAGAAATAAGCTATTAGCGTATACAAAGTTAAAATTTCTTAATTCAAATGACGTGGGACTTGCAATGGAAGTCGATCGGTGAGCCATCCTGCCGGAAGATTCGCGCTTGAACATTCTATCATTAACAGTTGTTATTGACCTTTCTTTTATTCATTGATGACTGTTAGAAAATTTTAAGAGACATATTTTTACTATTTTCGACATTTTTCAATTTATTTATGTGTTTTAAAATTTTCAGTTATTTTCTACTGGTCGATCAGTTAGAAAGTTACTCACTATTCAGTCATTTTCAACTGATTTCCATTGACATCTTACTGATTGAAATCGTAAGAAGATAATCGTTGTAACACTGAGAAAATAAACCTCTAGCAAAGCTGCTTAATATCTTGGCTAAAGGGTTATTATGTAAAAACACATAAGGTATGACTAACGGAAAATAAATGATACTTGCTGTCACATCCGAGTTGAAATGGTTAAAATCCAATAGCTAAAAGTAGCCATTCGAAGATATTGCGGTAACTAAATCGAAGTATGCACAATTTTAACAAGTTTTACTGTTAAAACTACATACCGGGATGTTTGTATACAAACAGCACGATTCTGTTGCGCTAGCGTTCACGTTTGACAGACTGACGGCCACAGCCAGGGTTGGGTGCGTATATTACCTGATGTATATTACATGGTTTAAGGGTGAAATCCCATTGAAGCAGAAAACGTAAAACCGAAAGCAGAAATCATGAGAGTGAGAGAGGTAGGTAGATATCACTGTCTCTCTCACTCTCATGATTTTCTGCTCACATGGGATTTTACCCTTATACTGTATAATAAGCCTAACGCACAATGAATCGTAATCGCTAATCCTTAATAGCCTAACGCACAATGAATCGTAATCGCTAATCCTTAATCGTAAGAATGAGAGGAAGTAGGACAGACATATATCTCTGTCCTACTTTCTCTCATTATTACGATTAAGGATTAGCGATTACGATTCGTTGTGCTTTAGGCTAATCGTAAGAATGAGACTAAGTAGGACAGACATATATCTTTGTCCTGCTTCCTCTCATTCTTACGATTAAGGATTAGCGATTACGATTCAATGTGCGTTAGGCCATACATACGTATTATACATGTACTGTCCTACTCTCTCTCAGTCTTACGGTACGGCCACAGCTATTGGCTGCCTGCATGTTACTATGGCAACGCATATAGAATCGTAAGACGTAAAACCTAAAACTTAAGAATGAAACTGAGAGAGAGTAGGACAGACAATATATGACAGACAATATATCTGTCCTACTCTCTCTCAGTCTTAAGTTTTCAGTTTACGTGTTACGATTTCATCTACCTTAGCCTAAGCTGTGACCGCCCCATAACCTAACGTCAGAGGTGACAAGCGAAAACGTCAAAAATACAATATTATATTTTGATCAGATTAGAATTGTGCTACACGTAAACTAGGTACTTTTACTCAATATGTGTTTTAAATATAATTTCTGTATCTATTTTAAAAATACGTTTACTTTTTAACAAACAAAGTAATCCAAGAAATTTACTAATTATCTCAGTGAATTAAATTTACAGGAGTTATAGTTTAAACTATTCTGTTGAAGATATGCTATGAATAATATTTAATTTTGTAATTGAAAGTTTTGTTCTCAAGCGCATGATTATATTTTTTATCTGTATATGAAATCAATACAGATTAAGATAAAAACAAAGTTACATATATGATTGTAAAGGTAAAAAAATAAGTTTTTTGCTCATCAATTTATTATAAACAGCCTTTAGAGTTATATATTGTAAAAAAACTATTTTAAATAAAATTTGCTGCAAATACATAGTTTATAGATGATTTAAGTTTATATTTAAAGTATTTTTTGAATATTTGATAAAATTTATTATTTATTTTTGTCATTTATTCCATAAAGATAAATAGCACAATTGCCTGTGAAATCGAACATTTCATAAATTAAAAATTAAATACGCACTCAGAGAGAATTACTTTTAACCTTTAATTCTCTTAAAGACAATTAGGAAATTATAATTATATTTTATATTTAAAAGCATATTCTTCGGCTATTTTGAAATTCAGTTAACAACACATGTTCCTGACCTAATTTCATATCGACTATTTTGTCCCAGTTTAAGCAATATGATTCGAATGAAGTGCACTTAAACTCCATTATTTTTAATAAGAATCTCCAGTATTGTCTTTGAAACTTAACATACCATCGAGATATTATCACACTATGTTCTTCAAATATGAAGCACATGTTCAATCCATTCATAGGTTTTGAGAGAAAATATCGTACCACCCGTGTTATTGTTTACGTTATAACGCCACTGTTATTGTTTTGATAAAGTACACGTATGCAATGTTCTGATCAGGTACGAGGGATTCAAAATTGAACCTGAATGCATAATCTATTAGATGAAGCAAGCGCAAATAACAAGTGGTATCAAAAGAAAGATGTAAAGAAGCTACTTCGCATTTTTGCGTTTCTTTGAAAATTTTAGTAATCTGTGAATTTTGCAAATTTTTTTTGTAGCGATTTTCGAGGAAAAACATTTTTGCACATACTTTTGATCGTAAAAGAGAATGGATCTCGATTGCACTACCCAATTGTGCAGAACCTGTGGTTCTTGAAAACGAGTTATACATAAAACTGGAATGGGATTTAGGTAAGGGTCTCTTTCATGTTACGAAAGAAATTTACTCGACAAAAACGACCGTGTTCTTTCTGATCGAAAAAATTTCTGAATAAATGTCACAATTTACAAAAATATTCTCCAGTAATCCGACTTTTTTTGTCAAATTAAATCAACTTCCGTTGAAAATACTGAAAGTTGGAAAAAGATCCAGAAAATCTATGGAAATAAATAAAACTTGAGGAAATACTTTTTCATGTGTGTGCTGCATGCATGAAAAATATTTATTTTTAATTAGATTTTTTCCTTGACATTACAAAATGTTATGCAGAAAAAATGTCGGAGGTTAAAAATAAACTACAACAATTACTCTGTTTAAAAACAGTTAAAAGCTTCGTTAGATTTTTATTTGTTTTTGCATGTGAAGTAATTTTTGTTGCATTATATAGTAGAATTCTACGTTTTTATATTGAAATTTATGTAACTTTAATGTTGTTTACTTTTATTTCGATGATCAATGCTGAAAATAAAATAGTTGTTGAAATTCATACTTTTAAAATCTAATGTAATTAGGATTTCGAATCTGTAACTGAGTTCTTATATATTTTTATGGGAAGAATGAAAGGAAGTTATCTGTTTATTTTTGTTTTCTTTGGAAACCAAATTTATTTCTGTTAAAATTTTTATTTTATTTTATTTTTAAAGTTAATTTGTAAAAAAATCATGGAATTTTTTTCATATTTAGTTGCACAGAATCTAATAAAAATTGTTTTAAGAAGTTGTAATAACAGTAATTACGTAGTTAGTCATTTTCGTTTTAATTTCCATTTAACCGTGCTAATAAAATAATATGCATAGCAACAATGAATATCAAGATACTTTAACTTTTGAAACTACTTATGAAAATAACACATTTATTTTTGTCACAAATTAACCTTAAAAACATTTTTCATTAACAAAAATATGTAAATTATAATCAATAATTTCTGTTTCTGGAAAATATTAATCATTAAAGTGAAAGTAGGTCAGAAAGTCTTTGATGTTTAAATTATTTATTATATTAAAGATTGCTCTTTTAATTTCTATTTATTTCCTCGAAATAAGTAGAATTAACATCAATTTATTGATTCCAATAGCTTTCTTGTACGATTCATTAATTTATTAACTCGCGTATTTTCATTAGACTGAATGACGTCTGAGTAATGTTCCGATTTAAACGTCAGTCGGTTTTCCCAATCCGCCAAGGGAATGATAACGAATACGTTCAGAAGCGCTTTCTATAGTATTTGAGCTTCAAGATCGATAGGTATTACTCCTCAAGGGGTTGTGATTATATAAACTTGTGTCAACACTTTGATGTGAATACTCGAAGAAAGGCGCACTATTACCTCTTCGGTACTTGGATTTAAAGTGATTGAACTCTATAATTGGTACTTTAGTATTACCTAATAGGATTAATTTTAAAATTCCGAGATTGTTTACAAGACGTGACGAACCAATTAATTTAGATTTTAAGAGTATTGGACCCGCGAACAAATGGTCAGTATGGGCAAAATCTAAAATAGTATGGGGCAAGACACGAACTGACTTTCATCAAACTTGACCAGACAATGGGACAAGTATGGGATCATGCCGAATCCCACACTACTAGTATGGCATCGATTTTTCAATTTAAACAATATCATAAAGAATAATTATGGCAATATGGAAAATTACCAAAAATGAATTATCCATTTGCTATACTAGCAGCATGGGAAATATGAAGTATGGTAACTATATGCTTATGGACCACACACCATTCCTGTTATAATGACAAAATTACAGCAACTACATAAATCATTCATACAGTCAATGATGATACTTTTAATATAGGAAATTGAAACAAATTGGGTATAGTCCGCAGCACATACTTTTACAAGTTTCCCATAGTTTGAATATGGAAAATTGTCAAAAAAGTTTAAAAATCAAACACCTACTTGTAGTACGGATATGGTTGATATCCAATACTTCTAGAATGGTCAATTAAAAAGTTTAGTTATATTACATACCTAACATTCACTTATCCATGAGCCATACTTGCAAAGCGGAAAACTTAGAAGTATGGTAACTATCCATGTCCCATACGTAAAGTATGGGAAACTTAGAAGTACGAAGGTTATCAGTATACCATTCTCGCAGTATAAAAAATTAACAAGAATGGATTATCCATGAGCCATACTTGCAATATGGGAAATTTAGAAGTATGGTAAATATCCATGTCCCATACTTGAAATATGGGATATTAACAAGCATGGAAATTATCCTTATCCCATACTTTAAGTATGGGAAACCAAAATAGTACGACTATTATCATATGCCATTCTCGCAGTATGGGAAATTAACAAGAATGGATTATTCATGTCCCATACCTGCAATATGGGAAATTTAAAAGTATTGTAAATATCTATATCCTATACTTAAAATATGAGATTTTAACAAGCGTGTCAATTATCCATGTCCCATACTTGAAATATGGGATATTAAGAAGCAAGGAAATTATCCCTATCCCATACTTTAAGTATGAGAAACCGAAGTAGTACGGCTATTATCAATATCTCAGTTTTGCAGTATGGGAAATTAACAAGAATGGATTATTCATGTCCCATACTTGCAACATGGGAAGTTTAGAAGTATTGTAAATATCTATATCCTACACTTAAAATATGGGATATTTACAAGCATGGCAATTATCCATGTCCCATACTTGAAATATGGGATATTAACATGCTTGTTAATATCCCATATTTCAAGTATGGGACATGGATATTTACCATACTTCTAAATTTCCCATATTGCAAGTATGGCTCATGGATAATCCATTTTTGTTAATTTTTTATACTGCGAGAATGGTATACTGATAACCTTCGTACTTCTAAGTTTCCCATACTTTACGTATGGGACATGGATAGTTACCATACTTCTAAGTTTTCCGCTTTGCAAGTATGGCTCATGGATAAGTGAATGTTAGGTATGTAATATAACTAAACTTTTTAATTGACCATTCTAGAAGTATTGGATATCAACCATATCCGTACTACAAGTAGGTGTTTGATTTTTAAACTTTTTTGACAATTTTCCATATTCAAACTATGGGAAACTTGTAAAAGTATGTGCTGCGGACTATACCCAATTTGTTTCAATTTCCTATATTAAAAGTATCATCATTGACTGTATGAATGATTTATGTAGTTGCTGTAATTTTGTCATTATAACAGGAATGGTGTGTGGTCCATAAGCATATAGTTACCATACTTCATATTTCCCATGCTGCTAGTATAGCAAATGGATAATTCATTTTTGGTAATTTTCCATATTGCCATAATTATTCTTTATGATATTGTTTAAATTGAAAAATCGATGCCATACTAGTAGTGTGGGATTCGGCATGATCCCATACTTGTCCCATTGTCTGGTCAAGTTTGATGAAAGTCAGTTCGTGTCTTGCCCCATACTATTTTAGATTTTGCCCATACTGACCATTTGTTCGCGGGGAATTACCGTTTCCTTCCGCTTTTCCGAATCGAATTTCAATAATTTCTTTTTTCTGACAAACGTTTTTCCCGAATGCATTTTTCCGACATCCATTTTCCCTAATGTCATTTTCCAACAATAATTTTTCTCGACACAACAGTTCTTTTTACATTCTCATCCCAAATGAGAAGGTATTTTTTTTCTTTTTAGTTAAAATCTTTATCAATAGGGAAGACCACCAAACAGTAGATAATGAAAAACAGTAGATAATTTATAATCTTTATAATTTATATTATAATAAGATTTTATAGGAATAAAATAAGGTATCCTAAAAATGATTTTTTGAAAGAAAATAAATAATAACCGTGTAAAAATTAAAAAACCCTTTTTTGAACGTTAAAAAAAATTATAACTAATTCCAGCTGCCTTAGGTGCTAAGTTCGGTTAGGCGTGACAATACTTCTCGTGTCTTTAATATTTTATTTAATTATTAAACAGTAAACAACTTTTATGTTGAAAAATTGATTTTATTTTCAAGAATACTTATCAAGGAATTGTATTACGGGTAAAGAGCTGTTCCACAATTTATATTTTCCAAATGAGAAAGGATTACACTGTGTAACAGTGAAAAATTATTTTGAATCGGACCTAGCCTTAGTTGTTCGTCATGAAAAACTAAAAAAAATGTGTATTAAATTTCCCCCTTACCCCTAAAATTGCATTTTAAAGCAAAAAACCCCGTTTTTCTGGAATTTTTGTATAAAATATACTATAACTTCGTCATTTTTTTCCAATTTCAAAATTTTCTATTTCTTTTAAAGATAAGAAACATGTATTTCTATACCTAATAGAGGTTTTATATTTTAAATAAAATTTATGGTGAAAAAAGAGTAAAAAAGTTCGAAAATTGGCAATGATTTAAAGTGCATTTAATTCTGCGTCAAATGAGCTTTTTTGAATTAAATTTGTGAGAAACTGGCTGAGATATTGCATTTTTTGTCTTTATAATAACAGTATTTTTCGGGAAAATCAATTTTCCAACATTTTTGTATCATTCTTAATTTTCAAAATTTTACCGAAATTTACTAAAATAAATATAAAAAAGCTGTTCGAAGATGATAAGTACGACTTGCAACAATTAAAGAAAGCAGAAAAAAAAGTAGGGTAATGTCACCTTGAGTGGACCGTCACCATGAGTGGACCGCCTAGAAGATTTTGGTGATCTGACAGTGGAAACGTAAAATAAATAGTTCAAACAGCAGCGCCGCAGCCGCAAACCAAAAGAAATTAAGTTTTGCGGAGAACAAATACGTTACTGTAATTTATTTTTTTCCTGTTGGTTTGGATATTGAAATTGATTGTTTAAGTTTAATAAGGTGATAATTTTGTCTAAAAAGAAAAATGTTTGTGGGTCCCTTCAAAAGTATGTCATATTAAGTGGACCATTGTTTATAATCTTGAGTGATCCATCTAATTTTGTTAATTTTTAATGACAATTTACCATTTTTGTGGATATAAATTAAAAATAAACTTGTTTATAACTATATTTTATGTTATTTATTAATATTTTTTGTGATTTCGAAAAAGGTGTAGTCGAAAATAGTATAGAATAACAGGGAGCCAAAACTAGATAATTTACTGAAAGAAATTAAAAATCTTAAATAACTTTTGCAATTTCTTGAGTTAATATTTATTTTCTGACCTTTTTTTGCAATTTTTCAAGAGTGGTCCACTCAAGGTTACATTTTTCTCATTCCTAAAAAAAACGCATATTTTTTTACGTCAAATTTATTTTTTCTAAATAATAAAATCAAAGCTCTCATGACATAAACTCTTATCTAGGGATCTAAACAAAAGCTTGGAATAAAGAAGTACATTTAATTTACTACCATATAGAATTTATTCGAAAAAAAGCTTAAGCGGTCCACTCATGGTGACATTACCCTACTATTTTTTAATTAAATAAAATACTGTGATTATTAAGACATAAAATACAATAACTCAGCCAGTTTTTCACCAATTTAATCCAAAAAAACTCATTTGACGCAGAATTATATAAATCTTAAATAATTCAGCACAGAAAAAATATTCTAAATAAAATTTGACCGTAAATCTTGCTAAAGTTAAAAGAATTAAAAAAAATTGACAATTTTCGAACTTTTTTACTTTTTTTCTACCATAAATTTTATTTAAAACATAAAACCTCTATTTGTAATAAAATACTTTGTTTCTCAGCTTCAAAATAATAAAATTACCGGGCAAGTGCGAGTTGGACTCGCGCACAGAGGGTTCCGTACACGAACTTAAAAATCTTAAAATGGATTGAAAATTGTTTTTAAATTATTTATTAGATATTTATTTTCTGGATTATGTGAATAATAATAAATTAAAATCATATTTTTACTTTTATTAAAATTTAAGTATAAACTTAACCATTTTTATAAGATTAAAAATTTCCAATTAATAGATAAATAGACTATTGTAGCTGTTTAGGAATACAAATTTTTTTTTCAGTAAAATTTCAAATTTTCGAAGAAAATGCTATGATAATAAATTTAAACCACAATTGTTATGGTTTTATAAAAAATTTTGCATAAAATTACACATCTTTGCCAATTCCCAACCTTTCAAGATAAATACGCTAAGCTCTATAGCAAAGGGGTATTTTGTCATTTTTCAACTTTTCATTAATAACTTTTGAAAACTAAGTCCAACAATGATCGCTACATTTTTCCTGTAATCTGCACGTAAAAATACCTAGGTATACCCAATTTCAAACCTCTAGGTCAAATAGTTTGAGAGATAGGGTGGGGGGGGGCACGTTTTTTTTTTAAAAAAACACTGAGAAAAATGGATGTTTACGCTTAACATATTTTTCACTTAACATAGGGACAGCTATCTAGATGTTCAGGGTTAACATCTACATATTAAACTTTATTATCTAGATGTTAAAATTTAATATCTTAGATGTTAACCTTTAATATTTAGAGGTTAAACGTTACTATCTAGTTTTAAACATCTAATTCTAAACATCCATTTTTCTCCATTTTTCATTGGAGTGTATCAACTCCAATCATGTTCTCTATATTTTTCCTGTACTCTACTCACGAAAATACATATGTGTACCAATTTTCAATACTCTATCTCAAATAGTTTGGCCGCTAGAGGGGGGGGGGGGGGGGTATGGTTCCGGATTTGACACTTTGTGTCCGGAACCCTAAAAAAAAATTTGAAATCGAACCAAAATCGAACTAAAATGAAATTTTAGGGGTGGGGGTTAAATTTAATATATACCATTTTTTTTTAGTTTTTCATGACGAACAACTTAGGCTAGGTCCGATTCAAAGTGATTTTTCACTGTCACACAGTGTTATACATCATAACCTTTAAAACCACGATAACAAAGTTTCATATAATTTTCTACCATTATAATTGTCTTTGTAAAGACTGTTCAAATAATTTCTCATCATATTAAATTTAAGTTCTCGAAACTGCTTAAATTCTTTGTACAGATTATTCGATTAATAACTAAGCGACCAACCGTCAACTAGTTTAAATTTAGAGAATATACGGGTATATAGTAGTTGAAGCATAAAACCAAAACTGACGAAGCAACGGTATCTATATTTTATACAAAAACTGCAGAAAAACTTTTTTTAAGCTTTAAAATTAAATTTTTGGGGCAGAGGGAGGGGGATTTAATATATACCATTTTTTTAGTTTTTCATAGCTAACAATTTAGGCTAGGTCCGATTAAAAGTAATTTTTTGTTCTCATTTTTTGTAACACAGTATACACAGTATACCCAGTATACACCTGCTGGCAGGTGATAATTTTTGAGTAAATTTTTATCGTATTATAAATATACATATTATGAATAGGTGGTTTATTTTAAGCCCATTTTGATGATTGTAAAGACGTGCCACTCGCAAAGAAAGATCCTTCTGACGTAAACATAATCGTTTTGAAACAAATGAACTTCTACATGTGTCAAAACGTTTCTGTTTGTATCAAAAGGAATTTTGTGAAGTTAAAAAGATCTTTTTCTGAGTGTGCAGTATATACTACTTTTTTAGAGGCTAGTGATGCAGCAACTACCGAATATGATATAGGGGAGTGGGACCCAAGATGGACAGGGCCACAAGATAGACATTTTGTATAAAATTTTTGTTTAAGGTGACAACGCCTTATGTTTTCTGTCATTTTTCTTGTTTCTATAGACGAATATGTTGATGCACATCTGAAGAAAAAAAACCAGTTTGTTTTTCTTCTACACATAGCACGTGATTTTGTGTCTAAAAAAGTTTTGTTACAGTTTTTTCTTAAGTTGGTAAAGTTATTTAAATTTGTAATTTAGAATAAGTGCTTAACATTACAATATCATTTATTTATCTTACAAAAATATTCTAAAATGATTTTATTAATATTGTGTTTATATGCAAATTTTTACTGGGGATTAAAAAATGGTGTCATATACCCTAAGATGGATATGCGCCAATGTTATTTCTTGGTGAATTCAATCAAATAGTTAAAAATTAGTTTAAGAAATGTTACATGATGTTTATTTTTTATTTACTGCATTTTTCCGAGACTTTTAAGAAAGTGTCCATCTTGTAGCCACTTTTTTAATATAAAAAATTATAACAATTAGAAAAAATGCTTTAAAAAATGTTTATGTTCAAAGTAAAATTTTATCTTTGTGGGCATAAGGTACCTAATAAATTGTACTTTTATCCGGTATAAAACAATTTAGTATCTCTTTTTTAGTTTGGGTACTAAAACATTAATTCAAAGCCATGTCCATCTTGGGGCTGTCTCCCCTAGTAAATTGCAAACTGCAGAAAATTATAGTCTATTTTGAAATAGACATTATAAATGCTTCTGCAGACATATATATTCAAAAATCCCTTATTCTGGTTATTTCTTCCACTTGTGCCAATCTTTTTATCGAAAAATACAAAGAGAATACAATGATTTTAATAACAGAAACATAAAAGTTTGATCTCACATTCTCATGACACTAGAGTTCTCCTGCAGAGGAGAATCATTTTTGAACCACTAGTATCATTTTTCTGTTTCATTTTATAATTTACCTGTCAAGAAACTTAAATTTTCGAGAACATGGATGTCGGGAAATTACATTCGGGAAGAGTATCTGTCGGGAAAAAGGTTGTCGGAAGATTGTCTGTCGGAAAATAGGATTCGGTAAAAGAGACAAAAATCGTGAAATTAAATTTGTGGAGGGATCTTTCTCATTTTTGCGTTTTAGGTGTTAATTTGAGAAGACGGGAAAAACATACAGATAAATACTTATAAATTTATTTATAATAAATATAAATTAAATAGTTAAATTTTTGTGCACTTTTATTGTCAAAAATGATTTATTGGCGACAATTTTTACACAAACAGATGGAATAGTGATATTTACAGATTAATGCAGATTTATTTTCAGATAATAATTATTAGGATTCATTATGCCAGGTGACTACGAAAATTATTGATGTAATTATGTTTGGACTGTCATATAGGATTCTGTTAAGATTCGTCCAGATTCAAATGTGAATAAAAGTGTCAGTTGTAGGACAAAATTTCTTAAAATAACACTTTTATTTGATCAACTAAATGTTCTGTAGATACGATGTTGATCTAATATTCAATTCTATTTTTGCTTGCGTTGGATGTGAAAACCATTGTGACGAACCTCACAATTGCACTTGACTTTTAATTTTCAATTGGATAATTTATTTTTAAGTAAAAATAAATAAACTTAACTTTGGGGTTAAGTTACACTTTAGTCTTGTTGAGGGGTGCTGGATTTCTCGGACTGGTCCTTCAGTCGAGAAAATACCGACCCACGAGTCGGAGCGAGGTAGTGAAAACCCGGACTCTGACTCTTCCAGTTGCCATCGTCTTGGTCCACCAAGAATGGTACCTGGAGAACGTTTTGGAGATTTAGCATTGGTCCTCCAATAAAAATCGAAGGAACAAACTTTTACTTTCATCTAGTCAGGATCGTCCTAAGATTTGTCACGGTCCACCGTGGAGTCTTAGACACGATAAAATTCTGGAAATCTTCGTAGAGTAATCTACCTACACTAAAGAATCCTGACTAGAGTAAGGACACTCCATGCCGAATTCTTTATCATCATCGTGGTCCACCACGAATGGTCAAGAAATTCGAGTAAAATTGTGTAAGAACACTTATGACGTAGGAAAGTGTTCGGAGCAATTTCAAATCTCCCGTGCAGTTTAATAAACGCAGATTGTCGTATAGGCTTCTCCATGCGCTGCGTCACTGGCGAACGGGCTCTATGTTAGATGAATACCCGCGTTCGTTTAACTGTTCTCCAGATAACTTCACGGCGCACCTGAAATTACGGGCTCAGATATTAATTATTTTACCGGACTAAAACGTGTAATTAACGTAAAAATGAATTAATTAATTTCTTTTCTTACCTGATAATTAATTTCAGTTTGCGAATCCACAAATCGACTATACGTGTTTAGATGGCCGATTTTATTTTAACATCACGGTGAATAACGGCAACAATATTTTTTAGTGGTTCGTCCGTAATTTATATTGTAATTTATATTGTAATATGTAATCCGTAATTTATATCCGCGACCGATTATTCCGGATAATTCTAGATGAATTATATTATTTGATTATATTGTGTAATCTACATTATTTTTTATTAATCTGTTTATAGATTCCGAATGTAGAGAGTTTAACCTACTAGAAGGGTAAAGTCCTATAGTAACCAGAAAGAGGATTTCTTTTCTTTTGTTATTAACGTCGGCTCTTCCAGCACTATTTATTTGTTATTTTATTATGTATATTTTCTTGTTGTTAAATTCTTTTATTTTGTTTATATTCCTTCCTGTTAAATTCATTATTCTGTTTATAATCATATTATTTATCTTTTGTACTTTTATTATTTTGGTTACAATATATTCTTTTGTTATTTCTTATTAATAGAAATCCTGAGAGTTTTACTGACTATGCCTATCCCAAAGCGACAGTAGAAATTAGGTAAAGAAATTTAAAGTCTAAAATCTAGTTTACCAGTATAAGTGAATATATCTTGAGAACCTTGGCATACGATATTTGCATTGAAATCAACAAAAATTCGCGAAGTCCAAACGAAACAACAGAATCATACGATTTTGTGTAAGAAAGCTCCTTTTCCTTATTAATTGAGAACATCTCATGCTCATTTAAGGTGAAAAATCATGTTAAAGATTTAACAGTTATCGGCTTATGTGATTTATAACGATATATAGATTATATGCACTTTGTACACAAATTACATGGCACAGTGGTAACCTAGAGAGTTATCTCTGAATAGCAGCAAGCGCGATACGTCCAACTATGTCGCATTATTACCAATAACATCGTCACGTTCATCCACTAACCATATATTAGAGGAAGATAAAATCGTCGCATTAGAATATGGCTAGAGAGGAGAATTTGGGGTAGCGAGGAAGACAGGTTTAGACTGACAAGGTGAAAGTAGAGAAGAAATAGATAAAAGAGATGGGAAAGGAGATAGAGAGAGAGAGAAAGAGAAAACCTTGTGCTAGTAAAACTCTTATCTTGGACTTTCGTGACTCATGATCTGATATGGTGATATACCCAAAGTGTTGGAGGTCGTAAACATAATGAAGAAAGAAAAGTTGAAGTGGGATTTTCTTTGCATCGGATTTAAAATAATTTAACTTCAATTAAGAATACTTAATTTCGGTCTTAACTTGAAGTTTAATAAAAAATCAGTACGAAAAGCAGGCACACTGCGCCTACAAGCAAGTAATATATAGTTTTGCATATCTATATGATGAATACGTTTGGTTTTAGCCAATATCATTGTTACATTTTTACAGGTACATACACTTAAATTTCTAATGATTCGTATGATTTTAGTTGTCGCAGAATACTTAGGTATTTAAAGATAGAATTACAAGATTCAAAATGGCGAATCCAATATGGCGGGTGACTTTTTTAGAAAACATTACAGCTCGCGTAAAATTTGTTATTTGATGGTCTTCAGTATAGCTGAAAACGAATCTGACACTGCATTATCATACCATTACAAAAATCAAAATGGCAAATCTAATATGGCGGCAAATTGTCGGCCTGTGTTATCTGTTCGAGTGTTTCTGCCTTGGTTTGGTCGTTTTCCACTTTTCGGTTGTTTTCGCCTCTGTTTGGATATTTTCGAACCGGTTTGGATGTTCTCGGAACCATTCGGATGTTTCCGGACAAGTTGAGGTGCATCCGTTTCCATTCGGGTGTTTTTCGGTCTCGTTCGATGGTTTCTCCTCTCTCTCACTCAATCTCCCGCTCTCTAGCACACAACCGCAAATTGACAGCTATTGGCTGTGAACGACGGACGGACGGACGACAAAGTCTCACTATAAGGGTTTCGATCCCAAATCACGAAACCCTAAAAATGACTTGTGTTCGGTTAGCAAGAGTTGTACATGGTTGAAGCGACGGTCTTCTTTAATAAAACGGGTTCCTTTTAGATTTCTTCTTGCTCGATAAAGTTTTTCATTAAAGCTAATTAATCATCGATGATAGAAATATAACACAGCCCCACAAAAAAAATAAAGTTCCCGGATCTGGGTATGAGACCAATATTTTCCTATGTATTTTGATGCGCTGAATCCGAATCCACCATCAAAATTGGTCCAACGGGTCTGATTTTGGACCTGACCTCAAAATCAATAAAATGGTACTGTTTATTCGATGGAGTCTGAACCGGACCTAAAATTTATACATGTGTAGGATCAATTGAAAGCTTGATTTATGACCTTTAAAATACTTTTTTAAAAATTGTTCTACAATCATTTCTAACGAAGTTATGATCCTTCGAACAAAAAGTATTATTTTATTGATTGTGAGGTTAGGTCCATAATCAGTCCCGCTGGACCAATTTTGATGGTGGATTCGGATTCAGCTCATCAAAATACATAGGAAAATAGTGATCTCATTCCCAGATCCGGAAACCTTTTTTTTTGTGGGGCTGTGTAATTAATGTTGAAGATTGATGTTTTGATTTATTTAATGTTGGGGAATCATATCGTTCAAAAATTGATGGAATAATTATGTTAGCGAGAGGCTGTTAATTTATAAGGGAGACATCTGTCCTGTAAAGGAAGAGATACAACGAAGTGTCTCCTAAAGCTCGAGAATCAAGTCGGACACATTTATGTAACCTTGTAGTACTTCCTACGTGGTGCCTCGTAGCAGGTTTTCAGATCCTACACAAAAAAGTTGTTGAAGATCAAGATCGTTTCTTTACAGTTAGTATTATAATATTCAATAATTAAATGAACCATAATCTGATGCATGAGCTGTCAGATAATTTCCTTATATTTTATTTTTCTCAAAAGTTTTAAAGACTTTTGAATACCTGATATTCAAAATTATATATTCCTTTAGAAAACATAAACATTACTTATAAAGTTGAATGAACAAGTCCCATTTCGTTTATTTTATGACATATTCATCTGAATATTGTTAATATGGAAATAAAATTTATGACCCTTCGACTCTCAACTGGACATTTTAAACCATTTTATGCGAGTGCACAACACTAGTTTCAACTCAGTTTTAGGTCACCGCTCGACTTATTTTTAAATTGTTGTCACATTAATAATAATATGTATCGATATATCTATCTCGAACCTGACTAATTTCTAAGAACACAATAGGTATAACTGTTTAAACAATTCATCAAGTGTTATATCTTGATAATTCGGTTTTAGGTTGGTTAAACGTTACTTGCTGTAAATTTAAACAGTGTGTATTAATTTTTGGTTCTTATCAGGACCAATGATTCCATCATTATTAATTTCGATTGTAATTGTTTGTTAAAGCTTACTTTGACTCAAGAAACAACAATTTTAACTATAAAGAGTATATTTTCCCTAATTGTTAGTCAAACAGAATTCTACTGATTTAGATTTAGAAAGATATTTTAATATTTTAAAGCAAACTACAATTTTTGTTTATTCTGAATGGAGGATATGGAAAGGGTAGACAAGTTGACACCCACTTTTCATAGAGGGTTGGATAAATATCACGACATAGTGTGGATGGGATACAAGGAGCGTGAAAACGGTTGAAAAATGTATCATGTATTCTGTAGATGCTCCCTTATTTAAATTGTAAATCTGTGAAATTGCGAAATCAGACCTCTGAGTTCCCAATTTTAGGGTCTATCCCTAAATTGCGTTTGATGATTTTAGACGTGTTTGAGCTCCCTGTTTCCTTGTAACTTTTTTCAAAGTTAAGCTGTTGTATTTTTATTAAAATCATATTTATATACCATATTTTTTTTAATATTACTTAGTTACACAATGCTTATGTGATTGAATATGATGTATTTTTTACTACTACATGAAAAACAATTGTTTAAAATGTTTAAAATTATGAGGAACATTTTTTGCAAGATTTAAATGGGTATCGTTTTCGGGAGTAGTTCCGAATAAAAGAGACTTTCGATCTTTTTAAACTTGGTATACTTACGTATTTTGATGCGCTAATTACAAAAATCATATTGAAAATTCAAGCAAATCTTATTGTCATGGTGAAAACCATAAGAAGACTATAGAAATTCTGTTTTGTGCAATTATTTCAATAAATATTTAAAATTTCGGAACTTGTTTTTTACAAAAGTAATAGGTCCTCTTGTAAAATAATGTGCAGTTCTGAATTATTTCTAGCAACTTTATTATCGATTTTCTCTAAAACTATTAGAGATCTCAAAAATATGCTATGACGCATTTTTAATGGTTTATGTTTAATATTTAAATTTTAAATTTAAATTTATGTTTAATCAAATCAAATAAACAAATAATTAAATAAACTCTAGCACCAAGTTATTTTAACGTAATATAACTATTGGAAAAAGAGATTAGACTAATTAAAATAATCAAATAGTTTTCAAATTCAAATTAAATCACGACTAACACAGAAATTTACGGAGAGTAAAGGATATAAGGATCAGCAACAAAACCACTATTTTTAAATTAGATTACAAATTAACAAATCTATTCAAAATATTCAGTTTAAGAAGTTTCAAAAAGGGTTAAAAGGGTCATTTTTTAATTACTTAAAGTAATTTTTCGTAATTTGTAAAGTTAAAAGAGTACTAGCAATGTAATTTGTTAAATATTTAAAAGAAGTTTTAAGTAGAATAAATGCTAAGGTATAAAAATTTGAAAATATAATGGACTTAAGTAACTACAGGGTTGAGATCTTTTTGAAACTTAGTGGAAGTGTCACTTTGCCAAGTTGATGTCATGAAAGTGATAAAAGCGATTGAACTAAAAACAAAGTACAGAGAAAAGGCTTTTGTCAATTCTTGTTAACGTTCAACCTTTTTCCTCATTTTCGCTTGTTCTTGTGTTATACTTTAAAGATACTTTGAGATCTTAACTCGTGAACTTTTTATCTCTACTTATTTAATTTTTATTTTTCCTCTAACAATTTAAAAATCTTCATTTTCATATAATAATTATCACTTTCAGGAAAAAATTATTTGAACAGTGTTTCATGTTTATATGATTTTATATACCTTTTAAGTAATTCTTTTTATACTCGGGGGGGTTTTTCGTACTTTAAATTTTAGGTGGTATTTTCCAAACTACAGAAATAAGAGAGCAAGAGAGAAGTATTAACGAAACGAGCAGCATAAATATATAAATCGAAATGAAAGGTAAATTGCTAAGATTGAATTAATGGCTAGTTTGTTTTTTGGTCACGATCCAAGTACCTCGAATCGATTTTACACCCATCTTCAATTAACCTTTTCACACGTTGTGTAGTACACAGCAAGTTATCAGACGAAGGTTTTACGATCAAATTTACGCGATTCCCCATACAAAGTTAAAGTCAGTTTTATCGTATAGTTTCATAAGGAAGGATAGTGCTGTCTGACAGTATAAAAAATTGACTCCTGCCATCGTCACAACGATTCGCCTTACGTTCGCTTAAGAGGATTATAAACTTGAGCAGACTTTACCTTACACCTTATGAGACAAATAGTGTTTTTAACTATTTCGCAAGAAAATAAAATTTTACTGTTTATGTGAGTTATTCACAGAAAATTGTTTTGGATTAAATTAATCTGCAACGCTCTTTTTTTTTATACCAAATGGAATTTAAATAATCTGAAATTGGCTTAAAACAATCGAGCTGCAGATTATTTTAATACATAAAAGTTTTCAGTGTTACATTTCATCAGGAATCAAACTTAAACTGTCAGAAAAGTATTTTTCAAATTGAGATTAAAAAATTAAATAAATGTTTTTTATAAATAAAGTTGTTTAAATAATACATTTTTACTTGGATAATAAGGAAGACAAGTACACATTTACCTATAAGAGATAGGAGAGAGTAGGGTAAATTGCCTAAGAAAAAAATGTGTGTACTATTCGATGGTTGCGGAAAAAATTAAGTATTTTGTAGCGAGCATCTATATTCTGTAATAGATTTCGACTGTAATGAGTTTAAATTATTTCCCTTTCCAAGACGATGCCGAAAAGGAAAAAACTGGAGAATTTATAAATATGCATAATCGTCATTAAAGACAGAATCATCGTTCCGTTTATCAAATAAGATCACTTATTTGACGCTTAAGTGTCTCGTTAAGAATATTTAAAATAAAGTCGTGTCATAAAGTCAATTATACAATTATTTCAAGATAGATAATTATATTATGTTTAATGTGTACTATACTGAGACGTTTTATATCATCATTTTCTCTTAGTTTGAGTGACATTTGACTATTATGAATCTTTATAATTTCTACCAACAGGAAGAAAAAGGGAATACACAGTAAAAAAATTTGTGTTAAATTTAACATTTTTCACATGTCCCAAACGGTCCACTCAAAACTTATGTGTTAATTCAACACAAAAAAATATGTTGAATTTTGTACACAAATTTTAACCTCTTATTTTACGCATTATAATAATTTAAAGCGTGTATATTTTATGCAATAACTATTCTATTTTATCTTTTGCAAGTTAAAATTAATTTTCAATAAGGAATTTATGCTTTTGCAACAAAAAAATAAACATAAATTACAGAGTAAATACTACTAAAAAATTTGAGATTATGTTCAAGAATCAAATGACATTTGAAGAATGTGTAAAATCAACACACGAAAAATGTTAAATTTTAACACAAAAAATTTAACAAGGACTGTTTTCTACACAAATACACAAAATTTTTAACTGTGTAATTGTGCAACTGCATCAAATGGGAGTAATCAATTTGACCTCTTTGGAGTGATACATTTTTCATCACAGATTTACTCAATCTATTGATAGTTAATGTGAATAAGCAGTAGTTTTATATTTGATTCGTTATATCTCTGATTGAATTATTTCACTCATGATTTCAACCGTTAATTTGATATTTGCCTTGAAGGAGTCTAATTTTGATTTTATGATTTTTTATTTACGTAAGGAGAAAATATTTAATAACTAAACTAAAAAAGTTCAGTTACAGTCTTGAGTTCTTCTTGCCGCTTTGGCTTAGAGGGTTTAATGTGTGATGGATTATATTTTATAGTTTTAAAATTGACATTAAATCATTTTTTTAGTCTGACCTTTTTAGAAGCAATTTGCCCAACTCCTCCTTACCTTACTAAAGTTTGATTCTGTTTTTTCCTTTGAAACAAACCAAGAAGTTTATGGAAACCCATTTATAGGACAGTTTATATGTCAATAATTTTTAACCGTGATCTATAGAAACGAAAAACTTTTTTCTGAATGATTCCCTTGTATCTTTTTTACATCCTTCATGACATTTTGATACTTCCGAGTCTCTTTATGCCTCTACATAAACCACGTTGTCGTTTCCGACTTCGAAAATCCGGAAGCTTTTCAAAGACCGTTGAGCTTTATTCCTGCTTGATATCAAACACATTTCCTTTACTGCATGTCAAAGATCATCAATTTCTAGCACAATCTACAGTCGATAATTTTAAATAAAAAATGCATCCTAGTATTATATTTTTAAAATAAGTTTATATATGTTATAAAGAGACATAATTTTTCTTATTGTACTCTCTTAATCTGAATAAGCGCACTGATTCACAGCGGTATCTATACCTCTGATTCCAGTTAACGTATATAAGCCAACGAATTGAATTAAAGATAATACAAATTAATGAAAATCACTGGATAATCAGTGAAATTAAAATAAACGAGTATTCACTATCAGTTAAAATTACACTACAATACAAAAACATTTGTTTTCTTCGAACTTAAAGACAAAAGGGAGTCCCTATTTGTCTTTAATTAATATTTAATTATTTACTTATGAATATTTATATATGTTATAAAGTTTTATTTAAATTTGTTAAAAATATTTCTTAAACGTGACAACAGCCTTTACTTGAAACTGATAATATTTGGCAACATTGAAATTATAATACATCAAGCTATTTCTCTTTCCTTTATAATCTTTGATAAATCAATCTTTTACGAACCTTTGTAGTCTATTCCTGTAGAAATTATTTATCTTTTATAAATGTTCCAGATGATGCCTACTTAAATTCATGCAACAACCATTAAAATACTTTGAACAGATTCTTAAAAGCAAATTTATATTTTTTAACATATGTATTTTTTAATGCTTTGACTCAATTTTAGATCCGCCATTTTTAATTTAAAAAAATGAGCTTTAATTAGAAATCAGTGATCTTAAAAAGTAGTACTTTTAACTCATTTTCATGATTTTTTAAGTCACTAATTATAATTCTTCAGTTTGAAATAAGAAATGTAAGTTCAAATTCGAAGTTAAATTCTACTAGTAATAACCATTGTAACTCTATGATTTTCTAAACCTTGGGCTGTAAACTTGACTCTTAAATTAATTAAATTGATATTAATAATTTTAAATGGATTGGGCTGGTGCAGGTAAAGAGTTTGACGAAAATTATGACCCACTATCAATTTATACAATATTCCATATTATCAGTGTAGTGTATGACAATCAATAATAATGCAATTACTGTCTACTAGATTAATTGCAATAAAGCATTGTCAATTAATTAATTACCTTCTATATAACTACATAATTACAAAATTGTGTAGATATATGGATACATTTTGTCATTGATATCATAATTACAATTACGTATCAAATATTTTTATTTCTGCAAAAATGTTATTACATTCTGTTTGTCCATTCTCCTCAACATTTATACCGTTACTTCAACCTTAAGTTACGAAAGAGGAAATCAGGAGCAACACGAAACTGCGAAAAAAATGATTATTGAATATTAAATATATTATTATTAATACAGAGCACATAATTATTTTTTTAATTTTAATAAAGATTCACTTGGGACCGCAAGCCTTTGCTAATGAAAAATAAGGTTATTTATTTTACATCATAAACGAAAAACAACTCTACTATTTAATTTATAGTTTAATAATCTAGAGACTCTCCCTTAATCCGGCGATCGCTTCGGATAGATTCACAGACTTTAGAATTATGAAATTTATGAAGAATTTAAACCAAACTAAACTGTGGCTTAGGTAATTAGTTGTACATCATAATTCTAACATTGACGTAGAGTATGATATCTCGTGACTCATCAGATGTTCGACCGACGGCCAAACCAGCACCTCGATGGTTTCATTTTAGTATGTGACGTTACAAAAATTGATAACAATTCTGTAACTCACAAAAGTAACTTTTAGGTTAGGAACTATTGCAGATTCGCGCCATTATTCGATTTGCGTACGAAAAGATCATGTCAAGATCATTTCAAGGATTAGAGCCAGGATACTTGACGGGACATTGAAAGATTTGAGTTCAAAATTCTCCGATCATTCTATCAAGACTATTTTAAGTTATTTTGATGATATATTATTTAAAATTACATTCAGTAATTTAGGAAACCAACTAGTGTCTAGTGCCATGGTTCGCCATGGTTGGTATGTTTTTAGTACCTTTAAGTTCGCAATGGTTAGTAGTTTTTAAGTATTAAAGATACTAAAAATTCAAAGTTAACCGATGCATTTTGATCTAAGATAACTGTGATTCGAAATTTCAATTTTTTTAAAAATTACTTTCAATAATATAGGAAACCAACTATTATCTAGTGCCATTGTTCGCCATGGTTGACAGGTTCTGTAAAATATATTGAAAAATCAAAGAAAATCTACGGTTCTAACGTAAATATTTTTTTGTGATTCTGATTTGAAAAATTACTCTAATTTTAGTGAATGACTTCAGAAACCGACTATTGTCTTATACCATGGTTCACCATGGTCAGTAAGTTTCTTTTAGCTAAGATTCGAAAAGATCAAAGAAATTGATACAGTTGATCGAAATAATGTTTATGTAATTCTAAAGTAGGATTTGCTCAAAATTTGTTTAGTAATTTTGAAAATCAACTATTTTCTTGTGCTATGGTTCGCCATGGTTGGTAGATTTTTAAGTTTCATCTAATTGTAAGAAAGATATTAAAACCCTAAAGGAAACCATTGGTTTTAGTCATGTATAATTTTTCTATGTTTCTAAAATGAAAATTTGCTGAAAATTACTGTTTAAATTTCAGAGATAAATTATCGAGTAGTGCCATAATTGGCCATAGTTGTTGGAGTTCCTGTTTTTTTCAATGAAAAATGCGTAAGATGTTAAGTAAATCGCTTTTTTGTACCGCAAGAATTATCTATGAATTGTGAAACATCGTTCTTTTCTGAAACAAACTATACGAAATTTTTACAACCTTATTTTACCTTTATTAACATGTAACCATGGAATATCAGCATATGCCATGGTGTGCCCATATATGGGTCTCGACTTGCGAATCATGGTTATTAAGTTTCCAAAGATTTGCCCATGGTTCAGCCATGATTCTATCTCTAGACGGGTATAGTCAAAGATTTTTTACATTTTAAATTTTGTTACGAATTTTTTAAAGATTAATTCTCTCCAAAAACTCATTTCTGAGAAGAAAGCTAGTCGAGTCATTGTTAAGTAGAGCTTTAGTGATGTTCGAGTAAATTTGGAATTTGTTTATTGGCCACGTTGTTAAGTTAGTTACGTCGTAAAGTCGGTCAGTCAATGAATTTTAGTTGGTTAAGTCGATTATTTGTTAAATCGTATTTCTTTGATTATCAAGTCGTTAAGCGACTTCGAAAGAGGTCTGGCCCCAAACAAATTTCGGTTCAGTAAAGTTTAATAAAAAAATTCTTTTTTTTTTCGAACATCATAAGTAAGCTTTTTTTTGGAAATTTAATACTTATTAAGATAGACCTCAAATGGCTGGGGTAAACGATAGAATCGAGTTTTTCGTTTAAATTTTAGTTTAGTCGATTTGGCTTAGTAATTAATTTGTTTTGTTATTTAAATTGTTTGGAAACTTTATTCATCACAAGTAGTAAGGAAGATCTAATGCTGCCCACGATACGATACGATACGAGACTTTGAATAATTTGTCTCGGGTCTCATAAAATGTAAATATTTCTGGTATCGATTTCTGGGAAAATCAAAATTTTTTGTCTCGGTGTCGTAAATATCATGTGGGTGTTGGTGTCGACCAACCTAGTTACGTTTTGGCGAGTAATTTTTTATGAAATTAAAGTTTTTTATATTTCTATTGTAATTCCCGTTTAATTCAAAGCTAGTCTCGATACGAGATGACTGATTTGGATCTAAACAAATAAAAAATAAATAAAATAAAGTGTAGGAAATTACAAATTTTTTTTATACATGTCTCTCTTATTGTTAGTTATTCGTTAAAGTAAAATGGCATGACTATCGTTTCATAAAATAGAATCATGTGCAAATTTGTGTCGAGCCCTTCTTCAAGCAAGGTTGACTTGTCAAGGGGTCGTGAAAGGGTTGTGTTGCAAGCTGTATGTGGGGGATTATGAAGCTCCCTTTCATGTGGCTTCCTGCAAGCAATATCGCCTCTTTCTTCCTTTCGGCTATATACAGTATACAAGTTTGTATATATACTTATACACATATATACACATATATTGTGTACAAGCCTCTGTCATACCGTGTGAAAAGATAGGAAGAGAAGCATAAACGGCAAAACCATAGCCTGCGGCGAATTTGAAAGCACTGATAAGGCTTCCAAGTCTTTCCAAAATTCCAAAACTACTACAAAGCTTTACAAGAGCATTTCATGCATAATAATTAAATACAGATTGTAGTTAACAGTATTGCAATATGCGTATAAAACAAAGTATAAGAAAAAAATATGCAGTGGGAGTAAAAAAAGATAATTGAACTAAACAAATAAAATCAATGCTATTTGTGTATTAATAAATATATTTACGAAAACTAGCGAATATTTTTTTCGCTCTTTTCGTTAATTTTGATAAAATAAGTTTTTAATTTTTCAATAATTTAAAAGCCCAAGGTAAACTGAGATGAAATAGTTATAAATTATTTTTAAGTTTTTACAAGATTTGTTAAATATTAAATATTGTTAAACGGATGATTTTCAATTTTTCAAATTTAATCGAAATATGAAAGCCCATTAAAATTTTAATTATAAGGATCACTACATTATTATTACAGTTAAAATGTTTACTTGAATTATAATGAATCATTTAAGTTAGAACAATTATACCTTTACTTTCTTTATACGTATAAATATTTTCCCATTAAAGTTCTTCTGTTTACAACATTATATTCTGAATAATTATCCCAATTATTTTTAATTGACTACTTCTTGCTTAAAAAAGAACACTATAATGCATTCCCAATTATTTTCTGAACAACGTGTAGAGTACAAATTGTTAATGGTTGTATGGATAAAAATTCTTTAAAAAGCATACCTAATATTTTTTTTGTTATTGACTTAACGAGAGGCAAATACAATTAAACATAACTACATACATGTTTATATCGACATTTCAAAGGCAAATGAATGATGTGTTCAATTAGTTTCTGTGTCCTAAAATACTGTGATAGTGAATTGAAGATCTCTTTATTTTTATAAAAAAAATTTATTATTCAGCAATATTGAACAGGAATGAAAACAAGATCAATTATTTCAAGTTAAAAAAAACGTAATTATATATGTTTAGCCTAATGTCTATACTGTAAATCAGTGAAAATTCCACTGCTTTAAATTCTTTTTCTTTTGTAGGATAAGGTCTTGAAATTATAAAAATAAAATAAAAATAATATTTACCCCACATAATTTGTCAGGTTAATATAATTTGAGTAAGGTGATGAAAATTAATTTATATTTTTTCTTTTATTACAATAGTCATATTTATTTTTCTTTTAAATAGACGTTTTGACCTTCTACGAAGGTCCTCTTCAGTAACGATTCTGAAATAACAATCTTGGATTTACAGTCAATTCAACATTAAATCGTAGATTATGTAACAATTAATAACAATCTAAGACCACTACTGTTAAAATTGTAATTAAATTACCATATAATTAAATCATACTCACAGATCACACAATAATTAAAACATATTATATCCATAGGACATCAAATAGATTGTCCAGTTGTAAAAGAAAAACAATTCATTATAAACAATCAGCACGTATACACCACAAAAACAATCAATTATAACCACTTTAAGTTTTGCTCTACATGATTTTAGTTGTATTCATAATTTTTACTTTTGTATAATAACTATTCATTTGTGGCTGTTCTTACGTAGAGACAAGAGAAGACTGAATATAGTACAATGATTATAGACAGTGGTGGAAGTCTATAGATAAAAATTCTAAAATGAACTTAAAATCAAAATTTATTTTTTAATAGTATTTATAAAGTTTTTATAGATCGGATTTAGTTTTAAGGTGTCAGTTCTAAGATTTACACTATTGTTATTTTTAATAATTGTAATAAAAGGAAAAAATATAAATTAATTTTCAACATCTTACATAAATTAAATATAAGTCAAAACTACAAGAAAACTTCCATCTTTCTCATAATATAATTTAAAATACAAACACAATAGCAAATATCTTTAATTCTTGTAATCAGTTAACGAGAAGCAAATCCATGTAAAAATCAGATCACAGGAAAATTAATAGTAAACTTTATTTACCAAACAATGAAGAATTTTTATTTTATTTAAAAATTCTCATTGATTTAAATCGGGCGTTTCATGAATGTTGTTTTAAATTTAAATGAACAAGTTCGTGACAAATGTCGTTGGAGAATCTTAATATTTTTCAATCGGAAGCAATGAGAACAATTAATTCGTTTGACGATCGTAGGCAGTCAGAGTACCAAGACGAGATTGGCACGACTGTCGATTCTTGGCCAACTTCCAAATTGAATCCGTTTAAATTCTTGATTCGCCACCGGAAAATGAAGGGGTCATTCCACATCTCTCTTTAAATTTCGAATTAAAACACAGTGTCTTACCTTATAAACATTCTGAATTTTTTTTTATTTATATATTTTCAAAAATAAAAATGAACTTGAAAAAAAAATAGAGAATTATTTATTAAATCAGTAACTCATCAATTTATACTTGGAAATCAGCTGGGATTAAATATCAAAGGTTTAGCTGAAAATAATAAAAATAAAAGGTCTAATTTTAACTTTTTAACAGAACTTGAATTAAGTATATAGCACCGTTACGATAGTTTTGGATTGGCCAAGTTACTGATTGAATGAAACCTAGTTTCTTATTTGTTACATGAAAAAAACTATTTTTGACTATTTTTAACTATTCTTAATTTTATATTTAATTAAGTAACAGATGTTCCAAATAAGACTTAGTCAAGGAAGACTGATTTCCAAAGATTATTTTTATAATAAATAACATATTTTTGAATCGGCAATGTTTAATTTGTATCTGAGCTTCAAACGTTAGGTACGCTGTCTTGCCACAACCTCCCCTAAAAGTCCAGAAGATTTTTTGTTTTGACGAAAACTTTATTCTGCATTAATTAATTTTTAATTAATACTTTATTTTTAAACAATTAATTAATAATCAAATATATTATAGCATGCGCTCTGTAAGATAGTTTTATACTTTAAGAAGATTATCATTTAGAAACTTAGATGGACAAAGTGTTTCCTTGGAAAATGAAGTTAAGAAAACCTGATAACTATTGAAGATGAATTCAAAGTGCTGTAACAATCGTTAGAAACTTAAAGTTTAAGACCTTTAAGTTTAATGTTCTTAATATGAAATTGGGTTATGTGCGCGTATAATTTGAAACTACAGTTTAAGTTATTCTTATGAAACTCATGCTTTTTGAATAAAAAGAATTAAAGTGAATTGAATTTGCGTCTTTTATATTTTCATAAAACTATTTGTTTAACTAGTTTATAAAATAAAATAAATTAATAGTATTATTTTCAATGTAATACTTTATTAAGCGTAGAAAATTTTTCTCATTATTTGCCAACTTTGTACACTTGGAATTTTACAGTTTTGTTATTAAATTAGAAATAAAATTAATTTCCAGTACCAGACCTGAACAAAGTAAAAGTGCCAACAACTGCAATATTATGGAAACGTAATTAAAATTATTATTTAATAATTGAATTGTAACATATGTATTTTTACATGCCCTTAAAAAAGTAAGTAACTACGTTAGATTTTTTAATTACAAAATTCCTGTTCCTGTTCAACTTTAAACTTAATTTAAAAACTATACTGTAACAATTAAAAAATAGTAAAGGCCTTTTCGTTTTATTTTTTTAGCTTATTATGGAGCTTGAACAATGAACATGTTTGTGGCTTTACTGTGTATATTATTATTCGATAAATAGGTGTCATGTTGAAATTAAGCATAAACACCAAACGCGGAACGCACTTTTGAATGGCAGCTCGCAACTTGTGCCGCTTAATTTGAGCTGTCGTTATATCAATCTAATTATGTTTGTAATAATGTGAATTTTTATTGCTTCAGAACTTGCTCGTCGAATATTTAGATAACGTTTAAAAAGTTTTGTAGGGTTTTAGATTTACTGACCGATTACTATATATTTTCCCTAAATAGATTGGTTGTTATTCAGATTGGATAAAGATCAGAAATAAAAATGTATATACTACTTCTTAGTTCTAAATTTGGATAGAAAATTAAGGATAAAAATGAATACACAGCTTTGTAGTATTAAATGGAACAGAAAAAGATTTAGGTGTGATTAAAAATTATTTATTTGGGTATGAAAACTAGCGATTAAAAAAGATTGGTTGTTATTCAGATTTAGAGAAAAAGATTAAAGTAGATACAGAGAAGATAAATTTGGATAGAAAAGTGGAAATAAAATTGGATAGATTCACTTAGGGATTAGAGAAGGATAGTGAGAGATTCAAATGGATAAAGGTGGAATTGAATTTTTGTTTTTGGAATTAGTTTTTGGAATTAGAGTAGATAAACATTGTGGTGGACAGAAATAGGGGGTAAAATGAATTGCAAGGATTTAACATAGGATAGAAAACGATAGACGTGAATAGAAAAAGATATACAACAAAATAATCATTTTTAATCTTAAAGATAAAAAAAAAATTGTATAGATAAAGTTTCTATACCATTACTTCCTGCAGGGCTTCTATAACAGTTTCGGAACTTTTTAAAAGCATCGATATAAAGATATTCTGTCCGTGTCTCTAATAAGAATTATTTCAATGTAATTGTAGAAATATCTACAAAACTCTAGAATCATTATTAAATTGTTTTGGGCGAATTCTCAAAAATTCCTATATCTACAGTTCTTGAACAGTTCTAGAATTATTCTAGTACTATTTTTTTCAGTGTATATTACTTTAACTTTGACTTGTTCATTTTACATCTTTAAAAACTGATTACAGATTCATAATAAACGACGCCAAAAACCCTCGAATAAATAGTTTTCAGTGAATTCTATTCATTTTCTAAATTTTGTAGTCGTATTAAATCCGTCATTTTGAATTTAAAAAAATTATGATCAGATTTGTAATAAGCGTTCCTAAAGACCTCCAGATATACTGAGTTTCATAAATTTTGGCAATTATTTTGCATTTTTGTCCGCCGTACTGGATCAGCTATTTTGAAATTTAAAAAATTATAAAGTGATTCGTAATCAGCGATCCACAAAATCCCTCTGTACGAAAATTTATTCCATTAATTGTAAAACCTGAAGTTTGTATATATATTAGTGTTTAGAATTTGTTTACAATACCTGACATTTTGACGTAACCATCTTAAATGTTATGTATTAACTAATGCATATTTTTGATCTTCTAATAGTTTATGTCATTTTATTCAAATTTATTATATATACTCAAATAACGGTTTTGGTAAGAAATGTTGTTGATACTGTTTTTTCAAAAAAGCCATATTGGTTTTGCATATGAATAAAAATTAAATCTGATCCCGAAATTTTGTAGAGCGATTCCAAAAAAAAAAAAAAACGCTATTCCCATATTTTGCAAAAAACTTTCAAATATTTAGAATTATTTCAAAGTGAGGCTACGATTTTTGTGATTTCAAGCGATAAAGGGTTAAAGAGTTAAAATTTTCTATTGGTGTTTTTGATTCTAAATATCATCTGTTTTTTCTTTTAGATTTAACTAAAATTCATTAATAAATATTATATATGGGTGATTCTTCACTGAGTGGTTATTTTTACTTCCCTACTTAATAACTTTTAACCTTATATAAATAAATTTTTAATTCCTTGTACAGTTATTATTTGTTATTATGTTTATTAATATCATGATTGAAAAATATTTTTTTTTAACATCAAAGGACATGAAATGGTTAAAAATGCCTCAAATCTGCACTTTTTTAGGTTCTCCACATAGGACTCGTGAGATTTAATACATTTTTTTTTAAATAAATCATATTTTTAAAATATTTTTATCTGTTCTAATCGACAGTTTATCTCAAAAGCTTCGTTTTTTGTGCATTGTTTTCCAGTTTTTATTAATAACTTTTGCGAAAATCATTTTTAAATACTTTCTCCACCCTTTTGTTATTTGGAACATGAGTTTACATGTTCATTGTTTTTCAGTAATTTTAATCATTTTTATATTGAATTTTCACTGAATATTAATGTTATTGAGGTAAAAAATTTGATTTAAGTCCAACATAGTTGAAAAAATAGGATATTTAGTTTTATAATTTCAAAAATTAATATTAATTTCCTGCGTATTTTAATGACATGTAAACTCCGGTTCTTCAAAAATAATTGAATTGTTTATATTTAAAATAAAAAAAAAATAATAGTGGTATAAAGTAGTCAAATCTATGCAGTATTCTGCAAAGACCTTTATATTTTATTAAGTTTTTCTGCTATAATAATTTATTTTCTTTGATTCGTAAACTCCGGTTTCTGTAAACTCCGGTTCATAAAATTCGAAATACATAGGAATAGTGTTTTGTTTTTTATAAGAATATCATTAACCTGAGTTTTTAATCAAAATATTGATTAATTTCTGTATAATTATTTACGTAATTATACTTTTTTTAACTCGTGATCAAGTGTTTCAAGAATTTTCTTTGATGTCCTACAAACATCCTCTAAATAAGCTAACATCCTTAGGATATTCGTTTAAGGTAAAAAATTAAATATTTTAAAAAAATGTTTGTAACCTTTAAAATTTTAAACTTAAAATTTTTTATATAAGACTAAGGGTGTTAATTTAAGCTCAAAAATTTTTTGAATTATATTTTAAAATAATTGTTTATAAATTGTACATAAGAAATATTTAAGAAAAAATATTTTTTACTTAAAAATTTAATGTTATCAAAAGTTACTACTTTGTGGAGAATAACCCATATTTATAAATGTTTCACGTTGCACAAAGTTATAAAATAAGTTGAAATTCCAGAATTTTAGCTCCAGTTTTAAGATAATATATACAAGGATTTAAATCATTATTCAAGGACTTTTGAACTGACAACGCGCGCTTGCCCTTTCCTCCCACGCATTCACTCAATAGTAAAACATCGCAAAATATTCCAGGTCATTCTTAATTCCATAAATCTTTCGAAATTTTGACAATTCTCTCTCATTGTTTCACGGGAAAATCCGAGAATTTCCGACCTAAGTCGGAAATACTGACTTTAAATCTCTCAGTAAACATTGAGCATATATAACTTTTGGAAAAGCCCAGAAAAAATATAAAAAAATCGTCCAATAGTGCAGGAATTATTTTGTATGCTTGTGCGTACTGTAAAAACTACATGTATTGTCTTTGTGAGAGGAGATGAAGCTCTTTCACAATATATGTATAGTGACACGTGTAAATTCGTGTACAATGAACAATACATGAACGTGCAGTTCAACGCAGAAAGGCAAATGTTTCCGAGAATTCCTCGAGGATTATACGTGTGGGTATAAGCTTGTTCACAAATGTGCATACGTATCCATTTTCCTGTATGTGAAGAGCAAGCTGGGTTTTCGAAAGCAGCAGTTACGTCGACAGAACAAAAATAATAGCCTTGTCTTACTAGGATGTAAACCAGCTTAAGGGATACAGCCAGAGTCTATCAAAGAGATAAAGTAGTTTGACCATATTCCTACAATTTTACAACTCTCTTAAATAACAGATACCTATCCGTTCGTGATCAATATGACTACTCTTGATATCTTCTTCTTATTTCTGAGTGACGCAAGAATTGTATCTTGAACGACTTTTTTCTTTGTCGTTTCTTTAACGATATTTCTGTACTTTTTGTAAAAGTTACTTTTTCTGAATCTTCACTGATCAGCAAGATACTTTTTATAATTCGTATCCAAAAATGTTTAATAATTCTGATTTAGAGAAAAGGTCAATTAGACTTTTTTTCTATCTATATTGACGAAATAGAGCTGAAAATTTATATTTCAAATGATATCTTTGAAGTCCTCTGATAACAACATGGAGAATCAAAAACAAATGAAGAGTAGTCAATTAGTCATAAAAAATGATTCAGCAGAGCACACAAACTCGAATAAATCACCTAAGACAGCAATTAAATTTTATATAGTTTTGGAATTCAGCCAATTAGTTAGACTTCGAGCATTTGGATATTTGAGCCACTTAGAATATGAAAATAGAAAATTCACAAGCTAAGCAGAAAATACAGTAGAGCATTACAGATTAATCAAACAATGGATTTGCTCCGTTATAATGTAATAGTAAAAACACTACTATTAATATTTATGTTTAAATAACCTCTGTATGCTTAAGTTAAAAAATTAGTTAAAGAATTGAAATTGAAATTTCCGAAAAACCTACTGGCAATACAATATGTTCACTATCAAATGTTTTCATAAACACTAAAATCATATTGAATTTGATTGGGAAGCAGATCCAAGTTCTGCTGCACTCCGGCATGAACTCTTGAGTTTCGTTATTAAAAAAGCCTTTTTAAAATGTTTTTGCAATTCCAAGTTAACTATTAAAACTTATGACGCGAATGTAAACGCAATTTACACTAAGGAGTCACACCTGTCTAGATTAAATTTTAGTGAAAAATTCATTCATAGAAGGTTTACTCGTTGAGAATTGTATGCACATTGTCAGCCATCTTGAAACGACTACGCATGACTATTTCCCTTTCATTGAAATACATTAGATTAGAGAAGATTTCATAAAAGAGTGTACTCATTGTGATGATGAATTTGATGATTACAAAGATACATAATTACACTAGTTTACAAAAAAAAAAAAATTTATGTACATTCAATGTCACTATTTTTTTCTTATGTACTAAGCTTCTCGTTACTTAAAAATGAAATTAAGAAATTTTTCTATGAATAGGTTTCCGAAATATGAATTTTTAAAATTTTTTTACGTTTTTTTCGGAGGTGACTTCACGTTTTAGGCCGTATCTCGAGTTACAGAAGTCCGATTGAGTTTTTCTAAGTGTCAAATTAAAGGTAATCAAATTCCAAACAATCGCTTTTCACATTATTTTTTAATCGGTTAAATATTTTAAGTGATATAGTCAAAAAAAAAAAAAAAAATAGAAAATTTGAGTTTTTGGCCCAAAATCTGAAAAACAAATTCATTCTACCGCCATGCAAAAATAGAAAACGTCAAATTATGTCCAGTTTTAATTTTTTTACATAAATGGCTCACTTTTAGGAAGAAAAAAATGTATGGATGAAAAAAATCTATGTGTAATTATTGAAATTATAAGCCAGGGTACTGAAATTCTCGTTTTACGCCATTTCGGTATTTAACCTCCTTTTATAGTGATTATGTTGATTAATTTAATGAATACAATATCTAATTAGAAAATGGACTTTTTTCACAGATTTCAAATAATTTTCAATGCTTTCCTAATTCAAATTTGACTGAAAAATTTTTTGGAGTTTTTGACAAAAATTTTTGAAGAGGCATAAATTGATTAAAATCTGCTTTTTTGACAAGTTGAATCAGATGCGCAGAGGTTCAATTTTTGTTGAATTTTGTTCGTTAATAGATGAAAAAGTTTCAAATTAGATACAGAAATAAGAAAAATAAATGATATTTGACTGAAAAATTTTTTGGAGTTTTTGACAAAAATTTCTGGAGAGGCATAAATTGGTTAAAAGCTGCTTTCTTGACAAGTTGAATCAGATGCGCAGAGATTCAATTTTTGGTGAATTTTGTTCGTTAATAGATAAAAAAAGTTTGAAATTAGATTTAGAAATATAGAAAATAAAAAATAATTGTCTGAAAATTTTTTTGGAGTTTTTGACAAAAATTTCTGGAGAGGCATAAATTGATTAAAAGCTGCTTTCTTGACAAGTTGAATCAGATGCGCAGAGATTCAATTTTTGTTAAAAACTCCAAAAAAAATTTCCAGACAAATATCTTTTAATTTCTATAGTTCTATATCTAATTTCAAACTTTTTTTATCTATTACCGAACAAAATACAACAAAAATTGAACCACTGCGCATCTAATGCAACTTGTCAAAGAAGCAAATTTTAACCAGTTTATGTCTCTTCAGATATTTTTGTCAAAAACTCCAAATAATTTTTCAGTCAAATATCATTTATTTTTCATATTTCTGCATCCAATTTGGAACTTTTTCATCTATTAACGAACAAAATTCAACCAAAATTGAACCTCTGCGCATCTGATTCAACTTGTCAAAAAAGCTTATTTTAATCAATTTATGCCTCTCCATAGAAATTTTTGTCAAAAACTCCAAAAAATTTTTCAGTCAAATTTGAATTAGTAAAGCACTGAGAATATTTGAAATCTGTGAAAAAAGTCCATTTTCTAATTAGATATTGTATTCATTAAATTAATCAACATAATCACTATAAAAGGAGGTAAAATACCGAAATGGCGTAAAACGAGATTTTCAGTACCCTGGCTTATAACTTTAATAATTACACATAGATTTTTTTCATCCATACATTTTTTTCTTCCTAAAAGTGAGCCATATATGTAAAAAAATTAAAGCTGGACATAATTTGACGTTTTCTATTTTTGCATGGCGGTAGAATGAATTTGTTTTTCAGATTTTTGGCCAAAAACTCAAATTTTCTATTTTTTTTTTTGACTATATCACTTAAAATATTTAACCGATTAAAAAATAATGTTAAAAGCGATTGTTTGGAATTTGATTACCTTTAATTTGACACTTAGAAAAACTCAATCGGACTTCTGTAACTCGAGATACGGCTTAAAACGTGAAGTCACCTCCGAAAAAAACGTGAAAAAATTTTAAAAATTCATATTTCGGAAACCTATCCATAGAAAAATTTCTTAATGTCATTTTTAAGTTTAGAGAACCATAGTACATAAAAAAAAAATAGTGGCATTAAATGTACATTTTGGCTGTAAACTAGTGTTATTAAGGTGTTTCAAAAAAATAAAATTTTTGAAAATCGTTTTAAGTCGTACGGAAATTGACTCCAAACTGAAAAACAATTACCTCTATTTTTTTATTTTTTGATCTGACAATTTTAAGGGGTGCCGCTTGGACCCCCTATTTTCCCATAAGAAATACATGGAAAAAGTGTTCTTTTTTAAAAAAAAGTGCGAAAATTTGTTTATAATTTCATTGAAAAAGGCTGAGAAGTTTATGAGACCTCGATAAATGTCCAAAGTTGAAGAAACTGTGGATTAATATTATTTTTTTGCAAACTGACCCTGTCTAGGGGTGCGTTAAATAACTACCTCTTAACATGAATTCATCATTTATAAGTAAATAGGTCTGAAATATTTTTTTCTTACGTCGCTTTTTTTCATAAATTTTTTTACTGAACAAAATACAAGGCTCGATGCATTATTAAATAGATTTTTAATTGTTTAAATAATTTTATTCATATCTTTTGTTTTAATTAAACATCTTAAAAGCTTATAAGTTTTTGAATAGCGAAGACAAAAACAATTAAATTGATATAATTTAATTTATTTAATTTAATTGATTGTTTAAACAATAAAAATTGTTTAAAAACAACTTTTTATTAACTTCACCTTATTGGTTACAATAAGTATTCAAAACTCACTAGAATTAGACTGTTGAAGAGTAAAAAGGGACTATTCCCTTTTCAAATTCAAAGCTTACCTTGCATAATGGGCACTTGTATGCTGGTTTTAAAGGCATGTGATGGAGAATGACGTCACTGGTACAGACAAAATTTGTCCGTAAACTTTCTCTTAAAATAATAAATATTTTGACACCAAACTTTGTGGAATTACTTAAAATATCATTAAGAAGGTCTCTCTGACCCAAATTTGTCTAAATTTTGAGTTAAAAATAATTTTTTCAATTTTTTGAAAATCAGCTAGTTTTTTAAAAAGTTATCTTTAAGGCACAATTTTAACAAACTTGGGTCAGAGAGACCTTCTTAATGATAATTTAAGTAAATCCACAAATTTTAGTGTCAAAATATTTATTATTTTAAGAGAAAGTTCACGGGCAAATTTTGTCTATACTAGTGACGTATAGACTCACCTCATCACATGCCCTTAAAATAGAAGAAAATCGTCCCAATAGTAATTCAAAAAAGATTAAGAACTACAAAACAACGCTAAAAAAAGATATTAATAAAAATAAACTTATATTTTTCCCTTAGGCCCCTCAACTGAAACATGAAAGAAATAGTTAAATTAATAATTTAAGCTTCAAATACGATTTGAATAAACAAACCTAAACAATGTACATTTACAATAGACTCGGAATCAAATTTAGACCTACAAATCTCCAAATTGTTTCCATCTACATTTTTTCAGTAAGCAATAAAATGCTTGGTACTATTTTTCTTACAAATTCACTTTAAGATGGAAAGTGTTGAATAGAAGAAAAGAGTATCGATTTGTAGCAGCCTCACGTAGTATACGTTTGTCGTGTTTTTTACCTGTTTTGGGGATTGGAAAATGGATACACAGCCTTATAGTTGCAATTGCTTAAGGCTCGTCGATTCGACAAATTTCCGGCTTTCAAAATGCGTTTCACGTTCTGATCCGAAATTCAGGAGCTTCTCATCGACTTCGTTTTCAGGGCATTTCCGATCGAACGACGACGGATTTGACAAATGGATGTATCCGGCAAGTGACACGTGGGTAGACAGACTCTAGGCCGTGCACGTGACATATGTGATGTGTGTGGCCTCATGTGACCTCGATCCCAGTAGAACTCAAAATTCGTCATTGTGTCAGACGTTACTTACATCAAATGCACAGACATTATGTGCACACGTCTGCCGATGCGCACTTTAACATTCTTTTTTATATTCTCAAAAATTGTGAACCAAGGTTGTTGGTTTATCACTTTTCTTTCGATCTTTTCAAATGAGTTTCTCTTTGAGATTTCTAGAAATTTGTGTCCACCGGTTTCTTCTACCCAGTGGAAGTCATTTACATTGTGCCCCTTCTATATGTACTGTAACTAAGTAAAAATTTACCTCGCACAATATTTTTAAATTGATTTGAAAATATAATTATAATAACATTATATCATATAATAACTGATATTATAATATCTATATAATATATCTGTTACTCAGTCTCGTCAATTATCTAATTATATCTTTTTATTTATTATCTCAAAAACAGCGTTTTTGAAAAAAAAGCTTTATAAATGACATATGGCTTATTAAATTCATCAGCATATTTAATGTTCATAATTTCAATAATGTGGAAAAGTATCAAATATATGTGAAGGTCCAGAAAGTTTTTCCATTCCTTTATCTCTATGTGCACGTTCATCTCACTAATTGCAAAAACTGCCGGAAGCAGTTGCCAGTAGGATTCCCTCCGTTCTCATTCACATTTTCTGTAACATCCTTCTTTTAGGTTTCTTTCTCTTTTATTCATTCTCGTAGCTAGTTGCTAAGAGAACTCGAAATAGTGAAAAAGTACACCTTATTCATTTAGCTTGTATTTTTCAAAGCTATTCCATTTTAAAGTTTAAATCATACATAAAAGTGAGAAATTAACTATTCATATCTGACACAAATTAATCTTTTCAATATGAAAGAGCAATTTGAATACATTAATAAATTAAAACAGTCATAAAAAAGAAATTATAATTCTTACCCTTAAATGGCGTCAAATATCTGAATCGGTTTTTGTCTTTAAACCCGGAATATTTTAGACTGCATTAAATAATAAAACGACAGTAAGAATGTTACTTGCAACCAATGTTCCCATTTGTTCTTTCTATATTTTATATAACATTTGCTACTTCAATTATAAATTTTGTATCCAATGCTGAAAACGAATTTAGTAAATAAAATAAGTAATTAAATAATAATAATCTCCGTAAATTCCTGAAGTTAGTTACTATTTATATTTATTCATTTTTTTCTGTCCACGTTTTAAAACTTGAAGTGAAGTTGGTTAGTTTTTATATTTATTCATCTTTTTCTGTCCACGTTTTAAAATCAAAAGTGAAATTATAGTCCCTGCTTTTTTTCATTAATTTTGATTCTCTTTATCAGGAGATTTTAAAATTGTTTTAGTTTACAGAAAAATATGCAGAGAGGTAGCCTTAATGATCAGATATGTATTATGACTAACAATAATTTATATTTTACACACTTATATAAATTTTAATAATAAGTAACATTAATTTCAAGTGTCGAATAGTCGAATTTATTCAAAATTAAAATATTGTTATTTTACTTTATTGGGAAAAATTTAAATTAAATACAGTTTAAATTATTCTGTAATTTTTTTTAACCATTTTTGAAGTTCCGAAACTTTTATCAAGTTACTGACTTTTTTTAAAATTGCTTACTATTACTCACTTTTTTTTAGTAAAATATCTATTCCAACTGCGGGGGGAGGGTCTTCTAATATTAGGTGCCTGATTAAAAATTTACCTAATATATCAATTAGTTTGTTCATGTTCCAATTACATCGTCAATTTTTTAATTACAATTTACAAATACGTAATTTCTACAACTCTTTTCAATTATTTTTGTCCTTTTTAAAGTACTTTTGTCAACTCTAAAGTATTATTGTCAATTTTCATGTATTTTTGAGATTCTTAATTTAATTTTTTCAAATATCAATTATTTCCATTTACTTCTGTCATTTTTCAATTATTTTCTCAACATTTCAATTATTTTTTTCTATCTTTAAATTATTGACAGGAATATTTAAATTTTCAACACCAGTTTCTATTCTATTTTTCTTAATTTTCAATAACTTTCTTCAAATTTCAATTACTTTTGTCATTATTCAAGTATTTTTGTTATTTTACGATTATTTTCTTGATATTTCTATTATTTTGGCAATTTTAAAATTATTTTCTACAAATTTCAATTAATATTTTATTCAAATTATTGAATGCGACCTATTAATATATAATATAGTAATTATTATTGTTATATCAAATTTTAATTTTATTGTTACTTGAAATAAATTTAATGTTTTTTATTGTAATGAGTTTTTAAATTTATTATATTAGTTTTAAATTATTTTCTACAAATTTCAATCATTTTTTTCATTTTTTTTTTATTATTGTCATGGGTTTATTAAATTTGTACATTTTTTTCCAATTAATTTCAACAAATTTCAATTACTTTCTTCAAACTTCAATTATTCTCTATAAATTTTGTATTTATACACCAGCTTTCAATTATTTATGTCATTATTCAATCAGTTTCTTAAAATTTCAACTGTTTGGTCAACTTTTCCAGTACTGTCTTTAAATTTTTAATTTTATGTACCAATTATCAATTATTTTTTCAAATTACAATTATTTTCGTAATTGTTCAATTATCTTCTTGTAATTTTAATTATTTTTGAAACTTTTCAAATATTTTTTTTAAATTTCAATTATGTTTTTCAATCTTTAAATTATTGTCAGGAATATCCAAACTTTCTACACAAGTTCAATTTACTTTCGTTATTTTTCAATTATTTTCTTAAAATTTAATTACTTTTGTCATTAATCAATTATTTTTGTCATTTTCCAATTATTTTTTTCATATTTTTGTTATTTTTGAAATTTTAAAATTATTTTTTTCAAATTGCAACTATTTATTTATTCAAATTTTTTATTGTAATGAACTTTTAAATTTCTTACTCCTGTTTTCAATTATTTTCATAATTATTTTTATTATTGTCACGAATTTATTAATTTTTTTACATCTTTTTTCAATTATTTTCTTCAAACTTTAATTATTTTTTTCACATTTGAATTTTTTTTGCCATTTTTGAATTGTTCTATTCAAATTTTAATTATTGTCTTCAAACTTCAATTAATTTCTTCAACTTTCAATTATTTCCTCAAACTTATAATATTTCTTTTAACTTTACAATTCTGTGGCTGAAAGGCATAACATCATAACTAACATTTTATCGAATTTGAGATAACATCAGATTTGAGTTAATTTAGTAATGCTTTTTAAAGTTTCATAACAGTAAAGTGATTTAAATGTTTATTTACGTAGAAAATAATTAATAACACAACAGCATAACTGCATTCAAATCGAAAAAAGAATTGATATTCTTTTTTAAAGCGTTTATATTTTATTAAAATTGATAAACAGATGTAAAAACTACACTAGAAAATAGGATACAATGCCAAACACCAAAAATATTGGTTGATTTTTCGATTTTACAAAACCAAGAAAATAAACAAAAACAGGTTTTTCTCAAAACTATGAAAATGCAGTTATGTTATTCTGCCTTTCAGCCACAGAATTATTGTCTAAAATTTTTTAATTTTTACTCCAGTTTTAAATTATTTATTTCAATATTTCAATTGTTTTGTCAAGTTTTCTAGTATTTTCTTCAAATTTTTAACTTTTTTAAGTTATCAATTATTTTCGTCATTTCGTAATTATTTTTTAAAATTACAACTATTTTTGTCATTATTCAAATATTTTTGACATTTTGGAATTATTCTTCATTCTTTTTATTATTGTCATGAATTTATTAACTTTTGAGGATCAGTTTTCAATTATTCATGTCATTATTTAATTAGTTTCTTCACATTTTAATTATATCTTTAATTTTTCAATTATTTTAAATACAATTTTTAAATTAATGAATTACATTTTTTTTGTTTTACTTCATTTTTGAATATATTTCTCATTTTTCATTAGTTTTTTTCTAAATTTGAGTTATTTTTGTCATTTAACTATTTTTTACACAAATCCATTTTTCGATATTTTAAATTATTTTTTTCAAGTTTCAATTATTTTCTTGGAAATTCAATTATTTTTTGATATTTTTCAACTATGGTCTAAAAAATGTATTTTTTACACCAGCTTTTATAATTATTTATCTGATTATTCAATTAGTTTATTTACATTTTCTTTATTTCTTCATTATCTCAATTATTGTGCGAAAATTTAAATTTTTTACACGAGTCTCAAACTTTTGTTTCAAAGTTTAATTATTTTTATCATTCTTTAATCATTTTTTTTTGTAACTTCAATTATTTTTTAAACTTTTCAATTATTTTTGAAACTTTTCAATTATCTTTTAAACTTTTCAATTGTTTTTAAAACTTTTCAATTATTTACTTCAAATTCTAATTATTTTGTTTCAATTTTTGTCATTACTTTTTTATTTAATTTTGCAATTAGTTTTGTCATTTACAACTTTTTTTTAAATTGAATTATTTTTGTCATTATTTAATTATTTTCTACATATTTCAATTATTTTTGCGATTTTTAAATGATTTTTTTTTCAAATTTGAATGTCTTTTCCTGCTGGCGCCTTCCGATTTAATATCAGTAATATCAAATTCTAAGTTGCTTATTGTCTTTTTTTTTTTTAAAAAACTTACTATATAATCACATTTTTTTATTTTAAAGCTCACTATTTACTCAATTTTTTGTTTTTTCACTTAAAAACTCATTATTTACTCACTTTTTTAAATTAAAAACTCTTTTTTTCACTATTTTTAATCTGCAAGTCCACTGGCAGCCCTCCTTATTGGATAAATATTATTCATCGATTTGTTTTGTTTATTATTATAGTTTAATTTCTAAAATATATGGAAAACTAATCGCGCGCTTGCGCGCGTTATATTTTGCTAGTAAGTGAAATAATTTATCCAAATGACAAGCAAAGTTAATTAGAAATAGGTTTTTGGTGTCAATTTTCAGCTTGCCATGAAAACATAAATAAGAATTGGAATCAACAATTGAACAACATTTTAAGAAGGTAGTGTTTTCTTAAGACACGGTTCATGGGAAGAGAAAACTAGAAAATCGAGTTTCACGTGAAGGATCTCGCTGAACAATCCAATTTACGAATGCTCACTTGGTCGTAAACAACCATTCCCAACAAATAATGGTGAGTCTGGTTATTGCGAAATGCCGCGGTTGAGTTCCCAACGGTTTTGCCCTGGTGACGATGCTACGAAATGGAGAATGAGAGGGTGACACAAAGACCAGAAGTGTTCGATGTAACACAAGCATTGCACGACCAGGTGGGTTATAAGTTTTTACTGGTTGCTTCATACTGCATCGTTCACTTACTTTGGAAGCACCAGCTGTGTTTTATCTTTACGACAACAATGCAATGTCAACAAAATTTCTCATTTTCACCTATGACTCTTTCTTCTCCCTCTAAAAACTGCTTTAATTTAGTACCATACACATAATTCTCAGTCACCAGTTTAAAAAGATAATTTCTTCAGAAAGATCTGGAAAATGTTTATATGATGGTATCCAATTCATTTGATTCAAAAAATTTTACTTGACCATAGGTTGGTGCGTAAAGACGAAAGGTAGTCTAAAATGTTTTTCTCCACCCTCAAAAAGTTCCAAAAATTTTTCCCCATTGATTTTACATGGGGAGAAGGAACTTTTTCGTAAATTCGCTGTAAAATCTTCAAAAACCACTCAGAACATCAATACAGCAAACTACATCTAGAAAAGCTCTTACAAAACAATATTCCATAATTTATTTAGTAACTTGTTAATATTAATGTGTAACCCCCATAAATACAAATAAAGAAGTATATATTTTTTTAAATTACTAATTAATAGTTTCTTTAGGATTCTTCAACAAAGTTGGTACATACCTTAATTTATGAATGCTTGCAGATATTTTTATGTATTTTTCATTTCATACAATTTATTATTTTTAATTTTTAACTATCATTCAAATAAACCTAGCGAGTTGTAGTTTTTTCTAACTTATATATTTTTTATTTTTAAAACAATAACATATTCAGTAAATTCAAGCACAACAATCATTTGCAACTGTTTAAACAAATTATTGTTACCTATTATTTATTAATTCTTTATAAATGCATCTAGAAAGACACAACTTTCTCCTAATTTAACAGATTAATGAGCTTTGGTTAGGAAAATTAAATTTATTGAATATTAATTATTATTTTTAAATTGTTTAAACAATTTATTATTTTCAATTTATAACTTTTACCTAAAATTACCTAAAAATTTGTAGTTCTTTTAACCAGTTAATTTTTTATATTTAAAACCATGAGATAAAAACCTAGAAAGACACAATTTTCTTCAAATTTTTTATATAATTTACAACTAATCAAACATAAACAATTTTTTTTTTTTTTACAGAAAGAAACAATAACTACACACAAAATATGTCTAGTAGTACACTACAAAAAATATCCGTGGCTACCCGATGGTGGTACATTTCGTTAAATTTACTATAGAAAGTAAAAAACTTTAAATGAATAAACAGTATTAAGAAATTTTATAGTCTGTAAGTATATTTATGTATTTCTGCAAAGTAAGAAAAATATATTTGATGTTGTGCATAAAAAATTGACGTTAAATATGATCTTTAATTCTTAAGAAGCTATTGATTTGAAAAAAGTAAACATTTAAATTCGATTTTTTACTAATCTAATTAATGATGATGGTACTCAACTTTCTAAATTATATTTTATGAACATGTTGAACGACACAAATGTGGTTTTAGCTTTAAAAAATATATCGTTTATTTTATTTCACGAGTGTCCAGTGCTACCCGCTGTCCGGGGCTACCCGACTCTCCCCTAATATTCACAAATTACTAAATAAATTATGAAATATTGTTTTTTAAAGGCTTTTCAAGGTGTGATTTACTGTATTGATGTTCTAAGTGATTTTTGAGGGTTTTATAGTGGATTTAGGTACTAAAAAGTTTGTTTTTCTCATGTAAAATCAATGGGAAGTTTCAAGGGGTTTGACCACACCTGAATATTGTCCGACTAAAGAAAAAAAAAACGGGGAAATTTTTTTCTGTGTTAAAATCTTTTGGGGAGCAGGATCGAAACATTTAAAAAAATGTTTTCTGTTCATTTTTGGATCACCCTACTTGACAAGCTTATTTGGTCAATTAAACATTATAACCTTTTCATTGAATAAGAATTAATATTTTAACGGTTTCCAATAAAAAGCAAATATACACATTATGGATTAAAGTTTCATTAACTAATTCAATCCATTATATATGAAAGTCTGACTGAATATTGAGTTTATTCACTTGACACACTTGCATATAATTGAACATTATTTTCTACTGTCTGACCCAAGTAAAAGTGTACTTTTTAATATAAGGTAATAATGAGAAAAAACTAGTAAATATTAACTATTGTATAAACTCTCTTAATATAACATAAGAACGTTCTTCAACTGAATTATCAGAAAGATTTATGCCTTATAATTTATAACTGTCTATCTACAGAACATAATTAAATTCTGTTAATTAAGTTTATGATATAAAATTTTTTTAATGTACATGTATCTACAAATAATTATAAAAATAGGTCAAAATTTACTAATTTCTGCCTTTCTCTTTGTGAAAATGAAAATCTGTTTTATTTAAAATGTTTCACTCGAAAGCAGCGACGTTGACACGTATCACTGGAGTTTCATTCCGATAGATTGTTTATTCAACGTCCAATTAATTGATTCAATACTAAAAAAAGAGGAAAAAGATTTTTATTATTTTGTTAAACCCAAAGGCACTAGAATTAAACTAAAAACCATTTTCAGTAAATTTATTTTTATTTTAATCTACAAAAATTGTCATATGTATAACATCTATATTTCAAATTTTAAAAAAAGAATTGTATTTCAAGTTAATTTTCAACTGGAATTGAACCATTTTTTGGCAAGCGCCACAAATTTGTGAGTTCGGACAGGTCGCGGTCATCGATTCGCGATATTCCCTGTCGAGTTGTGGACAACAAAATGTCGATGAACTCGTTAATGGGAGCAAGCTAGGGCCACGATTGCTATATTCCCTAGTAATTCCGATCTGAACAGTCGTTACATATGGCTGCACGTGTCATTCGTTCCAACAAGTTCCATCATGGCATCAATTAATTTGTAGTCGATTATGCCGTTCCCCATTTTAACTTGATACACACAGCACTCAAGTGATCACTCTTCAAAGTTTTACAGTTATTGCTTGAACGTGTTCCGAAATATCTCCAAGCACTTCATTTCTATTTCAAAAATTGCCCTAGATTTTTGCCCTGAACTCTCACTTTATTTTTGTCGCGAAGATTTGCATAAGAAGACCAATTTCTATTATTTAGGGCACCAACAACGTTTAAAATCGTTTACTTTAAATTTGCCTGAACCATCGCCTGTGGTCATAGAAAAAACAGAAGGTAGAAGGTTTCATCTTTTGATTAAATTATTTATTTATTTATTTTAATAGAAAGTTCATATTATTATAATTACAATTATAACCACAGGCCATTACTTAGATGTCAGATACATATAAGTAAACACTGTATATATAGTGAGAAAGTATTTTTATATTTAATCAACTAACCAGAAACACAAAGAAAGTCCTAGACTATAGTAAATAGTTGATAGTTAGCAATAATTAACAACTTACAACTAATAAGAATTCTAACTGAAAAACCAAAAGAATAATAAATAATAATATATAAGTAAAAACAAAAAAGCAAAAACAAACATGAAAACTTTACCAATAGGTTATTTCAAATAATCTGCTTTCCATGTTAATGATAAAATTATACCAAATTTTTTTGAAAATGACACGAGAATTTATGCTTTTAATATCATGAGGCATTTTATTCCATGATTTTTTTGATTTAAAAACCTTTTATTTATTCATTAAAATTGTTGTTGATACATAGCGAACTTTATAAAATTTTCTTTTTACCATTCCTATTTTAAACAGAATTTACTAGTTTTAGAACTTCTAGCTAGTTTTTTAATAATCAAGTTAATTTGGTCTAAATGCGGTTGTTTTTAGGAGAAAATGTAGTTGTCAGAAACCTTTTCGAAATTGAGTTTGTATCTTAAACTAAACTAAACTAAACTATAATAACTAGAACTAACTATATACAGTATTTACATGGTTTACTTTTAATAACAGATAAGATCATAAGGTAGCCTACACTTAATTTTAAATGGAGACGTTTCTTTGCTATACATTCGAATTCTTTAAATACGTCTACATCTTTTAATTTGTATTGATAAAAATTATTTGTTTGGTTATGAATATGATTGAGAATATCCCTTATTATAAATTATCATTGGTTTGTCTTCTCTTTGCCACATTAAGCAAACCATCTCTAACTCTGTAAGGGGTAATATGTTCCCATTTAGAAATATCGTATACAAATCTGATGCAGGCATTTAAGGATTTTTCTAATTTTTTATTAAGTTCATTAGTTATGTCGTCATATACTAAACATCCATAATCGAAGAAAGGGATGAAGCGATATACTTCGTATTCATTTAAAATAATTCCTTGAGTGACGCTATTCATTTAATTTTATTGTAAAGTATCTATATTTCAATTTTGCTATTCACTTTTCGTGTTCCTCGGTAAAGGGCAAAGAGTGGGGCGTAATTACAAATAAGCCGGGTTCGATCGTGTCATCGAGGGAATTCGAATGAGTAATTAATCATTCGATTTTCGCTTTTTGAAGACGATCGATTCAGCGGCTACGCTCTCACGTGCCGGACGAGGACACGGAAAGGTAAAATTCTTGTATTTTTTCTTATTTTGTTAAATTTTAGAATAATATAAATATCTAATAATATTTTTATATTCAATTAAACTGTGGCCGTTAAAATTGCTTATGGAATAAAAGACTCAAATATATGTATTGACTGGAGACGGTGGATAATATTGACGAATGAATAGCGTCTCTCAAGAATCCATTAAACGGGGATAATTCTAAAAAGAAAGAATTTATCATTACGGAATGGATCTGTCTGATTTCGAGGCTTTTCGTCACCATCGTCATCATTGTGGATGAGTATTTGCTATTTTTTAAATATATTTTCTGTTTAAAGTTTATTAAATGATTGAGAGCGAGTTTTAGCCGACTGAGTGGTTTATTCTATGTGCGTAATACATTTAAAGTTGTTGATTTCTATATCGTTTCCTGTGCAGGATTAGTTTTTGAAAAAGTTATATAAATTATTAAAATTTATAATTTATTGTTATTTGGACGGAGAGATTTTAATAAATGCGTATTTCTATACATATATTAATTAGTTCATTCATTTAACTTACATATATTTATATAATTATTTCAATTCATTTTATTAAATGTTTCGGTTTCAAACTTAAGAAATAAGAAAATCGTTACAGGGAGAATTAAGGTTTTGACTTAAAGTAGTCTAAATTTGTAAATTATCACTCGGTGTGATTCAAATAAGGTAAAAGACTTTATCGATTTCTCCAAGTCAGGATGTCAGGTATTATTATTTAAATAAAATAATATTTTTTTAACGTTTCGGTTGTCAATGCAACCCTCATCACAAGATTTAAAGAAAATCTTGTGATTATATTAATTCTGATGAGGGTTGCATTGACATCCGAAACGTTAAAAAAGTATTACTTTCTTTAAATAATAATAACTGACATCCTGACTTGGAGAAATCGATAAAGTCTTTTACCTTATTTAAAAGTAGTCTAGTATTGAGTGGAAGAGAATGTCTGCAAATTACAAATATATTTTTAAGTATCAAATTATAAAATAAACAAAAAATTGATGTTTTAACATGTCACACGAATTTTTTTCTCGTAAACCATTAAATTTTTTTAAAATATTAATTTGTTAACTAAAAGTACATCATTTAAACTTGAATTTAAACAAAAAGTTAAAAATATTAAGTATTCCCAGCTAAAAAAATCCCATAAGAAACAGATAGAATCCGGAAAGACACCAGATAAAACCCAGTTCGGGTTCTAGTTGGTTGTATCCGGTTTTTATTCAGAAACTATTTAAAATCCACGGATCCAATAAGGTTGAATTCGGGTTTTATCCGGGTTATGAAATAAAAATAAAAATAAGTGGTGACATTCTGTACGGTTCTATACGGGTTTAATCCGGAACATATATAAAAATATAACACAAATGTCGTTTTTGATGTGGATTCTATCCGGATTTTATATGACAGTCAAAACAAGTATAACTTCTACCCGTTTTTATTCGGGTTTTACCCGCCAGGAAAATAAAATTTCAAAATTTCAAACAGCTTACTATACGGAAGCTACACGGTTTCAATCCGGACGTGATAATCTTGGCGTCTATCCGGTTCAATCCGGGTTTTATATGACAAAAGTGGAACTGGTTAGAAAGTGGGTTTTATCCAGGATTTATGTAGTTGTCAATACAAGAACAGTTTCTACCAGGTTTTATTCGAATTCTACCCGTCAAGAAAATAAAATTAAAAAATGTCAATCAGCTTACTATACGGAAGCTACACGGTTTCAATCCGGAAGTGATAGTGTTGGCGCCTATCCGGTTCAATCCGGGTTATGTATGACAAAAGTCAAACCGGTTGAAAAGTGGGTTTTATCCGGGATTTATGTATTTCTCAATACAGAGATTGTTTCAAATCCGTTTTACTCGGGTTTTACTCGTCAAGAAAATTAAATTAAAAAATGTCAATCAGCTTTTACTATACGGCAGCTACACGGTTTCAATCTGGAAGTGATAGTGTTGGCGCCTATCCGGTTCAATCCGGGTTTTATATGACAAAAGTCAAACCGGTTGAAAAGTGGGTTTTATCCGGGATTTATGTGGTTGTCAATACAGAAATAGTTTCAACCCGGTTTTACTCGGGTTTTTCTCGTCAATAAAATAAAATTAAAAAATGTCAATCAGCTTACAATACGGAAGCTACACGGTTTTAATCCGGAAGTGATAGTGTTGGCGTCTATCCTGTTTAATCCGGGTTTTATATGACAGTAGTAGAACTGGTTGGAAAGTGGGTTTTATCCGGGATTCATAAACTTATGACGATTAATAAAGAATATGAACAGAAAAATATGAAAGTTTATTTTGGAATTAAAAAAAAAAGAATAAATAAAGCATGGAAAAATTGTTAATTAAAAATTGTTAAGAAAATAAAAAAATGTATAAGCATTTAAAATTAATGCTATTATTAATATTATTAAATTTAGATTCTAATTTAAAAATATAATTAATTTCAATTTAGCTTTTATAAAACGTTATTGTTTTTAAAAAATATTTATTTTAAATAATAAAAATATGCCCAGAAAAAAACTAGTAATTGCTTTAAAACTTTAAAACTTTAAAATTTTTAAATAAAAAATAAATATAAGATGTAAAAAAATTTAAAGCTCAATTAAAAAATTAAAAATTGTAATTAAGTACCTATAAAAAATTTTAATTTTAAAAATAATATTAGATTTGGGTTTAGAATTTATATAAATATCCTTTTTAGAAATACTATTGCCTTTAAAAAATTTTTAGTAAAAAATAAACACAAAAAATTAAAATGTTGAAAGCAAACTTAAGTTTTTACTGTTCTTATACTTGTTGTTTTGAATTATTTTTCATTGAAAAAAAAAAAATTTTTCTTTGATGAGCTAAAAAGTTTAAATTTATTTAGCAATTATTTCAATTAAAACAGATTTACTTATTTAAAAAAAAACTTTTATTTTTCTGTACATATATTAATAATGTCCTGAATAATTTATTCTTCGTAAAAATAATAGCTTTACAAAAGAGATAAATTAAGATAAATGATTATGTAATTAGTATCCAAGTTTAATGTTATTTTTAATATAATTAATTGCATTTATTCTGAAAAGTTCTATTGTTTCTTTTTTAAAATTTAAATTAACCATTTTTCTATGCTTTATTTATTTATTTTTATTTTTAAAATAAACTTTCATATTTTTTTATTACTCGTAATTATTCGTTTTACTGACAGATGATGTATATAAAAGCCAAATCTACGTAATTGATTATTTGCAATTCTGATTCAAGTTTATATTATTTTTAATATAACAAAATATGTTTAATTTATTTAGAATTAAAAATATTTAATTTAACTTTGAACTAGCAAAAATGACATTCTCTGTTTTTCAAAACAAATTAAATTTTTTTACGTCATTAATTTTATTTATTCTGTACAATCACTTTACAAAAAAGTCATTTCTGTAATTGAATGATTTTAATATATCACTCAAATTTATAAATATTTTAAGAATTATATTTTTCAGTGTTCTATATTTATTTAATATTTCTTTAACTTTAAATTAACCTTGTAATTTAGAGATTTTGCTTTTTAATTTCAAAAAAACTTTTGTTTTCTGCGTATATTTTTATTGTTCTGACAAACTCATTCTAAAAAAAAGTGTTTTAGAAAAGCAAAGTTTTATTAATTTTTTTAATTAAATTTTTTCTTAAATTAAAGTTTTTAAATAAAAACATTTAATTAATTAAATTTTTATTTTTTAATTTTAAAAGTAAACTTAGAAGTTTTGCTGTTCATGTTTTTACTTGTTTAAATGATTGTTTTTAAGAATAACCGCTGTTTTATAAAAGCTAAATTTAAAAACAAAATTTTTTTAAGATATGATTAAAATTTATTATTATCTTGAATGTAATTAATTTTTTTTAAATTTCTGAAAACTAAAAAAATTTTTAATTCGTCTTCAAATTTAAAAAAAATGTATTTTCACAAACAAAATTTAATTTTTTTCTGTGTATATTTTTATTTTTATGGATAATTATTTAAAACAATTTGCTTCTTTAAAGCATTTAATTTAACTAACTGATAATTGAAATGTAAGATCCGAATTTAATATTATTTTTAATACTAAAGTTTTATTTTTTATCATTTTAAATTCTGTTTGATTTCTTTAGAATAAATTAATTTTATAATAATTTATAAGAAATGAATATCAGTTACAGTAAATTTAGAACATGAATTTATGGGTTTAAGATACTACTTTAAGAGTTTTTTAGAATCTTCAAAAATTTAATACTTATATTTATGGAAGGTATTTATTAGAATTATTTGTTCAAAATTAAGCATATTACTTTTTATTAATACTCAGAAAGCGATTTTAATTCAAAAATGTTTAGAAATTTGGTATTATTATATTTATTTTCTTTTATTTGATTAAGAAGATTCTTGTTGCAGCTATGCCTCGTCTGCTCGCCAAGAATCCTAACGCGTTTATGGTTTCAACAAGTGGCAGCAGGGCGCGCATCGGAAGGCCTTTCCCATGAATGAGTTGCTTTAGCTCTGTTATATAAGACCCTATTCTGTACCGTTGAAAATACAAACCAAATGTGGTTTTACATTTTGAAATCTTCTTAGCCAAGTATTGGCAGAAGATTTTTAAACAACTCTATGTTTATAGAGTTGTAAAAATAAATTTAAACAACTTATTTGTTGGTTATTTCAATGGTGGTCCAATAGTGGCTGCCAATAGTTTGACAAGATGAAATCTATTGGCAACCATTCTTGCACGTTATTTATCCAATGGTAACCGATGACAATTTCCCATTGGGTATAAAGAATAAATAATGCCATGTCCAATAAACAAAGTATATAAAAATAAGTTAAACTATTAAATTTTTTTTTTGTTGAGAACCCATATAGGAAGCGGAGAGAAAAGCTTGAAGAACCCGGATAGAATACCGACAAAACCCAGGTATAAAACAGGGAAACCCGGATAAAAACCGGATTCAATTACGATATTATCCAGTTAAAGCTTCTTCTATCCGGGTTCTATCTGGGCTTTATCTGGATTCTATTCGCATTCTATCTGTTTTGTATCAGGCTACAAAATAGATAGAAACCTTATAAAACCCATACAGGGACCGGATAGCAGAATTTGAAAGACCCTGCTAAAACCCGGATATAAAACAAGTACAATCGCTATAAGAACCGGATAAAAGACGATTAAAAGTAATGTAAGGGATGAGATACAAAACAGATTGAATCCATATAGAAACCGTATAAAACCCATGTAAAAACCATGTAGCAAAATTTTGGTAACCCGGATAGAACCCTGATGAAACCCGAATGAAACACTGATAAAAACCTGATATAAAACGGGGACAAAAACCGGATAGAATTACGATAGAAACCGATAGAACCCTACTTATATCCGGGTTTTATCCGTTTTCTATCGGATTTCTTTAGCAGGGTTTCCAAAGTTATGTCCCGTCAAAGTGACGTGCTTCTGAAAAACATGGTTTGCGGTGAACAACACTATGGAAATCTGGTTTGTCTGAAATCAAAAATTGAAAAAAATTTACATTTATTGAAAGATTATCTAGTATTAAATCGAAGGATTTAAAAAACAAAAAATATTTGACAAAATGACGACCTGTCAAAGTTGACCGTTCGATTTTCGTAAAAAAGCGGTCGTTTTTCAGCTATAAAAATAAAAGTTTTGAATAAAAAAATCAATCCCTTGGATTAAAGACTAGATTATTATGTATTGAAAAAGCATGTTAAATTTCAAGACTATCGGTTCAGTAGTTTTCGGGTAAGAATGGTCACCAACTTTAAAAATGCAGTTTTGAGAATAAAGTGTTTAAAGTTTCAACTTACTTTTAGATGAAGGTGAAATTTTTTTTTTAAATCAGCTTAAGTCATCAATTCCAGGGTCATATAGTAGTTCTTTTGCAGATGAAGCTGCTTCCAAAATCCCGATTTGCTGCTGTTGACGAAGCATTCTTCTTTAAAGTTACAACCGCGAGTGGCCCCTTAAGAAATAGAACAGAACGTGAATTTATTTTTGTCTAATATGCAGTCGAACTCGAATAACTGCTCGGCAACTTGTGGCGCTTCATTTAAGTTGTCATATTTTCAACTTCGTTTTATATTAATTAATTTTGTTTTTCGATGTTAAAAGAAACATTGATACAGAATAAACTTTTTAACTGCACATGCGTCACATTTTATATATTTTATATTTGCCATTTTACTTGCTGTAAAAAAAACTTTCATAACATTTTGTATAATAATAAAGTAGTATAATATGGTATTGTATTGTAAAAGACTAATAAAAGACAATGCATTAAAAGATGATTTATTATTCTTATTGCAGATGTCCTGACAGCGGGCCAGGGGCCACCAGGATGCCGACTGACGATGACTATGGCCGAAGAGAACGTCTTCTGTTACACCAACACACAACCGCTCAATACGGACCTCCTTCAGCGTCTCCAGTTCCAGGTTCAAATTCCGGCAGCTGTAGATCCTCTGGAATTCAAGTCGAAAGCAACAATTCTTCGGACTGCTATCACAAGCACTCCGATATTCGATCCCCTTCATCGACATCTATCGCCAATCATGAGCGTTACCAGGACCAGCGATCTCAGACCAACGACACCTCTGACTATGGATCAAGAGATCGATTCGAGAAATGTAATAAAGAAATCGGGGAAGACCACTCCAAGTCTTCGGAGTCCCGTTCGATGCAGTCAAATTGCGATCAGTACGGAATCGACGAGAACCAAGACAGGTTTCAGTCCTCAAGCCATCAATATTCAGGAAGATCATCCTGCCAAACGATCTCTCAGAGTATCCTGGCCGATCGTTACTCTAGATACAGCGAATCTAATTCGATTCACAATCAGCAGGCTTCAGGCTCCGTTTCGGAGAGATACGGACACTCGGATTCAGCACTGGCGACATCTGCAAACGAATACGCCAACTCCAGTGTCTTGGCTTCTGCCTCAGGAAACCCGTTCTCTCCAGACACTTTCCCATCGCCGCCGTCCCCAGCTCCGGCGAACGATCGCTTCGTACCACCACCACCACTGTCTCCCTGTCCAAGTGAAAAATATTCCTCATCTCAGAGTCTGGCTGGCTACCCTCCTTCTGATCGGGTTCTGCCCTCCAGTTCTCCGAGCCCCCGGGATTTCTTCGGGACAGCACCAACATCGCCAATACCTACAGGAAAGGACAGGTTTTCAAGTTCAGAGCGGCTGCTGGCCTCCTCAGTGTCTATTCATGACTCAAAAGATCAGCAACGATACTCAGCGTCATCAACTGAGCGATTACTTGCATCCTCGTCGCCGGTCTTGGGTAACTTACAAAATGACCGATGCTTATATTCTGCCGGAAAAGACTCTACGGCTTCCAAGTTTGGAATCTCCTCAGAAAGATTGGTCTCCTCTTCACCGATTCATGCACCAGTGCCAGAGAGATTTGCTGGAAAGTCCTCTGACAGGTACTTGGTTGAGTCACCGATTCACGACCGCTACCAAACCTCATCTAGTCACCGAGATAGATTCGCATCAATATCGGCAGTTGCGGAAAGGTTTCTATCAAGTTCTCCAAACCCAGAGGGTGCTCACCAACGATATTCTTCCAGTGAGAGAATTTTGTCTTGTTCGATTACATCGGATCAATCTAGAAGGTATTCCAACTCGGAAAGGAGTACTGAGAGTTCTTGTCAGAAGTATGTTGAGGGACCCAGTTCATCTCCGGTACCAGCAGATTTTGCCAGTAGATTCTCCGGATTCCAGGATGTTGGATCAGGACAGAGATACATTATCTCGAATGAGAGATTTAATGAATTGGCGATGCAACGTTTTGGACAGTCTAGGTCGACGGACAGATATTTATCCAGTGAACGATACTTGGCTACCAGTTCACCTGCACACGATGGCAAGATGGGGAGCGATTCAAACAGGTAATCATTCGCTCTATATTGGTTTTCATGTTTTACAATTTATGTTTATTAATTTTTAAGTCCTACATGGTTTCAATGTTGATGAAACGTGTAATAAGGATATCAGGCGGGAATTTTCAAATTATTCCTGTGGGGACTTGAAATGGCTAAAATTACACAACAATTATAAACTACTAACCAAAATTAAAATTAATTCTAAAACGGCAGATAATATTAACGACAGTATATCATGACTGAAATGAATTTTTGGGTTACCATACTTGGAAAAAATTTGTTCTTGGAAAAGTCAGGGATTCTTTTAACAATTTTTTTCTAGGACTACTGAGAGAATACATTTGTTTATTCTTGAAGAAATATTTGTGATTCACGAACGTTCAGAAGATATAAAAAAAACTTGAAAATAAAAAGACATAAACGTAGTTTCAAGATAAAAATAAAATTGTCGTTTCTTTTAATATTTAATTTAAACAGGGTGTTTACTGGTTCTGGAAGTCTTGGGAATATTCTACAATTTAAAAAAATGTCCTAGAAAACTTGGATTTTAAAGATTTGTCCTTGAATTTTTTTATATTTTAATAACAACAGATATTTTTTAATTTTTTTGTAAAGGATATGTATGTACTACGTATAAAAATAATTCAACTTAATTCTCATCTGAAAGATTCCACATTCCGACTTTTACAACCCGGATTCCACATTTCAAATTGCACACCTCGGAGTCTATATCACAGATTTCACTTTCCGGATTATGTAGAAAGCGGAACGTGATATCCGAGATGTGAAATCTGGTACATAGAATTCAAGATGTGATAAAAAATTCTGAATATGGAATCCCGGATGTGTAATTCAAGTTCTGGAGAATGTGGAATTTAAGAAGTAGAATCCTGGTTGTGAACTCTTAAGATGGAACGTGTAATGATGAATATGAAACAAGGAACATGAAATCCGGAAAGAAAAATCTTGGTTATGGAATCCATAGAGTAGAATTTGAGTTGTGAAATCTAGATTGCGGAATCCAGGTTGTGGAATTCGGAACCTCAAGTCTGTGGAATTTAACCTTCAGGGTACGGACTATAAAAGTGTAACGGTCTATACGGACATGAGTTAGTGCAATCCATCAACTTTGGTCGCCTGTATCGTAGGCTATAATTCATGAATTTGAACTTTTTTTTCTAATTTATTTAGAATTTTCTTAGAAATGTGATGGCTTTGTCAGATTTGTGATATTTTCTTATTTATGAAAGTTATTATTTAAAATACTAACAGAATTCCAAAAACTTTCATGAAAAAACTTTTTTTTTAAATGCTGCTATTTCTGTCCAAAAAACCATAAAGCTGTTCTAGAGCAGCTATGCTCCTAGTTCTCGGACGTGGCATCTTTAGGAAAAAATTTAACAATGAATATAAAAAAGCAACATTGGAATAAATATATTCAATGTAATATTTGTAAAGACATTTCAAAAAGTGTAAATATAAATACCAGTCAACAATAGTGTCCAAAATCCTTTGAAAATTTTACAAAGAAGGTCCAGTTTTACATAAACATTTCTGCTTCACATTTTAATAAATAGTAATAAAATTTATAAATAATGTCTTCTTATTTTTGGAAACTTTCGATATTTTAGAGAAAATGATATTGTAATGTTCCAAACGTAAATTTTCAACAATACCAGATTAAAGAGCAACAAAGAGCAAGCGCCGACTGGCTCTGCCAAAAGTGCTAACTTCGGTTGGTACCTCAAAAATTTTTCCTCCTTCGGTTCAAGCCCCCTCCATTGTCTCGTTTAGAAATGGCGCAACATTTAAAATTTGCCCGGGTTACGCTAACCCAGTCCGTACCCTGAGGGTTAAGATGTGTAAATCGAGAATTGGAATTCAGTCTTTGATATCTGGCATATGCTATCCGGGTTGTAGAATCTAGGATTTGAAATCTGGGATTCAAAGAATGTAGAATTGAAATGTCAACTTTGAAAAATGAAATGCAGCTTGTGGAGTCCGGGTGCTGAAATCCTAAATATGGAATTCAAATAGCGGAAATCATTTTATGGAAACCAAGATGTGAAATTTTGAATCTGCCGAATTATGAATCTGGTACGTGAAATCCCGTATATGAAATGAGGTATATGATGAACAGAATAGGGAAATTTGAGTACTGAATGCGGCATATGAAATCCGGAATCTGGAATTCAAAAAGTGGCATCCTAAATATTGAATTTCAGAAGCACTATCGCGTTATTTTTGAAAACGAAAACGCCATTTAGCGAACTTGCCAGTATATGATGATGACACTAACGTTGAAAATATTGTCACGCATGTCCAAGACTCCAATTCCTTATTATCTGAATTAGAAGTTTCAAAAACCATGGATTCATTAAAAAATAAATATACTGCAAGTATTAACAACATTTCGTGTTTTTTCCTGAAGGCATGCTCCAAAGTTTTAGATAAACCTCTATGTGTCATTTTTAATAAGATAATTACTTCTGGTAGATTTCCAGAGTCTTGGAAAATCACAAAAGTTATTCCTGTTTTTAAATCCGGTGATAAAAGCGATATCAGAAATTATCGATCTATTTCTATAATTTATAATTTGGTAAAAGTCTTTGAGAAGTCAATTGTGACACACATTCCCTTTTCCCTTGCGCCGCTCATTGATAAAGCACAACACAGGAGTGTTAGCGGTCGCTCCACAATAAAAAATTTAATGACCTTTACAGAAAATGCTAATGAAGCGATTGCTAACAAATTTCAACCAGATATTGATATTGTTGATACTGACAAAACAAAAAATTCCAACAAAACTAACATAGTTAAATATGACGGTTTTTCATCATCACAATTTATTCCCTTATTGGGCGTTCCGCAAGTTTCTGTGTTAGGATATATATTATTTATAATTTTTATAAATGACGTGGGCTCCCTTTTATCTGTTGGTAAACATTTTTAAGTAGATGACATCAAAATTTATTGGTGCATTAAATCCTTGAACGATGCTATTTTTTACAGTCAAATCTATGTGAGTTTGATTAGTAGTGCACACGCAATAAGCTTACTCCTAATCTAAAAAAAATGACACGTTGTAAGCTACACTAGAAAGGATTCCCCAATTGTCTTTAATTATTGTATAAAAAATATTACTCTTAATAGGAAAATAGACATGAATGACTTGGGGATTTATTTTGACGACAAACTCACATTTAGTGAACACATTAGAACAGTAGAACTTAGTACATCCAGAGAGCTGGGACACTTAATGCGAAATACTTGGAACTTTAGAAATTTAAATACTCTTATTCTATTGTTTAATGCTTTTGTTTTGACTCGATTTAATTACGCTACCATAATTTGGAACTCTTCTTTTGATAGATACATAAAAGCTCTCGAAGAAATTCAAAAAAGATTTCTGAAGTTTTTAGTGTTCAGAAAAACTATCTCTTACCCAGCCAGGGTATCTGATTATGATATGTTATGTCAAGAATTTGATTTCTTAGCTTTGGCTGAGAGACGTATTTTGCATCAAACAATTTTCATTTTCAAATTAGTAAATTTCATCATTGATTGTCCTGAGCTTCTCAAACGCGTAGTGCTCCATATTCCGAGATTTCAATCGAGATATTACCTTCAGTTTTATTTAGAAATGCCTGATGCGGCTATTACGTTTTCTTCACCTATTCACAGTATGTGTAATACGCTAAATGTAATATGCTTGCAATACAGAGTAAATGTCGATCTCTTTAATGTCTCTGACTACATTTAAACACACTGTTACGAAATAGATCCTTTCAAGACGCTAATTATAAGTTTATGATTTCGTATGATTTTGTATGGCGAAATATATTTTGGATTTGCGACCCATAAAAAATTGTAACATTAGGAATACTCTCTCATTTGTATTGCCCTTAAATGGTCCTTGACCCAGGGCTTATATTTTTTGCAATTAAAAAAAATCCCGGTTATGTAATCCGGGATGCGGAATTCAAGAAGTGAAATTTGGGTTATGGAATTCGGAATTTAAAATCCGAGAAGTGGTGTTTGTTCAATATAATCCAAGTTTTAGAATCCGCCAAGTAGAATTCGGGTTGTGTAAGCCAAGTTGTAGAATCTAGAATTTGAAATCCAAGATTTAAAGAAAATGTGTGATCTGAAAAGTGAAATCTAGATTATGTGAAAAATGGGGAATAAAATCCGTCATATGGAATTCATTTTGTGGAAACCAGGATGTGTAATTCGGGATGTGGAATACGGTATATATGGAATTCGGTGAATGAAATTTAAAATTTGGATTCCGGGATTTATAATTTGGTATGTCAAATCCGGTATATGGAATAGGGTAAATGGAATTTAGAATTCGAATTCCAGGATTTGTAATTTCATATTTCGAATTCGGTATATGGAATCAGGTAAACGGAATTTAAATTTTGGATTCCACGACTTGTATTTGGTATGTCAAATCCGGTATATGGAATCCGATGAATGGAATTTATGATTTAGATTCCGGGATAATTCGGTATGTCGAATCCGGTATTTAAAATCCGGTGAATGGAATTTAAGATTTGGGTTACGGGATATGTAATTCAGGATGTGCTGTCTGGAATAGGGAATTCTATGTTTGAAAAAGGGCTCTAAGGATCAAAATAACTGTCATTCTCTATCCTTTAAAAATTGTTTAGAAAGTTATTTATGATGTATATCTAATATAGATACCTATGTTTAAATTTGTTTCTAAATTTTTTTCTATATCCAAGACTTAATAACAAAGTTCCACAATATTTTAAGAATAAATTCTTTCCACGTATAGAATAATTTTAAACATTGACAATAGTTGCTCTAATGATAAGGAGTCAATAATAATCGAAAATTTCTTATTTCTATATCGATGAAATTTTAATATTTGCAGACATTCCTCATCGTCTTCGACTGACAGACTCCTGGCTTCATCTTCGCCTTCATCATCTGAGACAAGTCGTTACAATCCATCGTACAGCAATGGCGCTAGCATCCAATCAACAACAGACCGTTATAGTCTGTCACCTACGCCGGAAGGCAATACAGGCCATCGCAGCTATTCACAGCCCTCATCGAAAAGCAGCGACAAATACCTTCAAGTATCCAAGTCCGCACAAAACTACGGCAATGATCGTTATCAGTTCTCTAATCAAAGTGAACAATTCGAAAGATCGACTCAGGATCGCTATAGCCTCGAAAGGTACAACGCTTCCTCAAACGGTGGGGGCGATCGATTTCAATCCTCCAGTTCTGAACGCTATCATAGCTCTGCTGAGCGTTATTCTCCAGCTCGCACCAATTCCGACAAGTACCTTTCGTTACCAAAACCGAAAGAAAGGTATCCAACTGGTCGCATAGCAACCTCTTGCGCCTCTATCACTGCCGGTTCCTCCGAGAGGAATTATGGATCCGGAAATGGAACTTACGTCCCACCCACTGCTCATACACCAGTTGAAAGGTGAGTTTAAGGTTTTGCACACGATTTAATTTCAGCCTAGATACAGAACTTAAGAACTTTAATATTATTACAAAAATATATGATTTAAGGTAGTTCTCTTGAATCAGTAGTTTTTGACTCAGATTTTGTCATTTTTTACTTATCTTATAATACTTATCTTATAACTTATCTTATAATAATACAGTATAGTCTCTGTACTTTCCCGTGAGGAAAAAATTTCTGGCAAGCCTGAATCCAGAAGTGGGCCTGATCTGGAACTATCTGATCTGGAAGGCCGAATCTGGTCCAGATCTGGCCCTGATCTGGATAGCTAGAATAGAAATTTGGAAACCTTTGGATTGACCTGATATGGAAGGCCGAATTTGGCCCAGCTCTGGCCCTGATCAGATTTGCCAAAATAAAAATTCGGAAACCCTTGGAATGATCTGATCTGGAAGGCCTAGTCTGGACCAGCTTTGGCCCTGATCAGGTAGGCCAGAAATAATTTTCTTTTAAGAAAATCTTTTTTAAAAGTGTTTAAAAAATACTAATTTAACTTTTTTAAGATAAATATAGTTTTCCCAGAAATACAACAAGATAAAACAAAATGATTCAGTTTTTAAGATTATCATAATTTAAATATTTTATCTACGAGGACTGCACATATAGTAAAACAATCTTTTTGAAATATGTATGAAGAAAAAATAATTTTGAATATAAAGTTATTTGAAAAGAAATGTCCAATTTTCCGTAGGATGAAGTAATCTAAATAAAAATTTTAATTAAGTCTTCAAAAGTTTTTAATGATTTTAACTCAAAAGTTATAATGGGTCATCTGAATTAGAATGATTTATGTTAATCGGTCTTAAATAATTTTTAAGAAAATAAAAATTGCATTTTTTTAGTTCAACATCGTGAAAACTTTATGTTTATTTAATATCTAATAGGAAACATTAATTTACAAAATTATTAATTAATGTTTATAAAAAAAAAAAAAATAAAAAAATTGACTTTTTTGGGTTTTTTTTTAATGTAATGCCGAGAAAACGACTTTTTTGTACTTAAAGTCGATCCGATTCTAAGGGTTATCCAAAAAACTTAAAAATGTTTTTATTTTCATAACATAACAAATTCTAGAAAATTTAGGCAATTTTCAGGAAAAAAACATTAGATTTCTAATTTGGGCCAAGCCTGGTGTAGCCACAAATAAAATGAGTCAAACTAGTCTGGGCCAAGTCTGGCCCAGTTCAGGAAAATTTGTTGATTCTATGGAAAAAACGTTACACTACTGGTCTGGGCCAAGACTAGTTTTGCCAAAACTAGTCTCAGGAAAACTGGTCAGGGCCAGGTCTGGGCCATGTTCAATTTTCCTCACGGGATCTAGTTGGTCAAAAGTCAAAAAATTGAAGTCTTCAAATAAATTTTTTTTTAATGATTTTATAATCTATTATATCTATTGTGTTTTATTTAGAATATTTAAGCTTTCAGTCATTAACATTTTTTTTTATTGATGTATCATAATTTGAACCGGATCAATCTTGCTTATTAGTTGATTTTGTCGCAAAACTCATAGCTTTAATTATTTTCAGCTAGTGACCTTTTAAATTATCATATTTAAATAATGTGTATATCAATTTAACAGTACGTTTTGCTAACTGTTAGGTATTGCAAGAAATATACCATTATTTTTTATCATGTTATTAAAAAACAAGCAATGAAGGAAAGCATTTACAGCAGTAATATATTAAAAAATTAAAGATATCATGAGTTAAATCTGCCGACCTCTGCCGAACAATTATTTATTGAGAAATGTTCATTAGGACATTGACTTTCGATAAACATAAAAGACTTTTGACACTTTTTACCACTCTTTCTTGTCTATAAGATTCTGGGCTCAGACTTCATTTTGATCCATATGCAAAACCAATATGACGGCTTTTTTGTAAAAAAGTACAAAAAAAAACTTAATTTTTTTTTAGTCCATATTTCTTACCTAAAACTTTTTTTTAATGTGTAATAAAGTGGCACAAAATAGTACAAACTGTTAGAAGATTCAAAATATGCATTAGTTAATACATAAAATTTAAGATGGCGGCGTCAAAATTGAGGATATTGTTAAAAAAAAAAGTAAAATATTAATATCTGTTGGACCAATCTTTAAGTTTTATATTAAAATTAATTAAACTTGGTACATAGCGGTTTTCGGGGTCGCTGATTGCGAATTCTTTCATAATTTTTCAAAATTCAAAATGGCGGATCCAATATGATAGACATGAAATTCAAAAGAAGCTTATTAAATCTTTGTGCAAATCATTATTCGGTTTTTTAAACCTCTTGTCATATGAGATTCGATATTTTGAATTTTGAAAAACGAACAACAGATCCGTAATCAGCAATAATGAAGACCACCGACTATCAAGTATCGAGTATCAAGCAAATCCAATTACTTTTTTAAAAATTTTCCGCCATACTGAAATTGTAATTACAAATTTTTAAAAATTATGAATGGATTCGTAATGAGCGACGCCAAAAACCCCTATATACTGCGTTTATACCCTATATACTTCCTATTTCATATCTATAGGATACTTATAGGAATCTTATAGGAAAATATATGTTTTCCTATAGAAATGTGAAATTTAACCCTATAGGATATTATATGTTTTCCTATGTCATATCTATACAAAATCACATGCGTTTTTCCTATAGGAATGTTGCTATAGGAATCTACATAGGATCCTATATAGAATCCTATAAGAATCTACGTAGAAATCTTATAGGATTCCTACTAGGAACCTATATAGGATTTTCCAGTAGGGTTAAAGGCACAAAAATTTGCAAGAATTTTAAGAAGATCTAGTTTCAAAAGTTATGTAGAATCATTTATTTTGAATTATAGTATTGAAATATTTTCGAGAAACAAGTTTTACAAAACTTTAATATTTCTTTCTTTATAATCATGATAGACTACAGAAGTATTTATTATCAGGTATACTGTATAGTTTCCGAACAAAATCTAATTTATGAAGTAAAAGAGGCGGAAAAATATTTTAGCGGTATTGCGTCCTAGAAATAACCTTTAAAGAATGTGGAACACTTTAAGTGCACAATGTACAAAATAAGAGCTTTCAAACTATCTCTGGAATTCTCTAAAGCTTGCGCGGATTGCAAAGTTTTTTGTTGCAAAATTCATTAGAAAATTTCCCATACTTGACTTCTCTTCTTATTAAATAACTATTATGAAAAATTTGATTATATATTGATTCAAACAAAATCCTTAAAAAATTCATTTCCCAAGAGGAAAATTCGAACCTAAGAAAACAAAAAAGTAATTATTTTGTACTTGCATTTTTATACAAATGAATATATACTCCATGAACATTAAAATTCTACAGTACTTATTTCATTTGCGTACTCTTTAGGATATTTGAGCAGATGGTCTATTCATATACATAAATTTTTGTTACAAATAAACCATTGCTTTGGCAATCGTAATTAACGAGAGTGGACACGAAAATATTTGCATTGTGATATCATCTCAGAAATATTCTGTAAAAGTTTGAAGATATTTAGAGCAAAATTCACAGAAAATGGATTCTCGATTTTGAATTTAACAAACGTGACATTAAATTCGCAATCAGCGACCAAAAAATCCTCTTGTATGAAGTTTAGAAATTAAAAATCACTTTGTATTTCTCATAATCAATTAATCATGAATTAATGCAACAGTCGTCTTGATCCTGATTATCGTGTTGCCCTTTTGCACACTCTTTATATATGTATAATATGAGGTCGCAACAATGCCTTTTCTTTCTTTTTTTTCAATTGCAAAAATTTGGTATTAACTAAGTGTACATATGCGGTATAGCGGTAGCTCTGAAGATATTATACATTGCATTAATTATTATCGTGGGACACAATCATTAACATTAATTAAAAATGAAGTTGCCAATAATTCTGAATTTAATTGTTAACAGATATGTGCCACAACCACCTCCAGAGGTTTTATATCCAGACAGATACGTAGACAGATATGTGCCACCAAGCGCTCACACTCCAGCTGATCGTTATGTCCCAGTAACAGATCCGGGGGATCCTTACATGAGACGAGATTTGGGGTTTCATCATCATTATCGGCTACCGCCACCTGGATTCCCCTATCATCAAACGCACTTTCGATTACGTGGTTTTGCTTACGCGTCTCCTGGACGCCTTGGAGGCAGCCCTGGATCGAGTAGTTCCAGTAGTTCGACTTCGGCTCAAAGAGACAGTTTTTCAACATCGCCTCTTTTGAGGCCCAAAGTGCGCGCTTCCGCGATCGATTTTAACGGAAATCCGTCACGACATGTGTGTGCTAATACGACTCCTTGCTGCTCTGAGGCCACTTCCAATCAGAGAGGATGCTGTCAAACAATGAGGAGGTCACTGCCACCAGGAGCACTGCCATCAATTCCCACGCAGTCCGCCCATTCTTCATGGTAAGTACTGTAATGTAGGAAAAAATAATTAATATCAATAATAATAGCCAAAACTACGGCGAGACAAATTATTTGAATTAAAATTACTGAATAACTTTAATTAACTTTACTCAATTTCAAAATAACCAAAATCTCGAGAAAAAGAACTCCAACGAATTAGTCACAATTTCTGGTTACTCTATTGCATTTATTCTCAAAATAAGTGTTTGAAGGTTTACACTCTAAATTAACAAACTCGGTAAAATTGAATTAACAGAATTTAATTTACTCAAACCGGAGGACGTCAATCCTTTCTTGGGATAATTAAAAAGGTAACTCTAAAATTTTGAATTATCTCGGCTTCCAAATAATTCTCGTCAAAACCAAAATTCTCAACATACCTAACCTCACTTTTTCAATAGTGCGGGGACTTTTATCTTTCGAAAAAATTTAACAACAAAAATGACTTCAAGCAGTCAAACGGATTTCAAAATCCAAAATTAGAGCTGTATCAAATAACCAGAAGTGCCCTGCTAAGAGTATAAAGATAAAAAGGGAAAGAAATATGAGGATAGAAAGAGATTACACTTTTTCTTTCCCTTCCATATATCTACTTTGCATTCCCAAAACACAATATCTTTCTATCTCTAAACTTCGACCTCTTTATATCTTTTCTCTATTCGCTTTGAATTTGTATCCGTTTCTATTCCCTTTCTATCATCTTCTAAAATAAATAAATCTCTTTCTATCTCTTCGTCCATCAAATATTTTTATCTCTTTCTATCCCTTTTCTATCCCCTTTTTTTCTTTTTCTATAAAAAGTGAATCTCTTTCTATCCCCTTTCTATCCTCTTCTTTAAAAATTTAATCTCCATCTATCTTTTCGCTTATCTACTATTTTAAATACACAATTGCTTTAGTTATTTTATATGGTAGTATACATATCTATATATACTAAAATTAATCTGATATTTAACGCGTATAATACTGAAAAATCGTCAGCTATGATGGAGCGATCCCCTAACCTCGTGCGCATTAACCTAAACACACTACCAACTAAGCTAACGAACGATACACTACAGATCACTCCTTTAATTGACTGCCTTTTATCACTATTACTCCCATCTCTTTTAATCTTCCTCTTCTATCCGACATAGTATTTATATTTTTGGAGATCCATACTGGAAATAAAGAGATAGAAATCTTATCACTTTTTATCTTTTCTTATCTCTGTTATAGAAAGAGATAGAGAAAACGTATAATTTTCAATCCCGACTCTATACCTTCTTAACCCTTTCTATTGACCTCAAACCTCTTTCAATCTCTACCGTAATCATAATTATCAGTTTCCACCATTAATCACCTTTTCCCTATAACTTTCAATCTTTAATCTTTACTATCCTTTCCCATTCTATTACCTTCAATCTCTTTCAATCTCCACCTTAATCACCATGACCAGCTTATCGCCATTAATCACATTTTCTCTATAACTTTCAATCTCTAATCTTTATCATCCTATCCTTTTCTATTGCCTCCAATCTCTTTTAATCTCTACCTTAATCATAATTATCAGTTATCACCATTAATCACCTTTTTCTTATAACTTTTAATCTCTAATCTATACCTTTCTATCCCGCCCTATCCCTACTTCAATGGACATAGCAAGTTATCGCTTTTAATCATCTTTTTCTATAACTTTATATTAATATCTAATACTTTCACATCATTTCCAAACCCCACCTGAATGAACACTATGTGCTTTCCCTTTTAATCACTTTTCATCTATAATTTTCAATAACCTATGTCATATACACATATTTTTTGCTATTCTTCTCTTAACCAGCATTATCAGTTTATAGCTTTTAATTACTTTCCTTCAATAACTTTCTATCTTTCACCTATCTTTTTCTATCCCTTTCTATCTTTTTCTATCTTTTTCTATCCCTTTCCTTTCATTACTTTCAGTAATCTAGTGAGTGATAATGTTCTTTCAGTTGGGGATAGGAAAGTATAAGTAGGGATAGAAAGGGATTAAAAGGGATAGGAAGGGATAGAAAGGGATAAAAAGAGATAGAAAGGGATAGAAGGTGATAGGTGAAAGATTAAAAGTTATAGAAGAAAGGTGATTAAAAGCGATAACGGATGATGCTGATTAGAGTGGAATAGCAAAAAATATGTGGATATGTTATTGGTTATTGAAAAGTATTGATGAAAAGTGATTAAAAGGGAAAGCACATAAAGTTCATTCAAGTGGGGTTTGGAAATGATGTGAAAGGATAGGACTGGATAGAAAGGTATAGATTAGAGATTGAAAGTTATAGGAAAAAGGTTATTAATGGCGATAAGCTGGTCATTATGATTAAGGCAGAGATTGAAAGACATTGGAGGCAATAGAAAGGTATAGGATGGTAAAGATTAGAGATTGAAAGTTATAGGGAAAAGCCGATTAATGGCGATAAGCTGGTCATCGTGATTAAGGTAAAGATTGAAAGAGATTGGGGTCGATAGAAAGATATAAGGAGATATAGAGTCGAGTTTAAAAATGATAGCTTTTCTGCATCTCTATCTATGACAGGGATAAGAAAAGATAAAAAGTGATAAGATTTCTATCTCTTTACTTCTAGTAGGGTGAGCTCAGACAGCCAGTAGTGGAAACTAAATCACAAATGTTTAAGGAAAATAATTTACAATTATCTTCGAATAAACCACATAGTATCAACCTTTCAAAATTTCACAACTAAAAACTCAATTCAATCAAATTCAATTCTACCACAAATTAACCGGAGCTCAAATTGGGGATTATAAGAAAGGGAGTGGTACGAAAGCATACAAAGATCATGGTTTTTCAAAAAAAATTAAATTCTCCAAATCTTTGTTTATTTTCACAGTTTTTAAATAAACAATTTAAAACAAAAATATCAAAATTAAATTCTGGTCATAATAATAGATTAAGAGGCAAATAAGGTGACTCTCAAATTATATAAAATCTTACAAAAACAAAATAATTTTAGATATACGGCTGACCATCAATTTATTCTAAAAAGTTTGTCTTACTTTCAGACTTAAAATTAAGTATTAAATTAATAATCACTCTCGCGTCTGCCATGACACATAATCTTCGCTCAAAGTTTTATAAAACCAGATAAAACAAGCAATTGCTGGCTACTCTATGTAATCAGAATATTTCTAAAATTTATTAATTTATCAATTTTTAGATATTTTAAACCTTTGCGGTTCCGACATTTTAGAATCTAAATTTCAGGTCAATCAATATTTTAACAATAACATTCAAACATGAGGATAATTCTTAACTGGGAATCTTGTACAAATCCTTAACAAGAAAATACAATTATTTCAAATTTCACTGAAAAAGGATTGCTTCTTTAAATTCAACAAAATTATTTTAAAGAATCAAAAATAAGAAATTTTAATGTTTAACGTCAGCACTCGGGTCGGCGGCTTTCATCATGCTCAGTGCTCTCGAGAATTACGCACGAATCTTTTCCACAAACATTTTCTCGAAGCACAAAAATACGTCTCAGAATTACAAGATTACACAAGGGGATGTTTTAAGTTAATTTCACATTAAGTCTAAAATGCAAATAGAAAGGGGTAAAACTTACGCTTAGTTACTCTAGCTAAAATGTTCTCTCATAAAAATCCATAATCACTAATGCTTTATTGTCACTGATTTTAATAGGAGTGTCTGTTCGAACACAATGAAATGAGCAAGTTCATACCTGGACTTTTTCAGCACACATACACAAAACAGAGTCCAGAACCAAGCTTGTCTTTGAAAAAAAAAAACACTTTACAAAAGTTCAAACTAATTCACTAAGCGATCTGGGGAGAAAGAGAGTCAAACTATTCGACCTGATTTCCTTCTGCTTAGTAAAATTTAATTCTAATCTACCTTTTCCAAATACTTTTCCTCCTGCCTAAAAACTTCATAACTCTAATCACTTCTTCTTTAGTTCTAACTAACTCTTCGGATAGATTCGAGAATTTTCGTTCATTCTCGTCTCCTAGACAATCATGGCTGCCGTCTTCGTCAAACGCTTGGCGTCATTATAACATTATCTAAAGTTTTGTTGTTTTGTATTTAAAATTGTAATTCCTATAGATTAAAAAAGTAATAATTGATTTCATGTGTTAAGTTTGAAGTGCTTTTAAGAAACATACATATATTTTTCGTGTAGAACTAAATTGTGTTTTTAAAAGATATTACGAAGTGATGTTAAGTGTTCGCAGTTTTAAATGTTCTAAAATACAAAATAAACTAGGTGTGAATTCTGTCCATTTCATGGACACTTCGCTTCCAAGGAAGCAAAACAATTTGCTTCCTCATAGAGGAAGCAATAATTTAATAATATTTTAAATATTTTAAGTTAATAAAAACAAAAATTAAAAAATCTTAAAAAAGGCATATAAAAAAATTGGCATTAAAAAAATATGAAAAATTGTAGAAGGAGATAAACTTTTACAAAAAAAAAAAAAAAAAAAAATTCAACAAAAAATTTTTTTTTAATTTTTTTTTTAATTTTGATAATAAGGCATTCTTTTACATCCAAAATAGTCCCAGAAACAAAATTGGCAACGATAAGTAACATATATTTCGATGGGTTGAAATTTCTCAGGTGACTCCACTTGATGAACCAAATTTTATGATTTTCATTTTTCCCAAAAAAATATGTTTTTTTCAGCCAATCAAAAAATGGCTTAAACAGACTTAAGGTACATGTTTAAAGCTTTAAAAATCCACTTAGAAATTTTATTTATATCTATTTTTAGTGTTACTATAGCTATTTGAAAAAAACGACTTTTTAAAAAAGTATCTTTACATTTCTTGAAATATTTAAAAAAATATTAAAGGCACATTAATTTAAGCTAGATATTCTTTTTCTACAAGTTCTGGCAATAAGTTTTAAAAAAATGACGTCCCGATATGTTCATTAGGCTCTGAGCAATCAGCGTTTGAAAATCGTCCGGTCCCGTAGACCCAATCTGGCAGTTACGTTAAATCCCGATAGTCTAGCAGTTGAGGGTTAATATTATTAGTAATATTATTATTATTATTATTATCATTATTTTACTAGGTGAAAATTATGTCCATTTCGTGGATCTTTCGTTTCAAAGTTAGCAAACAAATTTGCTTTCTTATAGAAAAAGGAATATATTACTAATATAAAATTTAATTCGAGAAATTCTTTAAAAAAAGGAATTTTAAGTGCAAAAAAATGAAAAAACATCAATTAATTTACGAATTTTTGATCAATTATAAAAGTTATATAGGTCAATCGATCCGTTCTGAGATAAGGAATATGATTTTTTTATTCATTAAGTTGTATTTTTAGCTTGGAAAAAAATTTTGGCAAAAAACGATTTTTTTCGATGAAAAAAGGTGCTCAACAAAATTTGATTGGGTATTTTCAAAAATCCCTGTGTCCAAATTTAGATATTTACGAGCTTAAAAAGTCATCCAAATTTTATTGAAATCCGTTGAAGCGTTCTCGAGATATCCTGGCGACAAAAAACGCTATACACACACACGTACACACACACACACACACACACACACACACACACACACACACACACACACACACACACACACACACACACACACACACACATACATCTGGACATTTGCTTAGGATTGAAAATTTACGCTTTTTAGATGAAAATGAGTCGATTTAGACTATTTTTGGAAAATCGAAAATCTTAACGATCACAAAGCTTCCTCTATGAGGAAGCAAAATGTATTATTTTAAAATGATTTACTTTCATTATTTTAATATTTCATTATAATAATATGTTACTTGCATTATACTTAGAAAATCTTTAGCAGACAAGAACGTGTTTAGAACTTAATATTAAGCAGAATGTAATCAGGTTTTAGTTCCTCCCGAGATTCCTTCTGCTTTCCTTCTTTTACCATCTGATTTGGGCAATAACTCAAGGTTTAAGGGGCAAATCAGGGTTTTCTCACAATGTAAATAAAACCTTAGTTAATATTTTTACCTCCTTCATAAGAAGAGCTTCTTAAGAGGAAACCAGGTTCCAACGTATGACTCAGGGTGAGATATCGAACTCCGATCTATCAGTATGTTTATCTTTAAAATAAACTGCCACGTTATTCGCGCATGCATATGATTGGAAATTAACAATCTTTTATATTAAAAAGTTTAATGCGATCGATACCGAGTTTAGAAAACTTGTAGATGGCATAAGATTCTGAAAAGAAGTCGAAAAACCTATTACGTTGTATATGGAACTTCCAAAATCTTGGTGAACTTTCTACTACAATTACCCAAAATTCAATTTGATTTTATGAGTTTCCTTTGTTTGTTCCTTCTTATTCTTATGATGTTCTTTTTATGGGATTCACATTTATTCAATTAGAAATTTTTCAAAATTGTGCTAAAGTTATAATAAATTTTGTTTGAAAAATTCTAAATTTTTTCTTTGTTTCTAAAACCATAACAAACAGTTTTGAAGAAAAGTTTTCTTCTTCTTTTCGCTTTTGTTCTCTGTACTTTTCGTTTATTTCATTTTTTTAAAAGCATACTAAAGATTTCATTAATCCTAGAAAACTTTTCTTAAACTCTCCCATGAAGTTCTCTTGTATCTTTCAAAATCCTCAAGAATCTAAAGTGCTCTATATTCTGACGTTCAACATTTTTTATTTCTATTGTTATTTTTATACTTGTCTAAATTTTAAAATAAGGTTCTCTCTGCTCTTTATAAAACTTATTCATAATCCCCGATACTTTACAGAAATTTATTTACAGACATTGTGGTGGAAGGTAACAGGAGATTAAAATATATTGGAAAGATAAAATATGGAAAGGTCAAATTTGATCGAAACATGGGATATTTGTTAATTTTAGACAATTGTGATAAATATTAATCTGGGGTAGGAATCATTACATTAATTAATAATTTTACACCTTTTTAGCTTATAATTAATTTTTAATATTAAGTATTTTATTATTTATCCGTTTTTATTTTAAAAAAATTGCTTGTACAGTAGAATCCGTTTACATTGACTAACCGTTTATAGTTACATTATTTGGATAAAAGGTTTGGTTTCATAAGAATTTCAATGTATTCAATTCCGCTATTATTATGACATCGCTTAGTGTATACCGCGTATATTTTAGTTTATATACTTTTGAAAAATCACACCGGTTATAATAACGAATGTTAGTTACAACTTGTTTGTTTTCAAATTCATTTGGTCATGAAAATTGTCAAAACTTACTCTATTGATAATGACAAGTTTCGTTTAGTTGTACAATCAGTTAGTTTTATACAAAAATACCTAACCATCGCAATGTTTTCACGATTGAAGAAAAAGGTACTGAAAATGAAGAATCGAATTCGTTACTTGTGATAAAGTCTGGTGTTGGGCACTCTACTATTTCCATGATTTTTAAGAATAAAGACAAAATTAAGAAGTCGTTTAACTCAAATACTATAAAATGAAAAAGAATTCAGAAGTCAACTCAGGTGAATAATGAAAAATGCTTAATTCAATGGTTTCATGCTATGAGATTTTTGTGATTTAAATGACAAAAGTATTGAAAAGGTCTAAAATATGTCAGGATTTAGTTTATTGGATTGAGGAATATCAAGAAACACATTCAATTTAAATGATCACAATTCACATTTATTATACTATATACGTATTCGTCAGGCCATTTTAAGTATTATCGCGAGGCCCGGTCGGCAAAGCTCTGACTAATTTCTTCTATCGCTAATTAACATTCGATCATTCGTGGTTCGTCGTAGACATTCGGTCACCACCTTCGTTAGATATTTAATGATGATCCCTGCCTAGATTACATTACAATATGTAATAAAAGTACGTACAATTATAAATTTGAAATCTCGTTTTATTTTACAATTTTGTGCTGTCTGTTTACTATGACGTCCGCTTAGTATGAAGAGACTGATATTCAAAACAGTGGCTGTTATTTAAACTAGTTCAAACGAATAGAAAATCCTCATAAATTGTTTGGAAGGAGAAAATATTCTCGACAATATAACCAAATTTAAAAATTACCGAGAATTTTACGACGCTACTTTAATCTTCCTATTTTTTTCGCGACACTTCTCGACGATCCTAAATCCTCACGTATACTAATGCTTGTTGGGAGTCTGCCGATGGTCATTTGAATTCTAAAAGAATTGTCTTGTAATTAACATTTTAAATGAAAACCTTGTCGAGGATTCCTTGTTTTCTGTTCTGGGAAATGATCGAAAAGGGTTTGTTTGGGAAAGGTAAACTACAAATTCGTATCGAAGGGAAGACATTGTGTCTTATATGTCGACGCATGTTAAACAGGATTATGTGAACAGCACCGTTACTGCTTAATATATGCGTTTCCATAATAATCTGCCGCTTTCGTAATAAAGCTCGAGAATTAGAATAGAAGAGCTCTGAGCCACGTAATTAGAGGATAAATGTTATTTATGTTCCTCGAAACTAGAATATGGTTCGTTGGAAGCTGAACCAACTTTCTGCCTAGTCTCTTGGCTCAATGCCGTATAAGACTTAACTGTATCTTGCAACTCAATGACAAAATGTCCTCATTAATTTTATCAAAAATTAAAAATCATTCTGTATTTTTTATTTAGTGAAATACTTAGTATCAAATCTAAAACACAAATTCTTTACATTTTTCTTAAATTTCGAAAAACAGAATTAGTTTGTATTAATATAAAGTGTTTTATATATAAATGTTTTATAATCTTTTTTTTATCCACCACAAATCGGAATAACAGCCAATGTTTTTCATATCTCTTTTTTCTTATCCAAATAAATAGTTTATAATACTTTATTACTATACTTATGAAATCTTCAATTTTATATCGAAATAAATAATTTTGAATTCAACAAAGGTCTTATTTTATCCTTTGACTAAACCAGTAGTGTATCCTTTTTTATCTCAGTTTCTTTTAATTCAAGTCTATCCTTCACTTGTTAGCATCAGTTCTTTTATATTTTTGGTTCAATTTTACCAGTCTATTTTATCCCTATCGAAAAAAAGAATAGAAACTTTATGCATTTAAATTCTCTTTTCAAACTAACAGACCAAAAAGAATAAACTTTTTTTTATCTTTTTCTACCAACGTCTATCCTTTCCTTTTCTCTTCTTCCAACCTGTTTCTATTTTTCTTTTTAATTTTAGTTCTTCTATTCTGATCTCTCCTTCATTCATAAACACAACGATCTATTTGATTCTCTTCTTTTATCCTCCAGATTTTGTATCTTTTTGAATTCCTATAATTTATTCAAACGAATTTCTACTTTATCCATTTCTATTTTAAAAATAATATTTAATCCACAAAGCAGTTTGTCTTTTTGAATCAAAATTCCAAACTTCAGAATTCATCTAAAATTAAATTATTTAGTGAATTATGAATTATCATTGTCATTTGAAACAATTTCTTATAAATTTTAAATAAGAATTATGTAAAAAAAGAATCGGCAACTACGGTTTAGGAAAAAAAGAAGTAGGCCAAATAATAATTATGTCGAATAAGAATTATGTCAAATAAGAATTATGACAAATAAGAGTCTTAGTTTGTGATATAATTTTTTTGTCATCTATAATACAAATTACAAATTATAAGAATATTTCCTGTCATGATAATACAATATTTCCTTACACCAATAGTCTGCAGTAGACTATCTGAGAATAATGTAAAATGTCATACTGTCTATACTTAGAATGGTCAGTTTTAAGGAGTTTATACGTGGTTAGTTAAACTTTGTCAGGTAATAATTACCGAACTCCCAAACCGACACGTTGTGAAGACTCTTAGGACTTTAAGGTTTACTCGCTCTTAGCCATTTCCGGTTAAAGACGTTGTTTGGCTTTTCCGCTTACGATTTCCCGTTTCGCAAGCAGACTAACCCTTAGGGAAATTCGCAGCAATTTCAGGTAAACTTTCAAGTTGAGAAATCTATTGACGCTCCGAGAGCTTTACTTTAGTCGACTTCTGGGTTATATTTAAATTATAATTGTAATAATAAATAATTGTTATAGCGTGCTGAGAATATCCAGAAGTTACTTCGGTAATTTTAAGTGTTTTAGTTAGCTCGTTAAATTTTAATTAATATTTTTGCTGGATTAAATTAATTTCTATAATGCAGTAAATGCAAATAATATAATGTATACTCTAATAAAAATTTTAAGATAATTTGAAATTTATTGTTATTAAAATGTATTATTATATAATATTTTTTGTTTAGGCTGTTATGGGAATCAATTGTACAATAGATTTCAGATATTTAAAATATTGAGATTAGATCACTTAACCAAAGTGATATGCATTGACTCAATATTTAATTTTAATTACATAAATAATCTCCCAACACCAGAACCTCTCCGTGCTGATACAAACACAAGAACCAAAAAGGGAGATTCGGTTGAGCTTGAACGCCGCAATGCCGACGCTGGGACAAACAAAATTCTCGTACAGGTTCAAAATCAGAACTTACCAATTTTGATGCCGAACACCACAAAGCCACTGACCAATTGTTACCGCTAACCCGCAGGGCTCCTGGGACTTTCGTCAAATTACTTTGAATAACACACGTTTCAGCCAAATAAAACTATTTACTGAAAATTTTTGTTTCAACCACCTAACTTCTAATGTTCACTTCAATCTCTATAAACTGATTTCAAATTTTTAACAATTTCACACTTGCAACAAACACTCTGGAAACCAGGAGCCTCAGCTGTGTCGAAAATAACAATGGACGAGCCCCTCGTGGCAATCGACCGGCGAACTGATTTTCCTCGTACGAATCTTCCCTCTCCACGCGTCCTTCTTCCTCACTCGTTCTCTCTCGTTTGGCCGTCACGAACACCTCTCACCCTCGCAGTCTGAGCCATGGGAAGGCGTAACCTGCAAAAAAGACTTGGACGTTTCCGCTAACCTCCGCGTTCCTTTGTGAACTTGACCTACGCCAATCACAACTTGCGAATCAACGAAGGAAAACCATAAGAGACCGCTGATCGGAAGAAAGACAAAATATACATATCTCCGAGCAAAAATCAATACCCTGCCTTCAGGCCCCAATATATCAAATTAAATTTATATATTCTTACTATTTAATTCAAATAATACAAAAATAAAAGCATTTCTAAGGGAAGGCAACTAATAGTATATTAAGCAACAAGGGGTTAAAGGCAGCCATTTGTTTACGCTGATGTTTGTGTACGAGTGACAGTCGAGGGCGAAGCCTAAGACGAAACGAGTACACAAACATCATCGTAAACAAATTGGACTGACTTTGAAGCCGTGTTGCTTACGATACTTTTTATTCCAAAGGCACAAAAGTGGTGCTTTTAAATGCTTGTAGGTTAGGGTCGAAATGCGTTCATTTGTTTGACCGTATGAAAACGGCGTCCATTTTTTCCCTAAGGTGAAAAAATGCATGGATCAGCTGTTCATTTTTTCCCTAGGGAAAAAATGAACGCCATTTTCACACGGCCGAACAAATGAATGCGTTTAGACCCTGCCTACAGGAATCTAAAAGCGCTATTTTTGTGCCTGTGGGATAAAAAAATATATGTTGACGATATACATCGTCACATAATAAATTTTCCATAACTCAGTCTTAAAAATGGCGTGATTCGGTTCTCTGTAGATAACCAGAAAGTTGCAGATTTAAGAACGATTCACTATGTGACGTCAGAGTGCAAACAAATACGGTCTAAATTGCATGTCTTACACTTTTCTACTTTTCTTGCACGCACTGTTTGACCAACAGAACATAGTCGATGTCTTTAGCGTTAGCGCGGCGTGTTGACAAGTAAAAAAGTGTGAGACATTCAATTTGGATTGTATTTGTGTACACTCTGACGTGACATAGTGAATCCTTTTTAATTCTGCAATTTTCTGGTTATCTATACAGAGAACCGAATCACGCCTTTTATGACTTTGTTATGAAAAGTATCGTTCGTAACTGCGTGAACAAAGCAGTCGTTTTGAAACTCGCACAATTTTTGCAACTGGTTTCACTCGTTGCAAAAACATTGCACTCGTTTCAGAAACGACTGCTTGTCACGCATGTTACGAAATATACTATTTTATTATCGATTGAAATAGCTAAATTTTTAATTAAATAAATTATTTAACAATATGATAACCTATAAAATAGAGATATTTGATTCGACAAGGAAATAAGAAACTTTTAAATGTTTTATGGGCAATGATAGTGAGTTTCGCGAAAACAGAAGCGAATCGAATATATTAAGGGGGAATATATATCTTTAAATCTTAGTTTAATGACTCACTGCGCGGGAAATCCGGAACTTGGGGACTATATAAAACCCCTTAGGGCTTATCTCTTACTATTCTCTGCTAGTGACAAGTATGAGAATTTTCATGAAGATTCTTGGTTAGTAGTGAGGAAGAGTTTGCGGGAGCGAAGAAAGTTTTCTGAAGGTATGTAAATGCTGGCAAAGTTCATCGTGTCAAACTTGTCCGAGAACTTGACTTGAAAACTTTCGTAATTTTTACTTCATATCTTAATTGTATCTCAATTCTGAGGTTTTATCTCATCCCTTGAAAATATTGGATAAATCATTTTTAAAAAAGCAATCATAAAATTTCTTGAGATAATTTTGTTATTGTTTTTCTCTTAAATTGTCCTATAAAAAAAGTGTTTTAGGTTTTCTTATGTTTTGTTTCTCCTTCTTCTCTCTTTCTCTCGCTACCATTTTTTTTAGGTTAAAAAATTGATCATCAAAAACTATTATTAGATGTTAAACAATGCATAATGACGTAGTTACTGCTAATCTTCGTCATCTTAGGCTCACAATGTAGCATAAGAAGGTGGTTCAGAAGTAAAAGTTTTAATTAGTTGGTTATCCTTGGGGCGAGATGAGTCCAACAAGGAGCAAAAGTTGAGAGTGTGACGGGGATAAATTGAAACCAGCCTTCTAAAAAAGAATAAGTACTCTGGCACTTTCTGTGTCAGTGGCTAGAATCAGTTTTTTGATACCCCCCGAGTCGAACTATTCGACCTGATTTCCTTCTGCTTAGTAAAATTTAATTCTAATCTACCACTTCCAAATACTTTTCCTCCTGCCTAAAAACTTCATAACTCTAATCACTTCTTCTTTAGTTCTAACTAACTCTTCGGATAGATTCGAGAATTTTCGTTTATTCTCGTCTCTTAGACAATCATGGCTGCCGTCTTCGTCAAATTCTTGGCGTCATTATAACATTATCTAAAGTTTTGTTTTTATGTATTTAAAATTGTAATTCCCATAGATTAAAAAAATAATAATTGATTTCATGTGTTAAATTTGAAGTGCTTTTAAGAAACATACATATAAAAAAGTACTAGAACTGTCGTAAACATTGTGAAATGTGTGTCTCATTATTGCATTATTTTTTTTCCTGTAGAACTAAATTGTGTTTTTAAAAGATATTACGAAGTGATGTTAAGTGTTCGCAGTTTTAAATGTTCTAAAATACATAATAAACATGTATTATTTTAAAGTGATTTACTTTCATTATTTAAATATTTCATTTTAATAATATATTACTTGCATCATATTTAGAAAATCTTTAGCAGGCAAGAACGTGTTTAGAACTTAATACTAAGCAGAATGTAATCAGGTTTTAGTTCCTTCCGAGATTCCTCCTGCTTTCCTCCTTTTACCATCTGATTTGGCCAATAACTTGAGGTTTAAGGGTCAAATCAGGGTTTACTCACAATGCAAATAAAACCTTAGTTAATATTTTTACCTCCTTCATAAGAAGAGCTTTTTAGGAGGAAACCAGGTTCGAACGTATGACTCGGGCCGTAACAATCTTTACACATTTCTTTTCATCTACTTTTCTGTTCTCGCATTTTTTTTCTGTGAAATTAGTAGTTTTGATCAAGACTTTCTCTTTTTACTTAGACAACACGAAGTATTCATTTTTTTTATATTTTGTCCATATGCTTTCATTAATATTTTTCAAATTTTTATTTCATATATGAAACTTTCTTTTTAACTATTGTGATAAGTAGGATTTCCTCACAATGGCAATAAAAAAAAATTTATAAACATAATTGATGCAAAATTAACAACTAAACTACAAAAAAAGCCTGCATTATCGGTTACCCCAGCCACTTAAGGTCATAGCAAAATTTAACTTAACAATTCTTATATTTCAAATAAAAACAACCAATGATGTTTGTGAGAGAAATAAAAATTTGTTTATAACTTAATGGAGTTTGTTGGGCGCAAGACCTATTGCGAAGTCGCTTAACGACTTCACAAACTGAACCACATAACGACTTATGTACATCAATCTTCGTAACAAACCGGCCGACTTAACTAATTTCTGACTTAACTGACTTAACAAACTGACAAAACTAATTTCCAACTTGACTAACTCAATCCAAAAAACAGACTTTAGCTCTACTCGAACATCAATATAAATTTCTCTTAACAATGAATCGACTAACAATTTTCTCGGGAGTAGGTTCTCGAGAGAACTTTACATAAATCATAACAAAATTAAAATATAAAACAATTTGAAACTATATTTCACAACATTCATCAAAGCGGGTCATCTTAATATTAATGTAATTTAACGTTGTTATTAGCCGACAATAACTATGAATTTCTTAGATTGCAAAAAAAATTAACCCTAGATTCCCCAATTTACAAAATTAGCGACTCATACTGATACTTTTATAATTTTAAATAAATGCAAATATCCGAACGTAACTAAAATTTACTGATCATAATTATTCAAAAGTCTCTGAGATAACTAAGATTTTTCGGAAGGTTTGTGATAACCCGGGATTATTTTTAGTAATAAAAGAAAACATTGATGAACTTTAAAATGTAATAGAGAGACTTTATTTAAAATTTAGCGGATAATTTTAGATAACAATTAAAATATTAGTAAAGATTACGTTAATTCAGAAGCCTACCTATTTGAGCTCAAATTAAATCTAACGAATTAAACAGTTAACAAATTCGGGGATTAGATTTAGTAACATTCCTTACATTCATTTGACTCAAATTCTTCACACCAGAATCTATGAAAATATTGTTTATAAAATGTCTCTTACACTTTTTTTAAGATTGTACATACGTAGTGGTCACTTTTTCCACATCAATTCTGAATGATAGCGACGCTGGAACAATGAAGAAAAGACAGGAGTTTCTTTGAAGTTTAGATGCGACTTTGGAGAGATTATAGATTTGATTTCTTCAACTTCAAATACTTGTTCTTTGAAATCCGTTAATTCACCAGATCACAGAGTACCAAAATTCGTTGGTCTCAAAAACACACAGAAATACTTTGCATACAGAATTCTGCCAATGAATAAATCACAAATTTTGGATTACGGATTTTCTTCTGGATGTGTTGTTAAATTGCTCAGACATCCGTTCCTGTCGGCCGACCAGGAAAAACTGCCTCTCCTTATCTCGAGAAAAAAGGGGGTTTTGACGTCATGCCCCTTTCCCTAAACCAACATGGAATGTCCCTTTTGACTCATTACAGATTATTACTCAAAGTTTAATCAAATAAATCAAAATTTAGCCGAAAATCACTTAAAATTAAGCATTTACTCTAATAAAATGTAAATGAGCTCGTTATTCAAAATCAAGGGTAATCCTACAAACTTTTAAATAAACGTAACTTTTAAAGGTAAATTCAATATTATTAGAAGTCGCGGAGAAATTACAGTTTTAAATCACAAGTATCGTTGAAATCAGGCTCACCTAAAATCACGTTTATATGAGTGTCACCATCATAGCCAAACTTAATTATAAAACTACTAATTTTTCAAATTAAATGGGTGACATAATGATTCCCTTCATACTCGGCTATCCGATCAGGGAATGATTTACAAAATTACTCGTGCCGGTGTCTCGGTGATCCATGCGGTCGATACTGTTTTGATTTGGCTTAGCAGAACTCATGGGACGTTCCTTATTGGTTGTGTTCTCGTCTACCCAATTCAGCGCACTAACTCTCCAAATTCAAACTGAAGATCCTTATCAAATTACTTCTAGCATCATTAAATTAACTCTCTCTGATTGACTGATACCCTAACCATCTTGCTGAACAAACCAAATTTAACTTATAAAAATTTGAGATTAAATATGAACTCACCTTTAACTAGTCAAGATCCTGTTCTATAACCTCCAATAGATAAACGACCGACTTAACAAAAGTCATAAACATTTAACCGTTAAAGAGAATTTAAATTTAAGATATTTTATAATTGTGTTGTAACTTAGAGAATATAGATTTTGAGAGTTTGAAATTTATATCCGATGTTTCGTCCTACAGGAATTGCTACATCTCAATTTGAATTTCTAGAGTAAGAACTGTCTGCTCGAATTTATCCATCCTCCCAGTGGGAATAATTATCTCAAATTAACTCCCGCTTTTTCATTCTCGAATCTAAAATAAGTTTCTAATTCAACAGAAATAAGTTTCTTTGAATAAATGTGCGTTATTTAAATAAAAAATGTATCTTTAACCAATCTATAGTAAAAGTTTTTATTTAAATATAATTAGTCGGAGGTAGATGACTTTATTATTTTTCTCATAATAAAAGTAATTTAACCATCATCAATCTATAATAATCCTGCACCACAGATTCGGAACGCATAACCATCGAAGAACGATAGCCGGAATTTTGATGACGTGAGTCTGTAAAATCAAATGAAATTTTTAATTGTGAACCATTTTCTAGTATCAGAATTATATAATGACTAGCTTTCAAGCCCGCCTTCGGCTGGCACGAAATCTAGTGCCGTGCCATCAACAGTATTTTTTGAGAGAAAGTATTTTTTTACAAAAAGTATTTTCTGACATAAAGAATTTTTTGTTAAAAACTGTTTTCTTACAGATAGTATTTTTTGACAAAAATGATTTTCTGACAGAAAGTAATTTTTGCCAATAAGTATTTTCTAACAGAAATTGTTTAAAAAAGAATTTTCTAAGCAGCATAATTCTCTTCCAAAAATTATTAAATTCTAATATATTTTATTAGATATACTTTCCATTAGCACATGCCCGCGAACAGCACCGGATGTTCCAGCAATAAAAAAATAAAAATACGCATTTCATGTTATAAAATTTTTTTTAACAAAATAAATATTTTTCGAGAAAATCCTAAAACCAAATTAGCATAAATCTTATTCAGCATAAAACCATTTTGCCTAAAATGCATTCAGCCTAAATCCCCTTTAACCTAAAATGCATTTAGCAAGACATCCATTTAGTCTAAAATGCATTTAGCTTAAATCCCACTTAAACTAAAATGCATTCAGCCTAAAACCCATTTAACCTTAATCCCATTAAACCTAAAATGCATACATCCTAAATCCCATTTAACCTAAAATGCATTCGCAGCTTAAAACCGATTTATCCTAAAATGCATTTAGCCTAAATCCCATTTATCCCCAAAAGCATTCGTCCTACATTTCATTTACCCTAAAATGGATTCAGCATAAATCCCATTTAACCTAAATCTCATTTAATCTGAATCCCATTTAACCTAACTCTTATTTATATTAATTCCTATTTAACTTTAATTGTAATCAACCTAAATCCCATTTAACCTCAAATGCATTCATCCTCAATATCATTTTGCCTAACGTGGAATCATCATTAACCCCATTTAACCTAAAATGCATTCAGCCTAAATCCCATCTAAACAAAAATGCATTCACCCTAAAACACTTTTAACCTAAAATGCATTTAGCCCAAATTCTACTTAATCTCAAATGCATTCATCCTAAATCCCATTAAATTTAAATCCCATTTAACCTTAAATGCATTAAACCTACATTCCATTTAACCTAAAATGCATTCAGGCTAAATCCCATTTAACCAAAAATGCATTCCGCCTAAATCCAATTTAACCTAAAATGTATTCAGCCTAAATTCCTTTTCATTTAATATGCATATAGCCTAAAAAAATTTGACCTAAATCCCATTGAACGAAATTTATAATGTAAAATTTAGGCTAAACGGGATTTAGGACAAATGGTTTTAGGCTGAATGCCTTTTTGGATTTAATGGGTCATAGTCTGAATGCATTTTAGATTGAATGGGATTTTGGTTAAATGAAAATTAGGTTAAATAAGATTTATTATGTTTAATGGGTGTTAGGCAGAATGCTTTTTAGGTTAAATAAGATTTATTATGTTTAATGGGTTTTAGGCTAAATGTTTTTTAGGTTAAATGGGACTTAGGTTGAATGGGATTTAAATTCCATCCATTATATTTTCTGATTTTTATTTTTTTACCCCCAAAAAAAATCAGATTAAACATTGTTTTTGCATTACGTCATCTAAAATTATTTTTATTAATGTATTTCTTAAAATTTATAGCAAAATATTTTCTTAGAAACATAACAAAATTAATGCAAAAAGATTAAAAGCCATCTAACATAAAGTCAGTAATATACAAAAAAATGTAGGTTTTTATCACACTTACATCAAAAGTTAGATTTTACGGCTTGTTTGGAAACCTTTAAGAGCTCATTTCACGGCCTAGGCCGTAAAGTAAATGAACTCGCAATCTGATTGGCTGATGCTGGTCAGCTGACCTTTACTTTATGGTACAGTTGCCCAAACTGGCCCAAACGTCACGGCTGTTCACGGGTTTCGCCGCCCTCCGGGGGCATTTCTAAGTCTGTCGACCTACTCCCACCTAGAAATGCCCCCTGAGGCCGTTTTTTACGATAACCACCTCTCCCTAGGTTCGAATTCTCAGTTTTTTGTGTGATAAAAAATGTTATATGACACTTGGACCCTTTCGGCACTTAAGTTCTCGTGTATCGTACAACTCGCCACAGCCACATCAGAGCCTCGGCTACTTTTCGGTGGAGCCTCGGCTTCATATCTTCACTTCACCTCGGCTTCGCCTCGGCTACGTTCAATGAAGCCTCGTCACCACCTCTACTTCGCCTCGGCTGCGATTAGACTTAGGCTCGTATTACGATACTTACTCGTACTATAAAGTGCCATTTCAGGTCCTTGTGTCATAAATAACTATTTTCAATTTTTTGATCCAGAAACCAATTTTATAACTATATATCTCAGTTATACGATATTTTTTGCCAAATTATTCTAAAATGTGACGAAATAACAGGTAATACTCAATTATAGAAAGTTTTTCAGCAGTCCATCAAAAAATGTGAAATTTGTAAATTTTCTATTTTTTGAATTGTCCAAAAAAATGGTATATCTCCCGTTCTTATTAATATTTTTCAAATCTGTAAATTTATAAACCTAACTTGGGTCAAGACCCGACACTCTGCCAAACTTGGTTCAAACGGTTCAGCCGTTTCTATTCGATGCGCGAACAAAGGTCCTGTGACATACATACATACATACAATGTACAGTACAGACATAACTCTGATTTTATTAATATAGATAGATAATTACAAAAATAATCTCTCCTTACTTTTTAGAAATATGATTATTTAGAAATAAAATGAATTTTTATATTACAGTGAATATTTCTTCATTTATAATATTATTATTATAAATTGAAGTCAATTATGTTGTCGTATTATGTATTTCTTTTAGGGAGTTTATTATATGAAAATAATTATTATAAAAAAAAATTTTAAATTATCAAAAAATATATAATTTTATAATTTTTTTATTTTTAACATTTTTTGAAAAATTGACCAATCTTCCTTCACAATGAACATTTTTTAGCTAAGTAAATTTATGATTTAAATAAAAAAATCTGAACCGAAGACCTAAAAAATAAACCAGTATCAAAGTTAAACACCATTGATTGTAGTAATTATGTTTTTGATTTTTTGAAAATTTAATGTTTTACTCAAATGTTTTGAATTTTTAATTCAGTTCATATTAATACTTTTAAATCTAATATGGATCTCCCCCCTTCCCCAGTTCTATTCTGGGTTTGAACTTTTTAATGACATGAAATATCTAAATAGTTATTATTAAGGTTTTTCGATAGCTTTGGAGTTCCGTACAGACGACAATGTGAGAAAATACAAGGTTTGAACAATTGCACATTTTTGCAATCTTTGTATTTTGCAGTACTTATAGATGCAATTTATGCAAAAATAAAAAAAAACTGTTTTAAAAACAGACGTACAAAATCACCCTATTAAATAAAAAATAAGAAATTTGCTATTTTTAAAAATTTTTCCAAAATTAATTTTGGGTCATAATTCAAACAATTATGAGTCAGAGAGACCGAAACATGCCCTTAAAGCGTTCAAAAATTAAGATAATTTTTGCAATCCTATCACTTTACAAACCGTTGAGTACTCTACAATGGTATCTATGTGAAAAGATTAACCCTGCCGTAATCTAAACCGATCAGATAATTTTCTGAATATATCCATTATGTTAATAGAGTAAAAGTCGTTGTCTGTATAAAAGTTTAAACCTGTTAATCTCATAACAATTCAAAATCATGAATAGGTCATGTCTCATTATAAATTCTAATTCGTAAATCCTATTATTCATATATGTATCTCGGATCGATTTGTCGGATCTAATTAGCCTTCGTCCTACTATGCACATTCGTCAGTCTTAATTATCCTTCATCATACACTGAAAAAATAGCAATGTAATCATAACAAAATAGTTTTGTTAATGATTTTTTGTTGGCTTTGTCAAATTTCAGAGTTAGAATTACCAAAAAACAGTTTAAATTATAAAATAATTTTGTAGTATTTAATAAAAATTTTGTTTGAGTTTATTAAAATCTTTTGTTGGCATTACCAAATATGTGATGGCGCATGCGCATTCTATACGATCCTGTTTGACGCATGTTCTCGTCTGGTTTTCATAAAGACATCGATATAAATTGGAATTTTTTGTTTTTTAAAACAAAAAAAAAAGAATATTATATAATGGATGATAACTAAATCAAGTGTATACAAAGTAAACTTTTAAAATTAAAAAAATATAACTATAAAATATTCTTTATAAAGATAATAAAAAGGGACTTATTTATGATTTTATGTTTAGTGACAAAATTGACAGAATGTATTGCTGAATGATACATAAGTCGATAATTAGTCATATAAGTGAATAAATATTATGGTTTTTTAAAAGAGTAAATTTATATTTCGATTCTTACGTGGCAGGTTAATAAACGTTTAAGCACAATATGTTGTTTTCAAGAATCTAAACCTAACCTATAAAACTATTTACTTTATATTCTGTTTTTTTTTTTTGTGGAAAATACTTTATTTAACATAAGAAATAATTAAGGAATAATTCCATTTTTAATAGTATGAAACTACTTTCAATTATTGTTTTAAAAATTAAAAATAAACACATGTTTTTAAATAAATTTCATGCCTAGAAATATTTACGTGTATTATTATAACTACACATTATTTCACAGTAAGATACAAAAAATATTAAATATTTTTTAATTAAAAACATTCATTTATTTAACAAATCAAAACAATATTGGAATTTCCATTTGCACAATCTGTGTTTAACTTTTTTTTTCTTTATTATAATAGCCATCAAAATATTTGTTAAGCTCTAAAAAGTTTTGTTGGGACTACCAAATTTTTTTGTTGAAATTACCCTAAATAATTAACAAAAGAATTTTGTTGGCACAACAAAATAATTTTGTTGAGTGTATATCAACAAAAGAATTTGGTTGAGCCAACAAAATTTTTGTTTAGCCAAACAAACCTTTTTTTCAGTGATTAACCACAACGTTACTGTGCGTTACATCTCATTCTGAATTCACAGTTACTATTGTTGTATTAATCCTTTTCTTTGCAATATATCTCTCAAGCCCTCTCGTAATACCGCCCCATCATTTTCCTTTACAACTTTATTAATACTCCCTGTATTATCTTTATTTTAATTTTAGGTAAAATCCTTTTTTTCTTTGTGTATCAGTTTTAATTATTAAATTATTTGAATATTTCTTATTATTTTCTCCTCATGATGGTTAAGTCAAGCATTATCAGAGGACAGATTTTTAAAAAATGTAACATATTTTATTTAAAACTGATTTTAAACTTCCCTATAATCCAGTTCTGTTGCATAATTACGTAGCAGACCATAAAAGCCGTACTAATATGGATACGTATTCAATATCTGCACTTTATTGATCATAAAACCATCATTTATATTGGGGTATTAGCTTCAATTATATATATGAATAGGTACTACATTATTTCGCCTGTCACAAACTAATTAGAATTTTTTCCCTGTAATGTTTTCTTTTCAGGAAAATTGTCTTAAAATTACCTCTCATTAATTTCATTTCAAACTATTTCTAGATTGAAAAGCATACTGACATGAGAAGGAAAATAAAATAAAAGTCCATTGCCAGTAAATTACAGTTAAAATGTTGAATTCATAAAGCTTTATAATTAAAAATGTTATGAATGCATTCAAATTAACTTGAATTTCATATTTTCAAAGGTAATATTCCATTTAGAGACCTTTTTCTTGTGAAAAGATTGTAAAATAATTTGAACGACACTTAATTATTTTTGCACACAAATATAGACTTTCTGGTGAGTTACAGCTCTATTAAAGAAGTAATATATTGGCCATGGAAGTAGGCACATTTATACGATTTGATACTACAGGCCAGAAAGTTATAACTCCAAAAACTCGTAAACTGAAAACCCCATAAAAGCACAATAAACCTATAGGAAACTTCATCGGTTCTGGCATCATCGATAACGTATAAATGTTTACCGCATTATACACTAAAAATAGAGGGAAACGGTACAGAATGGTTTAGATTGGTCTAGAACGGTCAGACTGTGGTATTCGGTATTCCATTGCAAACAAAGACTTGTCTTTATGGGGCTATGAAAAATTTTCATTGCTACGCTTTGACGATTCATTTTTGATAATATAATAATAAATTGACAATTTTCAACGCACTGTTTTCACCACTTGATCTTATAAAAAATCACTTACGTTGAGAAATTTGTATTTTATAACCCTTTTTTTCCTGACTTTATTGAAGCTCAAAAAAAATTATAATGAACTTTGCTTGACATCAGGAATAAACAAAATTAGAATAATTCTGGAAATGAAATTTTAGTACCAATTACTAACAGTTTAAAATTATTCGAATAGTGAATTTTTATACAGTAATGAAAAGTATAAAACGATTTTAAACTAAACTTTGGAATTACTTAACTCTCCTAGTTATAAAAGAAATATTTTTAGGCGATTTAAAAATAAACTTAGCGATGCATTGACAGAGTCTGAATTAAAGTTTTTATTGGGAAAAATAAAGTTTATTGTTTTGATCATATATTATAGGAGTTTTTGGAAGAGAAATATAAAAAGACTGATGAGTTGAAACACATAATGTGGTCGAAACTTGCCTGTTTCCATCGCTCCATAGAAAAAATCAGGAAACTTTGACATACTTAGCATGAGGATGACTGGACTCTTCGCAAATAAATTATTAAAACACTTACAATACTTTGTGCTTTTAGGACAATAGCCCTGCACAGTGGGACAAATAAACCTCAAAAAATATATTAGTGGAGAGGTTATAAAACAAAAAATCAAAAAAAGTTAACACAAATTTAAGTTTATTAAATTAACCCAAAAGTACACTTGTTTGATACTTGCTCCTTGAACAAAAAAACAGAACTATTTCGTAAAAACTTTTTAAACAACTGATTTCCTTTTACCTGAAAATTCTATGACCCTCCCTCCTTATCCTGCATAAATGTTTTATTGTCAGGATGAGTCAAAGTTTTACAACTTAAATACTTGATGATAATCTGTTCTAACTTTGAGGCAAGGGCCATTAAGGTATTAGTCGCGTAAATGCTCCCGCAAAACTCCCGCAAAATAAAAAGAACAATAAATAAACTTTTATATCAACTCACTTGCTTCCTTGTGACCTCTTCTAATGTAATATATGTAATTTTCACGATTTTTAGTCAGGTACTATAAGTTATCGTGATGTATTGCTCACACGTTTTCGACATTTTTCAATGAAACCACGTGAAAATGAAAAATTATGAATTTTTAAATTATTGTATTTTTTATACGGCGTGGTCAATAAAGGAAATTTTTTTTTAAAGGACTTATTTTATCTCAATGTGTAACTTAGTAGTTTTATTTGAAAATCTGACGACTTGTTTTTTTATAAATGAATATAAGAGACATTTTTTACATGCATTTTGTGCTATTGCATGTAAAAGGTATAAACTTTGAATTAATATTTTGAAGCTCAGAAGTGGTCAAAGTTAATAGGATAGATCTCATTTCATAGATAAATACCTTATGAATACAGATACAAAGTTTTAAAAAAATCTGACGAAAATCATTTTACGCGACTAATACCTTAAGTAAACAATGTTATTAACCCGCGAACAAATGGTCAGTATGGGCAAAATCTAAAATAGTATGGGGCAAGGCACGAACTGACTTTCATCAAACTTGACCAGACAATGGGACAAGTATGGGATCATGCCGAATCCCACACTGCTAGTATGGCATCGATTTTTCAATTTAAACAATATCATAAAGAATAATTATGGCAATATGGAAAATTACCAAAAATGAATTATCCATTTGCTATACTAGCAGCATGGGAAATATGAAGTATGGTAACTATATGCTTATGGACCACACACCATTCCTGTTATAATGACAAAATTACAGCAACTACATAAATCATTCATACAGTCAATGATGATACTTTTAATATAGGAAATTGAAACAAATTGGGTATAGTCCGCAGCACATACTTTTACAAGTTTCCCATAGTTTGAATATGGAAAATTGTCAAAAAAGTTTAAAAATCAAACACCTACTTGTAGTACGGATATGGTTGATATCCAATACTTCTAGAATGGTCAATTAAAAAGTTTAGTTATATTACATACCTAACATTCACTTATCCATGAGCCATACTTGCAAAGCGGAAAACTTAGAAGTATGGTAACTATCCATGTCCCATACGTAAAGTATGGGAAACTTAGAAGTACGAAGGTTATCAGTATACCATTCTCGCAGTATAAAAAATTAACAAGAGTGGATTATCCATGAGCCATACTTGCAATATGGGAAATTTAGAAGTATGGTAAATATCCATGTGCCATACTTGAAATATGGGATATTAACAAGCATGGAAATTATCCTTATCCCATACTTTAAGTATGAGAAACCGAAGTAGTACGGCTATTATCAATATCTTAGTCTCGCAGTATGGGAAATTAACAAGAATGAATTATTCATGTCCCATACTTGCAATATGGGAAGTTTAGAAGTATTGTAAATATCGATATCCTACACTTAAAATATGGGATATTTACAAGAATGGCAATTATCCATGTCCCATACTTGAAATATGCGATATTAACAAGTATAGAAATTATCCTGATCCCATACTTTCCTTGCTTGTTAATATCCCATATTTCAAGTATGGGACATGGATAATTGCCATGCTTGTAAATATCCCATATTTTAAGTGTAGGATATAGATATTTACAATACTTCTAAACTTCCCATGTTGCAAGTATGGGACATGAATAATCCATTCTTGTTAATTTCCCATACTGCAAAACTGAGATATTGATAATAGCCGTACTACTTCGGTTTCTCATACTTAAAGTATGGGATAGGGATAATTTCCTTGCTTCTTAATATCCCATATTTCAAGTATGGCACATGGATAATTGACACGCTTGTTAAAATCTCATATTTTAAGTATAGGATATAGATATTTACAATACTTTTAAATTTCCCATATTGCAGGTATGGGACATGAATAATCCATTCTTGTTAATTTCCCATACTGCGAGAATGGCGTATTGATAATAGTCGTACTATTTTGGTTTCCCATACTTAAAGTATGGGATAAGGATAATTTCCATGCTTGTTAATATCCCATATTTCAAGTATGGGACATGGATATTTACCATACTTCTAAATTTCCCATATTGCAAGTATGGCTCATGGATAATCCATTCTTGTTAATTTTTTATACTGCGAGAATGGTATACTGATAACCTTCGTACTTCTAAGTTTCCCATACTTTACGTATGGGACATGGATAGTTACCATACTTCTAAGTTTTCCGCTTTGCAAGTATGGCTCATGGATAAGTGAATGTTAGGTATGTAATATAACTAAACTTTTTAATTGACCATTCTAGAAGTATTGGATATCAACCATATCCGTACTACAAGTAGGTGTTTGATTTTTAAACTTTTTTGACAATTTTCCATATTCAAACTATGGGAAACTTGTAAAAGTATGTGCTGCGGACTATACCTAATTTGTTTCAATTTCCTATATTAAAAGTATCATCATTGACTGTATGAATGATTTATGTAGTTGCTGTAATTTTGTCATTATAACAGGAATGGTGTGTGGTCCATAAGCATATAGTTACCATACTTCATATTTCCCATGCTGCTAGTATAGCAAATGGATAATTCATTTTTGGTAATTTTCCATATTGCCATAATTATTCTTTATGATATTGTTTAAATTGAAAAATCGATGCCATACTAGTAGTGTGGGATTCGGCATGATCCCATACTTGTCCCATTGTCTGGTCAAGTTTGATGAAAGTCAGTTCGTGTCTTGCCCCATACTATTTTAGATTTTTCCCATACTGACCATTTGTTCGCGGGAAGAGACAAGTGTTTCAAATTTCCAATATAAATACATTTTTGAGGCAAGAGCCTTACAACTTTTGAAATTGAATGTTCTAAGGAAATGAACTTTAACAGTACCAAAGACCTAGGATAATGATTTCGATGAACTGTCATCATCTTGCGAGTTTCTCTATTTAGTTCCTTCAACTCATTCTCATTCCATTTAAGTAACTGCTCCAAATGCATAGAGAAATAAAGGAATGACTAATGTATTTGTGGTCTGCATCTTATTCTTCCAAACAAACCGGACCTATCGACCTAGGATAGGTAATGATTTCAATGGACTGCCATCATCTTGCGCGAGTTTCTCTATCTAGTTCCTTCAACTTATTCACATTCCACTTAACTGCTCCAAATGCATAGAAAAATAAAGGAATGGCTAATGTGTTTGTGGTCTGCATCTTATTCTTCCCAAATAATTCGAATGACCAAATTTTTCTCTAAAGGCTACGGTATTTATATGGAGATGATCTTTAAGTTCACACAAGTCTTGATTTCCTCCTGGAACCAAGTCTGGATCCGCCACTGGTGTAACGGTCAGTTCCATGCAACTTTTCGCAAGAGAACTCTGTTCTCTCGCTGCGAAAAGGTAGCACGCCATCGAGTTAGAGAGTTTAGGCTATAATTGACCTAACCTGATTCAACTCGTGGCAGATCAGCCTGGAAAGCCAGCTCAATCGTTTAGAGGATCCAGCACTTGGTCCTACGAAGAGAGGGAACAAATATGATCGTCAGTCGACCTAGAGTCCGTACGTTAAGTTCATCGCAGTGAGTAAACCTAGTTCAGCTGAGAACGCAGGAAGGCTTTAATTAACTAGTCGAAATTAAATTTTTTCCCGGTGTATGCTGAAAAGTTTCCGGGACATTTCAATTTATTTTTCAATGCCTATTTCCGATGCATGCCGAAAGGCTACCGGAATCTGTACTTCCCCATTGTTTTCTCCTTTTGTACGCCGGAAGGCTACAGGGACTTAGTTCTAGGCTGGCTATTTTTAGCACGATCGTCATCAAGATGACGCGTTCCATGGTCCTTGCTAAGAGACTTATTTTACTTACCTGCTATCCTCGCCCAAATGGTGAATCCAGATGTTCTCGAAAACCTTCTTAAGTCCCCTGTGATGCATGGTGAAAAAGAAGACTGATTAACGCGATTGTTAAATTAAGGATAAGATACAAGACAATTTCCTTTAAAAAACATTGTTTTGGTTTCGTTCCACCTAAAAAATCAAAAATTCTAGATTTCGTTAATCATTATCAAGTTCAGTTTGCTTAATTACTTGCCTTATTTTTCATTAATGAACCGTTATAAGTGTTTAAGATTTTTCATATAAAGCATATGGTTGATCTTATGGACTCTATTTCTGAGTTTGGCACACATGTATCAAAAGTGCTTTTCCCGGAGTACAACAGACAGTTATGTGGCGGTTTAAGATATCAAAGCCGGGCCTGATGGCGCTGTAAACATTGGCGCTAAATCGTTTAAATTTAAAAGTCTTACAAATTTATAACTAAAGAAAGAATCCTTCTGTTGTTCTTGGAAGGAAAAACAAACATATATCTACAGTTTTGTAACGATTTTTTTTTATTACTTTAAATTAAAACCGGAACATTAAAAAATTAGTTTCATTAAATGTATAAACATAAATTATCAACATTAAAGTTCCACAACATTTACGCCTTTTTTAGATAAACTATCAACAAATAAAGAATTGCTTTCTAAATTTAAACAAAATTTAGATTTATTAAAATTTCTTAGTCCAAATATATAACAATAAATCATTTAAATAATATAATTAGCATAAATTCGATTAATTATATTCCTGCGCAGGAAACGATACAAATTAATAAACATGAAATTAAATTACGCACACAAAGTAAATTTCGCACTAAAGAAAGTATTATAAATGTCAGAACGATTAAATTCATATAAAAACAATAATTAAATATTTAAATATGTCAATTTGCTTCGATTACCGCTATGATCTCAAATCCAAACTCGCTCTCAAATTCAGTAATGAAATTAATAAATAATAATATACAAAAGGTATAAATACTCATCCACTGAGACAATGGTGACAAAACAACTCGAACTCCATAAGATTCATTCAGCTAGGATATCTTAAAATCATCCTTTTGATTTGTGAATCCTTGAGTGTTGCTATACTCATTATTTTAGCTCGTCTGTTGTCGTCAATCAGGATAAGAGTTTTTTATTTCCAATACATGAATTTAACGGCCACACTTTAAATAAATATGACGGTATTGTTAAATTTTAAATTACATTAAAATTTAATATCCAAAGGAAAAGATAAGAATTTTACCTGTCCGTGTCCTCGGCCGGCACGTGAGAGCGTAGCCGCTGAGTCGATCGTCCTCAAAGAGCGAAAATCGAATGATTAATCACTCATTCGAATTTCCTCGATGACACGATCGAACTCGGCTTATTTCTAATTGTGCCCCACTCTCTGCCCTTTACCGTGGCACACGAAACATGAACATTCAAATTGAAATATAGAAACTTTACAACACAACTAAATGAGTAGCGTCACTCAGGGAATTATTTACAAGAAATACGAAGTATATCGCTTCAGTTTCAAGGGAATTAGAAAGTTTAATAAATTTTCAAGGGGTTAGCATCCCAAGCCTATTTCTATGCTAACCAAGTAGGAATAATTTTTAAGTTTTTCCATTATTATTTATGTTCAGATTAACACTTGTAAGTCATAGAGCCCTAATCATTAAGAAATTGGACAGTCTCGGTATATACTGTTAACATAGGTATTTCATTTACCTGGCACCACTTATGTCCAGAGTATATTTCCCTATGCACCATATGGAGTCATGTTCATAAGGATTAATCATAAATCCGGCGCAGGATATTTCTACATAATTTCTTATCTATGATTTCTGGATGTCCGTTTTGTTGCGATCCTCTTCTTTTCTTTTGTACTACGAATCTATTTAGATAATAAACATAAGTAAACTTTGACTGAATTACGATTAAGATTCATTGAGGTTACAATCTAAAAAATTTCGGAAATATATCCGTTAAAATATCAGGAAATATTTCCAAAATGTTGGAAATAATTCCGAAATTTCGGAAAAACACAATATAATTCCAGTAAAATTGGGAAATTTTTCCGGAAAATAGGATATATTTCCCACATCGATGGATTTTTTTCCAAAAAAAGTGGATTTTATACCAATTATTCGGAGATAAATCCCAGTTCATACTGGAAAAAAATCCCAAACATTAATGGAAAAAAATATCTCCAATTATCATTGGAATTTATTCCGGAAAGAAGGAAATATTTCCAAAGTCAATGGATTTTTTACCGGAACAGTGGAAATAAATCCTAATTTTTATTGGAAATATTTCCGAAATTCGGAACAGTTAAAAAGTTCTGAAGAAAATAGGTATTTATTCCTAAAAAGTGGAAAATTTGCCAAGAGATTCGGATTTTACTCCAATTATTAGGAGATAAATCCCAGTTCATACTGGAAAAAAATCCGAAACATTAATAGAAAAAAATATCTCCAATTATTATTGGAATTTATTCCGGAAAGAAGGAAATATTTCCAAAGTCAATGGATTTTTTACCGGAACAGTGGAAATAAATCCTAATTTTTATTGGAAATATTTCCGAAATTCGGAACAGTTAAAAAGTTCAGAGCAAAATAGGTATAAACTCTTTAGGAAATATTGGAATTTTTCCGTAAATTGGAAAATTTTCCGAACTAGTGGATTTTTTTCCTAAGGTTAGGAAAAATCCACTATTTCCAAAAAAAAGTTGGAAATTATTTCTAAAGATTGGAAAAATTTCCGAATACAGCTGATTTTTTCCCAAAAATTCGGAAATAAATTCCAAGAATTGGTGGAAAAAATTCCAATTTTTTAAGAAATAATATTTTCTTTAAATAATTGGAATTTTTTCAAAATTTTGGAAAATTCTCCTAACGCAATGGATTTTCTTCCAGAAGTTAGGAAATAAATCCTAAGTCTAGATAAAAATAATTCTGTAGTTCGGAAAAATCCACCTACTAAAAATAAAATCTGAACTTATTCCTATAAAAAGATTAGAAAATTTTCCAACTATAATTGACCCCCCTCCCCAATTTTCGAAACTAACTTCTACACATTTCATTCACTCAAAAACCACAATTAGTGCACTAAGGATACAACATATTCTTTAGCAGATAATTTTTGCAAGGTCTTTGTCTAACATAAATTTAAAAAAAAAATTAAACAACAATTAACAAAATCAATTGAGAATCCTACAAAAATGTTAAATGATAAATCCAATTAATATATCATAATCTACTACTTCTACCAAAATCAACCACTTACCTTCATAAGGAAATTTTTGAAAAAAAATACATTTACATTATTAAAAAGAACTTCAAATTCAATTTTTAATTGATTTTTAATTTAAGGTTTTTTAAAAAAAAACTTTTTTACGGAGGTAAGTAGTTTATTTTGGTAGAAGTAGGAGATTATAATTGATTATAATGTATTAAGTAGATTATTATGTATTAATTATAAGTAGTATGTTATAATGTATTCATTAGATTTATAATTTAAAATTTAACAATTTTTGCAGGTTTCTTTATTCATTTTTGATTGTTAATTGTTGTTTTAAATTTGTGTGTCGAAACATGTTGTCGAATGAAAATAAATGAATAAATGAGTTAAAAGAGAATTTATTGTGTATATTATCGAAAAAAGGCATTGTAAAAATTATTTAATAATAATAATTAAAGATACGAATTGTAAAATTATTTCAACAATATATTTTTTTATTAAACATTTAAATATTGACATTAGTAAAGAGTGTTTGTCAATTATTTTATGTATTCAAAGTGAATTTTTATTGCACGTCATCAAAATGATTTTTCTCATGAACTCGATTATGGAGAAAGTAATAAAAAAAAACTTGAAAATTTATAATAGGGAAATAAAAGTTGAATATTTTTTTGAAAGTTGAAATTCACAATTAATTTGATAAATAATGCAAAAACAGAAAATTTATAATGTAAGAATAAAAATGATTTTATGTGTTAATTTTTTTTCAAATAACCAATGAAAAATATAAATAAAAAGCACTGTTTTGATGTTTTAATTACGAATGGTTCTTTAAATTTCTGATAAAACATTTACTTTATTATATACATCAGAACTTTTGCTTTAATGCACATTCTTATCATATTTAATTATGATACCTTTATAAGGTGAAGAAACATTTTTTTTTAAATAAATTTTTTAAATGTTGTAGATGTAGTCAATTTTTTTTATTTAATAAAATCCTTGTCCAAGATTTTAGATCTGAAATCTCATTCAGAAATCATAAATTTTATGTCTAAAGTTTGTAGAAAAATTTTGAAATTGTTATTAAAAAGAAAGTATTAAAAAAGTTAACTTTACAAAATGTGAATAAAACTAAACTTTTATTCTGGTATACAGTAAAGGGGTCATTCCAATTTTGGAGCGCCGCACGAATTTTATCCCGAAACTTGGATGCGACTAGAACCGCCCCTGTGTATACATTTTATTCTGCTAACACATTTCAAATATATAGTGTTGAACCTCACCAAGATTTCTTGAAAGCATCCTATCTCGGCACCGTGGCCGGGTTCGTTAATGCGTTGCGTCTGTTAGGCTTAGGTTAGGGTTAGGTTTAGGAGTTCGAATCCTTTAATAGCGGTAAGGATTAATTAGCGTTATAAGCGTGCGTTTACTTGTTTAACTAATAAATAATGTCAATAACAATGGGTAAATAAAGAAGCTGCTGTGAAAATATTTTTAAAATCAATTTTTTTTTATTTATTAAAAATTTTTTTCATCTGATTGTCGGTAATGTATTTTTATGGAAAAATTTCCAAAAATTTAATTGGAAATTTTTCCAAATGTAGTCAGGCAGCTGCAGTTCCAAATAGTTAGGAAAAAATTCCAATGAAAAGGTTGGAAATATTTCCGAAAGTAGTCGGGCAGCTGCAGTTCCAAATAGTTAGGAAAAATTTCCGATTAAAAGGTTGGAAATATTTCCGAAAGTAGTCGGGCAGCTGCAGTTCCAAATTGTTCGGAAAATTTTCCTTCTTTTTATTAGGAATTTTTTCCATTTACTTAACGGCAATATATCCAACGTTTTTTTAGGAAAAATTTCCTTACTATTTGGAACTACAGCTGCCCGACTACTTTCGGAAATATTTCCGAAAAAATTTTTACAGTGTAGTGATAACTAAAATGTGCTTAAAAAGGAATTTTAACTAAAACTTGTATCAGTATAAAAATATGTTTGTTCGAAAAGTTTGTGACAGCAGGAAATAGACACTGGGAAATGTATTTCTTTAATAGTAATGACAGAAATTCCATTACGGCATTGGATTTCACGCACCTCGTCGATTGAATCTCCATCTTCTTGAAATTTAAATTTGGTCGGGAGAAATGGCACGGGCTTCGCATTTCATCTGTTATTGGTATTATAGGAAGTAAAACGAAATAAGGTTTAAAATAGAAAAAAAGGTGGGATGGAAATCATAAAGGATGAAAAAAGATAGAAAACTATTCTGAAATACGAAACATAATTTGGTGGGTCAATCGTGTGGATAGCTTTTTTCCCCAGTTTCTTTTCCTTTTCTTTATACGTGTATGTACACATACAGTCAGATATCTCTTTTCCGTTTCATTTTCACCCGTTTGCGTTTTCACTCTCTCATTCTGCCTCTCTCGTATTCTCTACTTAGAATTTGGCTCAAAATGCAATTTTCCTGAAGCGAGTGTCGCCCTACGATATCCAGATTTTAAGAGAAGCATAACAGTCAAAGAACCATTGCTCCAGATCCTATCGCGTAAGAAACGCGGAATAATCGTAAATGGAACTTGTGGAAGAGCTTTCGACAGAGCCTCTTTCTATACTTCGGCTAGATGTAGGTTTTTACTATTGTCAAACAGTGGTTCGAATTTCCGCCTTTCAATAGAAACACATTTGTCTTTCATTCTGAATTTTTCTCAACATTTTTCATCCGAGTAAGTAAAAGTAGCTAGAGTGATAACAAAAATGCTTTTTTTTATCTAAACTTTAAAACAGCAATATTTTTAAATTGCCGATATGTAATATAATATGCAATTTGTAAAAAGGTGTTTTGTGTAGATTCGGAAAAGTTCTAAAAGAACGTTACAGTTTTATACAGAGAGTAAATGTTATTTTGAATAAGACGTTTTTTATTTTTTTTTCTGAATAGCGTGTTCTTTATCAGCTCAGCGAAAAACGTGTCTTTATTCAGGAGCCATCGAAATAGATAAAAAGTGTACTATTTATATTACAAATTTAAAATCTAGTAAAAACTGCGAGTTTTTTTTTGTGTACCGTGTAAAATAAAAAATACTATTTTATTATTATTATTTTTAAATAATATAATTCTTATTAGCGAAAAAATGTTATAAAAACACAAATATGTAGTACCAGAAGAAGAATTTTGGCTAAACTGCCGAACACCCCATCCCACCGATATTAATAAAGGAACTTTGTGTTCCTATGTAATTTTTTAATAAAAATGCAATATACTGGAAATCACCTTGAAAAGTTAAACACACATTATAACAAAATTGTTGGTGTTTATCTCTGAAATTATAAACAATATCGAAAAATGGTTTAGATACGCAATCCCTTTGAATCACGGCATCATGATTTCAATAAAAATCAGTGCAAACACTACACAATTACAATAAAAAAACAAAGAAAAGTGAAATTTTGCCTAAAATAAAGTAAAATTATTATTTAATTTATTTTATATTCAAAATTACATGATGGTGTCACTGGCCAGCATCCAGGAGAGTGGCGTCAATGTTACCGTTCTGATTGAGGAACGAAGATCAAGTGAAAATCGTTACCTCAATCTATCGACAACAGAATTTCCCACAAATTGTTGCCCCACTCCTGAGCATACACAGTATACACGAAGTGGATAATAATGAAAATCATCGTTTCTGCTGAGATAAATTTTCTTCTCTAAAATAAAGGAATATGGTATCAAGTATATAATTCACTAAAAATTAGTACAATAATTCATGATTTTCAGTTTTTCTGACATTTAGAATTCTTTTTTCTTCTGTATAACTTCTTTAATTTTTATTTTTTTTAGCCATACTTCCTTTGGATAAAATATTCTTGATTGAAATACAAATTAATTGGCCTATGTAAAGTATATTTTTCTCTGAAATTTATAGAATTAATGGCTATTTTTTATTTTTAACGAGATAACAATTTTCTTTTTTTGCATTATTTTAATCTATTACTTCCTCTATGAGAAGGCAAATTACTTTACTACTGACATAGAAGTAAAAAGTGCATGAAATGAACATAATTTTCATCTAGTTTATATTTTTCAAAACATTTCATTCAATGGATCATAAATAGTTTATACGTAGACTTCATATTCTTATAATAAACAAGTAAATAAGTAATTGCATTTGGTAATGAGTCTTATTTTAATTTTAGTGAGTTATCGATGGAAGTAATGATTGCGGCAGAATTAAATGTTGTCTTTCAAGGAGTCCATTGTCAGTACTCCCTGAATTGCTTCAAATTGTTCAAATAGGTATTGATTATATTGTAAACTGGGCAAATGATAATGGACTTGTTCTTAACTCAGATATAAATCAAGCTACGGTGATTGCAACATCTAATATTCCTCTTGCATAGACAGATCTCATCTCATTCTCATTCTCATTAAAGAAGGCAGTACTCTCTAAATCTGAAAAAGCAAAATTTTCCTGTTTCATAGCTATAAGTATACCACTGCAAAATAGTTGTGTTAGCTAAAAAATTAGCTATCCATATAATAGCAATTAAAGTTATCTAAGGTAGCTAAGTCTTAGCTTTGGCTGCTAATTTTTTTTCACCGTGTAGATAGTAGTACACTTATCACTTTTTTAGATTTAGAGAGTAAGAGAACTAGTATTAACGTTACGCATACATATCTTTATCACAGAGAAAATGTTTTTTTGTCATTTTGCATAAAGCCTTTAAGGTTCTTTAATTGTTAAAAAGGAACATAGATTCTCTTTCAATTTAAAGTTCTCGATTTTTAGAAAAGACATTTATTTTTCCATGTATATAGTTTTTTTCTATGATATGTTTAGTTTTTATCTTTATAAGTATTTCAGTTCAGGATTCTTAATAAATTAACTAATTACTGGTTTTCAGACAAAAATCGATTGTAAAAACATCCTCACATCGAATTTGTAAATGTGAAAGTCCTTTAATCCTAGAAGTGAATGGCACAATGGAATCAATTGTTATATAATTCTAGAGTTACTTCAAAGAGTTTTCAAAAAATGATTTTCTGATTTCTTAAACCATTACTGCTTTCTGTAGCCTGAGATATAATTTCTAGTTGCGGATCCACAAAGAGATCACTCATACATCCATTGCACGGTGTGTTACGACCTCGGTTACTACATACATCGTCCCCTGGGAGCTTAGCGGATTTTTCCTTTATTTTGTTGTCACCTACGTATTTTCTTTTTACGAAGCTTACTGCTTATACCTTTTCCTAGATTCTGCTAAGTCTGACCTGAAGACCGCAAAGTCTCACCGTACTTAAATCACGTTGATTATCTGTCAGTCCCCTTGCAATTCTTATCAGCAGTCTTTCTTATTTGCTTTCAGTAGACTGATCTTCTTGTTTTCTATTGTAGTCAGTAATATTTTTTTGAAAGCGAAGACTAACTCTTCGTCCACTTTTCAAGCAGTTCTGGTTTTGTGAATATATCTTGCATATGCTGCGACTAGAATTAGCTTTTTTGTACAAACTACAATTACTAACGTTCTACATCTTGAACACTCAAAAATCTTTTCTTTTCAGCCCGTTTATTTTTTGGTGAAATAAAGATTTTACTGATGACAATTTTTTTCTACGGTGTTGATTTTTTCTATCTTGAAAATGGCATAAAAGTAAAAGTTAATATTAATGCTTGCTTGTAATTTACCGATGATTTTGTATTAAACATAAAAAATTGATGTAGTGTACCAAGCTATTGGTTTTTGTCATGGCTCGCTTCTCCGACAACTTCAAAATAACAATTTACAAAACAGGAGGTAATCTCGTAACAAAATCAAATTGAATAACTTGATCAGTTGAACAAACCAAACAACTCAAAACAGCAACATCTAAAATGTTTCATTGGTTTAATCAGTACCAATCTAAACAGAATTCGGTTTCAAATTCAGCTCTCTCAGGAAATAACACAATCATAACTGACATCCAAAATTTTGTCCCAAATGAAATCTGTGGCTGAAAGGCTTAACATCATAACTAACATTTTATCGAATTTGAGATAACATCAGATTTGTGTTTACTTCGTAATGCTTTTTAAAGTTCCATAGCTATTAACAGGGATCACAGGTTGTCCCCTATTTACCTTTTTTCCCCTATTTTAAAATTTTGCACCTATTTCCCCTATTTTAAAGAATTGTCCCCTATTTCCCCTTTTTCTAATTTTCAGTATTAAAGTTTATAGTTATAGCCAAAAATTTTAGCAGTTCAATATAAAGAAAAAAATTTATAAAAACCCAGCCCAATTAATTTACATTAATCTGCATCAGTCAATAGAAAATCCCCATTAAAAATACATGGGGAAAAATAAACTTTTAAAAATAAATTCCCAACTTTTTTAATTCATAAGCTAAAAATATTTTAGGTCATAAATTTCTTCATTTTTAGCCATATTTTAAGATATAATGTTTAAAGAAATTAAATTTTCAAAATGTCGGGTGTTATAAAAAATATGTAGAAATAATACATTGCAATATGTGCAATCTTTTATCACATAAATATTCAAGGAAATTCAACAAGTCTTATTTTGAGATTTTTGAGGTCGCAAATAAAGATTCCGAAGTCAAAAATTAATTTTTAAAAATTTTGAATATACATTCTCGTGTAAAAAACTCAGTTTTCAAAAAAATGACCTTACATCATCAATTTTTTTAATACAGTCTACAAATATTTAATTTTTACATCTCTTTTCAATTATCTTTTTCATTTTTATTCATTTTTAAAGTCCTTTTGTCAATTTTCAAATAATTCTAAGATTTTGAACTTCATTTTTTCGTATATCAATTATTTTTTTCTGTCTTTAACTTATTGTCAGGAATATTTAAATTTATTACACAAGTTTTCATTTATTTTTGTCATTTTTATATTATTTTTTTAAAATTTCAATTATATTCTAAAATCTATAAATTATTGCCAAGAATATTCAAATTTTCTACACAATTTTCAATTTACTTTCGTCATTTTTTAATTATTTGCTTAAAAATTTTAATTACTTTTGTCATATTTCTTAGTATTTTTGTCATTTTCAAATTATTTTCTTCATATTTCTATTATTTTTGGCATATTAGAATTATTTTCTACAAATTTCAATTATTATATTCAATTTTTTTTTGTCATGAATTTTTAAATTTTACACCAATTTTAATTTATTTTCTTCAAATTTTAAAAATTGTCTTCATTCTTTTTATTATTGTCATGAATTTATTAATTTTTTACAACTTTTTCAATTATTTTCTACACATTTTAATTATTTTCTAGAAACTTTAATTACTTTCTTCATATTTAAATTTTTTGGCTTTTTTTAATTAGTCTATTAAATTACAATTATTTTTTTTAAACTTCAATTACTTTCTTCTAATTTAAATTATTTTCTTTAAACTTTAAATTATTGGCATAAATTTTTTAATTTATTACACAAATTTTCATTTATTTTTGTAATATTTTAAGTATTTTCTTAAAATTTCAATTATGTTTTTAATCCTTATTTTATTGTCAGAAGTATTTAAATTTTCTACACAAATTTCAATTTAGTTTTGTTATTTTTTAAATTATTTTCTTCAAATTTCAATTACTTTTGTCATTATTCAATTATTTCTGTCATTTTCCAATTATTTTCTTCATATTTTTATTATTTTTGGCATTTTAAAATTATTTTGATCAAATTTCAATTATTTTATTCAATTTTGTTTATTGTCAAGAAATTAAAAAAAAGTTAAAAAAAAATTCCAATCATTTTTTTAATCCTTTTTATTATTCACATAAATTTATTAATTTTTTACAACTTTTTCAATTTTTTTTTCAATTATTTTTACAAATTTCAATGACTTTCCTTATATTTAAATTTTATGACATTTGGAAGACCTTTAGACTTCAATTAATTTCTAAAACTTTCAATTATTTCCCTCAAACTTCCAATATTTTTTTCAAAGGTTCAATTATTGTCTATAAATTTTTAATTTTTAAACCAGCTTTCAATTATTTATCTCATTATTCAACTAGTTTCTTAATTTTTCAATTTTTTCGTCAATTTTTCAAGTATTGTCTTCAAATTTATAATTTTTTACACTTTTTCCAATTATTTTCTACCAATTTCAATTCCTTTTCTCATATTTAATTTTTTTTGGCATTTTTGAATTATTCTCTTTAAATTTCAATTATTTTCTTCAAACGTCAATTAATATCTTAAACTTTTAATTATTTTCCTCAAACTTCTAATACTTTTTTCAATTTTTCAATGATTATTATCTATAAATTATCAATTACTTACATCAGTTATCAATTATTTTTGTCATTTCTCATCTATTTTTTTCAAACAACTATTATTTTTGTTATTATTCAAATATTTTTGACATTTTAGAATTATTTTCTTTAAATGTCATTTTCTTCAATCTTTTCAACAATTATTATTGTTGTCTATAAATTTTTAATTTTTACACTTGCTTTTAATTATTTATGACATTATTCAATTAGTTTCTTCACGTTTCAATTATGTCCTTAATTTTTCAATTAAAGTAATAAATTTTTTATTTTTTACTTCGTTTTTTGAGTTATATTTCTCATTAATTTTTTTTCCAAATTTCAGTTTTTTATGGTAATTTTTCAACTGTTTTCTACATATTTTCTACATATGTAAATTTTTTTTATTTTCTTTCAAATGTGAATCATTATTTTTCGTCAAATTTTACTTATTTTTATCATGCTTCAATTATTTTCTTGTAATTACAAGTATTCTTTACATTTTTCAATTATTTTCTTTAATTTTCAATTATTTTGTTTTAAATTAAAATTTTTTGTCTTCATTTCTTGATTTTTAATTCATTTTCCAATTAGTTTTCTCATTTAACAAATTTTTTTTTTAAATTTGATATTGGGGAGCACTGATTAATTATTTTCCTGCTGGCGGGCCCCAAATTAATATCAGTAATATTTTGTTTATTACTGCAAATTATTGTTTATTCACTTTTATCACTTGAAAACTCCCTATTTATTCACCTTTTTAAAATAAAAAGTCACTTTTTTGTACTATTTTCAATCTACAAGTCCGCTGGCAGCCCTGTATAATGTTTCCTTATTTAAAATTTGTGAATAAATAAACAGCACAGAAAGCAGGCGCATTGCGCCTACAATCTAGGGTTTCGTGGTCTTCTGTTACTCTATGTTTCCGTCTGTCTCACATGAAATCTGAAAAGCTGAATAACATAGGAAACTTAAAGTGACACAGGTTACTTGAAGTGATATAGGCTACTTGAAGTGAGATAGGCTACTTGAAGTGTGACATAGGCTACTTGAAGTGTGACATATGCTACTTAAAGTGACATAAGCTACTTGAAATGTGACATAGGCTACTTGAAGTGTGGCATAGGCTATTTGAAGTGACATAGGCTACTTGAAGTAACATAGGCTATTTGAAGTGTGACATAGGCTACTTGAAGTGACATGGGCTACTTGAAATGTGACATAGGCTACTTGAAGTGTGGCATAGGCTATTTGAAGTGACATAGGCTACTTGAAGTAACATAGGCTATTTGAAGTGTGACATAGGCTACTTGAAGTGACATGGGCTACTTGAAATGTGACATAGGCTACTTGAAGTGTGGCATAGGCTATTTGAAGTGACATAGGCTACTTGAAGTAACATAGGCTATTTGAAGTGTGACATAGGCTACTTGAAGTGTGACATAGGCTACTTGAAATGTGACATAGGCTACTTGAAGTGTGACATAGGCTACTTGAAGTGACATAAGCTACTTGAAGTGTGATATAGGCTACTTGAAGTAACATAGACTACTTGAAGTGTGACATAGGCTACTTGCAGTGTGATATAGGCTACTTGAAGTGTGACATAGGCTACTTGAAGTGACATGGGCTACTTGAAGTGTGACATAGGCTACTTGAAGTGACATAGGCTACTTGAAGTGACATAGGCTACTTGAAGTGTGACATAGGCTACTTGAAGTGACATGGGCTACTTGAAGTGTGACATAGGCAACTTGAAGTGACAGGCTACTTGAAGTGACAGGCTACTTGAAGTGACAGGCTACTTGAAGTGACATAGGCTACTTGAAGTGTGACATAGGCTACTTGAAGTGTGACATATGGTACTTAAAGTGACATAAGCTACTTGAAATGTGACATAGGCTACTTGAAGTGTGACATAGGCTACTTGAAGTGACATAAGCTACTTGAAGTGTGATATAGGTTACTTGCAGTAACATAGGCTACTTGAAGTGTGACATAGGCTACTTGAAGTGACATAGGCTACTTGCAGTGTGACATAGGCTACTTGAAGTGACATAGGCTTCTTGAAGTGACATAGGCTACTTGAAGTGTGACATAGGCTACTTGAAGTGACATGGGCTACTTGCAGTGTGACATAGGCTACTTGAAGTGACATAGGCTTCTTGAAGTGACATAGGCTACTTGAAGTGTGACATAGGCTACTTGAAGTGACATGGGCTACTTGAAGTGACAGGCTACTTGAAGTGACATAGGCTACTTGAAGTGTGATATAGGCTACTTGAAGTAACATAGGCTACTTCAAGTGTGACATAGGCTACTTAAAGTGACATAGGCTTCTTGAAGTGACATAGGCTACTTGAAATGTGACATAGGCTACTTGAAGTGACATAGGCTACTTGAAGTAACATAGGCTACTGTGTACGACGGACGGACGGACTGACGGACGACAAAGTCTTACTATAAGGGTTTCGGTCCCGAACCACGAAACCCTAAAAAGTACTATAAAATCTTCAAGTACATAAGTTGAAGCAAATTTTTTGTCCCCTTTTTGTCCCCTATTTTTGAAAAAATTCGCACCTTTTCACCTTTTTCAGTAGCAATAGGTACTGTGATCCCTGTATTAAACTAATCTTAGATAATATTGAATAATACAACTATCTAACTACATTTTTGACGGCGTTAGAATGGCTTAATTGTATATCTGCTTTCAGACTGAGAAAAACCAATGACATTTTCCAAACCTTGAAGCTTCTACAAACAATTTTTTTAATATAATTTTTCATAATCTACTATTAAACATAAACATATTTTTGATTTTTTTTTTTAATTTCATAAAGTTATTTGTACATTATATGAATTTGATTTATTCGTGGCAATTGAATCCATTTTTTTATTTTTACATATAAAAAAATAAAACCAAAATCATTCGAATAAATAATATTTTGTAAAGTATAATCAAGCCATATTTGTGCTTATTTAGTTGTATTTATACTTTATAGGATCCGTAACTGGAAATCGCGCTTTTTGACTCGTTTTCCATAGCTCGAAAATGAGACTTTATGCATGTGTTAAATCGAATATATACATTTGTTTTTTTAAGCATGTTAATGAATTGGTGAAAGTAAATATAATTATGATTGTATAATATAATTGTTAAAATGTATGCAAAAATTTGTAAGACTATATTATGTGTGATATTTGTATTAATTTAAATTACAAAGTTTTTAACGAATTATAATATAATGTCTGCTTTAATTTCGTAAACTAAATATTTATATATAATGTATTTATTTTGAAAGTGTTTCATAATTTGAATGTCTGGTTGAGTTATCTACTTTGTAAACGCCCTCAGTTTGGTGCATAAACGTAAAACGAGTTAAATAAATTACGTGCATCGGAGGTCGTAAATTTATGGCGACCGCTTACTAAAATAAACGCCAGTGGAACCCTCGCTTTTGCTTTTCTGTTCGAATAGCTACATTAGCAAGTGAATTTAAGGTAATAAACGCGTAAAACTGGAATTGTTCTTATGCAAAGAAAAAACCACCTTTGTTTCGTTACCCTCCGTCTTAGATGCGCGCTTTATTTAAAACAAAACTAATTTAAAGACTTTAACTTCTGTTTGGAGAGAAATTGTACTTTATGATTTATATTATAGTAAACTCAGAAGGTGTGAGTAAGCTTTAGGTTATATTTTTTCATAGTTTTATAACAATATTTCCATTTTGCAAAATTTAAAGAATGTTTTACATCAACAACAAAAAATTGAAAAATGACAAAATACACCTATGCTAGAGCTCAGCCTATTTATATTGTAAGGTTGAGAATTGGCAGAAATGTGTAATTTTATGCAGAAATTTCTATGAAACCATAAAAATTATGGTTTAAATCTACCATCATAGCATTTTTTTCTAAAAATTGAAATTTTACCGAAAAAAAACTTTTTATTCATAAGCAGCTACAATATTTCACAGTTTTATGTTATTTTTTTGTACAAAATGTTTATTTTTATTTGAGAAACCAGTAAATGATCTTAGAAAGGTGAGATTGAATAAAAATTAAAAAATTATGTCAAGTGAACATATAGCGACGTTTTGTTGGCTCAGGTTTGCCAATCTCATCAGGCTAAAAATCCTAAGAATAAATCCTAACAAATAATTCCTAAGATCATTTACTATGGTTTCTCAACTGAAATAATATGGAAGGATTTACCTCTTTCTTAACTGTTTATTTTTATGTTTAAATTACTTTAAAAGTTTAAAAATGAAAACAAATTGATTAAAAAAAGTTATGGTTTAAATTTACCTTTTTACAGTATTTTTTTTTTTGTTGAAAAAAAAGCACCTCGGTGGTCGAATCTGACTCGTTTTGTCTGAGTTCAAGATATCAAATATCCGAAGAGCCTTTCTCGAATATTTATCTCCAAATCCTCTACCACAAAAATTTAGTTCAATCAGCATTCATTACTCCGATTCGTGCCAGTGGGTGTAAAGGAAACAAGGTGAGAAGAATTTAAAAATTTTATCGTTTAAGAGAATCTATAATGGTGCTGACTTAATTATTTATTCAAGTATTGTGTATTTTATTCCATCTTTTTCCAGACGTTTTTCCATTATTTAATTAAAATGTTTTTTAATATTAATAGATAATGTTATTTTAAAATTGCTACTTCAGACCAATAATTTATATATACCTATATATAGGTGTTATAATACCTTCATATTGAATTCATTTTTAAAAATATATTTATTAAAGTTTAATTTTGGTTCTCTTCAGATTTCAGTATAAAATAGGTATGGGAATAATTTTTCAGTATTCTTTGAGGTTAGTTATTTTTGTTTTCTGATATATTGACTATTTATTTATTTATAAGATTTGCGCAACTTTAGTTATAAGTCGTATTTCGTATTTCAATTATATTATTTTTATTCTTCCCAAGTTAAAGGAAAATGTCTGGAACAAAAATATATTTCAAAAAAGTTGATACATGCATTAAAGTAATATTTTAAAATGTTTTCAATGTTTAACTTTATCCAAACACTTACATAGTACCTTATTTGTCAGAGCGTTAATTTTTGTGTCGACGTCAACATTAATCCTCTTTCTCTCACAAGTTTTAGTCTCTAGCAATGAGCTCGCAAGCCATAGCGGCAGTTTCGTAGGAAGCTGCTGGACTTTTTCTTGCAGTGATCCCATTTTTGTCGTATAAACTCACAATGTTTACATTTTCCTTTTAGTTTTCAAAATAACAGAAGTGAAACAGGTGTTGTACTGCATTAAAGAAAAGTATATAGTACGACATTTATAAAGCTGTCCTCTAATTTGACATAAACTATAGTTATACTTAAAAATATTTATCACGTATTGATCGAAATTTTTAAAATGATTTTTTTAAGAGGTATGTAATAAATGATTTTAACAATAGTCACATTTACATTTAATCATTATACATGCGGTTATATTTAATTAAAATTTTCTAAATTTACTAGTTTCAGACTGTTCTATTATAATTCAGAAATATATATGTGAAAACAATAGTACTGTAAATCAATTTGAAAATTCAAATCGCTTAATGCTATTAACCAGTAGCTTGTAAATTGCATATTTGTACGAACAATAATTCATAATAAACTTGCTCCCTTTGATTCTAATGTCTCGTATTTCAATCAAACTACGCACATACAAATTCATTTCAAATGAAATTCCATAATTACTATACAGCTATGGTTAAATTAATTGAACAATGTGCTTAAGCGGATTTCAAAATCAGTATAAATTACAATATCACAAAACCATTTACTATGATGTGTTAGAATTTTGATACTCATACGAAGAGTAAACATTTTTTGTATTTCTGCTTATATTTATCTACACAACAATTCTAGATTATTATTATATAGGAACAATATTTTTATTTTTTATAAGGGCAATAAAAATTTGTCAGTTGCAATGGCTGTTGCAATTATAAACTCGATTTTTTTTTAAAATCAATTACACTAACAAACTGTTTTCTGATGATTCATTTGGTAACTCATTATAGCATCATTTTTATATTATTAATATATTTATTTGAGTGGTCAGTCATTACAAGTCAGAAATGTTTTGCTCTGACACTCCGGATTTGTTCCAAAAATACCTCTTTTTTATTTAAATCAAAATATTTACAGATCACTCGAAGACTATGAAATTTCCTATTGTTTCCCATAAGAAAAACGTACTTTTTCGTAATTTTGCTATAAAATTGTCAAAAATAAATCAAATTATTGTAATCCACCGGAAAACAGTTCTTGCAAACTGTTTCAAAATAGTGCATTATAATTCTGGAAATAATTATCCCTACACGAAAGGATTGATTTAATTTTGAAATAAAATATCACAAAACTACGAAAAAAATCTAGCGTGGCGAACCACTGAATTTGGAAATAAAGCTTTAACAAGAAGGTGTACAGTTAATTTTTATACATTTTTCAGCTATTTCCGAAACAAATAAACAGTTAAAAACTGACAGTTTCAGACCCAAACATTCACGTAGTTACATTTATTTAATAAATGTTAATAATAAAAATTAAAAATTTTATTTAACAATTAACTAAATAAAAATATTAATATGATTATCTTGAGCCTAATTCGTGAAAAAATATTAAGGTTAAAAGAGGAAAAATGAAAAAATATAAACAAAAAGAAATAAGTCAATAAAATTATAATTAAGTATTTATATACATAATACATAAATAATAAATGTATAATACATAATACAGTTACATACTTATTTAGTTTTATTAATTACTATTAATTATTGATTAAAATTTAAATTAATATAATTTTGCATAATGTGATAAAATGGCTGTTTTTATTTTAAAGTTTGTTAAAATAACCTTTAATTCTTGTTTACAAACAAGGCCGTAGCCAGGGGGGGTGATAGGGGTGTTTGAACCCCCTCCGAAATTTTTTTGACAGCTGTTCAAGTTTTCAAAAAAAAAAAAAAAGATCATCAATTTGACTGTTTGTTGACAAAACCCTCCCCCCCCCCAAATTTTTCCTGGCTACGGCCTTGTTTACAAACATAAAAGTGTTATTAATTCAGTAAACAACGAATTATATGATTCAATTTTAAAAAATAACATTAATAATAAAATATTTAAAGCTAAAAGATTGTTATATTTAAATTAATTGATAAGTTTAATATATAGGTTAAATACCTACCGTACGTTATTTTTTGTATATATAAGTATCTTATTGAATTTTGAATTATCTAAAAAAAAAAAAACGTAAAATAAAAATTGTAAATCCAATATTTATTAAATGTTAAGAAACCTTCATTAAATCATATTTATAGTGGTATATTGAGAACTTCTTAAGTTTATTTACATTTTTAATAACCCTATATATATATACTTTTCAATAAAAACTTAGTTTTAAATGAAACTAAGAATAACAAGATCTATTTATCAAAATATAAGAAAATCATATCAATTTTAACTTAAATTACTTATTTATGACGAAACTAAATACATATTTAAATTTATTTATTGTTTTGGAAATAAAAATACAACAATACAAAGTTATAATTTTGTGAACCTATTTTATCGTATTCACAGTCTTTATTGATTCCTTTTTTATACGTCACTATACATTCCACAGCTTTTCACTGAAGATAATTATAGCACGTTTATTAATTATATTATGTTTCAATAAAAATTGCAATACTTATTATGTGATAAAATAAAAATAAACAACACTTAACCACAAGATTATTTAAAATTAAAATTGACAAAACATATTCATCTGCTTTTTTAACTATTTATTAAAATTAAGTTTCTAGCTATACATTTTGAATATTTTAATTATAAAGAATTTCAATATCTTTCTTTTAAACTGAAATATATTTAAATTAATAATACACTTTTCCTAATATTGAAAAATTGAGCGACGATTTTCAATTTCGCCAAAACAGTGATATTGGCAATATGGCTCGGTCATTTTTGGCTAAGTGTTTAGCCATTATGGAGAAAAGTTTTACTGATGCATTTGTATTTTTTTCTGTGAATATTTAAATTTTCAATGTTTTCTTAAAATTAATATTATTTCTGCAGTAATTAATATTTTTGTACGTTCTTGGGCTTATTTTAAAATTTGTAATTTTAAATTTTGTAATTCTATATACAATTACAATAATAATTTAATGCTATTTCTATTGACTGTGTTTACGTTGATTTCTGGTTCTTTGCATTTTTCACGTAAACTAATCGGTTGTAGTAAAAAATGATTCCAACATAAAATATGTATTTTAACGAGACCTACAATTTTTGTATAAAGCAGTTTTTAATATTTGAAATATTTTAAAAGATAAAAGCAAAAACCATTATAATTTTTGTGGTGTTTTTTTATGGTTTTTACCATGATAATCAAATTTGCTCTAATTTTTATTATCATTTTCGTAATCAGCGCATCAAATTACGTAGGAGTACCAAGTTTCAAAAAAATCAGAGGTCCTCGGTATTCGGAAGTACACCATTAACTATTTTTTATGCAATTTTATGAAACCACTATATAAATGCAAAAAAATAAAAAATATTTCTAAAGTCACTTATTATTAATTTATTTCAGGTAAATTAAAACTACAATTGTTGTAATTTGACAAATTATGAATATTTACTAATATTTAAAAGTCTTTTTCATTTGTTTAAACAACTTGTTATTATTATTTATAACAATTATTCAAATAATCCTTGAAAGTTGTAGTTTTATTTAAACTTTTCAACCTTTTATTTTTATAATAACAAGATTCCATGGAAATTAATCATAACAATCATTAACAAGTGCAATTTATTTAAACAGTATATTGCTGTAAATTAACAATTCTTCATCAAATAAAAAAAAGGTAAACATTTTTGCAAATTATCCCGATATGTATATATATTAATGTCGAAACACTGAAAATGCAGTTATTATTTTAATTAATTGCTTTTAACTTTTATAAATCAACAAATGTACAATTTAGTATTCATGGAATATTTTTGAAATTATACGGAATAATTAATTGATATGATGATTATTATTTCTACAAATAATTATTGATAATTGCTTATTTTTATTTGAATTCGCGTAGGACATTGCCGTTTTTTTTTCTAATTTTACAATTCCTTGAGCCATTATTATTAATGAAAAAAAATCTGCTTCTGATGATGAAGTAATTATAGTACTATAACAAATGTTTAAACAAGTAATTGTTATTAGGCTGTTTCCATTTCAAATCATACAGGTCGAATATGTTCAAAATTCATAATCATGTTTAACATGATTTTTATTGTTTTTTAGGGCAAATAATGAGACACGTATTTTTTTGTTTTAAGAAAAAAAATTTTTCGCAGAGTTACAAGCATTTGAAAGTTTTAGGACAAAGAGTGATTTTTGAACGAAAACGCTAACAAATTTTTTTAAAATCACTCTAGTTTTTTCAGAAAATTATATTTTTTAATTTTGTTTTCTGATTTTACTTATGTTTTAGGTGCTCTTTCTTAGCAATTTTGAAAATTTGAAAAATTTTCAACAAAATGGCGGCCATTTTTTGAAAAATCAAAAAACTCAAATTTCTCAAAAACGTATTTTTTTTTTTTTTTGAAATTTTGTTTGTAGTTAGTAGATAACAAAAATAATTTTTTCCAATAGGTTTAATGTGCGCTAAAACACTGTGAAAGGCGCAAGAATTTTTATTGTGAAAATTATAAAAGTCATTATTTTCACTAATACAGTGCCATATATTATTCATATAATTATTCTATTTCTTGATTTTACTTATGTTTTATGTGCTCTTTCTTAGCAATTTTAAAAATTTTGAAAATTTTGAAAATTAACAAAATGGCGTCCATTTTTTGAAAAATCAAAAAACTCACTCAAAAACGTAATTTTTTTGTTTTTGAAATTTTTTTTGTAGTTACTAGATATCAAAAAAAAATTTTTCTTAATAGGTTTAATGTGCACTAAACACGGTGATAGGCTCAAGAATTTTTTTTTTTTTTGAAAATACAAAAAGTCATTATTTTGGCTAATGCAAAAATATCTTTCAGTTGGAAAAATCATCTTGAATATTTTTTATTTGCTTTTTAAACAACTATTTTTTATTTCGAGAAATATAATTTTTAATTCCTTTTTCTATCTAGTAAATAAAAACAAATTTTAAAGAAATAAAAAATATTGTGTTTGAGAAAATTAAGCTTTTTTATTTTTGAAAAACGGACATTTTGATAATTTTTGAAATTCCTTAATTTGTAAAGAAAAAGCATGTCAAAGATTAGTCAAACATTACTAAAATAAAAAAAAATGGAATAATTTATGGCGCTAGTTTAGCCAAAATAATGCCTTTTATAATTTTCACAAAAAAAATTGCTGCGCCTTCCACAGTGTTTCAAAATTTTTAAAATTGCTAAGAAAGAGCACATAAAACATAAGTAAAATCAAGAAATAGAATAATTATATGAACAATATATGGCGCTGTATTAGTCAAAATAATGACTTTTATAATTTTCACAAAAAAAATTCTTGCGCCTTTCACAGTGTTTTAGCGCACATTAAACCTATTGGAAAAAATTATTTTTGTTATCTACTAACTACAAAAAAAATTTAAAAAAAAAAAAAATTACGTTTTTGAGAAATTTGAGTTTTTTGATTTTTCAAAAAATGGCCGCCATTTTGTTAATTTTTAAAAATTTTCAAATTTTCAAAGTTGCTAAGAAAGAGCACCTAAATTATAAGTAAAATCAGAAAACAAAATTAAAAAATATAATTTTTTTAAAAAACTAGAGTGATTTTAAAAAAAGTTGTTATCGTTTTCGCTCAAAAATCACTCTTTGTCCTAAAACTTTCAAATGCTTGTAACTCTGCGAAAAATTTTTTTTCTTAAAACAAAAAAATACGGGTCTCATTATTTGCCCTAAAAAACAATAAAAATCATGTTAAACATGATTTTGAATTTTGAACATATTCGACCTGTATGATTTGAAATGGAAACAGCCATTAGTTTTTTACTTTTGTTAGAATTCACCTTAGACTGAAGAGTTTGTTAACAATGTTATAAATAAATTTCCATGGACTATTTTTGAAATCAAATAAATTACTAAATATTTAATAATTATGAAAAGATTTAAAACTTTTATATATTTTTCAGTAATAAGTGTATAATTTCGAATTATGAATTTCAATTTTTACTGGTTTTCATTAATCTTATAATTGTGGCAACATTGTAACAGTTTTAAATTTGAAGTTAACATCAATGTCTAGAAGTTCAGGTAAACTTATCTCAGTTTATTATCCCCTCTTAAAGATACCTGTCCATGATTCACACATATTCGACCTTCTAATCTCGAGAATATTTCTCGTTTCATTCCAATTTTATCTTCATTCGATTGAGTTCGTATTCGTATATATACGCTATTTGGCTCTTTCTCTCTCTCATTTGGTGACTTGATTTTATTTGATTTTATTTTCTTACTTGTTCTTTCTCTCATCGGATAGACACATTGTCCTCTCTCTTTCATTCGCTGACGTTTGCAGAATCGGCAACATCGCTAAATACGCAGTCAGCAGTAGAGTTCAACAAACGGTTCAGCGCCCGCGACATTCTCGCATGGTTTCTTTTCTAAGTGAATGTTTTGTGAATTTGTGAATGACAAATTAATTGTCTTCTTCTATTAACTAGTGTATCATATACTGTCAAATTAAATTTCACTGTTACATCAAGTTTTTTCTTCATCACAGAAAAATTACAAGTGATAAATCCTTAACACAATGTTTAAACCTCGATGTGTCATAATTTCTTTTCTTTTAAAACAGGTGTTTTGTGCTCTTAGAAAAGAAAGATTTTGTGTTTAAAAATTGAAATAAGTTTCTTAAAATATTTAAAATATTATTAATATTTTGAAGTGTATTAATTATCCTAAAACTGTAATAGGTACTTAATTTAAATTTCTTATTTCTCTGATTGAAAGTAATTATTACTTTATTATAAGTGTAAACAATTTAGAAAAATGTTTAGTGGCATTATTTTTTTAATTTTATCTTTGTACAATTTCCAAATTTAGAAATGAAAGAGATTTAAAATATAAGGCATTTTGTGAACTTTTTCGACATTATTTCTAAAAACCTTGTTCCACATACATAGTAAGCGATAATTGAAGATTTACTATTCTGTAGTGAAAGTTAATTCACTTGCATTGTACACATCTGCCATGTAGAACACGTGGTGACTAAAGTCACATGCGCGTTACTTCTTTATGTTTTGTTGAGGTCAAAGGAAACGTAACTTTTCATGATAATAAAAAATATAAAAAAAGATTGCAATGCCTCAACCGCAAATTATTAAAATATAGATTTTTAAATTAATAATTATTTATTTACAAAATCAACATTAATCATTCAAATGAATCGAAAACCAACAATGTACACATGTTTTATAGATTTTTTGAAGATAAAAATCTTTAATAGACTATAGTTAAAAAAATATTTAAATTTCCTTTTTAATTTACTACTATGTTAACTAATAATTAAATTGATACACTTTAATTTTCGAATTTTAATTTTTTTTTAGATTGAAAATTTAAATATTCCTAAACTAAGAAGGCAATTAGAATATTTTGTTAAAAAAATTAATTAGACATTACATTGAATATACAAGTTATAAAATAAGAAGATAGTTAAAATATGATGTTTTCAGTTTATTTTAAAACGTTAGTCGAAATAGATTATATTATTATTTCATTAAATGAAGCACAATATTGACAATATGAAACTCAGAGTGCTGAAATTGGATTAAAATCAAAAGGATTATTCTATATTACTATTAAATATGGAAATTGGAAAAGCAGTGGTCAAAAAGCGGTGAGTTATTAAATATGTTGAAATATTAAATTTATTATAATCTAGGATTAAATATTTTTGAAGTTTTCTAAACTAATAAAATTCGTATAAAATCGATATTCTTAAAAAAAAAAATATAAAAGAAGTTAAAATTCTTAGAATTTGAATTGTTCCATTTAGAGTTACCAAGTGGGGGAGAGTCGGGTAAGTTCGGCATGCGGCTAAGTACATTTTTGTTAATAACTTTTAAAAAAATGAAAATTAAGTAAAATTGGTTATAGTAATGAAGTTTGGTTAGATAACGATGGTTTCTACAAAATTTTGTGGTAATCGGTTAGTTATTACCAAAAATATTAAATAAATGTGAAAATGGTATTTCCAAATGATAATTTGAAAAACTTGTACTTATCGTTGAAAGATTTTGATAAGTTTTTTTTTATTATAATCATGAAATACTATGCTTTATAAAACCAATAATTTAATAACTAAAAAATTTATTAATACTTTGACTTATCCTTGCGGGTAAGTTCGGAATCCACTCATTTATGAGACAAATTCTAATTTTTTTCAAATACAGTTAAATGTTTAATAACATTATTCTAAATGTAACAATAAAAAGAAATTTTCTCCTAAAAATGTTTCATTGCATAATTTAAAAGTTTTTTAATTTATATGAATATTTGTATTTTGTATCTTATTCAACATCATACATGACCTTAATTATATTTAATAATAATAATTATTATTAATAATGAAATAATACAATAACTAAATAAATATTTGGTTTGTTTAATGTAGAGTATTATATTACTTCCAACACTGCTATTATATATTTCTTTTTACTTTTAATTTTTCAAAATTAATATTTATCTCCTTTGCATATACTATATTAATTTAAATTATTTTCCCTAAAACTTAGTTTGCATTAAAGAAAAAAGATTTTAAAAATAGCAAGTAATTAATATAAGCATGTTTAGAAAAGTAATATTAAAAATAAGCGCTCAAAAAATTTGATTCGATTCGAATTTCGAACCCATAAAAATGTCGAACATTTTCATACATGGACTTGAAAATTATAAAAAAAAACTAATAAAAATTTTATTTATTTAATGAATTTTAAACCGTCATAAACAGTATAAAAATTGACAGTTTATGCAAAATTGGATCACAATTTTACAAATTATAAGTTATTAATCATCTGAGTAAGAAATAAAATCGACTGTAGATAATATAAATTTCTTATTACCCTAAAATTAATAAGTATCCTTTTACTCATGATTAGTTTAAAAAAAAAAATTAAATGCATTCAATTATAGAATGAAAAATAACGATTGCTTATTTTCGTATAGTGATTGTCCATCATCATGACAGTGATTGCCAATTACGTATATAAAAGGAGAAATAACTAATTTAATATTGAATAATGAATATAGGTCATTGAATTTTAATTTTCATAGTCGTGTCCTTTGCTAATAAAAACTTTTAGTCATAACTTTTGGTAAAATATATTTGTTGATGTCGGAAAATGCAATCTTTTTTAATATTTTGTCAACTTCCAAGCATGTCATGATGATGTGTATAATAATGACAGAACGAAATTCAGGCAAAATGTCATGAGTATCCCATGTCCAGGAGTGAACTACCAATTTTCAAACGAACATATTGTCGTAATTTTAATATATTAGAAGCAGAACAAAATTTGTAGGTGCACTATAACTTCCATATTTAAGGAAAATCTACTGCTGCTAACTTTATTTAATTGTTTACCCTTTTTAAAAAAATGAAAATGACATGTCCCTCACTTTTTCATTACTTTATTTAGAATACAAAATTTTGTACTTATACATGTATTACAATTTATTCTTTGAGCAAAAATACTGTTTTACTGACAAATCACATCGGTGGGGTTGATCAGGGATGGAACCCCAAGGATCACTGATAGGATCACCGATGGGACTTTAAGTGTATATTATGTTTAATTCAAACAAATTTTTTTCTCAGTGTAAGTAATTCATACTTCTATTGTTAATTATTTATTAATTTTTATTATGCTAAAAACATTTTAAATTTGATATTATATTCCTCTGACATTATATACATATATTTTAAACACTACATCATTCGTATTTTTCCTTCTAAATTTACTTCTAGTAAATAAAATCGTTTCGGGTTTTGTTAACAATAATTGACGTAAAATTGACGGACTATTGCGCAGTTAGTTTCTATATGTTGTACGTAAATAAAAATGTTATGTTTTTCCATTCATCATATATGACAAAGTATTTTCACGGTAAGAAATCAATTTGTTATAAAAAATGGATTATATAACTAATCTGACGTTTCATAAATCTAAATCATAAAGCTGTTTAGTTTTAATTTATCTTCAAATAATTCTAAATAATTTGTCACATTTGGAAGATTTCCAATAAATTAAATACCTAGATTTATTTTATAAAATTTAATAATATTTAAAGCGTGTCGCATATACCTATATTATAAATATAATATAGTATTCCTTTCTGTATGTTGAGGCAAATTTTAGCAAACAATTCTTTCATACATTGTTGATAATAAACGAAATTATTATTCAGATTAATTGCATTTCTAGTACACTGAAAAAAAAAATTATTTGGATCAAATAAAAATTATTTGATCCAAATAAATGATTTACTTGTCTATTATCAAATAAACCTGTATTTGAACCAAATAACTATTTATTAGACCTAAGTATTTTATTTGATTGTATTAAGTATAGACTAATTTGTATCAAATACAAATTACTTGAGTCAAATAAATGGAATAATTGGAGCTAGTACATAATGTTTTGAATCAATTATGAAAATTATTTCATTCAAATAATATTTTATTCGACCTGAGTATTTTATTTTATCACATTAAATAAACAGTAATTTGTGTCAAATAAATTAAATATTTGGAGCTAATAACTGATAATTTAAATCAATTAAAAAAATTATTTCATTTATATTTTTAAAGCAAAAAAATATTAGTTTGCATCAATAAAATATAACCCCTCTTTTGTTTTTGAGTTTACTCTTACTTAATGTTATTATAAGTATGGTGATTTTCATTTATAACATTCTTATTATTTATTATTTATTTAAATACTGATTATTTTACACTTATTTACTTATATTTAGTTAACACTTAATATAACCTAACATATAAACTATGAAATAAAATTTCTCACGGATGGTGGGATTGAGCCCGCGACGCACGCAATACGAGACTTTTACGCTACCCACGAAGCCACGCTGACTTGACTTCAAAATTACAAAAACACCTATTTAGCCTCACACATTAGTTACCATAAATTATTTACTTGATCCAAATACTTTTTATTTGTTTTTAAAAAAGAAAATATTATAGCATTAAATAATTTGATTTACTATGACTCATAACATAATTTAATTGTGTTAAATAATTTTTATTAACGTTAAAAACTCAAATATTTGAGTGAAATAAATAAATGAATAGTTTTAAATAACTCACAAATTTCGTTACAATAAATTATTTATTTGACTGAAATACTTTTTATTTGTTTTTATAAAATAATATATTAGCATTAAATAATATATTATTTATATTAAATAATTTGATTTACTACGACTCATAACATAATTTAATTGTGTTAAATAATTTTTATTGACGTTAAAAACCCAAATACTTGAGTGAAATAATTAAATGAATAGTTTTAAATAACTCACAAATTTCGTTTCAATAAATTATTTATTTGACTGAAATACTTTTTATTTGTTTTTATAAAATAATATATTAGCATTAAATAATACATTATTCATATTAAATAATTCGGTTTGCTTTAATCCATAAAATAAATTAATTGTGTCAAATAATTTTTATTTGTGTCCAAAAACCCAAATACTTGAGTGAAATAAATAAATGAATAGTTTCAAATAATTGAGCATTTGTATTAAATATATTCGTTTATTAAATTAAATTAATTATTTACTTGATCCAAAGAAGATTTATTTGGTTTAAATAAACGTGATTCAAATAATTCAAGTTATTTGAATCAAATACATATTTTTTAGATCTAACTAAAAAATATTTGAACGAAGTAAATATTTATCAAATAATTTGAATTAATTGAGTCAAATAATTTTTTTTTTCAGTGTACTTGCTTTTATTTCCCTGTACACATTTCTCTGATGAAAATAAACGCTGACTGATTGAAATAGCCATAATTACATTTCAAAGTAACTTAACTAAATCACAGCAACTTGAAAATTTGAAACTAGTAAACTTAATTAATATGAAAACCAACATACTGCGCTGGAAATTCTGTTTCAAGGATTCCCATGAAAATTATGCTGCACGAAAGCTCTCTCAACTCTGAAACGAGACCCTCGTTACCGTCGATCTTGCGAATGCATAACCCCTCGATTCTGGTAATATTGCGTGCATTGTAAACAACATTGCTATTTTAATGGCCATCTGTAATGCACATACAGCATTTTCGTTCCCTTTTTGCACCGCAGAGCTTCAAGCATTGGCAATTATTTGAGCTAATTTATAGCTGTACATAGTATTAATGATAAACAATTAAAGGAAAACACAAAAGTTTTTTCTTGTTTGCTGTAGACTTTCCTATGTATCACATACCAATTCTCATAAACGTCCACTTTACACACCCTAGAACCTACAACCTACAGCTTACAACCTACAACAAACATCCACTGACCACAACTGTTAACCCATTTCCCGAGAGTACGAAAGCTCTTGTGTTACAATGATTCATGCAGGTGTTGATCCATTTCCGGTCTGTGCCACTGTAGAACGTTCATACGTCGTACATATGCTGTTCTGAGTCACGTGCATTTGATTTACTCGAGCGGGACTATAATGCGAATTCCGTTAAATCAAGTTCGCTTATTTTGGGTAGACTTGCCACTTCCTAGTGTTCACATAATTGTACCATGTCTATTTGTTGTATGCAGTTTGATATATAAATAAATATCATTACCTTTTAAATAGAAAATTGTCAAGGTCAATTTGCAAGGTTCAATTTATTTAATATTCAAAATTATAGAATTCTTGTAAAAGTAAACTCCGCAAATTTGAGATATATGAAACAACTTTTAAATATTGAAATAAGCAATTTGGTTTATAACCTCAATTATTTAAAACAACACTGTCTTTATTTGGAAAATCGACTTTATAGAAATATTAAAGATAGTTCTTTACACGTAGTTTTATGCTTTTATGAGTCTTGTATGACTCTCAATTTTATTGACTAAATGATCGTTTGACTAGAAAAAATTTGATGTTTCTTGACAAATATCATTACGTCAAATTAATATTTATTTCAGTGTCCCTGTCTTTTAACTGGCAGGAAATAACGAAGTACACTGAGAAAATAATCCTCTATGCAAGTTGTAGTAAGGTAAATGTCCCTATTTGTAGACACGTACCAATTTGTGCACAACTGTGTTTCAATTAAAATAAAAACCACACAATATAAAAATAATATAAAAAACAAATGTTTTTAATTTTACCTTTTATATACTTCATCTTGATTTATGTTTCATGATTCTTGTTCACCTAGAAAACGAAAAATTAAATATAAACTTTGACCGTGTCATTCGTTTTGACAGATCAAGAAAAATATGACAATCGCCATGTATTTTTCATGTATGTTCACAAATTGGTACAATAACATTATTTTATTAAAAAACAATAATTTATTATGTTTTGATAGTAAAACCTGAATCAAAATCATTTTCAATTCAGAAAAGTATTGGCTTCATTTCAATGCAAAAAAATATTTTCATAGAAGAATCAAAAACTAATTTATTCTTTATTTATTTTAGTAAAATTTTTAGTAGTGCACTAATTGGGACATTTACCTTAGTAGCATGGTTAAAGAGACTCGGATCAAAATAAACAAAATACCTCTCACAATAGGTCTCGAAAATCAAAAGTAGCCTTTCCATTAAATAATAATTATTTAGTTACAATCAACACAGTGTTTTACAAGTGTTCTATCAACAACTTCCTCGTTTACTTTTAGTCATCTTATTTTCTCAGTGCGGTTGAAGTTGAAAAATTTATAGAGATAAGATTCAATTTATCCTTTTGATCATAGTGCAAACCTAATTTATGTTTAGAGTAAAATAAAGAGATTAAAATTGTTTAACTAAAATAATCTGCATCGACTCAATATTGACAAATTCACTTAAAATCGCCAATTTCTCTTTCCGTGGGCAAATCGCGAATTATGAATTCAACAAATAACGACAATAATGAAACCGCTGATCTAGAGAATGACGAGAGATACGGATCGACGAGCAAAAATCAATACTCGGCACCCAGGTTCGTATCTCATAATTCAATCACGGTTACTCTCAATATTTTACTCCAAAATTAAATAAACTAAAGATCTCTAGGGTAGAGTTGCGAAGAAGTAATATTACCTGGAGAAGGGTAATGAGAAGGAGAATATAACTGGGAATACAACCCGACCAAAATTCTAATCAAGAATTTATAAAAATTTAAGTTTTTTATTTATTCATCAAATTAAGTCAAATTTTCTCAATCAATGTACGAAAATAGAATCTCTAGTGTCATTCTTATTAATAATAATGGTTTGAAATTTGAATTTTAACGTTAATAGTAGATGTTATATATAATAACTATAGCAACATCAAAGAGAAACATTGCATTGTTGTTAGTGATTTAAAACTATAAATTTTTGCAAATTCAAATAATAAAAATTACGAAATTGAAGAATATATCTAAAAAATGACGAAAATAATTGACTGTTGAAAACAAAATTCGAAAAATGGCTACATAATTACACAATTATTGAAAAGAATAGTTTAAAAAAATAAACAATAAATATATTAAATTTAAACAAAATAGTTGAAAAATTATTATAGGAATAACAGTTGCAAATAATTGCAAATTAAACAACTGGATTGAAAATCGAAAAAAATAATTTAACTTGAAGAGAATAATAAAAAATTGAGGAAACAAAATGAAAATTTAAGAACTAAATTAAAATTTGAAAAAATAATTGATAATTGAAAAAAAATTACAAAATGACGACAATAATTGACAATTGAAAACCAAATTCAAAAAATGGCTGGATTAATACACAACCGAACAGATTAATTTATGAAAACAAAGAATAATTATAAAATTTTAAGATAATAATTAAAAATTGAAACAATTGTAGGAAATAATGGAAAATTGCGAAAAATAACTAATAACTGAAGGAAATAGTTGAAAAATTGAAGAAAATATGTGAAAAGTTACGAAAATTGTTGTCAATTGAAAACAAAGTTTTAAAAATGACTAGATTAATAGACAAGGGAAAAAAATAATTGTAAAAATTAAACTAGAAATATTGCCTAAGTTTAAAGAAAATAATTGCAAATTTAAAAATTAAGAAAATTATTACAATAATTGTTGGAAATAATTGCACATTTAACAACTGGATTGGAAATCGAAAAAAATAATTGAAAATTAATAAAAGCAATAAAAAATTGAAAAATATAATTAAAATTTATGGAATATGCTTAAAAATTAAATAAAATTGATTAAAAAAAGCCGAGAATTAATGAATATAGAAAAAAACAATTGAAAACTGAATAATGAAAATAAAAATTGAAGAATAGAATTAAAAATTAAAGAAAATAATTGAACAATTGTATTTAAAATTAAGGAAACTTAATGATAATAAAAAAAAATAGAAAAAAGCGATTATTTTTTAATGTTAAAGAAAATAATTGAAAATTGAACAGTGGAATTTAAATTTGAAGAAAATAGCTGAGAATTGAAGAAAATAGTTCTAGAATTGAATAATTGAATTAGAATATTAAAACAATTTTTATGAGTGAAAAAAATAATTGAAAGAATAATAAGAGAATTATTGAATATTCAAGATTTAATTGAAAATCGATAAAAGAATTTTAAGATTAAAGAAAATATTTTAAAATTGAAGAAAATAATTAAAAATTGAAGAAATAAATTGAAAATTAAAGAATTAAATGGAAATTTCAAGAAAATAATTGATAATCAAAAGAAAAATTACAATATAACGAAAATAATTAAATATAAAAAATTTATTAATATTAAATTAATTTATGAATATTAAAGAAAATAATTAACAATTGAAAAAAAATTCGGCAAATGGTGAGAATAATCGTCATTCGTATAAAAAAAATTTGTAATTAATGAATATTTATAAAATTTTAGGAGAATAATAAATTGTCAATTGAAAACTGATGAAAATTATGAAAAAAAATTGTAGAAAATAAATGAAAATTAAAGAAATCAATTGGATATTCAAGAAATGTAATAAAAGAAAATAATTAATAATTGAGAAAATGCGGAAATTGGTTAATAATATTAAGGATTATTAATATTAAGGAATCAATTGAAAGTCGATCAAAATAATTGAAATTTAATGAAAATTGAAGAAAATTGAAGAAATAATTTGGAAATTTAAGAATTAAATGTAAATTTTAAGAAAATAATTGATAAATTAAGAATTTTTTTAAAAGTTGAAGAATTGTATTGGAATTTCAAGAAAATATTTAATAATTGAGAAAATGAGAGAATTATTGCATTTTGAATAAAGTAATTGAAAAACGTAGAATGCAATTCAAAATCGATTAAAATAATTAAAAATAAAAGAAATAAATGACAGATTAAAGAATTAAATTGAAGATTAAAAATTTAAATTGAAATTTTAAAGAAATAAGTAGTTGATAGTTAAAAGAAAAACAACCAAATTTTTTTCAACTTATTTTTGTTTTCATCATATTTTAATTATTGTCTTCAAGTTTCAAATTTTAAAATCATTTTCCAATTATTTACCACAAGTATTAATTATTCTTATTTTTTAAAGTTGTTTCTAAAATTTTTAAATATTTTTCTCAAATTTCCCATTTTTTCCTTTGATTTTTAATCATTTTCAATTATTGAGTTCATTTTTGAATTATATGTATTATTTTTTTATTATTGTCAATTATTTACCTTTCTTTTCCATAATTTCCAAAAAGTTTTTAATTATTTATCTGAAATTTTTATTTTTCTATTCTATTTTCAATTATATCTACAATTTTCTTGTACTTTATTTACCTATATTCTGTATGTTTTGCAATTATTTCTCTTAAATTAAAAATTGTTTTTTTTTTATTTTAAATTATGTTTATATTTTTTCATTTATTTTCTCTAATTTTTAATTATTTTCGTTTTTTTTTTGCAATTAACTTTTAAAAGTTTCAAGTATTTTTCTGAATTTTTCATTAAATTTTCTTCATTTAAAATATATTATGCAATTTTTTCAATTATTTTTTTCAATTTATTTCTAAGATTTTGAAGTATTTTTTTCAAATTTAAATTACTTTCTTTCATTTTAAAATTGTTCAGAATTGTTATATACTATATTTATATTTAATAATAATTTATACACTTTATTGACTTATAGTTAATTTGTAATGATAATTATTTTGTTATTTATCCATTTTTTTTAATAAATTGTTTGTGTTTCAAAATAGTGGGACTCATTCAAACATAGAAAATTCTCATAAATTCTCCTGAAGGAGAATATTCTCGGTTATATACTCGAGAATGTAACCGGATTTTAAATTACCGTGAATTTTGCAACTCTACTATAGGGAAAGGCAAAATCAAATATAAATGTTAACGATTTACATTGTCACAAGAGTTTAGATCAAACTGTTTCATAAGCTCTTTTCAATCATTTTTCAGAAACTTGGAATATCTATTTTTGCAGCTGCCGATTGAAGGAAATAGACATTTCTAGTTTTTACTTCAAGCATTTCGTTCCTTTAAATTTGTTCCTTGCAGACAATTAAAAAGATTATTATCTGTTTCTGATGTTTATCAATTCCCTTCCAAAAATTTTACGTTTTCAATTCAAAAGAATTGATACTTTGCGCTTTTTTTTTTTTCCTAACGACAATAGAAAACTATCGATTTTTCTGATATTTTTCGTAAAGGTCCTGCCGGGAATTCGTCTATTTAAAAATATTCCTCGCTTCTGACCGGGAGAGCTTTTCCATAACAAATTATTTTTAAAAGACTGCTTAAAATCTCTAAGTATGAGATTATTAATTATAATTTACATTTGATCGAAAACTAAAACTTGAAACAACAGAATTACATTCAGTGGTTTGAGAATTATCTCTCAGGAAAATCGTGAGATGAAATACTTTCATGATAGCGATAAAATTAACGGTGAGTGTTTCCCAAGAAGAAAAATCCCGTCATGCTTGCTATCGCTCTAAATCCTACCAGAAATATTCTTCTCTGATAGGAAGTAATGACTCTAAAAGTAACAATGAACGTTACTCTATAAAAGTGCGTCACGTCATAGAAGTTACTCATCTAAAATAAGCTTCAGGCTTGACATAGAATTTCCTAACGCAAAAATGGTGAAAAATATCAAAAGTCGTTATTCCATTCTGAAAATAGGTCACTAAATTCCTATATGATTTGCAATTTGTTCAAAAATCATTATAAATTACACTACCGATCAGAATTAAGGAACGATTCAAACTTAATATTAATGATGTCGTTTGTTACAGATTTAAAAGACGAAAAATACCACAGAAGAAACAAAATTTAAGACTTTTCTCGTTTTATTGAAAAACTGCCTATAAACTGTATAGACGTGTAAGATTTAAAATACAAATCAGCAGTTTTACTGGCATTAGTTAAGTTTTCTTTTATATTTACAGCGTAATAATACTACATTATTGATCTGGAAGATGAAAGTTTTCTCAATTATGATCAAACTTTAAATTAAAGTGAGATCATTTAATCATGCAGTTACCCATACAATCAAATCAACTTGAATTCCCCACTTTACATTTACTTTAGATGCTGAAGCTTTGATATTATAATTTTGTAAGTACCTCTGTAAATTATCAAAGCATTTCTCAATTTCGACGTGACCTGATATGAATTCAAATGTACAATGTTTATGTAAAATATACATGTTTAGCTTTTCAATGCAAATGGAAACTTAAAAGTATGAATTATAATACTTTTTGAACAAATATAGATAATCCTGTAAAAATTTACTTTTAACTTATTTAAAGTTATTTTTTTCTTGAAATTGATTCACATTCAGTTTATTTATGCATTAGAGATTATGTTTAGGAATACTTGTTTCAAAGTTTCAGCTTACTTATAAACGGTAAATGGTACTGAAAGTATAACTGCGGGGAACAGATATGTTCAATTAACCACGGGTATACCAGAAAATTGATTGTTCAGTTTATTGCCCTCACAAGCTCCCCCGTCGCATTCTCCCTTTCCCCTTATTCCTCCTGCTCGAATTCACATTCTGCAAACCTACCCTTAACCCCTCTATTCTCATAATATTAGCTATTACGTGCATCCAATATTTCACCCACATTTTCAACCTGCAATTGGTCCACCTTCTGCAATACAATATTCTCTCCAACCCCGAATGTTTTCAAAATTCTCGATTAATTAAAGTGTTATTAGTCGATTTATAATTATCAGGAAATTTAATTTTACTGTGTTTCGTTAATTTCTACCTAGTCTATACACCATGTGAACAAAATTAACAACTCTGGAGTCATTCACTATTACACCAGATTTTACTGTTTAGTTTATCATCTCAATATCAATATCTAATCGGTTCCGTATCAACACATGAAAATGTTATATTGTATTCCTACTAAAATCAAAGTGTTTAAAGTTGTAATTAATCAATCATTGTACTTACTGGATTAATTGAGTCTTTTAGTATTAATTTAATGTATTGAAATAAATTACTTAATAAATAATGCTTAAGAATATTTTATTTTAATAGGAGTAGAATATAACATTCTCATGGGTTGAACAATATAACATGTACTACGAAAAATTTGGTGTCAAAATGATACGGGCCCATCTAATCCATATACTAAATGATTCAGTGTATGGAGTATAGTAGTGATCTTCGGTTGCCATCGACGGATTAAAAAGCACGATAGGGAAAAGGAATTCTAAAATATTAAAAAATTTTAATTCTTTTCAATGTTGGCCTTCTTGCTGGGATTGGAACACTCCCTAGGACTCCGTAATTTTTAGTTTAGACAGAAGCTTCAGCATTCAACGTAGGAATACCCAACAATTATTGAGAAATAACTGGAGAATGTAATATTAGCTAAAAACCTATCAGCGTCCGATCATTATAAGATTAATGATAATTAATTATTAAAATTAATACTTTTTTCAACGGTGAACATTCCGTATCACAAAAATTGGTAAAAGACCAATCAGTACTATTTCCAAATGCCGGAAATTTATCTTGTACAAAAAATTATATACTCGTCTTTTGTCTTAGAACCTTCTAAAGCTATTTACTGGCATTTTCAAAGATGGAATATTGTCATCTATATAGAGCCTAATTGGAGTGCTATAGGTAAATAGCGAAGGGACAAGAGAAACCTAACAGGTTGTACTGATTGATAGGTATGTTACCCCAGACTCAATAATTTTATCGACGTAATCTGTCAATAGCTTGGATTGATTACCGTAAAGCATTTGACAAAAGAGGAGGTTTTGAAAAGGACTCCCTGAATCCTTTACTTTTTGTAACACCAACTTCCTTCAATTTGTTGTACTTCTAGAAACTCACTCTGAATGAAACCATGGTAAACTAAGAAATAGACTCCATAAAATCAACCACCTTTTTATAGATATCATAAGTTCTATGTCTCTTAATGTTTACAGCAGCCAAGTACTACAAAGCAATTGTAGCAAATTTTGGATTTGGTCAATGTGCAGTTGCGTCCGTTTAAGTAGAAGATGACAAAAACCTTTTGAATGATAATGGTTTGATGTAAGTAACTGATCAAAACCAAAGATTAAAAATTGCAATGTATACTTTACAGTCATGTGATAAATATACTTGACGACAATTACAATTGTTGAGCAAACAAACAATACCAAGAAATACTTGGTCATATTTTAAATCCATGTCAGAAGTACGCATGTTACAAGTATACAGAAAAAGAAAAACACAATAGTGCGCTCAAGGTGTTGTATGATAATAATCTTCGGTACCCGTATGATATACATAAAAAGCTCATCATGTCGCATGCCCAAGGGAATCAGGAATCCGTTGTAAGAAATGAAGAGGGCAAAATATTTTCTATTCTTAACTTGCATCGTATCAATTCTATAGTTTTCCCAAGATCATAAAATACGATTATTTGTGTAGTTGAGTTTTTGACTCCTGCCAAGATCAATATAAATCAAAAGAAGAAGGAGAAACGGACAAAGTATCAAGATCTTTTGTTCTAATTGAATTTAATACACTGTAAACATTTCTGGGACAATATCCCCATATTCAGGGCCGGATTGGGAATTAAAAGCGGCCCGGGAAAAATATTCAAAGCGGCCCCTTTCTATATAATTGAAAATTTTTATTAACATTTAAAAGTAAAATATAAAAATATTAAATTATTTTATTTAAACTTATCAATAATTTAATTATTTGGAATTTCTTGAACAGTAGCATTCTCTACTGCCATTTGTACGAAAGCAGCAGTAATTTCTTAGTTTAATGAACACCTCAATCTGGTTTTAACCAATTTTAAAGGACAAAAAATGGACAACTTCTATTAAACAAATATAATAAAAAAATTTTGAGAGAATTTCCTGTCTTTAAAAATTCCTCTGAATGTATTCCTATCTACCTTAACCCCTTCAGAATCAAAAACAACCCTTTAAAATCATTCCCTAATCTTCAATCAAGAAATGGACAATTTTTATTAAATAAATATAATAAAAAGTTTTTTAGCGAATTCCCCGGCTTTAAAAATCGCTCAGAATGAATTTCTATCTACTTTGCCCCCTTTAGCATAAAAAAAGTCGGCTTTCATTTACCTGAAAATCATTTTTTCAATATTTGAATACCCAATTACTTTCTTTAATTTACAATTATTTTCTTCAAATCTCAATTATTTTCTTCTATTCACAATTATTTGAATTAATTTTTAATCATGTTTTTCAATTTTCAAATATTCTCTTTAATATTCAATAATTTTCGGCTTCTTTCAATATTTTTATCAATTTTCAATTGTTTTCTTCAATATTCAATAATTCTAATTTTTTCAATTGTTTTTCCAGTTTTCAACTATTTTCTTCAATTTTCAAAAATTTTCGGTTTTTTTCAATTATTCTTTTCAGTTTTCAAATATTCTCGTTTTTTCAATTATTTTTTCAGTTTTCAATTATTTACTTGAATTTTTAATTATTTCAGTCAACATTCAATAATTCTCGATTTTTTTCAATTATTTTTTCAATTTTCACTTGTTTCCTTCAATAGGCAATTATTATCCAAGAATTTCAATCCAGTTCAATTTTTTATAATCCAATTAAATTTACAATTATTTTCTACAATTACTACAGTAATTTTCTTTCAATTTTTATTCATAGTTATTTCTGTTCTAAATTTTAATTTACATTCTTAACTTTTAAGATAATTCTGTTGAAATGTAAACTTTTTAATGTTGCGATTTTTCGAATTTTTTGCAATTGTCCTTTATTTTCGTCTTTTTTCAATTATTTTATTTCATATTATTCAATTATTAATCATTTTCTTGAAATTTCAATTCAGTTCTTTAATTCTTTAATTATTTGTATCCAATCACAATTCTTGTCTTTTATTGATACTTTTTTTCATTTTCAATTATTCTCTCAATTTGGAAGTATTTTCTTCAAATTTTAATAAAGTTTAATTTTTCAAAAAGCAATTAAACTTTCAATTGTTTCTAGAACTATTCCTGTCATTTTCTTTCTTTTTTAGTTTTTTTTTAATTTCATGTTTATCTTTTTCTGTTTAAAATTATTTCTGTCAGTTTTTAATTTAATAATCTTGCCATGTTTAGAATTTTTTCCAATTGGCAATTATTTTCTTCAATATTTAATAATTCTCGGCTTTTTTCGATGATTTTTTCAATTAACAATATTTTTCTTGAACTTTCAATTCAATTTTTCAACTATCCTCTTAAATTCACAATTACTATTTTCTTTAATTTTGAATTTTTTTCTTCAATTTTCAACTATTTCTTCTAATTTGAAATTATTTTCTTCGATTTTCAACCAACTTTAACTTTTTGAAATCCCATTCAATTTTCAATTATTTGTTATAATTATTCCTACAGTTTTCTTCAGTTTTTAATTGTCAATTATTTTCTTAAATATTCACCAATCCTGGGCTTTTTCACTCTTTTATACTATTTATTTATTTATTAATATAGTAATTTGTAAATTATTTATTATCAATAATTTTTTTGAAATCTCAATTTAACTCCTTAATTCCTCAATTTTTCTGTCTAATTCACAATTATTTTCTTCATTTTTTAATTATTTTGGCATTTTTTAATATTATTTTCTTCTTATCAATTTGTGATTATTTCTTCAAATTTCAATCCAGGTCAATTTTTTAAAATTAAAATTTTTTTCAATTATTATTATTTCTGTAATTTTTTTCCTTTTTTAATTTCCAATTGTTTTTTTAAAATATTATATTTGTTCTTTAATTTTTTAAATTATTTTTGTCAATTGTCGATTTATTAATCTTGTCATTATTCCAATTTTTTTCATTTGTCAATTATTTTCGTCATTTTTTAGTTATTTTAGGTCGATATTATCAACTCGAGAACATTTTTGGATGGTCAAGAGATTTTGAGATCAATATCAATATTGCTCAAATATGATATCGTCTTGATATCGTAAAGCACTAAGAAATAATGGTCAAGAGAACAAAATAATTTAAAAAGTTAAAGATTAGTTATAAAATTTTTTGAGAATTATTGAGGATTGAAAAAATTGAAGGAGATAATTGAAAATTGAGGAATGTAATGGAAATTTAAAAAATGTAATTAAAAATTGAAAGAAGTAATTGAAAAAGTCTAGAATTCTTGAATATAGAAAAAAATAATAATTAAAAACTGAAGAATGGAATTGAAAATTGAAGAATGGAATTGAAAGTTGAAGATAATAATAAATAAGAATTGTAAAAAATAGTTGTAGAATTGAACAATTTAATTGAAATTCTACAATTTCTGTGATTGAAAAGAACATAGAAAGAAGCCGAAAATGATTGAATGTTGTAAAATTAATTGAAAATAGAAAAGAGTAATTGAAAGTTAAATGAAATTTAATTACATAAATTAAATTATTAATTAGACCTACAAAAATACCGGCCCGCCTGGCGGCGGCTCACCGGGATTTTTCCCGGTATCCTGAATGGCCAATCCGGGCCTGCCCATATTTGAGACATTTGTTTGCATTTGTTTTTGCAGTGTGCTACCCTGAAAGTGAGATCTAATAGATTGTTCTTATCCTTGGTTGTTTGGGAGGAATAAAAGCTTCATTTGTAATACAATTCAAAAAGATTTTGAGCGTCAACCTGATGCATTAGTGGATCGTATGCAAAAGTCGCTTTTGAATTCCCTTAACATGGTTCGGGAACACAGTTCCTTGAAATAACATTTTTTGGTATAGATCTAAGAAAGCATCCTAAAAATTTCTTGGACATTTTGCGTAAGAACAACAGCGGTAATGAGCAAGAAACTAATGTAAATAATACCTCAAGCAAACGAACCGTAATTTTGCTTATCTTTCAGGACGAAAGGAGTAAGATAAGGGTAAGAATGAGCTTTGTAAAAAATAATAATGACATAAAAATAAAAAGCGCGGACTTAAAAGAAGACCCAACTTAAGGGAAATGTTAGCTTCTGATAAATGTGACTGTTCACAAAAAAATTATCTCTAAAAAATAAATTTTGATTTTTTAATGTCAACCGACAGATTTTCACCTGCACTTTCATTTTCAAAAATAAAAAATTGTTGTTTTGTAGAACTTTATGAGATATTAAACAAGAAGGGTAAGCCTATTGTATTGGTTTGTGTACATTGCTGCAACTTTAATCGCTCACCCTGTAAAATTGAAGTTGGAATTAATATTAACCAAACTTTTTACACCACAATGGTGGTTGTATATCTTAAACAAAACTGTTTTAATATATGAATATCATAGTAATTTTTAAATTTCCTTCTACTCCAATATTTCGTAAACAGATTTCCAACCAAATTCAAGGGACTGAGGGTTAAACTAATTTACAAGTGTCATGAGCAGAAGCCAAATTAAGACCCCTTTACTCACACCCTTTTGGTTTTACTACTAACTCACGTGAAGTATATACAAACGACACCCTTTGATGGTTCATTCTAATTAATTTCCAGCATATGATTAAGAGATAAAGTTCAAGCACATTGAAAGCAATTAGATAAATATTACAAGAAAATTAACTGTTTCAAAAATATTGAATATAACTTTATTTAAGAGGATTGATAAAGGTAATTAATTTCTTCCAATGTAGAAATTTTGCTTATATTTTTTGTACATATTGTAAACTCTCTATCTAAACATGAGTACTACCTTGCAAAAATTATGCTCGATTAACTAAAGTGCGATGCTTTTGGGAACTAAAGTTAATGTTTCAAAAGTCAATACTTACTGTAAACTTTGAGTACCAATTTTGTTTTAACCAAAATTATGTAAATTTTACAGTTTATGCATTTGTATCTTACCGATATCAAAATAATATATTCAAGCAGTCAAAATGAGTATAAATATCAAATTTTATCCAAGCTTTTCTCATTTACACAAGTAACGTGCGATTATATTTACCAATTCAACAGTAGAATGCATAACGATGTACAAACGGATTTACTGTTCCATTTACATTTGGAAAGGATTTAGTCGAGTGCTTTGTTTGACAAGCTGCATAAACATCTGTAAAACTAAAAAGCGTCCATTGTCGGTCGTAAATTTCAACTTGTCTTTCTACGACAAATATACAAATCATAAAATTAAATAATAATTTTTTTCCAATATTTTTTAATTTCCGTAATAAATAATTACAATACCGCCAGGAATTGTCAGTCCACTAACATAAAACGTATTAATAAAAATATCTCCTTTCTTCGTTAAACAGAAATAAATAGAAATATTTTTAATCGAATTTTTTTAAGTGGGCTATCAATTTCTGTTGTGCTGTATTAACAATTATTAAAATTATTTAATTAATGATGTGTTGGAATATAATAGTTGAGAATTTTTAAAAAACCATTCTCGTAAACGACAATAACTTTTTTATATTAAAAATCCGATTTCATTTCTATACATAATCAATCATGAAATTTGTCTTTGTGATATTTATTCCATGGACCCTAGACCTAGATGTCTTCTTATTTTTTTTGTCATTTTTAATATAAAAGCAATTCAAGAGTTCCGAGAAAGATGGAGTTCACGAATTAAAGGAAAAGTCTTGCTCCATAGGGATGTGAATAAAATATTCATGGGGTCACAACTTAACCCCTTTCTAGAAACCTTTCTTCTAGAATCTACAGTTGGTGTTACAGAACGAAATTTTCTGTATAGCTAAAAAATATTGTACATTTTACTTTTGAATCACATAATTTTCATCTCAAGCAGTTAAATTACTTTATTCTTACAATTTTTTGTATCTTCTAAATGTGTGTGGATAAAAGTAAAGTAAAAGCTAAGCAAGATCGTTAAACTTCTCACATTTTTCTCCTCTACTATTATTTTTCCTCGTTTTTCATCGACATTGTATGCTAGCTCTCCGCTTCCGCAAATAACGCATCATCAGCTCCCTTTTCTTTTCTTCTTTTATTCCTATCTACCCCTTCAACCATCGTCTGAACAATATTTCTCCTTAGAGGCTACAAACTACCATGTTTACGAAGGAGAGCACGCCACATTTATTTACAAAAATTATTTTTACTTCACTTACAAGAATATTTAACCTAGATGAGAACTTTTATTGATTCAATTTAGATAGCCTTATTTTTTACCTATAAAGAATGTAATAAAACATTTTGCTGTAACATTAAAACTTGCTCTTTTTAAAAACTATTAGAATTACCATTAAATTTTATGCGTTGTACACGTTTAAATTTTATATAAGTTATAATATTATTAGCAATTATCTTTTAATTCAATTTGAACATTAAAAAGATAAAATTAGAATATAAGTTTAAATAATTTTTTTTTTCGTTTGAATTTCTGTCGACATGAAATAAACCAAAAATTTGATATCTGAGTAGTCTGCTCGAAAGACATTCTGTTCTGAAGGTTCATTATATTCTTTTTTTATTAAATTAAATTTAATCAAACAAAGTTTATAACATAAACATTTTTCACTTTCTTTTTTTTTAAAAAAAAAACTTTTTTCTCCTATCCCCCTATACTATTAACTATAATAATTTACTAGTTCAGTTTCCTTCTAAAAACTACAGAATTTTTTTTTAAGTCCGTCAGTAGAGGAATTTTAGTAATAGTAATTAAAAAAAAACTTAAAAGAGGGTCCAAATTTCGACCCTGGTTGCATGTATTCTAAAAATATATTTTCTATAACCTTTCTTTATAAAGCAGAATAAAATATTAATAAGATAAATGCTATTAGCTTTGACGAGAATATACATTTTACAATAGATTGTCAAACTGAAAGAAAATTTTGAAGCTTTTGATTGCTTTTATCCTCTGCTTTCATTATTCAAAAGTTTACTTAACTTTTCCAGAACAAAAGAGTTTTTAAAATTTCTTTTGTCAATATTTAATTCTAAAAATCACAATTTTATAAAATGTGTTTAATGCATAAAATGTAAATTTGTAACTGATTTTTAAGAGCATGTGATGGAGCAAAATTTGTCCTTAACTTTTCTTTTAAAATATTGAATATTTTGCCACAAAACTTAGTATAATTACTTAAAATATCATTATAAAGTTCCCTCTGACCAGAGTTTCTTTGAATTTTGTGTCAAAATTAAAATTTAAAATATTTGCTATTGTTTGAAAAATTTCGAAAATTAATTTTAGACCAAAATTTAAACAAATGTGTCAGAGAGACCTTCCAAATGTTTGAAGCAATTGTACTAATTTTCTTGTCTTAAAATCCAATATTTTAAAAGAAAAGTTACGGATAAATTTTACCTATATTATAGTGACATCATAATCCATCATAAAATACGCCCTTAAGTGTGAATTGAAATTTCAAAAAGCAGTGATTTTCATTTTTTTTAGGACTGGATAAAATAAAATTGTTCTTATTACTTTTGTAAAATTTTTTCTCACGCATAAAATAACTTTGTACAGCTTTATGGACTCTTAGATCATCTTTAAGCTGGAGAGTAGTTTATAAAGGTATTTTTCAGTTTTAATGAATGCGCTTTTGATGTCACGTCTAAAGACTATTACTTTGTAATCGGGAGAAAATCGGGTTTTGAAATCGAATCGCGAGTTCGTAGCACGAATAGTCCGATAGAATTTTAATCCAATTACTTTACCATCGTCTCGATAAAATCAATAATCGTCTGTATCACAATGAGAACAATGTGGCTTATAACTATGGAAATCAATAAATCATGGTTAGCGTCTTCCTGAAATTCGTTGTGTTTACATTAGTATAATTGACGGGAATCGGGTATTAAAATATTCAAATATGACAAATTCATTTCATTTTAAAATTAATCCCATTTAAAAAAATATTTATTTCTAAAAGATATACAGCTGTATTATGTACGACAAAAAGCATAGTACAATATAATAATATAATAACTTTTTGCTCTATTCTTTTGAATATTAATTTTACAAATATTAGACATTAATTTTCAATCTAGTACTAAAAAAATCGTATTAAGTAATAAGACTTGGGATGTTAGATAATTCCAAGATTTGATGTTCGCTTCGAAATATCTTACACCTTACGATGGACTTTAATAGCCTTCTTTTAAGGTCAAGCGATGTTTCAACTTTTAAACGCTTTTAAGAGCCTCAAAAGTTGTAGTGGTAACTTACAAAGTTTTATATCTGTCGTCATGATGACCGTCATAACTTTTCCATTAGATTCTTCTTTTCCAACTTACAATCCCTATGATGAAAATAAAAAAGTCTCGAGATTATTAGACCTTAAAACATTATTATTAATACAGAAAAAGAAATCACATACGCTTAATGGTTATCTGAAGATTGTTAAGAATGTACAGCTTTTTATTTGTAAGAAATAGAAAAATTGAATATTAAGAAGAAAAGAGTAGAGTTCTCGTTTCTTTTCATCTTTTGTTCAACTTCACTTTTGTGAATGAAGAATGATGCAAGAAGTTTAGATACTCTCGATGATATATTCTCGTAAAAGTTTTGCGACGAACAAACAAATGGCCACGCCAAAAAATATTAGAAAGAAAGTAGAAGAAAGAGATTGGTAGACATCCCAGTGGAAGTTCTACATCAACTGAATATGCACTCTGATCATTCTGTTGTAACTGTTTCTAAGAAAATTTTCTGAGTTAGTAATTTATCTAAACATTGTTTAATATATTTAAAATCAAGTCCCTTATTATATAAATTAAAAATAATTAAATATTCGAATGATATTTTTGAGTTTATTTATTGTTAAGTCTTAGAATACTAAATTAATATGCTTTTTGAATATTACCTCCCAATATTTTTAGCGTTAGTTAAAAAATAAATCCTAGATTTACAAATCTTTATCGTGTTAACAAAAAGATTCCATTTGATCAAATAATTTTTTTCCTGAGTGAATATTATATAGAACAGCAAAAGATATATACAGTATCAGTTTCATTAACAAAGAACGTTTACTGTGAGGCTTTTATATTCTTTTAAGAGAAAACTTATTCTTATTTCAAAAGATTATGTGTTTTTTGTCTTTTTATTAAGAAAAATCGACGTAAAAGAAATATGAGTAGAGCAAAGAAGAAAGGACGTTTAGTGTCTTTATAGTTCATCCTTTGTATCCCTCTCGTTTTCTTTCTGGTTCACCCTTACCACAAACTTTAATGTATTGACAAGGATGGTTGTGTGCGATGGTTTAGGAGTAATGCTCCTCTCAGATACTTCGCTTTCCTTGTTTACGGTGTTTCTGGTATCTCTCCTTTTCCCATAATCCGCAAATTCCAAGAATTTATGTTCATTCTTAAAGTTCCTTCTCTTTTTTCTCGGATTTCCAATTTTCCCTTCCTTCATTTTTTATTAGTTTGTTAGATATTCAGAAATCATGAATAATCTTTAATTGAAAGTTCAAATCTTGTTTTTATTATAAGTGATTTAAACAGTTCGATGCCCCCCATTGATAAAATGCACGGAAAACAATTTTTGTGAAAAATCCAACTACTTTCCCTTAGTAGAATGAAAACCAATTAATTGAACTACTTTTGTAGTAAAGTGAGACATTTTAACTTACTAAAATGAACTACTTTTTCTTAGTTGTGAAAATATCATCAAAACAATGGTAAAAAGTAGTAGAATTAACTACAATACAACAGTTAATTGGTGAAAGGAGTAAAATCAATCACAAAGAATAATTCCGTTAATGGTATTCTTATTTCACTTAACTAACAAGTAACACTACCCAAGTGTCAATCGCAAATCACATTCATACTATGTGCGTTTTGTAGATAATTGGAAAATATTAGTTAAGAACTTTTTCATTTTGGCAGACATGATGTTTTAAGGGTTGAAAATAGGGGTTGAAATTTCTATTATAATACAAATGCAAAAAGCTCATTGACTAGACTAGTGGGATACTTAACAAAAAGAATAATGGGGTGAAGTTATGGGATGAAAGGAAAGTTAATGATAATTGTTTAAACAACAATTGTTTAAACAATGAAGCAATATGTGTTTTATTTCATCATTAACTTTTCTTTTATCCCATAACTTCACCCCATTATTCTTTTTTTTAAGTATCCCACTAGTCTGGTCAATGAGCTTTTTGCATTTGTATTATAATAGAAATTTCAACCCCTATTTACAACTCTTAAAACATCATGTCTGCCAAAATGAAAAATTTCTTAACTAATATTTTCCAATTATCTTCAAAACGCACATAGTCTCAATGTAATATGCGATTGACACTTGGGTAGTGTTACTTGTAAGATTTCATATTCAACGTAATTACAAAAAAATAATTGGGAACTTATTGAATTAAGAATCTTAGTTGAAAAGTAGTCAAATCTACTAAGAATTTTTTTCAGTGATGTTTATTACAAAGCTAGCGGAATAAAATGTTATTTTAAAAAACAGTGGAAAATCATGTTTATTAATAAATTAACATTTTATGGCATATGCCATAACTTCAAATGGCATATGCAACTTCAATAGACATTTGATTAAACAAACAATTGAATAGAAATCATATCTCACAAAATTGTTAATAAACATGATTTTCCACCATTTTTTAAAACACATTTTATTCCGCTAATTTTGTAATAAACATTTTATCAACGGAGGGCGTCGCACAGTGGTTTAAAATAATAATTTACTGTTCAAAATTATCCACAGCCCTTAATTCTTAACCAATTTTGAATTTTTTTTTTAATTTCTCAGTATAACATTATTTAAAAAAATGTAATTTTCGATTATTCATTTATTTGTTCATTTATTATTTATAAATAAATTTATTATTCATCATTTATTATTTCATTTATAAATAAACAAAAATACAGACAAAATTGTCTATTTGAGCTGTAATAATTTTTATCTTTAAAAAGATAATAAAATTCAACTTAGTATCCTAAGAAAGTATTGTAATAACATTCACAAAAAAAAAATTCAATAAACTTATGATTTAATAATTATAAACAATGATTATAAACAAATTCTTACCTGTGCTTCTTAGTCATAAAAAAATGATTTTTTTTTTGTAGTACAATTGTTAAAAGTTGTAGACAAAGCCAAAAACAATTTTAAAACGCTATTTTCGATAAACATTTACTATTGTTATTAATATTTATATAAACAAATTCTGATTTTTTTTTTTTACTTGAATTGGTTGTTCTTTTTCTAAAAGATATTGTTGTTTGAAAACATATTGTATATTAAAAATTTTCTATTTTTAATAAGAATTATAATAAACAATTTCTCATGTGTGTTATTTTATTAAAAAGAAAAAAATTTTTCCACACTATTGCTGAAGGATGCACTAAGAAATATAGAGAAAAGTAGATATTACAAAGTTTATATTGTTAACAACATTTATTATAAACAAACTTACGTACCTGGTTTATTATTTATATTATTAATATAAAATTATTATTAAAAAATTATCATTTTATAAAAATATTTAATTTTATAAATTTTTTGTGTTGAAAAATTTTTTTTTTTATAATATAATAACGCACATGAGAAATTATTTATTATAATTGTTATTAATAATCAAAATTTTTTAATATACAATATGTTTTCAAACAACAAAATCTTTTAGAAAAAACAACCAATTGCAGTAAAAAAACTTCACACTCTGTGATAAAATATAAAAATTCAGAATTTGTTTATATAAATGTTAATAACATTGTTTATCGAAAATAGCGTTTTAAAATTGTTTATGGCTTTGTCTACAACTTTTAACAATTGTGCTACCAAAAAAAATTATTTTTTTCAGGATTAGAAAGCACAGATAAGAATTTGTTTATAATAATTGTTTATAATTTTTAAATCATAATTTTATTGAATTACTTTTTTTCTATGAGTGTTATTATAATATTTTCTTAGGATACGAAGTTGATTTTTTTTTTTTCAAGATAAAAATTATTATAGCTCAAATAGACAATTTTGTCTGTATTTTTATCTATTTATGAATTAAATAAACAAATAAATAAAAAATCGAAAATGACAGTTTTTTAAATAATGTTATACTGAGAAATTAAAAAACAAAATTCAAAATTGTGGAATGTAATATTCTTGAATAGTTTAAGAATAATAGATTACAATTATTTCTAAAAAAATCGATTTTTTGACCCGATAAGTGAGGTTCGCCCCTTAAACAAAGGAACAAATCTTTACTTACTTATCAATTGATATTTAGTTTAACAATCATAAAACTCCTTAATAAAAATTCCAATAAGTTACAGTTACTAAGTATCTTAGTTTATAAACAATTATTTTATCAGTAGACGATTTTAACATATTTTTTTGTGTGCTGTGCGAGCCCGTGTCACTAAATTGATTATTATCGACCGTAGATATACTTGATTTATAACTATAATATTTTCTCATAGAGAATGCTTTTCTTTTCTTTAGGGCATAAGTTTAAATATGCAATTAATAACTAAAACTCTTAAAAATTATACTTTTTAAATAAATATTTATTTCTTTACAGGTCACTAAGTTCTTAAATTTAGATCGTAGAGCGTTTTAAAATAGGTCAATTGATGCGTGTTTAAAAGATCTAGAGATCTATTACAATAAATTAGAACTTTGATGAAATGTGATTATCTAAAATCCGCAAAACTTAATATTTTTCAAAATTATCAGTTTTGAAAATGTTAATAACTCTGAAAATATTTAAAGATATTGGCAAACTACGTTTTTCAAAAAAATTCCTCCGGGAATAACATTTATCGATTTTTTGAAAATATATATATTTTCTTTAATCTCTTTGTAATCATTGGTTTAATGCTCTATTAGGTTCTTTTATATCTGTCATCTTATTAAATTTTTCAAAATTAAAAGATTTGACCAGATAGGGTATAACAACAACGATATTGTATTTTAAAAGTGGTTTTTAAATCAGCAGGTTCATACATATTCATGTAGTTGTCATGCAGACTATGATTCGTTCAAATACAAAAAAGAAATACGTTTCGCGTAGTTAAAAAGAAACCAATAAATAATGTCTCATATTCCTTTTTTATCATTTATATCGTTCTTAGACTTTAAAAAATTCTTTCCCCAGGAGAAGTTCTGAAACTCCTTAATGGTGTTTCTGAAAATGTTGCTAGCTTCTGACTCAAAAGCTCCTCAATAAAAGATTCCGAATTTACTTTTAACTGTATCCTAAATAAACAAATGTTTCACGAATACTTGTTGGAATCGGAAACACGCTTTTATAGAGATCGTAAGGTCGAAAGGTTGCTCCTAGGGCAAGAGTAAGGTAAATTATAAAGTTGAACGTGAAGTAACCGTTGCGTAGTGTGTTGAGCACAAAAAGAAACATTTGTGTTCTCAGTCCTAAGGGTGTTTTAGGGCCATTTGCCAAGTTTCGCTGCCTCGGTTTCAACGATGGTAGAAAGTGGCCATGGGCATGGTTACTCTTTTGAAAAGCTTGCCGATTCCTGCTTAAATATGCCAAAATGATGAATATTTTAACGGTCGTTTCCGATGGGATGGCGAAACGAACTTCTCGCCTTTGGCCAAGTCTCGGATTTGGATTATTGAAATCACGTCACGTTGCCTACATTCAAGAAACCCTACGATCGTACAGACTGAAAATCGCATCTCTTCATTTCCAAACATGCTGAGCGTTATTCCTTCCTCAAACTTGATTTTCCTTCTCCATATTTAATGTATTTTTTCCTCTTTTTAGTAGTTTTATGTATGTATTAGTTCCTTTCAAATTCTACACTCGCTTCTTTTCTATCTCAAAGGCATATTGAAAACATTTTATTACCTGTTTTTTTATTTTTTTAGATTTCTTTACATGAAAGAAAGAATTCTACGGATTTTGGATACTTAGGTTTTTTTCGATATATTGATTTTTAACAAATTAGTGCGCTTTAAAAAAAAGTGTTTAAAATTACATGAAAAAAATAGTTAGAAAATTGTTTAAATGACCCCAGATTGAATAAAATTCGATTAAAATTGTCAAAGCTAATCCACTTTTAACTTTGTAGACGTAGTTTATATTTCAGATTTGTGGGAATTCTGAGATAGTGTAAAAATGTTTATTATGGATTATAAATAAATGATATTAAAATGATGATATAATATAATGCATATAATATTCATAATAGAATATATAAGTTGATATTTATCTATCTATCAAAGTAGATGACAGTGGGTGAACTTCTCTTTGTAAATATATGCTCCCTTTAACAGAGTTATTTGTGCAACGAGATTAGAGGTTAATTTTCTCAATGTATACCTCCTTCCGTACTCCAAAATTATGTCACATGTGACAGAAGCGACTATTAGAAATTTTCAACATCAGTCGCATATGTTTATTCACAGATAAAAAAATATGTTCAATTAGTTCATTCAGTGAAAATTACACTAATTATCAGTCAAATACATCTTTGATTTGCAGTGAAATTTCACTGGAATAATTTAATGACCGACTTCTTAATAATACACCAATGAAATTTCACTGAATCAATTTAGAAAGTCCATATTTGCAATAAACTGTTTACTGTAATAGTCAATAAATTTCGCTTTAACAAGACCTGATTTCCCTTAGGTTAATACAAAAGTTGAAATAGTTCTTAAAAAAAAGAAAATAAAGTGGCTATTTGTGATTTAAAAAGTAGCCTGAAATCGAGTGAACCTTTCGTCTTGAAGCAGCTTAAAAAAGAAAACGATGCAGACGGAAATGGAGAAATGTACTGGCCGTTTTGAGAAATATTGACATTACTAGTCTGTCGCCTCATATTTTCAAGAAGTAGGAAAACGCTCGAGATCCATAAGCAAAAGTAATGCTTCCGAGTGCAGAGACATTTCAAGAATATTGAGTTGCGTTTCCTCGTCTTTCCAGTAGCGTGAGTCAATGTTCGATCGGCCAAAGTAACGAAAAGTGTACGACTCTCAAACATCTTTTATGAAAACTATATTCTAACTTGGTAAAACCGTCTCGACGATTACTCAAACTTTTATCAGTTATAAAACTTGTAACCAAACTTTACCTTGGTTCGAATTCCAGTAGAGTATACAAGTATTTAATTAATTACTCGCAATTTTCAAAAAGCTATAAAACGTACTTTGAAATTTATTTTGTTTTGCTCGCATATCTCAAACTAAAAGAAGTTTAAATATTGCATATATAGTTCAAGATACATAGATAACAGTACTTTTATATAAATTTACCTTGTATGTTCGTCGAGGTAGTTCTGCTATGGGAAAAATTCATTTGTTTTTAAAGTTCCGGTTAATCTGATAAGGAGTGAGAGATTGTATATTGGGACAGGAGCAAGGTAGGATAAGTAAGTCCTGACAAATGAGAAGAAAAAGATATGAAAATAAAAAGAGAAAGGAATACCAGAAAGAGAAAGAAGAAGAAAGAGTGACAAGAAGAATAGAACGGAGATCTTCGAACAGATCTGTCTGTTAATATAAAAGTGGATGTCGTGATGCGAAGTAGTTATACTTTGAAACTGAAGATGGATGACGATATTTTATAGCAAATTAGTTGAAGAAGTATATTTCTCTTTTTTTTTTCTTCTGATTATTATGTTTCCTCTTTACAATGTCTTTTCATATCAGAATTGAGCATTTCTTCTTTGTTTAAAGTGAAGCTAATTGAATTCAAATTACTTGTGTTGTTTGCAAATTTCAATGAGTTGCTTCTCGTCATTACGTTTAAGTAAAACAACTCGCAAAGGATGATTTAAAAAACAGTAAACTAAGTTGTTCTTAGTACAGCGTAGACTTAAAAAAATGTAATAAAAGGACACAAATAAAACAAACTTTACTCACATAAAAAAATTAAAATACAACCAGTTTAATTAAAATTGTATATGGGTAATTCTTCACTGAGTGGTTACTTTTACTTCCCCACTTAATAACTTTCAAAATTATTTAAAAATATATTTAATACTTTGTACATCTATTCCTTGTTATCATTTTTATTAATATCATAACTGAAAAATATTTTTTTTAACATCAAAAGATATAGAATTGTTAAAAATGACTCAAAATCTGCACTTTTCTAGGTTCTCCACATAGGACTCGTGAGATTTAATACATTTTATTTCACTTAAAACATACTTTTAAAATGTTTTTATCTATTCTAATCGACAGTTTACCTCAAAAACTGTGTTATTGTTGTATTATCTTCCAGATTTTATTAATAAGTTTTGCGTAAATCATTTTTTAATACTTTCTCCACCTTTTCGTTATTTGGAACAGGAGTTTACATTTTCATTGTTTTTCATCAATTTTAATCATTTTTATAGTGAATTTTCACTAACTATTAATGTTAGTAAGATGAACACTTTGACGTATGGATATACTTACATGAAGAAATGGGATATTTAGTTTTAAAATTGAAAAATTATTATTAATTTACTGCGTATGTTAATGACATGTAAACTCCGGTTCGCCAAAAATGACTGAATTGTTTATATTTAAAATAAAATTAAAATAATAGTGTTGTAAAGTAGGCAAATCTATGCAGTATTCTGCAAAGGTCTTCTTATTTTATTAAGTTTTACGGCTATAATAATTTATTTTCTTTGATTTGTAAACTCCAGTTTCTGTAAACTCCGGTTCATTATATCAAAAAAGCATGGGAATAGTGTTTTGTTTTCTATTCAAAATATCGTTAACCTGGATTATTTAAAAAAATATTGATTTTTTTATATATAATTATTTAAATAAATACGTTTATTTTAATTTATAATTAAATAATACAAGAAAATCCTTGGATATCTTAGCGCATCCTCCAACTAACAGAACATTCTTGGGATGTTCGGTTAAGGTAAAAAATTAAACATTTTAAATTAATTTTTTAACCTTTAAAATTTAAAACCTTAAATTTTCTCTGTAAGACTAAAGACATGAGTTTAAGCTCAAATTTTTATAAAATTATTTATTTTAGTAATTGTTAATAAGTACTACATAAATAATATTCAAGAAGAAAGATTTTTTATTTAAAAATTTAATGTTGTCCAAAGTAACCACTTTCTAAAGAATCACCCATATACTGAATAAACAAAAGTTGGTGCCAACAAGTAACTAGTTCATAATATTGTAAAATGTTAACAAAATTTCAAAATTTAAACGACAGAAGGAAGTAAATACAAACAGTACTGATTTTAGGGGTGAGGAGGACAAGTCAAGGACCACTCAAGGGTGTTCGACTAATAAAAGTACAACCCTGGCGACCAAAATTTTCTTGTTTTTATAAATGTCTTGAAGTTTGCACGATAAATTTTTCTTACCCAAGGGCAGTAATAGAATGAATTTTATTGTTAAAAACACCATTGTTAAAACTATTAAAGCAACCCGTGCAGAAATAGCCCGAGTTTGCCCAAATAGAAGTCGGTTTCTAGTCATAGTAACTGGAAATACTTATTTTCTGATCAGTTTTATTTCAAAATCATTAATATAACTTATAAAAGAATCATTTAAACAATTATTTTTCAGCATATTTCAATTATTTTTTTTCAATTTTGAATTAATTTTTATCATTTTTCAATTATTTTTCTCGATTGTTAATTATTATTCTCTTTTTCTAAGATTTTTAAGTATTTTTCTGAAAATTCAAATTTTTCTGCATTTTCTTTTTTTTTTATTGATTATCGTAAATTTCAATTATTTTTAGCTTTCTTCCAGACTTTTCTCCCATTTTTAGTTTTTCTCATTTTCTAAAATTATTTTCTAAGATTTTTAAGAATTTTTCTAAAATTTCAATTGTTTTCTTCAGTTTTTATATATTTTTATTTGTTTTCATAATTTTAAAATTTGTTTATTAATTATCGTAAATTTCAATTCCTTTTAGCTTATTTTTTCAATTCTTTTCTCCAATTTTTAGTTATTTTCTTTTTTTTTTAATTGATTTCCAAGATCTTTATGTATTTTTTTCAAATTTCAATTATTTTTTCTTTATTTAAAAAAAATTCTGTAGTTTTTTTTTAATTGTCACACTTAAATGTCCTTTATTTTTTACAACTTATCATTGTTTGTATCATATTTGAATTATTTTCGTCAACTTTTAAAATTTAAAAACATTTTTCAATTATTTTCCAAAATTTATTTTCATCAATTTTTAATTCTTTACATTTGTTTCATAATTTCAAAAATTGTTAACTATTTATCTGCTATCTAAATCTGAATTAGTAGTTTTCTACTAAGAATTAGTAGTTTTCTACTAAGAATTAGTAGTTTTCTACTATGAATTAGTCAAATTCCTGGCTCAATTTTCTCTAATTCATATAGTAGAAAGCTACTAATTCTTAGTAGAAAACTACTAATTGAAATAGTGAAACTTTACTTTTAAAAAAAGTAGATTTTTTTACTAATTTAATTAGTAGTTTTTTACTAAGAATTAGTAAAATTCTTACTATTTTAATAGTAGCTCACTTTTAGCTAATTCATTAGTAGAAAACCACTAATTCAGATTTAGAGAGTGACTTTTCAATTATTTCATTATTTATATTATTTTTTATATTATTTTCTTCAATTTTTAATTACTTTCGTTCTTTTTCTCGTTCTTTTTTATAATTGCCAAAAAGTTTTTACTTTTTTCTCTTTAATTTAATTAATATTTTATGTAATTTGTTTAATTATTTTCTCAAAGTTTAATTTATTCATCTCAATTTTGAACCATGTTTTTCAATTTTCAATTATTATCTCTGATTTTTCATTATTCAATTTTGTTTTAATTTACTTTTAAGATTCTCAAGTATTTTTCTGAAATCTTAATTATTTTCTTTATGTTTAAAACATTCTTATAAATATTATATTATATATTATATTATATTATATAAATATTATGTTTAAAATATTTATTTCTTCATATTAGATAAATAGTATTTACCGATTTTTTATATTTATTATTGTATTTTATAATTTTTTAAATGTATGAAAAACTAATCGCGCGGTTGCGCGCGTTTTATTTTGCTTGTAAATCAATAATTTATGTTATTTACTTTTACAAATACTGTAAATGTTTTATCCAATAGAAATTTTACTTCAATTAGATTTAAAAAATGCTTTAAAAACATTTTTGTTGACAAAAATTAAAAAAAATATCTTAGTAAGATTTCAGGGGGGGGGGGGTCAAGAAAAATCTTACGGTGTCTTACAATGGGGTGGGAGGGGGTAAAAAATCCTAAAAAATGGCTTACGTAATTTGTGTACGGACCCTAACCAGTTGCTTATAAAAAGTAATTCGTTGCAAGGGAACTTTCAAAATTACTCTTTTCTCGTATTTATAAAATTGTTAAATATTTGATCCTCTATCTCAGATTCTAAATTACAGTACCGGCCAAATTTGTCAGTCCATCCATTTTTCAAGAATTAAAAACTTCTTTAAGTGTACAAAGTACCTATAATTATTAAACATTTTTGTTTAAAAGTAGATGGAATTCTGGTGAAAATAAGACCTGAGTGATGTGATTTAGTCAATTTTTAATTTAAATATATTTACAAAAGTGGAATTTTTACTGTTTCACAAAAATTCAAATTTCTGACGAAATAACCCGAGTCGAAATTTTGAAGCTACTTTGAAGCTCATGAGGAACTTTAGCTTCTACTTAACGACTTCTTAATTTTTAGCCTCTTCTTTACTTCTAATAATAATATTTCCTTCTACTTTACGTCTATACACATGTTTCATTTTTCCAATCATTAAAATTAGCAGCTCTTTTAAAGCTCCACATTCCCAGTTATAAAGAAATGAAAATTTTTATTCTACTTTAAACCTGCAAGTGAAACTCAGTCATTTTTTCCATTGAAATATACTTTTTTATTTAACATATAAGAAAAACGGGAGTTAAACTAACTTTTTCTTCAATTATTGTTCCTCTGATTAGCCCTTAAGAGGAAAAAATTTTAATCTATAACCAAAACCCAATAATTTGTAAAATTAGGGAAAATGTGTATCTTTCTAGATGTACTTGTAAAAAAATAACAATTATTAACAATAATTTGTTTAAACAATTTTGAGTGGTGATTGTCGTTAATTTTGATAAATATCTTATTTTTTCAATATAAAAAGTAAACAAATTAAGAAACTACTACTTGCTAGGTGTTTTTAAATGTTATAAATTAACAATAATAAATTGTTTTAAAATATAAAAATAATAATTTATGGTCAATAATTTTTATTTTTCTAACCAGAGCCCAGTAATTTATTTGTAAAATTAGGAAAAATTTGTATCTTCCTAGGTGTATTTGTAAAGAATTAGTAATTACTAGCAATAATTTGTTTAAAAAATTAAAATTGATGAAAACAAAATTAAAAAAATGTATATAAAAAGTCCAGAAAAGAAAAGTAAAAATCCTTCAGAAAAAAAAAGTTTGAGCAAATTAAACCAAAAACATTTTTATAATATTACACTGAAAGCAAGTCCAACAATAAATTTAGAAAAATAAAGAAAATCTAAAAATTCTATAAAAGAATAAGTACTAAGTTTGCAAAAAACCTCGCAAAAACTATCCAAGAATTAAAAACAAATTGAATAGGTGCATTAATAAAAAAATAAGCGTATTTATTTTTAAAAATATGAAAAAACTTATAAAACTCAACGAAATAATAATAAATAATAATTATTATTTATTATTTATAATTTATTTATTAATAAAATAAAATGACAAATACAACAACAAAAAAATACCATTAGTAAAAGGAGAAAAAATCTTTAAATTTTGTAAAAATAAGAAATTATAAGATAAAATTTAAACAGTTTCGAAAAAGAAACTGAATTAGAAACTAAAGAAGAATTACAAATATTGTAAGACTTAAAAAAAGGATTATTGTGAATATGAAAAATAATTAATATTATTTAATTATTTTGCATTAACTAATGTGTCTTTAAATTTGAATTAATTGACATTTAAAAGTTTGAAAAAATTGGAATATGAGTTTATTGGTATTTTGATTATCTATATTAGCCCAATTATTTAAATTTTATAAAGATTAAAATATTAAAATTGAAATTTTTAAGATTTATCCACAAATTTGTGGTTTTTTTTATGGTTTGTGATTTTTTACATGCAGTATTAGACATCCGGAGAATTGTAAAGTTTTTTTTTTATTTAAATCATGATTTTAATGCAAATGCTTCAATGATTTAAATCAATATCAGCCTCTAACTTGACAATAATAAATTGTTTAAACAAATTAAAAATACATAAAAATCTCCGTAAACATTCAGAAATTGGCGATATGTAACAATTTTGTTGAAAAGTCCTAAAAAAACTATTCGTAATTTGTATCATAAGGACACTGAGAAAATTAAATATTAAGTTCATAAGCGTCGGTAGCGTAGGGGTTAGTGCGTTAGATTATAAGTGTGTAGGTCGTTATGTCGTGGGTTCGAATCCCCACTTGCGTTATAATAATTTATTTAGTAAGTTTAGACTATTTCCAGCTTGTGTGTATTAAGTGTGACGAATTCTAAAACCGCAAGGATTTTTTAATATTTATTTTATATTTTTTTTTATAATTTCATTCATATTAATTTCAGTTTTATTCGCAAAAACAGATTCTTTCTTTGTTTAGACTTTAGAAGATCAATAAAAAGGGGGTCTTGAGCGTTAAAAGAGGCCTTAATATAGTTGAATATTAGCTTCTACTTTAACGCTCTCATCGCGGAAACAGGAAATTTCTTCCAATAATAGCACCAAAGTAGAAGCTAAATTGTATTGAATTTGCTTCTACTTTAAACCTCTATTTCCTAAAAATTTTGGACTATGTAGCGTTAAAGTAGCCTCAAAATTGCGACTCGGGAACCATGGTTTTTTGAAGTTCCTATGCTTTTTTTCAAGGTAATTTTCTAAGGAATGAAACTATTATATAAACATTAAAGTGCAATTTTTATCTTAGATTATGCATGGCTTGAAATTTGGACGAAAAAAGATAGGAAAATTATAATTAACGTTTTGATGTCAAATACAGCTATATAAAATATAACATAGTTGTAATTTTTAACAAATTTCAAAAAAAAAAAAATATAATATATTTATTAAAATTTTTAAAATTATTTTTATGTCAATATAATGTTTTCAAATTCTTATAAATTGTTTTGTCCAAATTCCGAGCCTTGCATATTCTAAGATAAAAATTGCATTTTAATGCTTATATAATAGTTTTATTCCTTAGAAAATTACCTTGAAAAAAAAGCATAGGCACTTCCAAAAACCATGGTTATCTCTTCAGAAATTTGAATTTTTGTGAAACAGTAAAAATTCCACTTTTTTAAATATATTTCAATGAAAAATGGACTAAATCACATCACCCAGGTCTTATTTTCTTCAGAATTCCATCTACTTTAAGAAAATAAAAAAAAATTTGAATAATTATACTTTATACGCTTAAAGAAGTTTTTCAATTTTTAAAAAATGGGTTGACTATAACAAATTTGGCCGGTACTGTATTTCAAAATATACTAGTTCTTAAATTAAAAATTAATAAAATTATGGGACATCGAAATAAAATTTAATGTCTGCTTGATGGCAAATAATTGATTAAAAATGTATTGTTAAAAAAACAATTAAATTTATTAATTTTATTATTCCTTTTACGCGCAACTTTTTTTAGAAGTGAATATAAAAAGAAAAAAACGAATCCCCGATGAAGGAATGAAAAAGAGAATGAGATATGCGCTTTATACTTTATACTGAAAAGGTCCTTAGTCTATTTCTTATTTATAGCTCGCATCTCAATTTATAATCAAACCCAAGAAATGATGTAATTTATAACTAAAATATTTCCATGTTTCCAAACGTCAAGATATTTTCCCAGTTTAAAAACTTACTTTTTCATTCTTAGTTTATTGGTAAAAAAATGTTTTTGATGTTTGTCAAATAGTTGTTTTTGGATACTTTTTTAAGATTTGTATAGTCTATCCGGAAACACTGAAATTTCGTCAAAAATTGAAGTTAGGTAGAAGGTTTGCTTGGTTTCCAATTTATCTTGATTTAAATTGAAGTTTCTAAATCCGCTATTTTTCACATTTTTTATTCATCATGTCGGGTCGTCCCATCGGGAATAAATCTACTTAGGAGCCGATTTCTTCTAAGCTCCAGATTCGCTCTGGTACTCGTGCAATTCCTTCAAGGAGTCTATTATCCCATATCCTTGCTCGTACTGATCGGTCGATAGATCGATTTTCACTTGTTCTAGCGTGATTTCTAACCTCAAGCCACAATTGCGCGGTCTCACATGGTCGACTTCAAATTTCGAACAAGCAAATTCCTTACGTAGCAAGCATAGCGCAATGATTTGGTATTTGCTAATTAGCATCTAGTTTCTATCCATAGTTCTCATACTATTGCTTCAACAACCTATCGACAAAGTAAATTTGAAAATTTTCAACTATTAACAAAAAAATGTCTCTAATTTTATGAAACAAAAAAACATTAATTTTGAACTTTATACAAATTTTATCAAATGTTAACAGCAAGTAATTCCCTATTGCATTACTTATGTAACATTTTTTTATAACGACTCTGAATAAAACTTTCGTTTTTTATTACGAGCCACCCCCTAGCAGTTTTTTCAAGCAAGATTTTCACACAAATATTTTACCTAAGATTAAGGTTATATATTAAAGTTAAATCAAGTTATATGATTTCATAATTTTGTCTTCAGGCAGACATTCCTAACATCATCATTATAACGAGTGCAATTTATTAATATAATTAATTGATAAAATTATTTATAGAATATTTATTATTTATTTATAGTGTAACATTTTAAATTCGGCTGTATTTATTCAGCAGCAAATTGTAGGTTCTTTGCGTTATTTTGTGGATATATTCCCTGCAAATTTGCTTAGATCGCGAGTCAGAGTTACTACGTTTGACTTGTGTCACTTACAGATATTTTTAGAAGATTGAATTCAAATGCATATTCTCACTTGAAATGACAAAAATTTATCAATATTTGATAACCTTCTGAAATGTCAAGAAAATATCAACAATATAAATAGCACTGAAATCGTAAGAACATATTTCAGAATATTTTGCACAATAATTCTTGGTAAATTTTAATATATTCAAAATATCACTATATATTTTTTGTTATATTATCTTCCTAAATGTTTATTTACGTTTAGAAATATGTTAGTGTACAAATAACAGGTTAATTATGCTTATAGATTTATTAATTATAATTAAATCTTTTTAAGCTAGTGTACGAAAATGTTTATAATTATTATTAAATTGTTAATCTCATCTGTTATTAAATATTTATTTCTAATCATAATTGCAAATGCCTCAAGTCCATGTAAAAAAGTATGACGCAATTTGTATATAATCTTCTTCTCAAAAGATTGAATATTTTGTCACAAAACTCTAAAATATTATTAAGAAGATCTGTCTGATGCCGATATGTTTATACTTACTCTCAGAATTAATTTTTGAAAACGGAACTAATTTTGAAAACAATCCAAATATATTTGAATTAGATAAATTTACTTAATGATGTGTTAGGTAATCTCACAAAGTTTTATGACAAAGTATTCAGAATTTTAAGAAAAAAGTTACGAACCACTTTTGTGTTTGTGACTAAATCAGTATACCAAATCTTATTACTTTTGGTCTGATTTAAAATCACTATAAATCTTCTTCATGAGAATATTTATACATAGTTAAGTAATTATTTTATTCTTTTCTAGTGTACAATAACTAACAAGTACTTTTTTCTGTTACAGGTGAGTACTCCTGACAAAGATTTCGGTTCACTTTCGCCACAAGCTGTAAGAATTTTTATTCGTATATTTATTCCTTTCAAAGTCAATCGTTTTTCAGTATTAATAAATAGTAAAAAAATATAGTCAAGCTGAATAATAAAAACAATTAAACACGCATGTTCAGGAGATGCTGAAAATTTTGTAAAAAAGTTGAGTGTTATATAGTAGTTTGAATTCTGACCTTAACGTTAATATAGCAATATCAGAACATGGAAATCCTGTATTTTATCACGTCAGTATCGTGCCTCCTATGATAGTTTTAAAACTTTTAACGACCTCGCCAGGTCGATGTTTTGGCTTCGTAATCCTAGCGAGTCCCAGTTCGGAAAAGTGCAAAAATATAATCTGTCAAGCGAAGATTCTGGCTAGCGTCCAGCAACTTACATTTACGAGACTGGAACTCATGAGAGCGAAACATTTCACTCACTTGATCTACTTCAAGATTCAAGCGAGAAAAACTGTTTCTTTTTATGATTTTCTTCTGCATTCATATAAAATAAAACTCATATCTCTTCCTTTCGCACTTCTTACTCAAATATGTTTTCAAAAAGAGCTTTTTGAATATATTTCACAGATTGCTAGGTTGAAAAGTTACTCTTTTTAGTGCAATTCATCGCAGTTTTCTCAAAGCGCTTTGACTTGAATCTTCCTATATTTTCCTATTATTTTTGTAGATATGCATTTCTCTAAGATGTACATTTTCTCAATATGCGTGCACGTGTTTATATATGTGTTCAATACTAGTCTCTCAATTTTTTCAATTTCAAAAATCTTTATATAAATACTATGACGCATTTTTATTATTTTACGTATGAATTTTAAACTAAATTAATTTTAAATTCTAAACAAGAACAAATAAATAAAATAAACATTCGCACCAAGTTATTTTAACGTTAAGTAACTAAACAAAAATACAAGAACAATAGACTAATTAAACTAATTAATTTCGCCTAATTTCCCCTCAAAAAAATACTATTTTAATTTTGCACACAAGTTAAGTTAACCTAATTTTTTGATTTGGGGTCTTAAAGGTCAAGGTTTAAGGTTTCATTTCGTACTATGTAGACTGTTTTATTGTGTCTCTTTATCGTTTTACAGATGGTTAAAAAAATGCCAATTAAAGCTTTATTGCTTAAAAACTAGAGCTGATCTAATATTTTCAAGGTCAGATTCGGATTGTACGGAAAAAATCCTATAAGAATCGGCTGTAGTATTTAAGGCAACAAAATCTTGTCGACTTGTGTTATTAATTGGCTGATTCCAGAAAAAAATCGAAAATGGCTTCACCGAGTTCATCAATTTTTTTTTTACTTATTATTGGATTTTTTTTTCTCAAGCCGTATTTTATGGCTTATTTGATTAAAATATTATAATGGTCCCCAACTGTTTTGAGTTTGATATTTTTCAATGGAATATAAAGGTAAAATTTAGTGAGGGAATGATGATGAGGGAATGACGAATCGAAACAAAATGACCATAACCTCAGAAACATAACCTTACTTCCTTATGCACTGTGAACAATGCGATATAAACAATGGAAACATGTGCAAATACACTATGATTAGTAAATTAAAATGTGTTTACCTATTTATAAATCAACATGAGGGAATGACGTGAAGAAATTAATTTTTTAAAAATCTCATTGATAAATTAGTTTTAACAAAATATCCTTTCTACAAACGTTCGCTGCAGTATAGGTTGTCAATAACAATGTTGCCATTTTTCAAAAAACTTAAGGTGGAACTTGGTAGGCATTAAAACTTTGCTGCAATCACACTGTTTCAAAGCGGTGAGGGAATGATAAGTTTTTCAAGGACAAATTTTGAAGTATATTTAAAAATACTTCCATTCGCTGTTTTTAAATTAAAAAACTTGTGTAGATACAGTTAATACTATCTAATATAAATAAAAAATAAAATAACAAACAATTAGTAAGGAATTTTACGTTTTAAGTTAACGATTCTCTTCGAATTCAGCAGTTGGAACATAGTGAGGGAATGATTTTCAGGGTACTCTCTTGGACATATCTGCTTTGTTTATCATATAAGAAATAAATTTGTTTCATAAATTCGTACATCTAGTATAGTAGTATTATTAAAAAAAGTAACTTTTCATAACCAACAATCCTGATTTTCAGAAATCATTAAGGACATCAATTTCGATTTTTTCTGGAATCAGCCAATTACATATTTGTATAAATATTGTTTCAATGAAATTCTGGTATAAAATTCGTAATTATCTACTTTCTTTTTCTTCTACTACTACCTTAAAACCCCTACATAACCAGTTATTTGAAAATCCTACAACTTTTACCAAATTTATCCGCCTTATTAGAAATTAAGTTTCTAAAACTAACAGCTGTTTAAACTATAAACGGAGCTGAATTTTTCTCATACAAATTTATTATACCTATCAATATTTTCGAAATTGCAGCTATTCACTGGTTAGATATTGTAGTTGCACAACACCAATGACACGTAATTTTCAAAACCACAAACACAACTTGAAATTCATGAAACTCTAAATATGCTCCATTACCCCCTTTGGAAACTTGGACTTGAAAAGTTTTCACGTAACGTTCCATCTCTCGTCTTGCTGTGTCCACAAACTTGTGGACAGAAACTAAACTTTACGATTAACAACATTAGAGAGGACGTCTAGTCGACGAGGCTGACTATCTCGAGAGACTTAGGGGATTGTTTCAAGCCACAATTCCGGCAATGTGCTTTTGGGCTTAACATGTGGGTCAAGTGCTGTGCGTTAAATAATTAAGAAAAGCTATGCGAAAAAGTTAAGTTAACAGCATTGAAGAGCGTTGTCTTGTAATTCTTAGTACTTCTTTGAATTCCTTTTGCAAGAGTTCCATCTCTGTTATTATAATCGTACCTGTACCCATTACGCAAGACAGATCTCGAATTTGGGAAAAGTTCTAATTTTTTCTGTACTCTGGGTCAACTGGGGCCTGATCTAATCATTGAGAGTAATTTACATTTGACTTTTGAAAAGTTCACCTTGTTAGCAAATATTGAATCCTCATCTTAACGACAATAAGAGTTTTCACCTAATTATTTATCTTACTGGAATTCAGAATATTTTTCCAACTGGAATCAATTCGTTCAAGCATTTTAAGTGGACTGTAAATGGTTATCATGATAGTTTATATGCAACGGGTTGCAATATAATTTTACGTGAAATCTATGAATAAAGCGGAGGTGATGTTGGTACATAAATTACAGTACGTGCTGGAGAAATGTCAAATACCGTGCGATACGAAGGACAGCAGTTACTCGATTTGATTAGACAAAGTCAAACGTTTATTGCCCATATTCAATGCAAAGTACCATTTAACTTTTCGTATTTCCCAAATTTGGTATTCTCAGCCAGAAGAGGAACATGTTACGACCTCATATAATACGTTACCTACAGGATAACCGTGTCTCCTCTAACTTTCGTTATCGCATTCCGGTCAAAAGATTAAATTACAACCTCACATGAACTCACTCTACTTAAAGTTTCCCTCACCTTTGCATTCCAATGCATTTATAAAAGATTGTAGAAACAAATTTATTATCATACTTTATGTAATATTTGATATTTTACATCATCTGTTTGATCGATCTTCATTTTTGCAGTACTTTGCATTTTGTCAAATATGTCATTCTAAATATATGTATAATAGGGTGGCTCTTATATTAGGGCAATGTTCCAAAATCTAAGGTATCTACCCAACAAATTGATCAAGGTCAAGCATAATACATTATGCATCAAGTGACAAAAGTAGCTGTTTTCTGACAACTGCAGCAATTTGCTTTAAGGTGGGAAATGCTGTTTCGTACCATGTGAACATGATACTTTGTGCAATAGTAATATGTATTGTGACGCATTCTTTCACATTATGTTTAAAGTTTCATTTCTAATTATTTAAAATCTTAATATTGAATGAAAACAAATAAACAATATAAAAATAAATATATCGCGACAAGTTATTTTATTGAGAAATAACTAAACAACAAGATAATAAAACAATAGATTAATGATGTTAATCAAATCAAACAAAATTGTAAACAATAAGTCACGACTAACTAACTTTCCGGAAATTGCGGAGTAAGGAGCAGCACAAATACTAATTTAAATTTTTACTATTCATCGATAATATAAATTTATTAATTTAAGATATATCGAAAGGATTACAAAATAGTCGGCTGCATGGCACGGCCCTTACAAAAGAGGCGCACTGAACACTGACTCTATTTTTAACAAAATAGTCGGCGAACATACTCCATCAAATAAAATAAAAAAGTTAATAATGAAGCTCACCTGATAGGGCACAATGGCCACGAATAGAGCCCCGATACTTATTTTGTTGCATCTTTACAAAAAAAGTTTCCAACTAAGTATTAAAAAATATACGACCAAACGGTCGAACACACCAGTTCAGAATACGAAGACAGCGAAAACGCGTCGTCGACAAGTTTATGTGCGGCGACACATGCGCCACCGTGCCGCTCTCACAAATCACATTTTAAAGTTCGCCAAGTAGCATTCCCCGCGGATGGAAAGATCGAGCGGAAATCGACCGAGAAGTGTTAATCAGGTGTAGTGGTGGCGGCGCTGACGTCAAGCTCTACAACAAGATGGTTGCCACCAGTGTTTTGACAGTTTATAAACACGGCTGACGACGTCATCTTCTGGTCCTGGCACTCTTGAGAGAACGGGACTCACATCCGGACCCATGTGTCTGGACAATGCCACGACGATTAGGAATGCCAACCACAACAATGAGAACCACCAGGACCACCTTCTCGACGAATTATTATGTTGTGGAAAATCTTCACCAGAGACAAAAGCAGTGTTCGTACATGGGAAGAGAAAAGTGTGAACGTTAAATGTTTATCGCACAAAACAACATTTGTCCGATCTGACAAGTTGACAGGTACAACCGGAAGTTCAAATAACAATATTATCTCAACAATTAAATTAATTAAATACAAAACCAAAATAGAAGTAATTCCTACCCTGCCGATGCACAGTACCTGAAACGTACCTGGAATATACCTAGAAAATGCCTTAATAAGGTATTTAGGTATATTTTAGGTATGATTCAGGTATTCTTATCGACAGGGTAATATAACAAAGTCTTAAATTCGAGAAGAATCAAAATAAACTTTTGAATCTTAAATATTTAATAAAATTAAATAATGCAAACTCAAAATAATAACAGGCACAAATCGCCAAGATTACATTAAAGCTGAACAATAGCCTGGAATTGATTCCAAACTGGTGTGTAATAATTTAATTGAACAATTAATATATTAACATTATATTAATTGTTAAACGATATAATATTATATAATTATATTTTTAAATTCATTTAAAAGTATTGAGAGAGGTAACTTTACCTTGTCACAGTATTTATACCTGTACACATTAGTAATAATGATCCGGACTCCCGAGTATGGAGAAAATAAATTTTTCCCCAAACCTAGGCAGTCGCTAAACCTAGCAGATTGGTTAGATTAGGTAAGTTCCTACAAATTGATTATTCGATTACGCTCATTGTTACACTGAAAAAAGTTAGACAGTAAATTTTACATTAAACGTGTTTGAGAGGTGGGATATCTTGACATTTTTGTAAATTTTAAAACCTGTACAAATTAAAAGCTTATTATATATTTAAGTAAAGAATTACATTTTAAAATTGAAATTTTACATTGTAGCGGTTTAAAATGTCAGTTTTATTTTAAAAGTTATTTCAACCGTACTTCGAGCTAGAGCGATTGTCTTTTCTTTTAATTTGTAACACACATATATAACATACATTTATTTACACATATACACAACTTTAGCTTATGAATATATATTTTAAAGTATTTGTGTTTAAAGTTATAAGGAAGGTTTCTTGCGGGATTTGAATGGGTGGTTTATGGCTTTCTGTAATCATTGTTAAACTATGCTTAATCTGTCATAAAATACTTAATATAGTATGAAGTTCCTAATGAGCTGGGTTTTTCCTGTTCTGGGGCCATGCCATCGCTTCTTTTCTTTCTACAGGATGGAGCTCGGATCGTTGGTGGAAGTTCTCCCAACCTTTTGGTCTGTTAGCGAGGGCCTGATGTGATGAAGGAGTGAGTTCCGTTACGACTTTCATACAGTCCACATTGAGCGCGTCTACCCGTGTATTTCCAGACGGTTTCTCAACCGTTTCTATTAATTTGTTCCTGTGCCGAGTATTCAATTGTGACGTATTCTGGTATACAAATGTGCCGTATTGTATAATTGTAATAATAATAAACTTTATTATGTGAAACTAAAAGTGCTGTGACATTTTGTGAAATCCCACCAAACAATTTTTAACAATTTGACAATAAATATCGCATGGGGGAGGATACGAACTCGCGTCACGATAGAAACACGCACTTAAACCTATCGCTAAACGACGCTGCTATTCTTATCGCTAATGTTAACAAAATTTGACCCATTTATATAAACTGTGACGTTATATTACGCGCTCGGCTGACTTCGGATTCTTTCGGAAGTCAAAGTATACCAGACAAGCAGAATACTTGCGAATCTCGTTAAACGTACCTTTACATTTCACAGTGTACAATTTCCACCAGAGTACTGTATAGACTAAGAAAACGCTATTAAAGCTTTCATTTATAGAGGAAAATTTTAATTAAATGCATTCTCAAGTCTAAGACATGACAAAAAGAAATTCTAATTTGTATAGACTGAATATTCTCAATTTAGATATTATGATATTGGATCTTCCCCGTTGAGAAAGGTAGAGAATATAAAGGCGTGGTTGGTGAGTTGAAGTAAATTTCTTCCACTATAGATTATTATTCTTAGCTGGCCCGAGTGATGAAAATTTCTTAGTTTTAGCAACTACGTTTCTCACCTTCCCCTTAGTAATTGGTGCAGTTACCTTTATAGAATGGTCAACCCCTTGTCTAAGACAAAAGCTACGAAAGAGTGGTAAAGATAATTCTTCATCGTTCACTAAATGGGATTTCTCATAGATGTTGCTTCAGAAATTTTCAACCTCTTTACGACTTGGGAGTCTTTTAACATTTGCTGATGGTAAACTGAACAAACGGGAAGGATTAGTAGCATAGATTTTATTTTGCTTCATTTAATCCGACGTTCTTTACGTTACCTTATGACAACAAGAGAATGAATCTTCTCAATCCAATAGCGCATAATGGTTTGCAACTTCAATTTCTTCAGAGTATAATGTAATTTTTTATGTAGTTTCCAAAACTTTTGGTAAATTTTCTATTTGACTTTAGATATGCAATCGCTTTGCATGCAGCTGAGAAGCATGCTGTCGAGACACCCCAATCTTAAACTACAATTGTTTGATTCGCTTGAGGGTCCTAACATTGCAGTCTGAAACCGATTTTATGATACTTTCACGAAGAAGGAACTCTGCTTTTGCATACACAGCACAGTTTAATTATTATTATTATTATTATCATTATAATAATTGTATGTTCATTTGTGCATTTAAGGGTGTGTCCAATGTTATTGTTGTTTCGCATAGAAGCCGCCATGCATATGGCAACTTAGACATGTCCTTAAAAAGGTAATAATTGAGGAGCCGAATAGAGCAGGCATATAAAAAAACAAGCAACTGTATTACCTTACACATTATTTTTTTTCAATATATTACATTTGCTTAATTTTTATTTGTAGGATAAGTATGCAGCACACATAAATTTGAATAGAGTTACAAGTAGTTGAAATTTAAAATTCTATTAATGTAGAAGAAAAAATAATTTTTTTATTATAATTGTTTGAGAATACTTAAAAAATATTTTCAACATTTTGAGTTTAATTAAATAACTTGATAAAATAAAGTAAAGCTTTAAAGTTCTTAAAATCTTTTAGTATACTTAAGTAAATTAAAAATGAAGAGGTTTTACCTAATTATATTAGTCATACTTTTGAAAACTTCTGTCATTTAAATATACTGAAATAAAACCAATAAAGTTTCTATTTTTGAAAAACAATTCATAAAAAAGAATCTAAATTAATAAAATATACTTTATCAGCTTGAAAAGCTAAAGGTAAAGAAAATTAAACTAGAATTGAGTTCGAGAAACAAAAGGGAATAAAACTTTGGACAAGAATATTTGCAGAAGTTTGTTTTCTTTCTTTTTGTAATTCACATTACAAACAGTAGTTTTAATGGTACTTGAACAAAGAAGAAGGAGCGATTTTTACCTTCATTTTTTAAAACTGCACACAAGTACAGTTATAAAAGTAGATACTCGAGTTAATGTAATTAATTAAATGAATTCTGCTCCTTGCAAACCCAAAGTTCCATCGTCCAATCAGACTAAAAGTGAAGACTTACTTTTATACTGAGGAATGAACTTATAAACCTTCATTCTACATTTTTCTAAAGTGATAATAAACTTTTATTTAAATTAGAATTTCACACCTTTATGATTATATAATTCTTTTAAATTAGTACATTGTGTACTGAGGAGGCAAAATAAGCCTTTTTTGACAGGCGAAAAAAGCTTGCCTCCGAGGTGCACATAGTGCTTTATATAACAAAATATATATTTTTTGTTTCAAAATAAATTAAAAAAATGGACCACGAGTCCATTTTGCCACTTCTCTTTTGTTGGCAAACTGATCTTATATTTCTTTTGAAAGAGGTACTGCGGAGAAATTCTATCTCTTCTCATTTTAAAGATAAATTTTTCCACCAAACTAGCAGGAAGTGTCACGTAACCCTTTCTCCTGACGTACTTCCGCCCAAATCCATCATTTATTATTCTTAGGGCAGATTTAACCGCCTCAGCTATAATGGTAAGGTGTAGTGGTTCCAGCCCTAAAAGTCGACAACAATTCAACTCTGCTCCACCATACCTAGGAAGCAGAATCGCCTTATAGATCCACATTAGTGTATCCGGTTTTAAACCCCAGCTATGCCCAATGGCTCTTACTAGATACTTTGCTCGCACTGTCAATTGAAGTTCTTGTCTTGAGAGCCTCAACATGCGTGTAGCTTATAGCGTCTCGTAAAAACGACAACCTCAGTTTTCTTCGATTTGACGGACAGGCTGAGCCGTCGGCACCAATTGTCGACAAGTTTCAGTGCCTATTGCCTAACATGTGGCAGGTGTAGTCAACGATTGTCCCTGGAATTTTATGAACACACATAGCCCTTCGTATAACATCTCTGGCGGTGTAATTGAAGGCCCCCTCTATATCCATGAAAACCCCAATAGCAAAACCCTTTACTTCTAGCTGACCATCAATCAGATGCACAGCTCTAGTTAAGGCTGTTTCTGTAGAGCGTCCTGCTGTATAGGCATGTTGATCTCTGTAAAGTGGATGTCTTAACAGAATCTCACAGCGGATATTTCTATCCACGAGTCTTTCTACTATTTTTAAGACGAAAAATGTTAGGCTGATCGATCGAAAGTTCTTCGGTGAAGTGTAGTCAATCTTGTCTGCTTTAGGTATGAAAACCACTTTCGTACCCCTCCAAATCTTTGGAACATAACCCAGAGTCAAACTTGCCCTAGCAAGCCTTACCGGGCATGTAAGGCCCGGAAAGTGTGTCCAGATCAGATTCGTCAATGTTACCTCGTCCGATTCGGAGAAGGTTTCATCGAGTAATTTCATAGTGACCATGATTGAATCATGGTTTTCAGAAAGCAACGTGTCCCGCCTGGACGCGTTCTTTCCTTTGTTTATATTGGAGCAAAAGGAAGTCTAGCTATCTTGCTTAATCTTTCTGATTGCATCCCTCTAGTTGTTTCTTGTCTTGGAATAGATGGCCCATCTTTCTTCCATGCGACTTGATCTAGCACGTCTAAACAACCTCCTAGTTTCCTTAGGCAGGTTGTCCAATTTATTATTTAACCAACAGGTGCTATAGTAGCCCTATGAGTTTTAGTTGGAATACAACTACATTCAAAGGCCGTTGTTACAGTTTTTGTAAAAATCTCCGCCGCCCTATTGAGAGTCACAGTACTCCTGATTTTCCTGGGAAATCCAGACAGCGCTTTTTTAGCTCAATCTCATAGCCAGCCCAATCCGTTTTCCTGGGATTATGGAACAATTTAAGTGTGGAGCTGACCGTGGTCATCAGCTCGAGGTTATCTGTAAATGATCAGAAAGTGAAGGTTCATCAGATACTTTCTATTTTCTTACCTTATTGGATATGCAATCAGAGCCAAGTGTAATATCTAACACTTCCTCTCTGTTCGTAGTCCTAAAAGTCGGTGTTGAACCTGTCTTTAGGATGTCTAAATTAGTATTAATCAGATAGTCCAACAAATTCAAACCTCTTTGATTAATATCAAAGCTTTTCCATAGTGCGTGGTGAGAATTAACATCACACTCCAACACCAGAAGAAGCCGCCTACTGGTGGATTGGTCCTGCCGTCGTATGAGAAGTAAGCCGATCCAATGACGGTCCTTCCAATTCCCTCAAAGTCAGTGATCACCGCCATTAAATCACCAGTGCACATGTTCAACAAAGGAATACCCGTGCAGAAATTTCAGTTCGGGCATCATAAGTTTCGGATAAGGTTGCCTTATTATTGTTAGGGTCCCTTTGAGGAAAACCTATTCGGACCCTATACTATTTGTCCCGCAGCAGACTATCCGTTCCCTATTAAGGACCCGGATTTGGAAAATCTATTTATACCCTAAATTTTATTTAGGCCCATAATAGGACCGTATTAGGGCCCTTTTAATTTTTTGAATAAAATATCATTATAAATTAAAATCTAGGTTTAGAAATAAAACAAAATAAATATTAAATTTTAAACAGAATTTGTTTACTCAATTCACGTATGAGAAGATACTCCTTTTATTCTCTTTATCATTATATATGTATTTTTTCATATTTATAACACCTTTTTTTATTTATTTGTTTAAATAATTCTTATTTTATATATATACTTACATTTAATTAACAACTATTACAGCTGAGTAAATAAATTATGAAATAAAATTTTTGGAGTCCAGTGGGATTGAACCCGCGACCGCACGATCCCGAGTCGAACATGCTGTCCACTCTGATACGCCAGACTTGATATCAAATCGCAAAAACTCCTATTTAAGCTGTAGGTAGAATGATATGCTTGGATTAAGAAAATCTGTGTTGTATTGAGTAAAAGATGATTCAAGGCAGATCAATAAAATTATTCTGTTCAAGAAACAAAACTTCTCGAAACATATTAGAAAAACATTATAAATATGTTAAAGCATTTCTGGCGGTCATATACGGACCCGATTAGAAACGTAAAAAGGGACCGCATTCACTGTAAAAATTGCTGGGACAATATGTCTCAAAATGAGACACTTTGGGACGCATGTGTTTCAGAGTGAAACACAATATGTGTCTTGTGTCTCCATATTTGAGACATTTGTTGACATTTGTTTTTGCTGTGTTTTCATACCTTATTTTGACCTGATTAATAATTAAGGCAACCAGATTAGGGAATTATAGGGTCCTCATAAGGCTAGAGGGAAATTATAATAATAGGGCAACCTTATAGGGAGCTTTCAAAAGCCGTATTAATAAAAAGGCTATTTCAGGCAGTTTCTGCACGGGCTGTTGACAGTTCATAAAGTGCCACCTTCTGGGGGCCCCAAGAATTACACGTTACAACCATATATATTACTATTATACTAACGTAAATAAAGGCAAATAAATAAATAATAAATAATAATATTATATGCCTTAGTAGGTACGGACCCGATGAGGAACGTAAAAAGGGACCGCATTTCTGTACCTGATTTTGTCCTGATTAATAATTAAGGCAACCTGATTAGGGACTTATAGGGTCCTTATAAGGCTAGATGGAAATTTTAATAATAGGGCAACCTTATAGGGACCTTTCAAAAGCCATATTAATAACAAGGCTATTTAAGGCAGTTTCTGCACGGGTAACTGATACACCTTTTACCAGGATACACGCTCTTGGTCTCTTATAGCCTTAGGGTCCCTGTAACAGATGAAACTTTTTCCCTGAAGCCCAATTTTGTTTTGAAAAACAAAATAAAATTTAACACTGATGAATTTTAAAGCTATATATTCCAACTAAAGAACACCTTAAACCTTTAATTTATGGAAAGAATTCTACAAAATCTTAATCATGTCTTTCCCTAAAATTTTGCTGTTTGGATATAATTAAGTTCTTGTAGAATTCTTTCTATGCAATGATAGTCGTGGGATTTAAGAGGTTGGTTAGTTGAGTTAGATAAATTCAGAATTCCACAATATTTACTTTTCTTATTTTCTAAAACAGTAACCTGTCCAAGATCTGGCATAAGTTAGTCTTCTTGTAGAAGATCCTGAACGAAAAGCTGTACAAGAACATTTTCAATTTTTTTACATTGGTCCCACACGTTTTCTTATCCAAATTCAAGCTAATGACCGCGCACAAGATGAGATTCAAGAATAGGCCTGAGACCTGACCCAAGTTTCTGAGTGTAGTATATTCAGAAACCAAAAGAGACATTTGACGCAGTTTATATCTTGTACATATTCATGAAAAAAGCACCCAAGAGGAGATAATATATTTCCCTTTTAACACTTCGAATGAAAAACTTGTGATCGCCTTGTGACCAGTCTTTTGGCTCTATTCGCTAAAATTTATCTGCAAACTGCATTCTCAATCTAGGTCATGGTCAAAACCAACTGGATTAGTGCCAATGTTAACTACATATCTATTAATAAAATATATACGTCTAGTTGCGTCAATAAAACAACTATATTTGTAACTACAAAATCAAGTTTGCTAAAGAGACAAAATGTAGTTCAAACCACAATATAAAAAAATGACAATTTACCATCAGTTTGAATGACTCTAATGGGATTTTCATTAGATAGTGAATAAAGCTGAGTAACTAGTTCATTTTCTCCGAAGACAGACATTTTTGTTTCCATCGGAAAAGGAATACTTACGAAAATTTTGAAAATTTCTTTGACCTTGTGAATACGGATATCTTAGGGGGAATATTCTAATAGGCTTATTTTTTTAATCTGCACGTGACGAGACCTAATTTACCTGAATCATGTCCATCAGTAAAAACACTTTAGCAAAACTTACATGGAAATTGAAGAAATAATAATCCTGTTACATAAAACACTTAAGAACATGTTAATTGTTTTCTTGCGGTGTATAAAACTTTTTTTAAAAAAATGACCAAATTTATAAAGTGACAGATATATTAAAATATCAATATTACAGAGTTAAATGAAGTGATAAAAGAACTGTCAAGAAAGAAGGAAGCAATTTCAATAAGTTTTTAGTGTTGTTGAGCAAACATGCGTAAATTTTAGAGAGTATAACAATACAATCCAAAGACTATCTAGAACAATATCTGGAACGAGGTTATTACACTGAGTTTCATTTTAACGTTCACTTAACCAGCAGGTGGAAACGATAGGCTGAATTGAACGACGTGCTTTTGGCTTACCTCGTTAGTCTTCGGGCAATCTTAATCTCGGCTCCAATGTGAAACCGATATTATGCAAACAACAACCAATAAATCTGGTTTTCCTATGAACCCTTACCTTGGTATTATTTCTTCCTTGACGTGGTATATTTATTCAGGATCCAAGATCTTTATTACATAGTTTTATTTGCATCATTTACTTTATCAAAAATGTTTTTAATTAAACGTCCATTACTCATTTAAAAACAACCATTTTCATCCAGAAGCATCTATATCTATATTGGATATTTGCCCGAGTAAATATTATAATTGAGGTAATTTAACAGTATCTTTCATATTCTAATGCACAAATTTCAGACACATTTTGGACATTCCTTAAGAATTGTCACTCACGGAGATTATGATATTATTGCATGAGTATCTACTCATGGTTAATTAATGATGTGCTGCATGGGAACTAAATGATTAATTGCAGTTTTCTCGTAGTTGAACGATGAATTGCTCACTCACCCTCTTTTATTACTGTCGAGGAATGTCCACGCAATAATTTGCTGCCCAGTAAATGTTTTTGTATTATTTATTCACTACTTTTACCTTCATGTTGATAAATCTCTTTGCTTTACTACATTATTTCCACCTCGCTGTATTTATTACAGTGGAAAATAATGTCCTTGTTCTTTTATTCTTAGACGCCTATTTACTAACCTTTTATTTTCTATCTTACAGTTTAATCATTCTATGCCATTCATCAGGCTTTGAATGCTTCTTAATTACTCCCTTCTATAATAAATACTATTTATGCGTTTTTCATTTTTAATATTTCTCTTTGTATTCTAAATGTTTCATTGCACTTATAAAAGGTTCTATTTGTGTTATTGCAAGTTTTTTAATTTTACTAACAAATATATAATTCATTTAAGCTTAGATTTTACTTCTAAAACTTAACGAGAAACAACAGGAAGTTACTTTTTAATATTTAAAAAGAAATTTCGGATCTATAATTAAACTTTTAAAAGCTACCTTTATTTTCTGTAAACTAGCTCAAATAAAATTGTAAATTGAAGAGGTCAAGATTAATAGCAAATAAACATTTTTAAAATTAAGATTGACTCGTGACAACAGTGAATAATAAAAAATGCGTTCTAGTGTTTATTGGTTAAAGAATGTATTAAAACTGCTTAAAAAACAAGTAATGTGAAATTGAATAAATTCACTCTGTTGTGCGTGACAATATTTGTTACATCCCAACATCAGTATACATGGTAAATTTTTGAATTTTTGGATTTTTATGGTCAAGGAATACTACTGATTCAAAATCAGGAAGAAAATTCCAATTACAAAATTTTTAATTGAATTAGTTTCAGTTCAGGCGGACCGTAGCTTTTTTCTTTCATAATTACGAAAAGAGTCTACTTATCTCTGGTTGACTTACTTGTCCGAACATAGTTACGGTAAACGTGTTAATTATGCAGACTCTTTGTGGACGCAGCCTTAGTTCAAGCTTAACACACCAAGCGAGTCCAGGCATGAATAATGCAAAATTTGTATCAGCCCTTGCTGCTAAAAGTCGCATGTTTACTTATGTATTTCTACATAAGCCATTCTTCTACAATCCTGTAAAAAGTGAAATTGCAATAAAAAAGAGAGACGTATGTTTTTTATGTTAGAAAAATCACTTCCATTATATTCTCTAAACTATATGATCTATATTCAAAGTTAGAAGCTTGAAAAGTCGTTTAACTTGAAAGTTGAAAGCTTTCCAATTTTAATGCTTCGGGAGATGAAAGCTTAAAAGTCCTGTGCATTGAAAATTGAAAGTGGAAAACTTTTCAATTTTAAATTTTTTTTAACTTTCACGTGATGAAAAAGCCATGTTCTTCATAAAAATTTTATTTCTTAAGTTGTGATTCAGCTGAAAGCTTTGAGATATTAAGCGTCAATACGTCGCAATTTATATTTCTGTTTTATTGTTTGATAATATCAAAAGCTACTTGAATCATTAAACAAATATAAAAAAAATTTATTCTTAAAAAAGTTAAAGAAGAAATTATAAGAAAGGAATTATGTTCTAAGGAGAGGCATTGCCTTAACAGCTTTTAATTTTAATTATCACAAGAATTAATAATCTCTCTTTTTGTTCTTTGATTCTCAAAAATATACAGAGTGGTCAAAATTAAAAAATCGTTATTTTCATTAGTTTAAAATTTGTAATTTTAAAACAAATTTTGAAAATAGAACTTTTTTCACAATTTTTACTATTTTCTATATCACGAATTTTTTCCACGATTTTTTAGTGATTGATTAAAATTTGTCGTATGGGTTTTCAAAAATTTCAAGTAAAAAAAAAGGAAATCGTACAATAGCTAAATACTTTTTTTCAACTTTTACAATGCAGCAAAATTGTCATACTACAAATATATTGTAGTATAATTAATTCTGCTGTAATCAAAGGTTAAATATAGTAAGAAATGCGCAGACGGTTTTTAATGTTCCCTGAGCCACACGTTTAAATATTGCTTTCAGTATTTTATATTAATGAGCATATATAAAAATGAGTGTTTTCGATATGCCAATGGGGAACTGTTACTAGTTGACGGTTGGCGAACTATTGAACCAATAAGGGGTGCTAAAGTTTCAATATTGGGCAAATATAACTACCCAATATTGAATCAATCATGACTGAAGATTGGTATGTGCAGACACCTTGGCCAATAATGGACATGTCAATATGGACCTTTTCATTTAAGAAATCAACATTGCACAAGCGCAGAATATACATGACATTTTCGACAGCTTTGTATCATTTTTTGAAAGAAATACACGGTGTTAATAATAAAAATTATATAAAATATTATATGTCTTACTATACAACTTTCTTAGAATTTTTGGTCTAGTGAATGCATTTTTCATGAATTGAAAGAGTTTTGCGCACGGATATTAAAAAAATAATATTTGTGCAGAACTAAAATAAATAATGAAAAAATGAATAAGAGAATGTTGTTGGAAGAAATGCACACGAGAATACTAGAGAATATTGCAATAATAATCGAGACCGTAAAATATATCTTGCCAAAGGATCGACAGAATCCCATTGGAATCGTCGGTCGAGCCAGAGGGCTAGCATGGCTGTGAATTATTGAGCGACAACGTGCTCCACAGTGCATTTTAAGTCTCTATCGTTCTCGTCTTTCGTCCTAGGTTTCTCGTAGTTTTCCGTTTCTTGTGTTTACCTACTTGTCTTCTCTTGAAAATTTTACCCAATATTATTCTCTTCACAACTCAAAAAATTCTCATCCACCTCATACTTTTGCTGCACATTTTTAGGATTCTGCTTTCTTAATTTTTTTATTTATAAAACATACCTTTTCAAAGACTTTCTTCATAAAAAATAAGTTTCAATTGGCATTTTAAAGTTTTATTAAAGTCTTGTACGTTAACATATAGCCAGTGTTGCGTTCGTAAAATATACAAACGCGTAGCGAAGAAAAGCACCTAAGAAGCCAAACGACAATTTTACAGGAGAGTGAAAAGAAGTCGCGTGCGCACCATTAGATTCTGTACAAATCGCTGATCCTTAAGTCTTAAATATGTGAAAAATAGTCAATGAAAATGTTTTCTGACTTCAGATAATGAAAAAGGAATTTTTAATTAACCTAATAATGTCAAAAACCTAAAATCAATTTTTTTCTTCTTAGATGCCTTTTTTTGCGATGCGTTACATATATTATTATAATATGCGTTCTTAGGTATGTTTTAATATTATATACTAATTCTTTTGTGGGTCAGTCTCTTAGAAAGTACAAATCACCCGTTCACGATGTTTTTATTGAAAAATAGATTGTAGTCTTATAACTTAGAAGCATGATGCCACTCCATCTACTGTTGATGCAAGAATTTCGATAGCTATTTTCTTTTTGTGGTAGACGCAAACTTCGAATTTGAAATACAATATCAATTCTTGTTCATGAAAGATTATTTTTTTGCTCAAAAAACAAGAAAAATAATCATTCTTATTATAGGATGGGTAAAATTCGACGTCACAGGATATGGCAAAAAAAAACGGGAAATGATAAACTGCAAGTGATTATTGTGTATGCCAATGTTGATTACCATTGCGTCAATAGGTATATACCTATTGTAGTGTTTGAAATAAAAAAACTCAAAAGGGTATTGTTCCGACTTATACAATGCAAGAAGAGTTTCTCCTTAATTTCTTGGATATTTGAAAAAACATTTTAAATCTGTTCATTCTATTTTTATGAAGCTGGATAAAAATTATTAATACATATTTTAAAATAGAGGAAAATTATTGACATTCGTTTCATGAACTTTAATTTAAAAATATGTATGCAGAATTTGAGGCTCAAAGTAGGCAAAGCCTAAAGAAAATTGTAAAAGAAATATACATCAAATAAAAACGTTTCTACATTCTCGTATTAACTTCATTCCTTCAAGCCTTTAAAGTTCTTTCTACTCTATATGATTATCGCTACATTACGACTCTCTGAATGTTTGACCTGAAAACATGTTTGTTTTACAAACAGCACTTCTAAAACTACCAAAAACATTGATTATTCTAAACTCTCTAAAATACCCGAATAAAAATAGTTGCCAAGAAAGAAAACATTTTCTGTCTTTGACTTACTATTTATTTTTAAAAAATTAGTGTAGTTTCCCAACTGTATGGATATTTCTAAACACGGAAAAGCAGGGAAGCATTAGGAAAATTAGTTTCACTACAGATATTTAAAACGTGATAAAACTTTGTATGTATAAGAGATAAATTGACTGTATTACTTTAGAATCAATTGAAATTGAGTCCAAATGAATAATTTTGATTTTTGACATAGAAGACACATTAGTTAATGTAATTTTTTTAGTGCAAGTGTGGACACTTGTGTTTTTTACAAAATGAGCCGTTAAAAATCACTCGTGATCAAATACGTTTAATGTGTAAACCAAAAAAACTTTTCGGATCTTTTTCTGGGACGAGATGGTCTTTAAAGCCTGTTTTTATTCTCTGGGCATCTATGGTTTGGATATATGTCAAAAAGAAATTTTTTTTTGTTCCTTGCTGGAGCAAAGTTGTGTTAATTAATTAAAATGCTGTCATGACGCAAATATAAATAAATACAATAAATTAACAAATGAATGTCACTTCCAAAATCAATAAGAAACACTCAAAGCAAATTTCAATAAAATTTGTTAAATTAATTACCAGCATTAATAATGGCACGTCGCAAATATAATTTATATAAATAAATATTAAATTGTCCCAATAATTGCAGTAATTCAAAATTAATTATATTAAACATTGTCCAAATATTGACATCCAGCAGGAATATCGGTGATCAGTCAGAGGTAGACCATTTTATTACTTTCCAAATAATAAAAGTAATTTAACATTTCTGAATTTTGATTATCCTTCATCGATAAGAATCGAGACATACAATCATCGAAGTTGACAATTTTTCAATTAAGAAATTGAATCAGAATTGTGTGGAATTTATAAAAATCAGAGTCAAAATACAAACACCACCCTATAAAAAAATCGGGCAAGTACGAGTTACACCCGTACCAAAATCTAGGGTTCCGTACATTTATGAAACAAAGATATACCTTATTAACAGAGAGCTCTAATTTGGTATACATATGTATTTTCACGTGTAGATTACAGGAAAATTATAGGAAACATTATCTGGATTGACAGTCAAAACGTTATCAAAAAAAAAAAAAAAAATGCAAATTTTCGAAAAAAAAGTTTTTTCTCTATAACTTTGACGCTATTCGAGCTAGAGGGCTAAAATTTGGTATATTTGTATATTTTTATGTACAGATTAAGAAAATTAATTAAGAACGTTCAGATTATAAAAATACTTCTACCTTCAAGTACATGAAACTTTTGCTTAAGGGTACAGGCTTGTATTTCATATAAGGGGCAAATTTTCTCAAGTGTCCAGCGTCAAAATTAAAAGTTGTTGAATCGGACTAATATTTGCACAAACTTCAGTGCTATGGGTAAGTACTTTAACCACCAAATATTATGCAATTTAATTAAAAATTGTAGAGGGGGGAGGGGGTTGAAGATTTGGGTAAAGTAAGAACATTGAGTTTTTCAAAAAATCGTAGCCGCTAAATAACGAAATGAAAAAAATTTTCACCTATATGTTTTCGAAAGGTTTTTTCCTGCTCTTTCACATGGTGAAAAAGTATTTTTTTAAAAATCGAAATTTAACCCTTTTTTTTGAAAATTGAAAATTTTTTTGACTTTTTTTTCAAAATGGGCCCTTTTTTTTTCTTTTTTTTTGTCTTAAAAGAAATCTCAAGTTGTATACTTTAAACATACCAGAAGAACAAAATGACGTTTTTTGTTGTTTTCGAATTTTTAATTAATTAATTAATAAAAATGTATTAAAATTAAAATAATATACAAAAAAATAAAGTTACGGCAATTCTGAATACACTACTTTGAAGCTTATCAGAATGCGCATCCAACGACTCCTATATGAAGTATTTCGGAGAATTTTATGATTTATAAATAAATATTTTTAAAAAATTAATTAGCAAATAAATATCATCCATAAAAATAAAGGTAGAGTGCTAAATTTTTTTTTAATAGGAAGGTTTTACAAATCTACATTAAATAATATCTAGCTAAAGTATTTCCAACCATTGAAAATTTAAATAAGATATTTTTACATCCACATCTTTATGCATGCGCCGCGTCGCGGTGCACAACTTCGTTAAAAATACTTATGTAACCACCGAGCCTAATATTTTTATGTCATATCCTACAGAACAGTTATTATTAATTTTTTAACAATTAAATATTATCCCTCACAGCACCGGATATCCCGGGATATCCTAAAAATGTCCCGCGTATATCCCTAGGATATCCCAGGGATATCCAAGGATATTTTCAGGATATCCTAAAAGCGGCGGTTTGGATATCCTAGGGATATCCTAAGGATATCCGCCGATATCCATGGGATATCCTAGGGATATCCCATGGATATTCATAAAATGAAATTTAAGATATCCTCAGGATATCCTCAGGATATCCCCCGGATATCCTCAGGATATCCCCCGGATATCCCCAGGATATCCTCAGGATATCCCCCGGATATCCTCAGGACATGCTCAGGACATCCTCAGGACATCCTCAGGACATGCTCAGGACATGCTCAGGACATCCTCAGGACATCCTCAGGACATCCTCAGGACATCCTCAGGATATACCCAGCACAAACAGAATTACTAGCTAGTGCCGTATTGAGAGTTAGGTGACTGAGGCGCTTGCTGCTGGCGCAACCGCATGGGGGCGCCAAAATTTAACGAAATTAAAACAGAATAATAATTTTTAAATTATCAAAAAAAAAAATGTTTTTGTAGTTGGGAGCCATAAAAATTAACATATCATTTGCACCAAAAGAGGAATTTTATACATTATGACTTACCCCACTTTGCGTTTCAACCCGTGTGGAAAGTGCCGAGTATTTCGCAGTGTAAGTGGGCGCCAGTTGGGGGCTAGGTGGGGCCCACCTGGGCTAGGTAGGCCTCAACTGGCGCCCACTTACAAACTGGGAAATACTGGGAACTTTTCCACACGGGAACTGCAATAGTATTAATTTTAAAACAAAACAAAAGTCACATTTCGTAAAAGTCCCTGCTAAATGCTCGATAATACAAATCAATTATTTAAAAGAAATTAAAGTACATAGGGGACATTATTTCTGAACTGCCCCAGTCAAAAATTAGAATGTCCTATAACTTTGGTAAATTTTTGCCCTACATGATAATATCAAATCCCCGCAATATTAGCTTTTTTGAAAAAAATTTGTATAAAGTAGAGGGGGTTGAAGTTTTGACTTTTTGAGTGACACCGTCATTTTCGAGTTCATATAATTATGTAACAACTTAATAGATTTTAATTTATATATAGTGAATTTAAAAGCTTTTTTTAAGCACTTTTTAAATAAAAAATAATTTTAAAAAAAGATTGTAACCCTTCTTTTTTCAAAATTAAGTCTTATTTTTCACTTTTGAGGTTTTTCGGCGGTTTTTGGATTTTTTTAATTTTTTTCAATCGAAAGCTGAGATTTTTTCTAACGAAATATGTAAAAATGGAAATGGGCCAATAATGGGTTTTCGAGAAAATGTAAAAAATAAGCAAAAAAGTAGGTTTTTTTACATTCTCTTGAACACCCATTATTGGCCCATTTCCAGTTTTACGTATTTCTTTGGAAAAAATCTCAGCTTTCGATTGAAAAAAATAAAAAAAATCCAAAAACCGCCGAAAGACCTCAAAAGTGAAAAATAAAACTTAATTTGGAAAAATGAAGGGTTAAAATTTTTTTTTTAAATTATTCTTTATTTAAAAAGTGCATGAAAAAAGCTTTAAAATTCACTATATATAAATTAAAATCTATTAAGTTGTTCCATAATTATACGAACTTGAAAATGACGGTGTCATTCAAAAAGTCAAAACTTCAACCCTCTCTACTTCATACAAATTTTTTTCAAAAGAGCTAATATTGCAGAGATTTGATATTATCATGTAGGGCAACAATTTACTAAAGTTATAGGATATTCTAATTTTTGACTGGGGTAGTTCAGGAATAATGCTCCATAGAAAAATTTAAATAGAATTCAATTCAATTATTTATTTATTTATTTATTTCAATTTAACGGGCAATGCCCTTTCATACAAAAGTATTTAATTAAATCTAATCCTAGAACAAAACTAGGAGCTAAATCGAATATAAAATTATAAATTTGTTTTAATATTAATTAATTAAAATATTAAATAAAAAATTTATTCCTTTTGAAATGTAGAATTTAATAAATAATGAAAAAATGAAATAAATACCTAGTACCTATATTTTTCTTTTAGAGAATTGAATAAAAATTTAAAATAATAATTTATGTCCCTGAAGTTCTGAACGTTCATTTAAACGAAATTTTTGTTACATGGAAATATTTTCAAGAATAACTTTTGCAACGCTAAAATATAAAAGAAGAATTTAATTCTTAAAATATCAAAATCATTTTTTTGGTAAGCAAAACTTTATTTTTGGTCAAATTTGAATTTGTAAAATATTAAAATAATAATTTCGTTGATTTAAACGTTCAGAACTTAAAGGTCATATAATTTTTATTCCCTTTTATAAAGATAATTAATTTAAAATACGTAATAATTTTGAAAATCCAATTACTTAAAAAATTAACCTTTTTCAACATGTAAAATTTAAAGAAATTTACAGGGTGTCTAGCAAATTATCATTTTTATTTTCCTTGCAAATTGATAAAAATTTAGTAGCAAATTTACATTTAACAAATAATAGATGAAATTCTGTAAAAAATTATAAAGATTAAGAAATTATGATGAAAATTGGAAAACCTACAGAACATAAAAATTTTAAGCTATAAGATAAAAAGTTAAAAATATTAAATTAATTAAAAGCTTAAAGAATAAAAAATATGATGAAAGAACGAATAACTTGATAAAAATGTGAAGATATGAACTATGAAGATATGAAGCAATTACAAAACTATGTGAAAATTATGTTCATTTCTGAAGATTTCGCTTTTATGTAAAAAAAATATTTGCTTTCTCAAAAAGGAAGCTAAATTCGTTTTTCATTGTAAAACATTTTTTAAAATTTTTATAAAGGAATCATTACTTAAAAATGCCAATTAGAGTAGTTATATTAAAGACGTCAAAATTAAAATTTTATTAAAAATTAAAAATCCCCATTATTTCTTCAAATTGAGAATAAAATGTATACTTTATACATAATTAAATTGATCCATTTTTACATATAGAATATTTTGTCCAAAGGATCTATGATTATAAAATAAAAATTGGAGAAGGTGTAAAAAGAAAAAGAATTTTAAATGAAAAAAAAAATGAAAACTCATGATTTATTATAATGCGAATTTCCGGTCCATTATAGACTTTATATAGGTCAATCGATTCGTTTTGAGACAATATGATTTTTTATTTGTTAAGTTGTATTTTAAGTATGAAAAAAAATTTTGTTAAGAAACGATATTTTTTTGTGAAAATGGTGCTTCAAAATATCCGATCTTTTTTTTAAACATGAAAATTTGGGCTTTTCAGATAAACATAAGTCGATTTAGATTACACAGCCCCACAAAAAAAAAAAAGTGTCATGTACTTTTGACCGGAATACCCTAGCCCTATGTATTTTGACGCGCTGAACACGAATCCGAAGTCCATTTTGCTCCATCACGTCAGGATTTTTTTCTAACCTCAAAAAACATGTCGAATTTTGAGAGGTAGGCGATTTTTTAAAAAAATTTATGGATTTACTTCAAACTTGGTATCTGGGGGTTTTTTGGGTCGCTGATTACGAATCTGAAGTTAGATTTTCGAAATTTTTATGAAATTTGGTATCTTCAGGTTTTTAAGTTGCTGAGTGTGATTTCGAAGCGAGTTTCTCACATTTTCAAATATGACTTCTATTACAATTTTATCATAAAATATTCCTTGGTAACAGATTGGATATGTTTGGTGCAGAAGCCAAATAAGAAAGTACATTGTTCCATTCTGCATCTTATTCCTGATAAATCTTCAAATTTTTTAAAAATTCGTCCGCCATATTGGATCCGCCATTTTGAATTTTGAAAATCTAACTTCAGATTCGTAATCAGCGACCCAAAAAACCCCCAGATACCAAGTTTGAAGTAAATCTTCAAATTTTTTCAAAATTCGTCCGCCATATTGGATCCGCCATTTTGAATTTTGAAAATCTAACTTCAGATTCATAATCAGCGATCCAAAAAACCCCCAGATACCAAGTTTGAAGTAAATCCATAAATTTTTTTAAAAAATCGCCTACCTCTCAAAATCCGACATGTTTTTTGAGGTTAGAAAAAAATCCTGACGTGATGGAGCAAAATGGACTTCGGATTCGTGTTCAGCGCGTCAAAATACATAGGGCTAAGGTATTCCGGTCAAAAGTACATGACACTTTTTTTTTTTGTGGAGCTGTGTTATTTTTAAAACTCAAAAATTTTAACGATCACAAAGCTTCTTCAATGAGGAAGCAAAATGTTTAAAAATAAAAAAAGTGGGTGAATAAGTCTATCAATTTTTTTCTATAAAGTATAAATACATTTGCAAAAAAAAAAAAAAATTAGCAATGTAAAATTAAATCAAATAAAACCAAGGTTGCAAAATTTTTTATAAATGAGTAGGGGAGGGGGGCGAAAATTTTTAAGTTTGACTCGGGCGCCAGAAAAGCTCACTACGGGTCTGGTGTATATGCACTTAAAATAAGTGAAAATATCACTTAGGGGCCATTTAAGTATTATTTAAGCATCAAGGAGGGGGAAGGGGGTTCCAAAATGCTGACTCTCCATACAAAATTATTTTTTCATCCATTGAAAAATGCTGACATGAGGGAGGGGAGGGGGCCAAAAACCTCTTAAAATATGCTCACGTAATACTTGAACAGCCCCTTATTTAGAGAGAAATGTCACTTATTTGGAAGTGTACATGTATACACTTATTAAAAAGTGTAACACTTTTGACTTCTGAATAAGTAAATATTCATTTCTTCAAATTTAGAAAGAAAAATGTTGTTTCTTAAACCAGGACAGCTTTTTTGGCTTGAAATTCCGAAAAGCACAAAATTTAAATTTTATTGAAATTACGTATAATTACATATTTTAATGCACTGTTTATGAAAATAATAATAAAAATATCCACTGATTAAAAATATTAAAATATTAAAAATGTCAATAATTGATTTGTACAAAAGTGGTAGTCTTTATCCCTTACAAAAAGAAGTACTGGATTTAGTTCTGGGTTAAGGACTGGGAAGAAGTACTGGGTTCAGTACTGAGACAAGTACTGAGTTCAGTACTGGAAAGTCAGTACTTTTTTCACCATGGATTGTTAATAATTTTTTCATGCTGCGCACTAAGTTTGTATGGGTGCTACGGCTGCGCAATAGTTTTTCGTTGTAAATTAAATAGAGAGGAATACATTGAACGCAAAATCACAATTCCACTAAAATTTGAGAAAAAATGTGTTATTGTGCTTAAAAAATTATATTGCGCGAAAAAGTACTGATTTTACAGTACTTAACCCAGTACTTCTTCCCAGTACTGAATCCAGTACTACTTTTTTGCAAGGGATAACAATTCACATTATTGTTATATATCTACAATATTTTGATAATTGTAATGGTGTTCATGAAAATCAATAATCTATAGATCCACAAATACTCAGATGTTTCCACAAGTTTGACACATGGAATTTAGATTACCACACGTTAGAAATTTTAAAATATCTTATACTTATGCAAATCAATAACCAAATATAACTTTTTTGTACAAGGGTACCTTTGTGTTGGCGAGCTACACTATCACTGAAAGAAATTACTTGGGTAATTTTACCTATAATGTTTTCGAACCAAAAAACCCAAAGATTTTATGGATTAAAGAGCACAAGATTTTCAGTAATTTTACCTAAAGCCTTTTAAACAAATACCCAATGATATTTAGATAAAAATACACAAGCTTTTTGGTAACTCACAACTACCCACACAGGTAATTGTACGTAAATTTAACAAACAGGTTGTGTATTTTTACCAAAATCTATTTAACGCTAAGAGATCTCGAACTACTCGCAACTCCTGGGCCTAAAGCCCAACGCAACGTTCCAACCACTATGCTATACGCTCGTGAACTATCATTATAAGCTACATCAGGAGGAAAAAGCAATGTCTCAAGTTATCACTATCTTCATATTAAAAACAACATTAAAAAATTATCAGATAAAAAGTTGTAATTAAAAAAATTATTGTTTAAACAAATTGTTGAAAAACTATACTAAAACCAATTAGAAGAATACTATAACCAATAGCAGGTATAATTTGTAATTTGTTGCTGTGACCAACGGGCTTTTATCACATGGCGCATAGACGTGATGAAAAGAAACGGTATGCCCCCAATACGTTACAACTTAAAACCCAGAAGAACCTCCCGGTATTCCGTAGAAACTAAATTTAAGCAAGTGGTGGGGGTATACCAATTCCCCTCAAGGCGTCTAAGAGATACCTGCACGTGACCAATAGCCATAAGTATGCAAAATGTTTTAGAGCCTAAGGAATAGCATAGTTTTTAGCCTATAAATATTCATAAAGTATTTATACGCATCATCCTTGTAAAAGCATGAATATATCCTGAGGATGTCCTGAGGATATCCTTAGGATGTTCTAAGGATATCCTTAGGATGTTCTAAGGATATCCCTAGGACATCCTAGGGATATCCTAGGGACGTTTTCAGGTTATGTTAACATTATTTCAGGATGTCCTGAGGATATCCTGAAGGATATCCGTAGGATATCCTTTGGTTTTGAGGAAGGCCACTAAACTTTACGGAAGAGTAACAAAGATTCATTGCATTTTGAATAGCAAGTGCTAAGTAGCCGAGAGGTTTAAGGCTACGCGTAAGCTTGGCATCCATCATAGTTAAGTAGGTTCGATCCCCGTATCCCATAAGATTTTTCCGATGCGTTTAACCATTAAATTATTATATATAAGGAAGGACATAAAAAATTATAAATAAGTAAATTAATATCTACTTTATTATAATTTTTTTTCAAAAATATCCTTGGGATATCCTAAGGATATCCTGGGATATCCTTTTAAACATTTCTGGGGATATCCTGAGGATGTCCTAAGGATATCCTGGGAATATCCTAGGGATATCCTAGGGATATCCTGGGGATATACTAGGGATATCCTGGGGATATCCTGAGAATATCCTGATGATATCCTAGGGATATCCTGAGGATATCCTGAGAATATCCTTATTGCGGCGGCTTGGATATCCGCAGGATATCCTTTTGATATCCTGAGGATATCCTGGGGACATTTTCAGGATATCCTGACATTATTTCCGATATCCTGAGGATATCCTAGGGATATCCTTTTGTTGTGAGGGATATTTTTTCATAATAATTTGTATAATTTAATTTTATATACCTATATCGTTTTCAGAATTACAAAACTTTAAATCTTTTTATAATAGTAATTAAAATTTTTTGATCCTAATATTTAATATTATGTGCATCATTTTTAAAACTCGATTTAATTACTTTCTGCTTCCTCTTAAAGAAAATATTTAACATTTTTTATCCAAACTTAATTTATAGATGTTCGAATTTTAGTGCGGGTTTAATGTAGTGTTATGAATTTTGATATAAAAATGTCTTATTTAAATTTTCAATGGTTGGAAATACTTTAGATAGATATTATATAATGTAGATTTGTAAAACCTTCCTATTAAAAAAAAATTTAGCACTCTACCTTTATTTTTATGGATGATATTTATTTCGACGCCCCCCGTTGATAAAGTGTTTATTAAAAAGCCAGTGTAATAAAATGTTAATTTAAAAAACAGTAGAATAATGTTAAAGAAAGGTTATAAAGAATGTTATACAGAATGTTATTGCATATTTGCATTAATAAACAAATGTATCCATCGTTCGGTCCAATGAACATTTTATGACAAAACTTCAAAAGACATTTGATTAAACAAACAGTTTAATAAAAATCATATCCAAAAAAATTAATTATAAAACTGACATTCCACTGTTTTTCAAATTAACATTTTATTAACCTGGCTTTTTAATAAACACTTTATCAACGGGGGGCGTCGATTTGTTAATTAATTTTTTAAAAATATTTATTTATAAATCATAAAATTATCCGAAATACTTCATATAGGGGTCGTTGGATGCGCATTCTGATAAGCTTTAAAGTGGTGTATTCAGAATTGCCGCAACTTAATTTTTTTGTAAATTATTTTAATTTTTATAAATTTTTATTAATTAATTAATTAATAATTCGAAAACAACAAAAAACGTCATTTTGTTCTTCTGGTATGTTAAAAGTACACAACTTGAGCTTTCTTTTAAGACAAAAAAAAAGAAAAAAAAAGGGTCCATTTTGAAAAAAAAGTCAAAAAAATTTTCAATTTTCAAAAAAAAGGGTTAAATTTCGATTTTTAAAAAAATACTTTTTCACCATGTGAAAGAGCAGGAAAAAACCTTTCGAAAACATATAGGTGAAAATTTTTTTCATTTCGTTATTTAGCGGCTACGATTTTTTGAAAAACTCAATGTTCTTACTTTACCCAAATCTTCAACCCCCTCCCCCCTCTACAATTTTTAATTAAATTGCATAATATTTGGTGGTTAAAGTACTTACCCATAGCACTGAAGTTTGTGCAAATATTAGTCCGATTCAACAACTTTTAATTTTGACGCTGGACACTTGAGAAAATTTGCCCCATAAATAACATAAAAATCAAGAATTTTTTTTTAGGGGGGGCCCTGAAATTTTTATAGGGTTTCAGGACTTATAACAGTCTTGATTATAGGTCCTGTAGCAGCCTTGATCAAGCCTTGTATAAGATTAAAAAAATTTTTTTGTTTTTTTTCATAATTTTTCAATTATTTTGAAAAAAAAGTGATAACAATTTTCAATTGCGTTTTATATCGTTTTTTTTTTTTAATTCTGAGTACACAAATAAAAAATTTATTGGTTTGAGGGGTACTGTAGGACAATTAGGGTGAGCTCTAGCATAGGGGTCTAAACCTCTTTTTGGTCATTTTTTGAATTTTTTTTTTGTGACCTCATAATATTCAATTTTATTTCCAAACATAATTTTTCCATTATCTGCATTCAAAAATACACGAGAGTACCAAATTTTAGCCCTCTAGCTCAAATAATGGCAAAGTTAGAGAAAAAATTTGCAGTTTCTCCTTGACAACGCTATGGCCATCAATCCAGATCATGTTCTCTATATTTTTCGTGAAATCTACACGTGAAAATACATATGTGTACCAAATTTCAGACCTCTAGGTTAAATAGTTTAGAAGTTAAGGGGGGGAGGAATGGTCCATTTTAATGCATTTTTGCTAAAAAAAAGTTGTTATTTCCTTGACAACGCGATGAACATCACCTTGAATCATGTTCTCTATATTTTTCGTGCAATCTACACGTGAAAATACATAAGTGTACCAAATTTCAGCCCTCTAGGTCAAATAGTTTAGAAGTTAAGGGGGGGGAATGGTTTTTGGCTACGGACGCACGAGTCTCGTTATAAGGGTTCCGCCGAACACCGAAGGTGTACGGAACCCTAAAAATGGAATGAATTTACAAAAATGGTATTTATATTTAAATATAACTCTTAACCATTGAATAATTTACACATGCCTCTAAAATGCGCGAAATCTTCTTAGAGTATGTTGCAAAATATAATTATATGAATTAAAAGCTTACAATTAACTAACTTGCTTGGAGTGAAAAATTCACTCTATAAGAGTGAGATCTCACTCTTTTAGAGTGGGTTTCTCACTCTTGATTGGAGTGGCTCAATTCCCACTCTACACTGCAAAAACAAATGCAAACAAATGTCTGAAATACGGGGACACAAGATACATATTGTGTCTCGCTCTGAGACATATGCGTCTCAAAGTGTCTCATTTTGAGACATATTGTCCCATCAATTTTTACAGTGTAGTGGAGTGAGAACTCACTCCAAAAAATTTAGAGAGTTCTTGTGATCCTTTCAGTTTTATGTATATGATTAACTACAATTTGAATTAAAAGAAGCAAATAGCAATATAAATTACGGAATAAGAAATTTTAATTAAACAAATATATCGTTTGTAATTGGATAGAGTTTTTATTTTTAGGAAGACCATTAATTCGAATGAGGAGTATTTAAATGGAATCTGATCTGATTTCTTAATGACCTCATTATTTTGTAGTGAGAGTAAATTTCCTTGTCTTAAAGAAACATAGTGCTGTAGGTCAGGTCGTCAGAACAATTTTTAACGAAAATAACACAGTCTCCGGGTAACTGGTGATCGTGTTACTTCGTGGTAGAGGGTCGATCAGGAGCGAGAATACCCGAGCTCTCGTCTCTAGGTCAGGCCACACAGGTCAATCGCCCTTCTCGTTAATGTCGCTCTCAGCCTTACCGACTCAGCACACACGACCCACCCCCTTACCCTTATTTTATTCTTTACTTTGGCCACCCCTTTTCTATCTCACTGCTCCTAATGTACTTTTACTTCCTTTCGTATATCAATTAGCTCACTGACGTTTCGCTGCTTCTGCCTTCTGCCTTCACTGTGATTAGCGATACTCAAGAATCTCAGAAGAAACTTTCGCCCGCGCTGTTTTTCTTTTGCCTCTTCTCACTTGGAGAAATTATAATTGGAAAGGAAAGTGCCTTGCCTTCGTCTTGAGAAATAATTATACTTTGAAACCCAATGCGGAATCAGGGGCTTCATTAATTATGAGATAATTTTCATCTTTGAGGTGCAATGAACTTGAATTCGCGAGACGTTTTTCATTTCAATTGTCTTTCTTTATTCTAGCTTCTGTTACTCCTTAAACTTAGATTGTACTTGACAGAAATAATGGAAAATTATATACACTAAATAAAATTGGATAAATTGATAATTTTCATACATACATAACAAAAGCATCATAAAAGTCATTTATTTTAAGTTGGCTTAAAAAAGATTTTCGATGAAATCGATTTGAATCTAAAACCGCCAAAAATCAACAATCTACTACAAGTTTAAAGGTGTGAGCATATATCTTAGGGTGACAACAGACTAATTATATATTATATATAAACATGCAATTTCTTACAAATAATGCTATTTTAAACATGATATTATATATGTCACTAACGCCTTTTATTTCTGTTTATAAATTAAGGTATTTTTAGGAATTTGTTTAAAGGTTAAAATAATGAACAACGATATTAAAACTTTTCAGATATTTTTAAGAACTTATACTGTACACAAAAACCATTTTTTTCATTTCTAAAAAAATTTTTTATTAATTAAAAAATGGCATTAATTCAAACCCTTTAAAAAAATGAACCTAGGTGGTGTGATGGATTTCTTCTCTTCTATATTTATCTGAAAAATAAAAACCAAGAAAATTCTTAATCAGTATGAGTACAGTTATGGCCGGAACTAGTACCAATATTTTATTTAAAAAACTTTGTATTTTTTACATATGAAAACTAATAAAAAAGGCAGCCTGTTTTTAGAGTTTGAGTGTGAAAAGCGCGCCATTTTGTCAATCTTCAATATTCTTTGTTTATTCTAGTTCCAGCCATAACTGTACTTGTAGGGGAGACCGAGGAGGAAAGTAACAAAAATCAGTTTTTTGATGCTAGCATTAAAACTATTTGTCCGATAAGTTCTGTAAACACATTAATCGAAAGCTTGGACTTTCACCTATTAAATAAAATTGGAAATAAACATTAATAATAATTTGATAGTTCACTGCAGGACTTTTTAATCAGCTCTTTATTTGTTACTTTCCTCCTCACCCCTGAGGTGGAAAGTAACAGCACGAAGGAGGAAAGTAACACTTTAAAATTAAGGCTAGCATTTTAAATATAAAACTGTTAATAGTTTAAATTATTTTTATTATGAACATATAAAAAGACAAAGTGATATTAACTACATTTTGTACATAATTGGCACATATTTTTGCACTTTTTTGAAATCAAGAATTTTTTGATCTATTTACTATTCGTTGAATAGCAATGACATTAAAAAAGCATCGTTTCTTAAAAATTCAAATCAAAAGAGCAATATTTAATCTTTAAAATATAAAATAAACATATAAAATCACATAGTTACAAAAAAGGAGGAGGTTTATAAAAATAAAGCATTAGATGAGGAGGAAAGTAACAACGTGTTACTTTCCACCTCACCCCTCTTTTCCTTAGATTTCAAAAAACAAGTTTAAATTACACAAAAGTATTTCGCATTTTTTAATTATGCACTAGCACAACTTAAAGATAAATAAAAAAGCTTTAAAAAAACGAAAGCATTTTTAAAATATCTATAAAATAAAAAAAATATGATATTTTAAAAATTTAGACAAAAACTTACTTTTGACACAATTTTTGAAAAAAATGTCAGTATCAGATATATAGCTTCCGGTAGACCCCTAGCATAATTGGGGGGAGGTAGAGAGGGCAAAATTGACTAAAAATTATTTAAGGACTATGTCTGTCCGCTCATTGGTTTAGAAGTTATAAGCGTTGTTACTTTCCACCTCTGTTACTTTCCTCCTCGGTCTCCCCTACTGATTAAGAATTTTCTGGTTTTTATTTTTCAGATAAATAGAAGAGAAGAAACCCATTATACCACCTAGGTCCATTTTTTTCAAAGGGTTTTAATTAATGACATTTTTTAATTATTTAAAAATTTTTTTAGAAATGAAAAAAATTGTTTTTGTGTACAGCATAAGTTCTTAAAAATATCTGAAAAGTTTTAATATCGTTGTTTATTATTTTAACCTTTAAACAAATTCCTAAAAATACCTTAAATTTTAGAGCTCTAGACTACTGGGTCCCCTTAATCTTCTGCCAGTTTTACCAATCTATACTTTATCACAATCCTTACAATCAATTAAGGGGGGCGCCTACTTTATCGGGTCAAAAAAATCGATTTTTTAAAATAATCTTATCTTATACTACAACTATCAGAGAATACTCTCCTGAAATTTTTCTCAAAACGCAATTTTTGAAATTTGTGTACACGATAGATAAAATTCTAATCAACCGATTAAGCTCTACGAAGGCTTTGTTTTTAAGATAAATAGTTTCTCTTCTGTATGAATTAAAGTGTTTTTGAATAAACTTAAAGTTGACTATTTCTATTTTCAAAAAAATGAGGTTTTTTTCGAAAATTAATTTTTTTTTTAAAGTCATGCAAAATTTTCAATTTTTACTTTCGATTGAAATCTGTTGCTTCATATAGAAAGAAATAATGTCTAATTAAAAAAAAACTTTTTTTTTTAATTGTGGACCCTAGGTTGTACACATTGGAAAAATTTCAGGTTTTTGCTATATTCTGCTATAATAATGTATTAATATTATATTTTTTTGATATTAATTTGAATTTTTAACTAACCATCTCTACATAAGGTAAGGTAACTCTAGGGGAACAACTATCTAATTGTAAATTTAAAATTATTTTTTTGTTATGTATTATAAACCTGATAACTCTTTTTTTACAATCATTTATCAGAGATAATGGGGTTATTATTAATTATTAAATTTAATAAAGTCTACGGGCTTCTCATTCAAACTTATACTCTGATTTAACTTTCTTAATGTTCAAACTGAATTTGAAATTGACGGATTGTTGAAAAAAGTTAAATATTCAAAATTGAGTAAAACATTAAAAGTTAACATTTAAGTTTTTAAAACAACTTCTGAATTTCTTTCCAACTTTCAGTTATCTTTCAGTTTTATTTCTTAAAAATAGTTTATTTGTCTTTAAAATGTTTTAAATTAGTTTTAAAAGCTTTTTCTACAAAAAAAAACATCTAAACTGAAAAGTTATTTAAAATAGAAACATTCTAAGTTGCCCAGATGAAAAGAAAATCTATAATCTACCATTTAATTAACTTTACACAGATTACTTAGCATAGGTTTTCACTGAAGTGAAGTTAATTTAATAGTAGATTATGCATTTTTTCCACTTGAGTAAACAGTGCCTACAATATTAGCAAAACCAATATTCACATCTAATTTATAATGTCAGTCTGTTATTTCTTAACTTTTTCAATCTAAAAATAACTCTTTAAAATAAAAAATTTCAATTACTTTGTTACAACAAAGTTGTCCATTTTTTCTACGATTTTATAAAAATTTTCTATATTCAATAAAATTACGAATTCAAATGAAATCAGATTCGTTTATACAACCAAAATACGTTAATTCACACCTGCCTTAAAAGCAAAAAAAGTTTTTACCCTATGCCGGAATAAAACACTTTCTTATTTTGAATCCTTTCGATTTATAGATAAACAAAATATTGAAGGTACAAAATCGTATCGTCCATTTAGTGCAATATAGTAAAAAAATTTTTTTTGAATTTGTTAGAAGAGTTTTATGGTAATATAAACTATAAAAGTGCTGTGAAATTTTGTGAATATACAAAGAATAGTTTATTCTTATTACAAATTTAGAATACGTCACATTTGTTCACCCGTTATAAACACAAGTTGGAAAACGAGTTAAGAAACCATCGGTAAATTCAGTGTAAAACGCGCCCAATGTGGACTGTATAAAAGCCAAAACTGGCCAAAACAGAGCTGAACTGCATAATCACATCAGGTCCTAGCTAACTGACAAAAGGGAGGGATAACTCCCACCAATGATTCGAGCTTCATCCTGTAGAGAAAGAAAAAGAGCAGGCATTGCTACGGAAAGGTGGAAATCCACCTTAATAGGAACTTTAAACTCTATATTAAAGATGTAACGAAGTAAAATTTGTTAAAGTAGCTAGCTAGATTATTCTAGGTTATTTTAATAATATTTGTTAATTATCGCTCGGTATTGTATAACTGAATTTATCGATTTCTCCAAGTCAGTCAAAAATTTAGAAGCAAAGGTTAAAAAACACTTTTTATAACGTTTCGACAGACAATGCTGTCCATATCAGAACTTATAAAAAGATTTTTTTTTAAATTTAAATGGAAAAAGTCATAAATATAAAATGGTTAAAATTATTTTATACTTGAATGAGTCAAGACGTCAACAATACAGTTTCTGACAGATAACTATTCTAGGTTATGTTTAATATTTTAGATTACGATTTTAAATAATTTAATAATTTGAATTTTAACTTATTCCGCACCCAGGCCCGACGAGAGGGAGGTCAGCAGGGACTTTTGCCCCTGGACCCGGGTCTCTTTGGGGCCTGCCTTCAAAAATGGCCTACTAAAAAAAATATCCATGAAAGGGGACATTAAAATTTTTTACAAACCAAAAGGGCCCGTCTTTGTAATTTTCCCCGGGGCCCGAGTTGGCTCTCCACGGCCCTGTCCGCGCCACTTGATCACGAGAGTTGAGCCAATGACGTAGCGGTTCTCTCTCGCTGAACGAGCAGTAGAATATAGAAAGAGAGTTCACTGCCGGATCGAGGCAGATCTTCCCAATGGGGTCTTTGAGGTGCACCTCTTAGGTTCTTCAGGTGAAATCAGTAACACATTTAATATTTAGATTTTTCTAAATATTAATTGTGGTAAACTTAGAGAAATTCGGTTGAGTGCTTCCATCAGAAATTCTCAAGTTTATAATTTCCTGGAGATAACTCGTAAATGCCAAATTTGACAAAAATTCTTTAATTTAGGAGCTTCTTAATTTCAGAATTATGAAGAATATTGGGATTTAGAATTTTAACATTAGGTGCTCCTATGTTAAAATTAAAATCAGATCTAAAAAGGAAATTTAAAAATATCTTATGAAATTCTCTAGGCGCTCCTGGATGAATTTAAAGATTTCAACAATTCTCGGGACTAGTTGAGGTGCTCCTCTTCTATCTAAATGAAATTGAATTTTCGAATTTTTTACTTAAAATTATAGAAATTGGGAACCTATGTTAGTTCAAGGTGCTCCTTGGCAAATTTAGGGGAAATATATAGATTTCTAAAAAAGTTCTTTTCCAATGTTCTTTCTGAAATGTCTTTACATTTGTAATATTCATTTCTAGAAAGTTTTAAGCCGGTATTTTAACTAAGGCGCTCCTTAGTTAAAATAAATTTTGTCGGGTCCCGACATTTTAAAGCATTTAGTTAAGTCACTTTTAATTTAGGGGTGAATCCTTCAGTTAAGAACGAAGCTTTTCTCTGGATATCAAAATAAATTACAAAGTCTAGATTTCTCGTTCGGATTAAAGCTAGAATAATTTATTAATTCGTAACTTTGTAATTACTAGATTTTTGCGTTCTTTACTAGAATATATTAAGATTCGAACGCGGAAAATATTTTGATAATTATCAGTGCTTTAAAATAAGAAAGATTCTTCCAAGAACTCTTCTGTTAGAATCTTTAGGGAAATTGAGCTTAAGAAATGTGGTTACGTAAAGTGTCTAGTCTAGATAGAACGAAATTTTAAGTAGATAAAAAATATTTTTCTAAACATATTTTTTTATAATTTTGTTAACAGATAATTATTTTTAATTTAAATCGAGTCTGATAATAAAATTTATTTTTATTTGTATCGATTCTTGGCTCCTAATTTTATTTTCTTGCTTTATTAACTCTTTTCATTATATATTAGATTTTAAGTTTATTCAGAATACATTTTTGTTAGTTTTGTTCAAATCTGTGTTTCACTGTGTTTTCCTAACATATGCGACTGACGAAATATTCTACTCATTAAGACTAAAAAGATTTTGCTGAGTAATATTAAAAATAAGATTTTTATAATTCTTGCCTAGATTCATTTAATTTTTATGATCTAAATTTTGGCGGCTAAACATCTAGTAAACTTTAAGGTTGTGTTAAATTTGCAAATATTAAAGTTTAAAGGTTATGTTCGAAGTAACTTTTGGCGCTAAATTTTGAATTTAAGTTAATACTAAGAATAACTCTAAATTAATTTATTTATTGTAAAACTTTTGAATATCTAGTTAACCTAAAATTTAATTTCTAGTAAATTTCAATATAAATCATAAAATTTTGAGGTTAGAATTAAATATAAGTTCCAGAGAAGTGACAACTAAAAAATAATGGATCGGCGAGCGGTACTCCGGAGCCTTCACGAAAAAATCACTTCATTACAAAGATTTTAAGACAAAAATCATTGTTTCTCAATGCTTAGAGACGATCATAAACTACCCATTTTAATATTGCCAGAAATTTTTCTTATAACTTTAAACATTTTTAAACAGAATGAGTCCAAAAGAGTATATAAATACCTATTATAACATGTAAAAAAAATATCTGAGCTTGAAATATATCGAGATATGCCAAATCATTGCAATCGATAATTTTCGGGTAGGACAATAGAACTTCCCCTATGAGGAAGTAAAATTATAAAATTTTCTAATTTTGTAAATTAGTCTGAAAATAAAATTTGCTAGAATCTTGTGCAACAATAATCGATTATTTCCATTCGCCATGGCGCTTAATCGTCGTTAAATCCGCTCCGGAATCAGCGAGTAAAGTTGCCGAAGTCTGTGACGGAAACTGTGCCTGGTATTCAAATCACATTCAAGCAATTCTAAATACTCAACTACAACTTTCGAAATTTTTAAAACCTTTCTTCTTATAACTTGACACATTGGCTTTTCATTCTGGTAATTTAAAAAAGGGATCTATGTCCGTCTTTTAAGGACGCGGAATTCCATTTTCTTTAATTGCACGAAATGTGGAGAAAATTTTGTGCTATTATCGGAAATTTGTGGCGTCAATGTAATAATATTACAAAATTAGAGAGCCGGGAAAGTTTAATCAGATCGGATCAAGTCAGAGAAAACACTTTACGGCTCCCCTTGTGGGCCACCAGAATTCATGGGGGTTAAGGAAATTTGATTCAAAATACACAGTGTGAAAATAGTGTAGAAAAAGAATAGAGCAAATAAAGAGAAATCACTAGTCAGAAAGTCGAAGAGAGACTTTGAAGAATTTAGGATAAGAAATAAAAAAAGGATAGGAAGGGGGACGGAAACGAAGACAGAATAAGGGTGAATAAGAGAAGTAAGGGAAAAAGATTCAAGACCCTTTCGGTTCCAAATCACGTCCTCTTCTCCTTCGTCCGAGGGCCGGAACGATCTGTTCTTATTACTTGCATGATGGGAAATCAGCCGTGTACTCTGCACAAGATTTGTGAAGCTTTTCACGTGATTCGTTTCAGGGATTTTATCCGTTGGGGACTAGGAAAATTGGTTATTTAGGCGAAAGGAGCAAGCTAGTAGATAGCCTTAGGGAATATAAGTGACCAATCAGGATCGCAGAAAACTGCAATGCTGAACATGCACTTATAGTAAGAAAATTTTTCGGTAATTATGCAGTTAAGCTGCTTTTTCGAATTTTGAAGTTTTTTATTTTGGACCAAGCCTAAGTCTTGTATTTTAACATCAAAACAAATTATCCTGTGAGGGAGGTTGATAAACTTGAGTTAAATAAACTTGAGTTAAAAACTTCATTTTTTTAACTATAGAAATAAAGCATATTTTTTCATTTTTTCAAAAAACAAAAAAACAAAAACTCGATTAACTAAACCGAATCGCATCGTCTCAATATTTAATTTATCTTTCAACACCGGAACCTCTCCGTGCTGACACAAACACAAAAAGCCAAAAGGGAGATCTTGCCGAGACTATAACATTGCGATGCCGACGCCGAGACAAACAAAATTCTCGTTTTATTTAAAATCCAGGACTTATCTCTTTACACCAAAATCAAATATAATCCAAAACCACCAAGAGAAACCGCTAATCAATTATTCTAGGACTCCTGGGACTTCACAAAGTCAAATAGAATTTACAAATTTTGACTTAACTAAATATTTATTTTATTTTTCATTGTATTTACACTTTGACTCGAGTCCGTTCTGGATAAAGATTCAAACGTTACAAAAACCGCACTCAAAATTTAAATCCAGGAATCTCTGGAACAGCTCCACTAAATCGGGGATCGCACGTGAATGAATAACGAGCACATGGCAAACTTCAATCGACCGGTAGATCCTCTTTTTCCGAGATCCTTCCCCTTCCACGTCTTCTTCTTCCTCGTTGCGTCTCATTTCCTCAGCCGCTAAGAAATCCAACACCCTCTTGATTGCACCTAAGGTAAGGCGTCACCTAAAAGAAAAATTCGGATCCTTCCGCTGACCTTCGTTACTATTCGTGAACTTCACCTGCGCAAATCGCAATTTACGAATTCAACGAAGAACGACAATAATCCGCTGATCTAGAGAAAGACGAGAGATACGGATCGACCAGAAAACCAATACTCGGTACTCAGGCTCGTATCTCATAATTCAACCATGGCCCCTTTCAATAAATTACCCCAAAATTAACTAAATTAAAGATCTCTAGGGAAAGACAAAATAAAATATAAATGTTGACGATTTACATCGTCACAATTTTAAACTTATTAATTTTTAATAAAACTTTATGTAGAACTTTTAGTAGAAAACTGTTAATTTGAAAGAGAAATATCTTCTAATTGAAAAAGTACAAATTCTCTAGTGCAATTAATAGATATTTTACTTTAAAATTAGTTGATTTCTACTATTAATTAGTGGTTTTCTACTAAAAAATAGTGAATTTTTTTACTATTTTATAGTAACCGATTTCTCGCTAATTCATTAGTAGAAAAGCACTAGTTCAGATTTTGGGAGTAGTATTTGCCTTGGATGTAATATAATGTTTTTTAATTTTATTTTTATTAATAATGATTAAAGAACAAACTTATAAGTCTTTCAAATAGGCATGTTTAATTTCTAATGATTATGCATTCCATTTCTGTACAATATTTCTTTTGTATCTTTTGTTTTCTGAGAGCTTTTAAACAATATTTGAAAATTTTCATTTTTTGAACCACCCTACTATACATAACAATGAATGAACAAATTTTGGAACATTGCCCAAAAAGAATTCTCTTCAATCCAACTTTTTGATGCGAAAAAGAGGAATAACTGATTTTTGACAACTTTGCCGCCCTCTAATTTTTGCAAATTAGAGTACTGGCTCTGTGAGATAAAGCGTAGAGTTTAGGGTATTTTTCTTCCAAAAAAGCGACTTTCTCAAGATAGATAAGCGTAACGAAACGTCTCTTTATTATATTTTGTGATGGTTACAATTCGTGAACTTGACCTGCACAAATCGCAACTTATGAATTCAACGAAGAACGCGAATAATGAAAGCGCTGATCCACAGAAAGACGAGAGATGCGGATCGACGAGCAAAAATCAATACTCGTCAGCCAAGCTCGCATCTCATAATTCAACCATGGGCACTCTCAATGAATTACTCCAAAATTAACTAATTTAAAGATCTCCAGGGAAAGACAAAATAAAATTTAAATGTTGACAATTTACATCGTCACTCCTTATATTGTTATTTATTTTTCTCATACGCCATCTTTAAAACGTATTTTACAATAGGTTTTCTACAGTTTTCTACATGTATTACGTATTCTACCTCTAAAATCAAAATGACCCGTCAATTCTGATCTCTGCTTTGTATGTGTAACAAAAATTAGCGGAAAGAAGATGCGGATAAAATATTCTGATATCATAAATCACCATGTTTATGACATAAAGTTAAACACGTTTTCAAATTTTGTAGAAGTGTGTCACCCTAACTTAAAAAGTCAGATAGAAAGCGGATACAGGAATTGGATTACTTATTCAAATAAAATCGTGTAAAACTTGAATTATAATTACGTACGGTTCATGGATAAAATCACATAAATATCGCTTTAATAATTTTTCACTTCTTGTTGATGAATAAAGTTCGCATGAAACCGTGTGAATTACATTTCTAGATTTAGTTTTATTAGCAATTTTAATTATCATTGTTAATTCAACTTTGAAAATGAAGCAGAAGCAATGTTTCAGACGGTTCTGAACGAAAGTAACCCGAGTAGTGCAGTTAAATATTTTCAACTGGGTGTGTACTGTATACACACACAAAATTCAGAGTGTGTTTAAAAGGCATATTAAAAACTTTGAAGAAAAGAATAGTAATTTTGAACGCCATCTATAGTGCAACTCGATTGACGTTTTAACATCGTACAGCTAGTCCCTATGGACTATAAATTTAGATTTAAAGCCATCGTCTTAGAAAAAGGAAGAAAATAGATCACTGAAAGGTGTCGTAAAGTGGTTTTTTTTATTAGTCCCGAAAGAATCGTAATTTTCTAAGTGGTTTTCAATTTCTAGAGGATACCGATGCATTATTGCTTTTCTTACTTGGGTACTGAATGACAAATAGCGACCGTTATTTACTAGAATGTATAATTGCACTTTTTTCTCCTAAAAGAGAAAGTTACTAATTTCATCGCATTCTTTCAAGATGCACAAGACTTCTGCAAAAATGTTTTTTGCTCTCTTTCTGGTCTCTTAAATTGCACTTTTGATAAATCCTTGTTGTTAGTGCAGCCATATATCGCACAACAAATAATAAAGTGAAAGATGTTATTGGAACTGTAAATGTATTATTGATTTAATTTGTTACTATATTTTTTATGATTACTTTAAAAAGTCAACAAATTTTTTTTTGTTTAAAATTGATGATTGAAGGTAAGGTGGTGTTTGATTATTTAAAGTAAGTTTTATTGCAAGTTTGTTTAGAATAAGAGCAAGGTTGTTACCTAAAATCATGTACGCATATCGTATACATATATGTATATAAATATATATACAATAACATCGATCGCTTTTGATGCGTCGGCGCATTAAGATATACGCAGATCTAATGCATTCACCTATTCGCAAAGTGGCTCTGATTAAGTGACGTCATTACCCCAAAGGCACTTGAACAACTGACATAATCATTAGTAACAGAAGCATTTGCTATTCGCTCTAATAACAGGCTTACACGCGATCGTAATTATTATTTGCAAGCTATCAAGTCCTGCTTCTCATTGATAGTACCTCTTTAATAACAACCCCAATGATCAGTAGTTGAAATTTTTTCATTTTCAGATTATCTGTACCTTATCTTAATTCTCTTTCTTCACTAAGAAATATCTTAACTTCTTATCTTTCTTTTTCCCTTCTCAATTGCTTGCTATGAAACAAAGTATTAATAATGTGGAACTCTTCGACAAGACAAATTAATTTAGTCAGAACCCAATTCAGGATATATAAATTTGTTTTTGAACCCCCGTTTTTTAATTTTTACGTTTATGACAGGCGCGAATCCAAATATGGCGCTTTGAAAGTTGCTCACTCAGTTGTAAAAATTCGTTTTCACTAACATCACTTACTTGAGATGCTAAAATGCTCCTTCCCTTGGTAGATGCTTACGATTACGTAGGCAAAATGTTTAAGTAGTTCCTTATAATGAAAAAGCCTTTTAGAAAATTGTCGCGTACTCTCTTTCAAAATAACATAATACGTCTTTCTAACGAATATCAATCAATCAATAGGAAAACCATCTGCAAAGCAAAATTATTTCTGAATCATCAATATATAGAAGTAAAATCAACATACACTGAGAGTATTTCTGTCAATACCATCTGAAAAATGAATGGCAGCATCAATTTTTTCAAAATATCGACAAAATAACTTTTAAACGTCAAGCAAGTCCGTCGACGTCAATTTCAGAAAGCATATTAAATTTAAAAATCAGTACGAGTAGCAGGCCAATAGCTCGAGGGTTTCATGGTTATTACATTAATTGATTTTTTAAATTACCCGCAACTCTCAGCTTCGTTCAAAAACTCTGAACACCGTTTGGAACTTTTCGATTCCAGTCGTCAACTCTCAATACCTATCGGGAATTTTTAACTATGCTTGGAAACTTCTGGCTCCAAGGCCGTAGCCAGGGGGGGTGATAGGGGTGTTTGAACCCCCCCCCCATGAAATTTTTTTGACAGCTGTTTAAGTTTTCAAAAAAAAAAAAAAGAAAAAGGTCATCACTTTGATTGTTTGTTGACAAACCCCCCCCCCTAAATTTTTTTCTGGCTACGGCCTTGTCTGGCTCAATTCAGATTCTCTTAACTCCGCTGGACAATTCTCGGCATCGTTTGAAATCTTTCGAGTATGATCGGAAGCAATCGTCTCCACTCGGCAACTCTCAACACCAAATTTTTCGGTTCCACCTGACAACTCTTAGTACCATTCAAGAATTCTCGTGTTTGTTCGACAGATTTCGGTGATACCCGGCACCTCCCAACATGTTGAGAAGTTTTCTACTCCACTCGGTAACTCTCAATATCATTTGAGAATTTTCGGTTACGTTCGAAAGCCTAATGCTCTGTTCTAGAGTTCTTGGCATCGTTCACCCAGTTAAAAATTCCTTTAAAGGAAGTTTTAAGGATCGTGTCATGACGGAATTTGGAACAACAATCCTTTACAGGTTCCCGCGTGTACCTGTACAGCATCCTAAGCTCCATTATGGTCCTGCGAGGGTTTCATTAAAGAAACCTAAGTAAGTTCCTATGTAGGAACATGTGTAGATTTTCAAAGAACTGAATACATGATGCGCACTGGTCGAATTTGGTTTCTATGATATTTACGGCTGCGCAGTAGTTTTTAATTTTTTAGAATCCTACCTCAAATATAAAAAATAACTTTGATTAATTACCAGATCAAAAACAAAAAAAATTATCAAAAAAATTTTTTTATTAAAAGATACTACGCGGGAACCTGCATGAGAACATATACATTATGCGTTCCTTCGCGGGAACCTGTAAAGGATCCTTGTTTCAAATTCCGTTAAGGGATTGTGTCAGGATCCCCCAAGCAATTATTGCAGGACCTTTGAGGATCCTTAAAGAACCTGTTAGGATTCTTAAAGCAAAAAATGTAAAGTTCCTTAAAGGTTCATGACACGATTCTTAAGTTTCTTTAAAGAAATTTTTAACTGGGCAGAATCTTTAGACAACAATCGGAAGCACTCGACTCTACTTGACAGCTACCGATACTGTTAGGAAATTTTTAGATTTACCGTTTGGGAATTCTCGGCTTCGTTCTAAAAATTCCTCTCTACTAAAACGGGTAATCCACAGCTGTTGGCTGAAAACGACTGACGTTACAAGACTGTTAACCCTTAACCACAACACACAAAACCTAAAAAGCTCAAAACGGTGCATAATGATACCGTTTTTTCGATTTATTTTACGAATTGAGCTAAAAAATGGCATTATTATGCAACGTTTTGAGCACTTCAGGTTTTGTGTAAAAGCCCTAATTATAAAAAATAGTAAAATATTATTTTAAAGTCGTAGCGAAATATTAGCATCCTGTTAGAAGTGTTTGATGATTTATCATAAAAATTCACAGCACTTTTATATTTCACAAAAGATAGTTTATTCTTATTACAAATTGGAGAATACGTCACATTTGTTCACCCGTTATAAACACAAATTGAAGAACCAGTAAAACCGTCAGGAAATGCACTTAAAACCCCTTCCGATGTAGATTGTATTGACTACTAAGAATGCCAAAACGGAACTGAACAGCATCATTGGTCACATCAGGCCCTAGCTGACTGTCAAAAGAGAGGGAGAGCTCCCACTGACGATTCGAGCTTCATCCGTTAGAGAGAGAAAGAGAGCAGGCACAGTCACAGAACAGGGTAAAACTTATCTTAATAGGAATTTAAAACTCTATTAAAGATTTTAGAACATATTAAGCATTGTTTCACAATGTTTACAAAAAGCTATAAACCACCCGTTTAAAATGCAAGGAATTTCTTTTACAGCTTTAAACGTTTTGAACTCATCCACACTCGGAACGAAGAGTTATAAGTAAATTGGACAGCACATTGATTAAACCATATAATTTATTTCGTAAGGGCAAACCTGAAAATGTTATTGTGTAAAGTGTACTCTCTCTCGAGTAGAATCTATTATTCCTTTCGTTCCGTGCTGCATCCACGTCTTAGTAACAGCGTCTATAAGCCAAAATTCTACCAACACTTGGATCAATATTTATAAGATTTTTTGGTTATATTGGTTAAGAACTATATCAGATTGGCTTAAGCTATAGATCGCTGTAGAAAATCCACTCCACGGCTCGACGAGTTTAATATGTTGTTTGTTCTTAGAATTAAGAAATTTTTGTTATTTTTATGTACCTATTATGAACCGTAGCTGAGCATTGAAGGAGGGATTTTCATGGTCATTTTAAGGTTAGAGTCACGCGACTTAATGGGACATTTGCAATTTAGAGTTCGAGTTTCTCCGATCTATCTGCCAACTCGAATTAAAGCTACAATGTTGACGTTCAGCATATTGGTTCATTACTCTTGATTTAGTTCATCAATCGCCCGGATAAGTGGCAACTATAACTTAATGTTTTATTTCCAAATGATTAGTTGGTTAAGACAGCTGCTTTGTCAGTTGAATTGTTTTAAAAATTTGTATTAAATATTAAAGAATTGTATTAAATATTAAAGAACAAGATCCAGATTTGTTCATATTTAATATTGAGTTTTATAAGCTTTTTGGTTTGTTCTGATGGGTCGAAGTTGAGAGAGAGAGAGAGAACAACTGACAATGTGGTCTAAGGATTCAGTTGGATGATGATACAAAGTTTGTGCCATTTTTGAAGAATTTTGAGCATAAATAAAATTTTTTAAATTGTTTTCAAAAGCTTGCGATTTTGCTTGGAATTTTGAATTATATAGTGGTAAATTTGGCTATTAGAAAATATCTTTGGAGTAGTTTTTGGAAAATTAACACAGTTAAACTTTGGTTTTACTTAAGTTCAGATACTTTCTTCTAATTCGAGTTCTAAGAACGTTTATAAAAAAAAACTGATTGCGTCAGAGAGTAGAACTGTCGCAGTAAATAAACTCAGTATCAACTAAAATCGTTGTTAAATTCTACTATTGTTAAATTGCAAATTTGCTGATAATGATAAAATGTATAGATTCAATTGTTAAATGTTTAAAATTACTTGATGATTTATTTAACTTTGGTTCTCTCCAAAAGTCCATTTCTAAGAAATACGCTATTCGAGGCATTATTAATTGAAATTTAGAGATGTTAGAGAAAATCTTAGGTTTATTTATTCAGTCACATCGTTAGGTTGGTTACAATTATTAAGTAAGTCATGTTATTAGGTCAGTTAAGTCGTTAGGTTGGTTACGTTGTTAAGTTGGTTATGTTGTGAAGTCCGTTAAGTCATTAAGTCGATTTTTAGTTGGTCAAATTGGTAATTAGTTAATTTGGAAGTTGGTTAAATTGCTCGACTCGTTAAGGAAAATTCGTATTAATTGATGATTTAAAGTCAAATGCTCTTTGGTTGTTAAGTCTTTGGTTGTTAGCGACTTCGAAAGAAGTTTGGCGCCCAAAAAAATCGGTTCGGTAAATTAAAGAATTAAACTTTTAATGTATTCTTGAATATTATAGATAACCTTTTAGGTTTGTTAAATTGAATTCTTTAAGACCTCAAGTGGCTGGGAATATTGACAGAGTAGAATTTCAACCATCAATTTTAGTGGTGTTGATTTAGTTATTTGTTATTTATTTATATATTTTTTTGTAATAATTTCTGTCCAAGAAATTCTACTCATCAAACCACTTATATTGTTTCAACTGTTAATTCTACCATGGTCGTTAAAAAATAATCTGCTGAGTATTGGTGAATTCGATTCGTTTCACAAAATCACAAACCTGCATTGAACATTACATTAAATTTAATTGAAAGGATAAATTGCAATTTCCAACGATTTAAATTTGTATAAATTGAAGTTTTACGTGAATTAAAATGTGTTTGTATTGCTTACAATACAAATTGTTTGTTTGTTGGTAAAAAAAATTTGTTTTCATAGTTTTTTATTGATCAGAAAATATAGCATACTTCAACTTTATAATCAGTAAAATACCCGTTTTTTGATGCAGAATAAAAAAAATTCTGTTGAGCAGAATACCTATAATGGTATAAGTAAATCCCTTTATTGAATCAAATCACACATTTCTATTTTCCTTAAATTGTAAGCTAGTTCTTTTTATTCACGTCAGTCTCAAACAATAAATAACCGAAAGGAATTCGCTTTTTCGTCTTCTCTGATTCCTGGGAATAGCCAAGTGCTCTTCGACCTCAGCGTAAAAATATTTATTCATTTGAGCAGATTTTCCTGCGATTGCTTTTCTCAACACATCCTCCTCCCCTACACCAGAAAATTCTCGCTATTCGTAAATCAGCCCCAAGCATTGAAAAAAAGAGAAGAAGCAAGCAACAAACGATCGGTATTTTGCTCTTTCTCGCTTCCCTTGTCATCGATTCTTTTTCTTTTTGCAGGTCCAACGACCTCGCTGACAGTCTGGATTTTCATGAAAAGCACTCACTCTATTCTGTCTTACCATTCTAAATTCTGTCCCCAGAATTTTGCGCCACGGCTTGCCTCATTAATGAAAAAGTAAACATTTAAGAAAACACAAGTCTTTAACTAATAATACTAAAGAAGAAAGAATATTAATGTTTATTAAAAGGCTTCTGACAAAATTTTACTGAATTGATACTAATGTTCAATATTTTTACTTAATGTTTCAATGCTAATTTGTTATGGTTATAGACGATCGAAGGACGAAACAAATTTAAAAAAAAACTATAAAACAAATTAAAAAAAACCTTTTTTTAAAAGAATGCACAAAATAATCCCCAAAATTATGGGTTTTCAGTCTTTTACACTTTTTTCTTAAAATATGCAATAAAAAGTTATCATTAATACTTTTCGAAACACTTTTAAACTTCCGGAGATCTATGAATAGAAATTTTAGAGCATTGAAAATTTTGAGTTTAATTTTCACGACTTTACGAATTTTTTTTCTGAGTTCTGATAAAGAATTAAGTAATTTCATTTAGGACTCTCTGCAGTCTAGATATCAGAAAATATTTATAGCAAGTAACAACCTTAAACAAACTCAATTGTTTTTATTCATAAAGATTATATTCATTAAAAACCTCGCGTGCACAAAATAGCCCCGCTTGACGGTATATATGTATCAATCCAATGTTTCAATAGTCGCCAAATATATTTTTTCAACCTCAGAGTAGATTGTACCATCGTCGAAAATCATTGTTCTCTTTCCATAAAGGACGCGTCTCTGTGTGCTTAATTAATATTGGTCATCTGGTTAAACCTTTCAATAACCCGTCTACCATTTTCCCTTTATATCTTTTTTCATTCTAAATTTGCCTTGTTGCATTCAGAATTTCCTTCTCTGGAACTGCAGTTTTTTTAAATTGACATAGAGCAAAGAAAAGAGAAGAAAACTAAGAAAAAAATCTTTGATTAAGCTTAAAAATGTCTTTCTCTGAAAAAGGACAAATCGATAGCAAATTTATTATATTTTAAAAATCAATCAAAAATAGGAAATTGTAAGTAATTTTTTTAAAAATTATGCTAATGTAAAGTAAAAAATTTTAATTAAAGATTGCATTTTTTTAATAAACATATAAAAAATGGTGTTTTTAGACTATATATGAAAAGATCGATATGATTAACAGTTAATTTCAAAATGACAATAAAAATATTTTGTCTTTTGCTTTTTATAATAATGATTCTTCGTTGAAATCTTTTATTAAATTAGGTAAAGATCCTCTTGATAAATTGATCAATAGCGGAATCGTCTATAAACTTAACTGCTTAGAATGTGATAAAATTTATGTTGCACAAACATCAAGACGGTTAATAACTAGAAGATCAGAACATAAATCGAACATAAAATTAAATCTAAAGTATCGCAACATTATTATTAAGCATAAAGTTCTAATTTAAATGACGATATGAAACTTATCATGATATCGATTTGTCAAATATTGCCATTTTACGAAAAGAAAATAATGATTATAAAAGATTAGTTGCTGAAATTCTTTTTATTAAAAAAACGGAAAACAGACGTATAAATAACATCACTGATATTTCCAATTTTGACAATTCGTATAAGAATATTATTTAAAGTTTAATTTAGTTTTTATATCAGTGATAAATAAATTATATCGACTATGGGATTATTATTGACAAATAGTAATAACTTTTTGTTTAATATGTGTTATAGAGTTTGTAAATCTACTCATTTTTTAGTGAATAATTGACTTTCAAAGACAATGTTTCGTTTTCTTTATTGAATATAAAATAAAAAAAAATTTATGATTTGAAAAAAAAATTTAATTGATTGACATGAAAGTTAGTTTTTGACCTAATTTAGGTAAATATTAGTCAATAAAATGATTGATTATTGTTATTATTGTAATAAATTTAACTGAAAAATTTATAATTTTCCTTTTTTTTATCTATTTGTTGTGTTTAAATATTTTTAGTAAGAAAATGAAACTATTGACAAGAGTAGATATTCCTACATGTCATTGATATTAATTTGTTGTGAGTTGTTTTCATTTTATATATATATATATTTTTTGTAATTATACCTAAACCTTTCTTTCAAATTTTTGTTCCCAGAGTATAAAATAATGTAAGTATAAATTTTTTTGTAGAAATTGAATCTAATAAACTTTTTAGAGGGGGTGGAATCGATACTATAAGCAGTTTTATTCTTGATCGTATAATTTTCCATCATTAAAAAATGTATGATTTTGTTATTAAAGTGTTTTTTAAGAGTGAAAAAGTGTCGGAATTTATTTTATTACAGCTACATTTTTAATTTTCACCCAGAACGTTCAGTAAATATTTACTATGAAGTGGAAAGCGCACTAAAATATTATGACTTTATATTTCGTGAATTAGTTACACTCTCAACAATTTTATATTTTGAGAAACATAAACACTACTAACAATAAGATTAATAGCTTACTTTATTTCAAATATATTTTTTACTAAAAAAAACAAAAATTTTGATTAGGTTTAGTGATAGTAAGGTAAATAAATTATTTTTATGGATACACAAGATACATTTTCCAAGAATTTTCTTCTCTATACACTTGAAGGAAAATTTTAGTCGTTTATGAGATATTTAATGCTATTCCGCGCGCTCTTGCAATCCGTAAAAGTACCTTCTACTCTCTTCGGGGAGATGGGAATAATTTTTCTTTAAAGTAAAATCTAAAGGAGAGAAAATTGTGGAAGACGGAGAAAAAAAGGACAGATAAGAAACATTGCAGATGGAAAAAGGAGAGAGTCAAAAATGTGCGCAAGTCACGCGCGAAAACTACATCGCTTTTATTTTTTTGCTTACATTCTAAAGTTTTAAAACTAGTTACTGCATGCAAATTGTACGTTAGTGTTAAATAAGAAATTAAATTAACTTATTAAATCAAAGTCATATTATATTCTCTTTTATAAATAAAATATTTAATTTGCTTATTTAGGGTTACGACCATGTGCCTTAAACAAAAGAAAAAAAAGGTCAAAAAAAAAATTTTCTAAAAAGTATTTACATTTAAGTGATTTAAAAACATTCAATTTTTTATAATGTAATACATTCTACTTTTCTGTATTAGATTAACATTTTAACTCCTTGAAACAATTTTGTGGGATTGCAAAAAAAATAAGTAAATATATAGTAATAAATTTTTATTAATAGATTGTTTTAAATCACTTACATAATATGTATTTTTTAATAAAATTGTTCTTTTATCATAAAAGTATCATTAAATTATTTCAAAATGTAGTCAAGCATTACTCTTATTTTAGCTGCGCCAATTAGGGGTATTAATATTTCGTTTGTTTCACATATAATGTTATTAAAAATTAAAAATTTAAACAGTCGCTGAAAGATTAAAAACGTTTCAAAGAGTTAATATTTCTCTCTATTATATGTTACACAATTTAAATTAAAACTGCATATTTCATATCATTTACAATTGAATACTTTATGTACTTGCCACGATGCGCTAGAAATAAGTTTAAATAAAAATGGATTACTCCCTCCAAATTTCTTCTAATTATAAATTGTGAATGTGTCGGGAGTATTTTAATGTAGATTTTAAAATTGTTTCACATACTCAATTTTTAAAAAAAATTGAGTTTGAATATGCGATATGGTGTAAATATATTAAAACGAGCCACAAAATGAAAAAATAAAATTGTTAGTAAACAGAATTTTAAAATTTTCGTTTTTTAAAATGTTATACCTTTTGTTAAAATTGCACAAAAGGATGCGCCAATCAAAGCGTTTTAAAAAAATAAAAAGAATAAAATACTTTTATTTAATCTTTTTTTTCCAAAAATACCTATATACAATTCATCAAAATAATTGATTTTTTAACATTCTTAAATGTCAAAAATATAGTTAAAATTGATCGATTGGGTTCAAACGTATGTTATAACTTGTCCCCTGAGATTTATAATTTCGTAATGGAACATTATTCTAACTATTATGGTTCATAACCCTTTTCGCCCCCTAAAGACCATTTTGGGACAAATTTGCATCCAGTGTTCTCCTATATAGTCCTAAATGATTTTAATGTTACCAACTTTCTATACTTGAACAAAATAGTGAAAAAGTAGTATATAAAATTTTTTGGTCTACAACAAGAAGAACGATAGTTGTTACAAAGTTTTAGAAGATAAATGCCGTTCCAGCAAATAATGTTCTGGAACAAGTTGGAACTATTTTCGTAACAGGGGAAATTCGGGTTATGTAACAGCGTTATAAATAGAAATAAAGAAAACAAAAGAAAAAGTTTTCTCGTAACATTTTCCAGTATCTTTAAGATTAAAATAGATAATAATTAAAAGACATTTTTTGTATGAAATACGATAGTTAACACTCATTTTTGCTTCTTGATCCATTTTTCCTCCAACTTCCACTGTCCTTAAAAATTTTTTTTTTTCAAACGTTTCTTATAATTTGAAATGTTAATAAAAATACAGTTTTATGCGTATGTCGTTTTTAGAAGAAGTGGAACTAAGACTTAAACTTGCTCAAAATAAAGTTTTTACGAATTCTCGGCTGTAGACAAAAAAAACAGAAAAAGTGATCTAATTCTCCTTGACTTACCCTACAAATTATATTATTAGAATGGCGTTGTGCTGTAGTTCTATTTCTTCACATAAATTGTACCAATTAGCCGTTTTTACTATAAAATAAAAAATATCGTATATATGACAATTTGTTTGTTATGCAAATATATTAATATAAAATTTGGCTGTATATGTGACGCTCCGCGAGAGAAGGGACCTATCGCGGAAAAAATCAATTTTCATTTTTTGGTGCTAAAAGATAGTTTTTGAGTTGTTCTTTCATTTCCATGTTTCAAAAAAAATATTTATTAAATACACTTTTTGTTATAATGCTTCAAACCTAGGCGTGCTAAGTGTATCGCATTTTTTGGATTTTCTTTGAAAGACCGTCTCTTGAAATTGGCTTTTATTGATTTCATTTTTTTTATGGTAATTGATAGTTTTTGAGTTGCTTTTTCAGTTCCAAAAATTAAAATTTAATTCCTGCAATTAGTTTTATTGTTATGAAGATTCAAACAAAGATATGTTAAGCGTCTCGATTTTTCTTCCTTCTCTTTGCCTGTCCGTCCTTTAAAGTTTGCTTTCTCAGCGATAGGTCCCTTCTCTCGCGGAGCGTCACATATAAATATAAATCAAGGCATGATTTCGAATCCGACAATTTATTAATTCTGAATAGAGAACCTAACTTAAACGTTTATTACCTAAATCGAATCATATCAATCTGCCGAACAATGAGATTATTAGGACAACGGTATTTTGACCCGTGTAGATTGATCTATTCCTGTATGGCATTATAAGTATTGTACTTACTATATAAATCATAAACATGTTCCATTGTTAAGCCAACATAAATTTTAAAGTGTAAATTATGAATCTATCACTCGGTGTGATTCAAATAAGGTGAGGACTTTACCGATTTCTCCGAGTCAGGATGTCAGGTATTATTATTTAAAATAAAATAATACTCATATTGTTTAACGTTCGGCTGTCAAAGCAACCCTCATCAGAACTGTGAATTTTATTTAATAATTTAAAATTTATATAACAAAAATATGGCGGAACATAGAACAGTTAATATAATGGTACTTACATAATATAATCACCAAAGTTTTCTTAATAATAACATTTTTTTCAAGAATAATGTAAATTGAAATTGTTATTTTGTATAAAATAAGGCATTTGTTCTTCTTTTGAGAAAGAAACAAAGTTTGTCAGGAAGTTAAAATTTCATTTCAATACGTTTGACTTAAAAGTCGAGAATTTACTGAAAATTTAATTACATTTTGTTTACTTTTATATATTTACTAAGTGGTACAAAGAGAAGGAGAAAATGAGGTTTTGAATATATATACATTTGTATTTCAAATTAATTGTTGATGTTGTTTCTCTTAATAATGAATCATATTGTTTGTTAAAATTTGTGATATCTTCTTTTCGATTAATTTAGTATAGTTTAGTAATTTTATGTGTATCGTTTCTGAGACAAGGCGTTTATTTTCTGAAGGTTCTTTATCTAGGATTTTAACATTTTGCCAATCAAATTCGTGTTTTAAATTGTCGTTTCTATTTTTAATGTTTTTGTGTATTGCCATTATGGAATGTCTTTTATTTTATGTTCATTAATTCTTTTTCCTATTGGTCTTTTTGTTTGTCCCACATATGAATTGAAGCTGGGCAGACTTGACAATTTATTTTATAAACTGTGTGTGCTACGACATTTTTGTTAGTTTTATCTTTAATTTTCTTAATTATACCGTTTAGATTGTTATTTATGGATGGAACTGTGTGTATATTGCATTTTTTGAATAAGAATGAAAGTTTTTCATAGAGGTTGTTGTGATATGGTAATTTTAATTTCGGTATTAATTTATGTGTCTCATTTTTTTTAATAATTTCAATATTTTTTCTAATTGTTGCTAGTTTTTTTTTAGTATATTTTTTGATAATGTTGTTAGGGTAATCATTATTAAGAATATTGTTTATGATTTTTAGGTTGTTATTATTATGGAATTTTTTGTTAGCTAATTTAATTGCTCTGTCTACTAAATTATAAATTATTGCAATTTTTTGTTAGAAGGGGTGGTTTGAATTGAAATTTAATATACGTCCAGAAAAGGTGGGTTTTGTGTGCCAATTAGTGATCAGTTTGTTATTCAATCGGATTAATGAGATATCAAGGAAATTAATTTATTTCGATTTCATTGGTAAATTGTAAACGTTCATTGTAGTTATTAAAAATGTGTAAAATTTCGTTAATCTGACATTCTGACTCAAAGAAATCGATAAAGTCTTTACCTTATTTGAACATAAATTTTATTGATCGACTAAATCGTTTTTTTACATATCCATTACAAGAGATTTTTATGTGGATAAAGAGCTTTCTTTATGTTTTTCTAATTCTATGTGTGTAAATCTTATTAGGAGATATATCTGTAAATAAAGAAGATACATACAAGATATAAAGAAGGTAAAAAGAAAATCACAAGTTAAAAGAGCAATTTCTGTATCTTGTACTAGTGGGTGCTTAAGCAAAAGTTTCCCTCACGTGCTATATATGCATTACGTGCCACGTAAGCGCTTTAGCTACAAAAGGAATAAGGTCATAGCAGCCGTGGGGTACGTACAAAAAACACCCTGGATCTTGTAAAATCGCTTTTTACATTTTATGGTCCTCGACAACATTCAAGTGTCTTTCAAAGGGCGCGTGGAATATTCAAATGTGTATAGCCTAATGGGAAAACGCTGTTTTCCATCTACTCATAACCTTTTTCCAACCCTTTTAAAGACTTATATTTCCTGACTTGGACACGAAAGGTGTTTGAAACAACTTCAGTTACTGACTATTATTATTTCCAACACGAAGCAGGAAGTTTTTTACTTTGCCCAATAACTTTTAATGTCTCCAATTATAAGTATATTTTCGTGTTTAGAACCAAGCTCCATTTTCGTGACAAGAGAAGATTTCATCTTCATTTGTAAAGAACTACAGAAAATTAAGTTACTCAAGAAACTTTCCTTAACTCGGAAGGAATATAATATTCGTTCAATTCGAAATATGATTCATTATTGCTACAAAGTAACATAATTCTTTATGCGTGCAGGAAGAAAAAACATTTATACAAGTAGTGGAAGTTTTAGCAAAATTTCAATCTACTGTATCCTTTAAAAATTATGAAGTCAGTACCCACCAAACATGGAATCACTAACGACTCACGACTAATGTTTATGGAGCCAGCATCATAAAGCAAGGTACCTACTGCACTCGGAATGTCGAAAGCCACGCCAAAATTTTACAAAAAGGGAATAAAATTTGAAAGAGAAAGAAGTAGTCGCTTCAAATACCTGCACTGAGAAAAATGGATGTTTAGAATTAGATGTTTAAAACAAGATAGTAACGCCTAACCTCTAAATATTAAAGGTTAACATCTAAGATATTAAATTTTAACATCTAGATATTAAAGTTTAATATGTAGATGTTAACCCTAAACATCTAGATAGCTGTCCCTATGTTAAGTGATAAATATGTTAAGCGTTAACATCCAGATGTTAAGGGTAAACATCCATTTTTCTCAGCGTGCATGACGACGGCATTGGCCGGTTTAAATTGAGACAAGTGAACAGCTTATTCTCTTAACTAGTAAAATTAAAGCGCGCTTAAATTTTGTATTTTTACCCTCATCCTAAAAGGATCCTATCCTATGGATATCCTTTGAGGATCATGCATATCCAAAAAGCGTCCCCATTATCTCTTGTGACATTCCGGCACATTTTAAAGATATATTATAATTTCATCTTTTTCTTCTTCCTTTCTGTTTATTGGCTTAAGGTAGTACCAACAGCTAGAAGGATTAATTTCTGCACTAAAGGGAATAATGTATTTTCCTGAAAAAAACTGAACTGGCAAATTATTAATTAATAGTATAAAATGAAAGGAGGAAAAGTTATTTTTTAAGAACAAAAGAATACAGTGAAAAACTATAAGGTTAAACTTTCTTTGACTAAACTTAATTTAAAAAAAGAAGAAGATAGTGAAAAACTTTTAGGTTAAACTTTAATTAAATGTGTACGTCCATATGAAAAGGGCCCACTTTGGCACTATTGGACTTATCTATATGACCATATTCTTTATTAAATTTCGAACATTTCGAGAGGTCTTGGACCCCTTTAGATGAAAAATTCACAAAGTTATAAGCATTAAAAGTTAAAAGTATCAAAATCCTAGTTTTGAGAAAAACGAGTTTAAAGTTCAAGATTTCCATTAGCGCCCATGCATTTTAAAAATTAAAAATAAGATTTCTTTGTGTTTTTAATTACTATAAAGTTATTGTAAATGCATGATTCGACGAAGGACATTACGTAGTTTGTTTTTCAGCAATAAAAAAAATTTCGAAAATCTGAATCTTCTTTAGAAAAATGCGAATATCTCGATAAATAAAATCGACAACCTGGGCCCTTTTCATATGGACGTACACAAATTTAGTTAAATAAAAATAAAGAATATAGTGAAAAACTTGTTTTAATTAGAAGCAATCAATAGGATGTAACATTTTATTCAATTTTCTCAAAACAAAGAATTTGAAAAACTTACACATATTCTTAGATGTAAAGTTTTACAAATAATACAATAAGACACACATAGGTTATACACCAATGAATCATAGAGTTTTGTCAAAAGAATAAGCTCCATCTTTCTGATCTCCAGGAGGAAACTGAACTATGGCAAATTATTATAGTTAATTACCGACGATTGGCTATAAACTTACCCTATTCGGTCTCCCCCTAATGGGATCAAAGGGTTATTATTATGTAGAATTTTCCGTTTCCTTTAAATTTAAATTTAATGTCCCATATGTCTTGTTTAAAGTGGTTAAAATAGCGCCAAAGATATCTCGGTATCTGGGATTCGGGAACTGCTAGAAAGTGGGGTGTACTATGTTGGCCGGGGGGGGGGGGGGGTAATAATTGGATGATTAATAAAAGTACCTTCCGCACATGCCTCATTCTCACTTATGCCGATCCGACACTTAGAATCGTTTGGTTGCCACTTCTTTTGCGTGTCGCCGACAGCCAAAAGGTATTTTTTTATATTAGTGTAAATTAATTCGGTGACGTGAAGTTTATTTTTCTGGTCGATTAACTTGTCTAATTTATTTAAAAATTCTATAATTATAGTGGCGATTTATCTCCGTGGTTTGACTCGAGAATAGCGTGTGTGCGGAAGGCCAGAAGTGGAAAATCCTATTGTGAAATCTACAGACAGATATTTCTCAGAATATTTGGCCACTGACGAAGGAGTATTAACTGTATTTTAAAATTGTATTTTTCTGAGGATTCAGTTCCAAAAAGAAGCAGGGTTGTTTCTGCCTATCACGTGTCAGCAGCTTCCGAATCAGAGTATAGGTTGAACGAACCACGCTCCTCAATTTAACGTCTACCGCATGGATAAGTTTTGAGCATCTTTTTTTTCATATTAAGCATTTTTTAATTAATTTACCTTTTGATTCCTTGACCGTTCATTTTTGGTTTAATCGAATATTTATTCATTGTACTGAATTGTTTCGTTGAGTAAAAGTGTGCGAGTCGCGGATTGTTTTTATTATATTTCTTTTTTGTTAATTTATGAATCTGAGGTTTAATATATTTTACTTTTGACGTTATTAAGTGTTCATTTTATTTTATTAGCTGTCCTCTTTATATTTGATTTATTTTTATGTATAATTCTTACTGTTTTTGATTAGATACATTTTCTTTTATGCATTTATTTTCTTATATAAATTAAAATCGTTACACCCCTAAAATATCATTGGTCTTTCCCTGTAATTTTGAAACCACCAATCATATTCGTCTTCAATCTTTCTAAGATCCTCCTCAAGATCCACCTTTTTGATATTGCGAGCGCAAACAAATGGGCATGTAGGGTTAAAAATATGACATGAAGTAAATGGAACATATTCATCATCAAATTCATCATCAGATCAACCTAATCTTAAAATAGAATCTTCTATTACCAAAACTAGTATAATTTGTTTAAATTATTAATTTCAAGAATATTTTATAGAATAAAATAATGTCTGAAAGTTTTTGTAAATTCCAAATGTTTAAACAAAAATATTAAATATTTAAAAAAAAGGTTTATAAAGGAATTATAAGAAGAACAAACAAATTTGACCCATTGTTGGATGGGGGAAAGAAATTTATTATATGTATTATGATATATTATTATATAGGATAGAAAGGAAGATTTCTCTTTTAGTAATATTAATAGATTCCAGCCCCCTGAATATTGACCTCAAGGTAAAGTTTATGTACTAGGATATTAATATTCTAAAATTCAGATTTTGGAGATTAAACTTTATTTGGTCAAATTTAATTTTAAAAAAATATAGCAAAAACCTTGTAGGTTAAACTTTGTTTGGTTAAATTTAATTTCAGAAAAACAGATAAGTAAAAAACTTGTAGTTTAAACTTTGTTTGGTTAAATTCAATTAAAGAAAAAGAAATAAAAGTAAAAAACTTTTTTTAATTTAAAAATATCAATAAAATGTAACATTTTAATAAATTTTGTTGAATTGAAAGAAGTTTAAAAACTCTCTTTCAGATTCTTATTTGAGGAGTTTTAAAAATAATACAATAAGACACGTCTATAGGAAACATCAATCACAGTGTTTCGTCAGACATTGGCAAATTATTGTTTGTGATTGTTTCTTATACTCCCCCTCTTTCAGTTTTAAAGCTTATTATTATTAGCAATTAAAAATTCATAATTTTAACATGAGGTTTAATTATTTTCCATATTTATGTTTGTGTTCTAAAAAAATAACTTGACGCTTAATTCTATGAACTTCTCTTAGTATAAATTAAAATTTTTACAATAAGTCCATTAATTATGTAAAGTCACAATTGAGAAGAGAGTCTGGCTAAATCTCACCAAGGGGGGAGGAAGGTCAATAAAAATCTCACGGCAACTTTTTTATTTTAGGAAAAACACATTTTTCTGTATAAAAAAATTACATTTTGCATATTTCCGAGAAAAATGTAATGGACGTCCCTTAAGTAAATTTAAATAAATAATTAAAATTAATATTACCATTTAAAAAAGTTACCGTAAGCAGAAGGTTGAATTGTATATAAATATAAATTAGAAAAGAATTATAAATATGTGTTATATCGCATTAATATCAAAAATTGGTAAATCATCGAAATAAGAAATGTAAGTTGATACAAATTTGAAAAATTAAAAATATAAAAATTACAATAAAACTAAAAAATTTTTATGACGATTTTTCGTGTTCTAAAGATTGTACATTTGTTGATTTTTAAGACATATAGAACATTTTCAAAATAAATTAATATTCGGTTTCAACGTACTGATCAATATTCTGATTGCTGGAATTTTGTTACCACGATTGGCAGCCGACGTTATTTCAACATGAAAATTTCCGTGTCTAAATGGGATTTGGCTGTAACCTGCGGTGAAATCGATCCCTTTATCGTAGGAAATAATCATTTCAAGTAGTTTTGAAAAATTTTGAAAATCAGAGGTTATATTGGATTCTGGAATCACCATGAAGTAAGGTGTATGGTTACATTGTTAAAAACTTTTTCCAATACTTGAATGAACTTTGCACAATTATTCTATGTCTGCAGTGTTAGTAGGATATTTTAAATCAAAAATAAAGACAAACAATGAAATGAGGAATATATACAGTAATAGTTTAAAAGTAATATCTAATATTAATTAATATTAAGATAATTAATTTTATTATTGGTATTGTAAAATTAAAAAGAATTACATACTATCTTGTAAATATAATGTATCATATATGTGTTCCTATCAAGTTGTTCTTAAACCTATAACCGGAAATTAAACATTCTGAACGTGCCGACTTGTTCATGCGCGATCGAGAAAGTTGCAAGGAACATTCTGATCATTAATAGCGATGCTACACGACAGAGAATTGAATAAAAATTATCGTTCCATGTCACTGACTTTGCTTCCGAACTCGTTCACAAAAGAAAAATATTTTACAAAAAAGGACAGAAAAGAAAGCACAGTTGGCAGAAACGAATCGACGCTCCACTCTAATATTCCTTTTTTAACGGAAACACCTGCGAGAAATAACACTGTTTTTATAAATATACATTTCTCGTTTATCTTTAATCATCAGAAAGGCCAAAGGGCTTTGGTTAAAAAAAAATTGAAATGTTTTCCTTTAAAAAAAATAATATTCATTCAAACTAAAGACTTTTAAACTTCATAATTATGTCAGACTGCAATTTGAAAGCACATGCTTTACGATTTCTTTCTGTTTTCTAACCTTTCTATAATGGAAATTTATCTGGAAAAAATGGTTTAAAAAAGGAAGTACTGGTGAAATATGACGTAAATATATAGAGAATAAAGTGTGTATTACGGAGCTTTACACCATTTGGATCGAAGATAACGACCTTTGCAAGTATTTATGTGAATTCATGCAAACGAAAAAAGCGTTAAATATGGGACAGCAAAAGGGATAGTCGCGACAGATTATGAAAAACGAGTCATCCCTGACTACGTGATAGATAGCCCCTAGGTGTATTCATCGTCAACAAATATATCCATCGGGATAAGTCCTAAATTTATATTCATTTTTTCTCATTCCAATAATTACTCACTAAATAAAATTCCAAATAAAACTTCAAACAATACATATTCATTATAGAATAAAAGTTATCTAATCTGATTTTTGTTTCAAGCTCCAGATGTTCCATTTGTTTTAAAATAAAGATTTTGGTTTATAGTAAAAAATGAAGATTACTTACTAATAATTAAAGTAATTAATTAATACATTATATTTGCAGAAACCACTATTTGATCAAAAATGTCTTCTTTTTGAAAAGTAATAACAAATTTACGGAATCTGTAATGAAGTTACCTTTCCAGGTCTAGTATGTCTTGTAAATTAAGACAACATTGAATTCCTTGTCTCCAGGGTGTACCATTATACGCCTGGGCAACGTTACGCGAGCTGCAATTAGACAATTGCATGCCACCCTCGACAATCACGGAAACTATCTCTATCGATGTGTTTGAAGAGAACACTCTCTTACTCGACCCAACTAACACAATCACAAAGTATCTTTCGCTATCCAACTATTAAAGCAATATTTAAACGAGTAGAAACAGATTACTTTTTAATATTTAAAAAAAGTTCTGATCTATGTATAACTAAACCTTTAAAATTTTTCTTCATTTTGCACTCAACTACACGGAAAAGATTTCAGCACTTCTGACGTTTTACCTGTAGCACGGCATTCGTACTACAGGTTAGGCACGTCACAAGGAAGATCTTGGCACGTCAGTTGAACCAAATTCGGAAATACAGCAACGCAGAAGTCTTTGTACTTTCAGAATGTACCGCAGGAGTGCGCTAAATGTAATTCTAATTTACCGAAAAGGCACGGCAGACGTGCCAAATAGATGCATAAGAGCGTTCTCTGCATTTTGCACTATAGATTTACCTATAGGTACGTCAGAAGTGCTGAAATTTTTTCCGTGTAGCTTAAAGAAAATCAGACAATGGGGATGACAAGAGAAATATCAAATTAAACATTTGATTAATTTAAATTAAGATTGATTTGCGACAACGCATAAGTTACGTATAATGTGAATCACTACAAGCTTCTCCCACAAACATTATAGTTTCTAATTAAATTTATATTTAATTGACTCTGATTTAAGGCTTAACAGTATCCAGTTGAAATCACTTTGGCAAACACTAAGCGAGAAATGAGGCATCTCGTCAAATGCGAGAAGTAAGGTGACTACAGCGCCACGAGGATAATCATAATCATAATCATTTTGCAATAGGCACTTTGGGAATGTCCGCGCGTCGATCTACATTGTTCCACATTGACTCCGATTGATATGTAAATCAGTCTGATAAGTATCCAACGGATAAGTTACACTTCCCCTCAACTCGTGATCATATAAATTCTCACTGACACTAACATGCCCCACTGTCAGTTACCGAAATAGTGCCGCGACTTCCAAATAATTTTGTTATTCACGTTGATCAACGCGGTCTTTTCATGCACATGCGCATATATGAAGTTACGTAGATTGGGGAGCATTTAAGTAGTTTTGAATTCCTAGAATTTTCTTCCCCTACAGCCCCGAATGATGAAACTTATCGGACTTTGACTGTACCTTGCAAAACGTAACAACGGAACGTAGAATGTACATGTGCATTTATAAGTCTTGAGCATGTGTGTTCCGTACATCATACATTATGACATTATATTGAAGGATGTATTGTACTCAAACATTTAATTACAAAAGCAAGCACTTTATACAATTATTTATAATATAGGTAACGAACCCGATGATAATTAGTCGTTGTCTTATAATGGTAATAGAACGAAGCGCTGGGCAGATTGACATCGGTGTCTTACCACTTCGTGATATAGAACACTCATCATAGTGCGATATAAGAAGTAGTTATCATGCTACGATTATAATAGATGTTACACTTTAAGTGATAAGAGTCAACGAAGGTGTCAGACCTCGTTTTGTCTCTCCGTCAGTAATGGCCCTCTACTGCATCGAAGAGTGCATTATGTGTGAATTATAGTACGTGCCGATATACGTTTTGTCATGATCTTGTCCCCACAACCGGTTAACCAAGCTCCACAATCGACCTCACAATGGGAAGACTGTCTTTAAATACTAGCGACAACCAAATTCTGGTCGTCAAAAGTTCTGTGAGCTGATTATAGTGCACATTGTGAGTAGACGCTTCCTTCGTCATCTTGTTTGCCTATGGTATTACCAGTACTGTCTAAAGTTCTGAGCACGTTTATCGATACTTATGCCTATCAATAAATCAGTTTCTGCGCGATTCAGGAGTTTAAAAAACAGTATTTTAGGGCAAAGTATATGAAAACAGGCAAATACCATCTTCTTAAATAAGACGACAACGACGTTTATCTCCGAGTCGTGAAGTGTACTTACCTTTAGACTGGTTAAATCTACTTTTTTTCTTATAACCGTCATTGACGTTTTGTTCGTTTATTTATCATCGGTACTGGCTATAGTCTGGCACGTTTGTTAATTCTTACGCTTAATTATAACCCAGATGCTGCGCAAAATTAGCAGTTTAAAACACTGAACTGTGAATAATAAAGTAATCGTCTTAAACAATCAGGCACCATAGATCTTAACAATTCGCCAGTGACGCACAGTGGTCGGAAACTTAAAATTTACTGTTCACGGCCACGTACAGGTCGTAATTCTTTATCGATTTTAATAATTTTATTTTTAAAATACTCAGTATTAAATTTCCAACAAACGTAAGGAAACCGATTTTTTAATTTAACGTTCAATTACTAAATATTCAAACAAACAAAGTTACAAAATTGATTATTTTTTAAATAACAGTCATTATTTTTCTAAAGATTAGTGTAATCTATTTTTTATTAATCATAATCACTAAGAAAAAGAGTAAGGAATGTAAATATGATTAATAAAAATCTTATTTATTGTTATAAACAATTAAATTTAACAAATTTTGAAATTAATGATTTTCTGAAAGAAACTGTTTTTTGTTTTATAATAACGATATTTATTTATTTATTTAACCACATGTACGGGCGACAAAAATACCCTTTTGCAAAAAAAAAAGATCAGAACCTTAAAATTATAATAAATTATAAAAAATCCGCTTCTGATTACAATATTAATCCTAAGCACGCGTTTCAATGTCTCCCATGAGCTGTTCGGCAGCGTATAAAAAGTTCCTATTATTATTGTCTTCAAGTAAATTTGTACTTTAACAAAACATTCTCGATGGAACAAGGACTATTGTTACTTATAGAACACCGTTTAGACGCTACATACATACCACCCTCGAGCAAAGTTGAACTAATATTAAAACATCATAATTAAACAAATATAGTTTACATTCTCCAATACTGTAATTGAGAATCATTTCCGAAAGAAAAAAGAATAAAAACATAACTGGTAGTACACGACTCATAGACATCAAATCTGAATAAGCGCTGGAATACGTAGGAGAGAGTATTATTATTCGGAGAAGAGACAGCAGAAGAGTTCGTCACATAACAGTGCTGACTAATATATTAGGAATTACAGGTAGTCTTGTGATCCCAGGAACTCCCCGGCGATAAGAGATCTTCACTCCAGTTTCTCCGTTTTGTATGCAAGTCCGGATTTGGTTTTTTAGCTCTGCTATTTCCTCTAATTGTTGCTTGGTTTTGTCGAAAGTCAACCAATATCCTTTCAGATTCGACAAAGTTGTTTTCTTCTTGGTCAAAAGAAATTCTCGATGAAACGCATGTGCTAATTGTTGTGTCTCGAATGTCAATCTTAGAGGGCGGGGTTTCTGACGTTTCTGCGAGAATAATCCTAATCTTGATATCTGAGTGTGTGTATATGGATCGAGAGAGAAGGCATTACCGAATATTTGAGAGAGAAATATTTTACTATTAGATGGAGAGTTTACATCAACTTCAGAAGGAGAGACATCCTGCTCAGGAACACCAAATAGCATTAAGTTGTTCCTTCGCATAGTCCTGTCCTCAATCTCTTTTATGCATTTACTTGAAAGGTTTTTTGTAGAATTGAATACTGACTTTACTTGCGAATTAAAATCTTTAATCGTACCTTCCACTGCTGCCATTCTTTGTGAAAGATCATCAATTCTAATTTCAGAAGTCTCGATTCTTGTACTATGATTGTCCAATTTTGCAGATAAATCATCCATTTTTACAGAAATTCCAGCAAGATGAGCAGTCAAGGCTTTATTAATAATAAGTTCAATACTATTTAAAAATGGTACAGAAGAAGTTAATCCAGAAGCAGTAGGATCTGGAGCTAACAGCTGTGCATTCGAAGTTGACCCACAATCATTAATAATAGTTTCCACCTCAGACGAAATCAAATTTAAACTATTCGGTTCTGGACTAACATTGCGTGACCTTGAACCACAGCATTTCACGTAGCACCCGTTATCAAGTAACCCCACTAGTGCCGCACAAGCAGGATGATACTTAGTAGAACAACCCGGGCAGGATGGAACACTAACTGAAACACCTTTCTTGCACTTGCCACAAATTAATAAATTAACCTTAGGTGCCATTTGTGCAGGAGAATAATTATAAAGTCACGTGCAAAAGTTTGAGGTTATGTCCACCACACAAAATATACTTTTTAATAGATAAAAAGTTACGAAAAAGAGTAAATGATACACTCAAAATAACTAATTGCAGATCAACAACGTAGAATTCGATACTGCACTATTGCAAAAGCACATAAACAGTTTAAAAACTATAAAAAGGATCACAGAAACTAAACTAGATGTACTTATCAGTCCGCCCTCTATAACGATATCTTTTAAATAAAAATGTTAATTAAGAACAATAAATTACTAAACTAATTACTATAAAACACTTCTAAACAATTAATTTAAAAAATTATAAAAATAATTAATTTCGACTGCCAGTTTTGGCTTAGGCATTAATGGATAAAAAATTAATTATTTTTATAATTTTTTAAATTAATTGTTTAAAAGTATTTTATAGTAATTAGTTTAGTAATTTATTGTTCTTAATTAACATTTTTTTTAAAGATATCGTTATTATAAAACAAAAAACAGTTTCTTTTAGAAAATCATTAATTTCAAAATTTGTTAAATTTAATTGTTTATAACAATGAATAAAATTTTTATTAATCATATTTACATTCCTTACTCTTTTTCTTAGTGATTATGATTGATAAAAGATAGATTACACTAATTTATAGAAAAATAATGACTGTTATTTCAAAAATACTCAATTTTGCAACTTTGTTTGTTTAAATATTTAGTAATTGAACGTTAAATTAAAAAATCGGTTTCCTTACGTTTGTTGAAAATTTAATACTAAGTATTTTAAAAAAAAATTATAAAAATTGATAAAGAATTACGACCTGTAGGTGGCCGTGAAATAGTATATTTCGTAACATGCATGACAAGCAGTCGTTTCAGCGAGTGAAACGAGTTGCAAAAATTGCGCGAGTTTCAAAACGACTGCTTTGTTCACGCAGTTACGAACGATACTTTTCAGAACGCAGTCTTAAAAATGGCGTGATTCGGTTCTCTGTAGATAACTAGAAAGTTACAGATTTAAGAACGATTCACTATGTGACGTCAGAGTGCAAACAAGTACAGTCCAAATTGCATGTCTCCCACTTTTCTACTTTTCTTGCACGCACTGTTTGACCAACAGAACAGAGTCGATGTCTTTAGAGTGAGTAGTACAGCTTCAAAATCTAACCTGACAGTATCACTAGCGCGGCGTGTTGACAAGTAAAAAAGTGTGAGACATTCAATTTGGATTGTATTTGTGTACACTCTGACGTGACATAGTGAATTGTTCTTCATTCTGCAACTTTCTGGTTATCTATACAGAGAACCGAATCTCGCCTTTAATGACTTTGTTATGAAAAGTAAATTTCAGTTTCCGACCACTGTGTGACGTGAAGTTTTGAGTCATGAAGTGCATTCGCCTGTATTAAAAACGAACTTAAAAAACCATAATTTTCCTGTACCAGTGTTGGTCCTGCATTAAAACGACATCACGCTAATATCATCAACGATTAGCGTGTTTCAGTCAGAGTATTCACTGATATTATTCTAAGAGTAAGCGTTTCATTGTATTCATTCCTATTTTTGTAAACAAATAGTTAATTGTTAAATAATCTTTGGTTCAATAGGACAGTTTTTATAGAATCTAATGTATTTTTTCTTCTACTGATCCGGCACGTTTACGCATAATAAGCTTGTATAATCTAATGTAACTTTAATTGGTTATAAATATATCAATATATTCACTAAAGGAAGCATTTTATCATTTATTTAACACAAGCCTCATAAACTTGATATTACACACGATCCCCATTAATAAAAAATATAAAGATTAGATCTTAGGTCTAGTTATTCAGCTGTTATTCACTTGATTGCGTTAAGTTATACTTAACATTTTGACTAAAATAGCCTCGCTCTGCTCGGATATAACAGTGTCTTTCATAATTTATATTAATGTGCGTTATAAAATGTCATATGCAGGGACTGACGGGAGAAGACGATACGGAGTTTAGTCTCCGCAAGGATCTCTTTCGCCAATGAGGGAGAAGACGGCTCATTAAGAGATGACAAGATAGATGCAATGAGAAAGAGATAGGTCGATGAACACATAGTCTAATCCACTTCTAGCGAAATGAATAACTAGACACTATGAAGAAGTTACTTTCTACGTAATACAAGCGCTATCAGATCATGGATGTTTTTACTCATATCTTTACCCTTATAAGTTAAACGAAACAGAGAAGTGTAGTTACTGCAAAACCACAGTTGACGACGTGGAGAAAACGCTCGTTAGTTGCTCAAGATGGACGTGGAAAGGCAATACGTGTTCAGGCTGTGGGTGGCGTTAACGATCATAGAAACTTCACATCGAAGACTAGGCTCGCTAGATAAATCTGGAAGTGATTTAAAGGTTTCAAAAGGGGGGTGGAGTTTAACGGGTTGGCAAAGAGGATGGTGGTTGCTAACCGAACACAACCCTTGAGTACTTCAAATGGTGTAACTTTGGACAGTTACACCAAAAGGCGGAAACTAGAAATTCACTGAAAATATATTTCAACAAATGGTGTTAAAAAGTTAACCTTTTTATAAACATTTTAATTATATGTATTGTGAAGTGACAAAATTATTGCTATGCGCATAAGTCAATATATTCATATCAAAAATAAATTAGATTAAGCCCCAGTTAAATTTAACTGTCAGATAGACGTAAGAAATAACATCCGATAAGTTTATCTAGAACTTATCCAGATGTGGAACAACTGGCCCTAAATAAATAAAAGTAAAGTCGTTATAACACCTTACCATCAAGCACAGAATCACATGACTGATACTCTATCAGCCATTAGAACTCTTAGACTAAATTGTAACTCTGTAACAAATTATTTATTTAAATATAAAATGACTTCTTTTAACAATATATAAAAGTGAGTTGTGATGCATCACCAATCAGTCATTCAAAATTTATACAATATAATTTAGATATATGGGTGATTCTCCACGAAACCGACAATTTGGTTACTGTTATTTTAGAAATTTTATTTTCTAATTAAAATAAAAATCGTAATGTAACTTTCGAGTATGATAGTCAAGAATGAAATATCTGTAATGGGACGGACAAATTGTTTATAATTTTTTTTTTTTAAACAAATTAGCTGTTACCGGAACCATGTACCATAATCGGTTGCAGTATAACAAAATCGATAGTTGGATTTACAGGAAAGTGATATAAAAATAATTAGCATTTTAACATTCAGATTTTATATTTGTTAAACAATATTTGTTTAAACAAATTATAAAAAAAGTCACATTTAATTAAAAGTATGGATGCAAATCGATTCTACAAGAAAAATTAGAATGATTTTGTTCTGATCATATTTTATTTTAAGGCATAATTTGTTAATAAAATCGTTATAAACAAATAAAGTAATCCATGGTGATAATTTATGCGGTAATATATAAAAAGTTTGAGGCAATTTATAATAATAATACAAATCAAAATTCAAGATTCAAAAAAGTAATGCAAGAAGTTTATTTCGTAATTTATGGAAATTTATGGTAATTTATAATTTTTTTTAAGTAATTTATAGTAAATAAAAGAAAATAAAAAACAATAATTTTGGAAATTTATGGAAATTTATATGGTAATTTATGAAAATTTATAAAGTAATTATTGATAAACTTATTAAAATTATGACAGGCTAAGTGAATTTTATTTGTTTAATTTTATTTGGACACAATCACAAAATTTGTTTTAATTGTACACTTGGTTGAATCACAAATTCAATGAAAGACAGCCAAAAGGCTTCACCATGATGCAAAAGTCAAGTGGAAATATAATTTTAGAATATAATTAAACGCCGCACAGCAATAATAATTAGGACACAAATTTATATCACAGAATATTCCTCGTTTGATTCTCACACAATTTTTAATAAATACCTTAATAATCTTCATTTAGTTATTTAAGTTCGGCGCACGTTCTGATTTTAAATTTAGACTTTATACAAATGAATATCATGATAGATAAAGCTCGATGAAACTATATTTCAGCTTATATGTAAAGGCATGGGGTGGGGTTGATTTTAAAGACATTTCCCTCTCTTGATCGAACTAGCCATGAGGTGCGAATACTTGAGATATTTTAAATATGGAAATATACAAATTTTCTAGAACTCATTAAATACCCCGTCATAGCAAACACTTTTGTAAATTTAATTTATCGAATTTGTTAATTAATAATCCCTACCTGTTGGTTGTCTAAGATCCTGGACATAGAGTTTGGTTGAGAATTTAGTTATAAAATTATATACCTTTAATCTGAACGATATTTGTAAAATTGGAAAACTGCAAAGTCCTGAAAATTATTATTGATTTTTACTTTTCTAAAAAAAACCTTGTTTAAAAAAACATTGTTTTATTAAATAGAAAGGCAGTAAAATAGCTTATGAATTAAAAAAATTTCTAATAACAGTTTTAATTATTACATTATTAAATTTTTAAGTTACATTGCAGATTTTTAAAATATTTTTCCTCCTAAGACGTTCTTATACTTTGAAAGACAAAAAAGTATAGAATGATAAAAAGTTGTGAAAATGATTATCTGATGCAAGAAAGAATCGCCGTCTGACCGAACGAGAGTTTTACTACTCAGCAAACCTGAAGTTCTCTTAAGATACTGGAAATCTCAGCTTTTATATCAAAATGAGAGACTTTACTCAGTTATTAGTGAAAGCATTTCTCCTGCCAAATGTTTCATATAAAGTGAATTAACAATAGAAGGAAATTTTCTATTCATCTACCTCGTCGGAAAATTCCATCTCGAAAATTAAAACCGAAATTTGACTTATCGTTGTATTGAAAAATTAACTGACAATTAAATGTTAATCACAATATGAAATGTATAATATTTTATTTTTTAACATTATTAACAGAAAAATGATTCTTTACAAGAAAGTACAGAAATTCGTTTCATTCCAATTTCATTATGATAAAAAAATATAATTATTTTTACTATTACACAACGTTAATAATAAATTGTTCAAATACTTTGAAAAGTTATAGACAGCTGAGTGCTCCAGATGGTTATAAAACTTCCGACAGCAGAGGAAATGGCAATGGTCAATGACCTTTGGATTTTACTTTGCCAACAAAACAACAATGTCCTCCCAGTTCCTTCTGCCTTTAAAAAGCGACAGGCGCGGATATTAGAGTTTTACTGCCGCGAATGCAGTCGAGTCTCTTTTATTTGGCATTGCCGTGATCTTTCCCTATACACTTTTCATCTCATTTCAGACGGAATAGACATTTGACTACTTTTTCTTTTCAATAGAGCATAACGTACAGATATTGTCGAAAAGACGCCTACGCTATTCAAGAAATTCTTTGTATAAAGATAATAATAACCTTACTTCATTTTAATTAGCTCTGGAACCGATAAAATTATATTACAGATTTTATTCACTAAACAAAAATTTGACTAAATTAAAATAATTAATTAAATTAAAATTAAATGTTGTAATAAATTTCATTTTTCGAAATACTATATTAATTAAAATTTTAAATAATATTTTCAAATTATAACCACATATATATGTACAACATAAATAATGATATCATTAATGAATTAAATGGTATTCGAGTACACAAATCAAATATAGGTCATAGCAATAAATCAGTCTATATAAAATCAAAATAATCAATAAAATTTAAAAGACAACCCTTTAAACATTATGTGAGAAACAATAAATTAATATTGATCAATAAACCAATAATTATTGATTTATAAAACCTGGATGTAATTTTAGAAATATAAAATTAAAGTATTGGAAAATAAACAGTAATAATCAGTCTAAATTTATCGTTATAATTCAACTATATTTGCAATTACATTAGTCAATAACGAAACTTAAAATCAAGAATACAAAAATATAATATAAATGGCAATAAATAATAAGAATAAAATATTTAAAGAAATTTATCGCGCTCGAAATCCAAAGAAGAAAGTGATGTTAAGGAAGGTATGAAATCGGCCCACGTGTCAATATGGATACAAGAAAATCGACATGAGGATCGTCAATGTGAAAATTAAGTATCTAAAGTAGCAATAATGATGACTAATGTTATATCTCATGCAAATATGCTGATTTTTTGGTAAAGCCGCTCGAATTCTCTCCGAATTCATTGAAGGATTCTCACTAATTAAATTAATATTGCAGTCACTTATAGACTGCGAATTGAGTTAAATCATACTTAAATTAAAATTTAATTTATAATTCTAATTATTCAGATTCTTTCAACGTTAATACCCAGAGAAACTTTAAACTCAATGTTGTGTGTCTAGGTGAGAAGTTGCGAATTGATGTGTTTCGCAAGTTTGTTTTTCTCTGGAAAACAAATAAATTTGGCCAAATTTCTCGAGTTTATACTGTACTAGTTTCTAGTTTGACTTGTCAGAAAAAGGAGCAAGCTTGTAAACTCACATTCACTCGCAAGCTGTCACTTTCACAAACATTATTGAGTCAACTATTCTCTCTATGTAGTATGGCGTATTTTTATTATTTTACGCTTAAATTTTAATTAAACTAATTTTAAATAAAGTAAACTTAGCAAATAAATAAATAACAAACTAAAACCCTACCCTACCCACCAATTTATTTTATTGTTAAATAACTAAACGACAAGAGAAAAATAATAGACTAATTAAAATAATTAATCTAAACACATTTTTCCACAACTAACACAGAAAAAAGCAGCAACATATCATGATTTAATGTAAACTACAAGTTAACATATTTAGTTAAATGAACTAGCAAAATAAAACGCGCGCAAACGCGCGATTAGTTTTTCATGCATTTCAGAAATTATAAAATACAATAATAAATACAAAAAATCGGTAAATACAATTTATATAATAAGAAGAAATAAATATTTTAAATATAATATTTAAAAATCAATTGATATAAATAATATAAATATTTATTTAGGACAAAATTTATAATATTTTAAAATTAAAAAGAATTGCAAAAAATAATTGAAATTAAACAAAGCAATTACAAATTTTGCAATCAATTGAAAAAAAATGAAATCAATTAAAAATTGGGGAAACTAATTTAAACAACCATAAAAATGTTTTAAACATGAAGAAATTAATTAAAATTTGAGAAAAATACTTGAGAATCTTAAAAGTAAATTAAAACAAAATTGAATAATGAAAAATTAGAGAAAATAATTTAAAGTTAAAAACACATGATTAAAAATAAATAAAAATTTAAAAAATAATTAAAATTTGAGAAAATAATTAAACAAATTATTTATTTATTTATTTATTTATTTATTTATTCACATTGTACGGGCTTACAATGTGCTTAATATAAATTACATAAAATATTTTAAATAAAGGAAAGTTAAACAAAATTTGAGAAAAATACTTAAAACTTTCAGGAGTTTATTGAAATAAAAGAAAATAATTAAAAATTAGAGAAAATAAATGAAAAAAGATAAAAATAATTTAAAATTGAACAGAACAAATTTTAATTATAGAGAAATAAGTAAAAACTTTTTCGCAATTATAAGAAAGAACGAGAAAAAGAACGAAAGTAATTGAAAATTGAAGAAAATAATATAAAAAATAATATAAATAATGAAATAATTGAAAAGTCAGATAAATAGTTAAAATTTTTTGAAATTATGAAACAAATGTAAATAATTGAAAATTGAAGGAAATAAATTTTGAAAAATAATTGAAAATTGTTATTAAATTTTAACACTTGACGAAAATAATTAAAATGTGATACAAACAGTGATAAGTTGTAAAAAATAAATGACATTTAAGTGTGATAATTGAAAAAAACTACAGAATTTTTTTTAAATAAAGAAAAAATAATTAAAATTTGAAAAAAATACATGAAGATCTTAGAAATCAATAAAAAAAAGAAAATAACTAAACATTGGAGAAAAGAATTGAAGAAATAAGCTGAAAGTAATTGAAATTTAGGATAATTAATAAAAAAGAATTTGAAATTATGAAGACAAATAAAAATAATTAAAAATTGAAGAAAACAATTGAAATTATAGAAAAAATCTTAGAAATTAATTTTATAAAATGAGAAAAACTAAAAATTGGAGAAAAGTCTGGAAGAGTGCTAAAAATAATTGAAATTTACGATAATTAATAAAAAAAAAAATTTGAAATTCTTATAAGAAATGAAAATAATTAGAAATTGAAGAAAATATTTGAATTTTCAGAAAAATACTTAAAAATCTTATAAAATAATTTTAGAAAAAGAGAATAATAATTAACAATCGAGAAAAATAATTGAAAAATGATAAAATTAATTCAAAATTGAAAAAAATAATTGAAATATGCTGAAAATAATTCAAGATTGAGAAATAAAATTGAATTATGATAAAAATAATTTAAATATGAAAAATTGAAAACATTCAATAAAATTTGAGAGAAATAACTGTAAAAATCATAGAGTATATGTTTAAAAAAAATAAGAATTACAAAATTTCTTAAAAATTTCAATTAAAGAGAATAATTATAAAATTGCAGTAATAACGAAAATTGATGAAAATAATTCGACGCCCCTCGTTGATAAAGTGTTTATTAAAAAGCCAGTGTAATAAAATGGTTATTTGAAAAACAGTAGAATAATGTTAAAGCAAGGTTATAAAGAATGTTATACAGAATGTTATTGCATATTTGAATTAATAAACAAATGTATCCATCGTTTGGTTCAATTAACATTTTATGACAAAACTTCAAAAGACATTTGATTAAACAAACAGTTTAATAGAAATCATATCCAAAAAAATTAATTATAAAAGTGACATTCCACTGTTTTTCAAATTAACATTTTATTAACCTGGCTTTTTAATAAACACTTTATCAACAAGGGGCGTCGAATTGCAATATCGGATAAATAATTGAAATTTTTAAAAGTAATAACAAAATAATGAATATAATTCTAATTTGATGAAAATCAAGAAAAATTGCAGAATTTATTTTTAACCAAAAGAAAATAATTGAAAAATCGTTATATAATGGAAAATTGATGACAATAATCTAAATTTGAGATAATAACTGAAAATTTAGGAAATTAGTTGCATGTGTATATATTTTAAACTTCTTCAAAAACCATAGTAAATTTTTAAAGCATTTTTCGATACTTTTTTTTGCACAAATGACAATTAAAAACCAGCACAACAAAATAAAATAACAGGGACTAACTTCACTCTGGATTGTAAAACGTCGACAGAAAAAGATGAATAAATATAAATACATACTAACTAACTTCAGGAGTTCACAGAGATTATTATTATTTAATTAATTAGAAAGAATTACAAAAGTTCAGGGCTATTTTACAATGAAATACGTGCACTGAACACTAACTCGAAATTACTATTCATTTCTATCTGAGATCCGAGTCCATCAACCCTATGGGAAATTTGCCGATGCTCAAGATCGGCCCAAGCTTGGACTAATATTGGTCTAATATTGGCCAAGCTTGGGCCAAGCTCTAACCGATTGTCATTTTCCATAGGGAAAAAATAAAAAGTCAAAATTAATAATATAATGAAGCTCACCTGGCAGGCACGACAGCCGCGAATGGAGCCTCCATTCAGTTGCTTTTACATTTTTTAATTAAAGTCTTTAAATAATAATGTGCACCACAAAGGTGCCTCTTTTGTCTCATGCAAGTCATGCATGACATGTCGTTTCGGACCAAAGTTAGCTTCGCATGTGGAACCAGCTTCAAAGTTTGCATTGAAACATGACTGGCGAATGGAACTATTGAGCGGCGATCGATATGGCGCTATAAGCAGACCATAACGTCGGTTCGTCCCGGATCCCACTACTAAACTCATCATCAGGCTACGTAGTGGGAGGCCTACTTTATACGACGGGGATGGGAATTTTGGAACTTGTATAGAAGCTACAAGACTTCAAAATTGCCTGTTAGAAAAAAAATATCCATAGATATGGCTACAAGTCGTGTGCAACCTGCACTTGGGAATAACCTTAATACAATGTAACTTGTAGCTCAGGTTTTTACATCCTTTGCAAAAAATACGAACATGTCAGAAATTTGAATTATATAATAGAAAACTCCATACTAAGAAAATAAGATGAATAAATATAACCACTCTTTAATTGAAAGTAACGAATAAACTTTGTTCTATAGCACTTGTTTGCAAAACACTTTATCGATTGTAACTAAAAAGTTCTTGGAAAAGCTACTTTTAACCTTTGAATACGATTGTGAGAGTACCTATAGGTATCTTGTTTATTCTGATCCTAGACCCTTTAACCGAGCTATTACTACAACTTTGTTAGATACTTATTTTCTCAATGCAAAGACATTTAAAAACTAATTTTATTTCTGTTTGTGTTTCAGGCAACCCTCGCCCAGTTCTGGTACCACTGGTACTTCAACTATCTCCTCAAGTGGGCCTGATGGTGAGAACGAGCAGAATATTGGTATGTTCGCTATTGAAAGTGCATCGACGGAAACGTCGACGGTAACACCTGTCGATAGCTCCCCATCTCTTCCTCAAAATACAATTAGTTCTTCGGGAACAGTCACTTCAACCGGTACATCACCTAACATCACCAGGAGTATGTCAGCTCCAACGGGTCAGAGACCATTGCCACCAGTAACATCTAGTAATTCAGCCACCATGGGACAAAGGTCGAGGTTAAGGAGAAATCCAAGTCGAACTGACGCCATTCGAAAGTAAGTAACCAGAAATTCTGACATTTTTACCTAAAAAGGAGAGAGTATCATTGATACAATTTTTTGCACACACACTGAAAATAATATTTTCGTGGAACTGTGATAATTATGGGTAGATCGACCATATTTTATTGCTGATTTGGGAACTGCCATCAAATTTTTTTGTTTTACCCATACGATTAGCTCCTAACTCCACCTAGGCGCACAACGAGCGCCCATTCTTAAATCTGTCAGTCTTAGAAACATAATGTATTACAATTGTACATTGTAGTGATTGAATTCTAGAAATGGAAGACATATTTCAATAATTTTCATTTTTGTAATAAAACCCTATTAAGTGAAAACAAAAACACAACTCGCTAAATATTTTATGATAAAAATGATAAATTCCCGCGTAGGGAAATAACAATGGGTCAAATCAAGCAAAGTATGGGCTAAATCGTTTGCCAATGAATAGCATGATTTCACCCACGGTCCGACTATGGGAAATATCAAGCCAACCATTGCTTATTTTCCATACACTCTGTCAAAGACTCCAAAAGCTATAAAACGACAAAAAATAATGCCAAGGTAATTTTTCAGAACATAAAACACTAATTCCACTTAATAATCTTAATTTTTCCAATTTTCAAAATTAACAACATCAAATAACAGCGGCCATGGCGGAAATCGTGACAACAATGGGCACAGAAAAAAGTTAAATCTCAAATCTCTCCTCATTTTTTACAGTTTAAAAAAATTTCTAAACACCACCAAAATCTGAATTCAAACATAAAATTTACATTTTTCAAATTATTAAAATATACAAGTCTAAGTCCAAAGGACCATGGCACAAATAGTACCAAACATGGGTAGAGAAAAAAGTCAAATTTTAATCTCCTATTCAATTTTTTCAACAGCAAAGATGATACAGAACAATTAAAAAAAGATTATGACTAACAATAATTATTTTCCACAAGTTTCAAAATATACGAAAACCAAATTCAAAGAACCATGGCACAAATCGAACCAAACGTGGGTAATAAAACAAGTTCATTTTCAGTCACATAATTAATTTTTTAAATAGTAAAAATTATATAGAACATAGCAAAAAAATGATTTATCCCACAAAAACTATTTTCTGCAAGTTAAGAATATACAAGAAGCATATTCCAAGGATCATGGCACAAATCGTACTAAACGTGAGTAAGCGAAAAATTAAATTTTCATCACCTACATAATTTTTTAATTAGTTAAAATGAGACAGAACAACTATTTAAAAATTAGATAGGTGATACTAGATTTACTTCTTTATTACGCAATGTTTCGTACGATTTGTGCCATGGTCCTTGGAATTTGCATCTTGTATATTTTGAAACTTGAGAAAAATAATTTTTTTAGGATAAATATTTTTTTGCTATGTTCTGCATCATTATTACTATTATAAAAATTAAATAGGAGATTAAAATATGACTTTTTTCTCTACCCATGTTTCGTATGATTTGTGCCATGGTGCTTGGAATTTTGTGCTTGTATATTTTGAAACTTATAGAAACTAATTTAATTGTGCTAAATCATTTTTTGGCTATGTTCTATATAATTTTTACCATTTAAAAAATTAAATAGGGGACGGAAATTTGATTTTTTTACGTCCTATGTTTGGTACGATTTGTGCCACACAGCGGGTCTTAATTGACTTCAACCCAAAAGTGCTTGCCCAGCTCAGTTCTTTCTTGATTTAGTTTCTGGGATGTCTCCTGATGATTTTAAGCAAAAAATGAAAAAAATCGGTTGGGCCGTTTTTTTTTTTTTTGCTGAGTATCTTTGAGTAACTTTACACCAGAAAAGTTAATGAAGAACCGTGAAAAATGGGTAAAAAAATGAGTTTTTGCAATATTACTCTCTCCCAGTAGATACAAACCTTAAATGACCTATAGAAGAATTAAAGAGTATAACATTTTAAAGAAAACAAAAAAAAATAGAGTGCTTTATCTTTAAAACTTTCGGATTTATGAGCTTCTAAAGTCAGATTTCAGCAAAAAATTTCGTGAAAAAAAAATTATATTTTAGTTTTTGTAAAATAAAAAGTTTTCTGTGCATCTAACGTATATATATCTCCCAATATAAATTAAAGTAGATTAAATTTTGAGTAAATCTATCGTTAGGCCAATATTCTATCTCTAATATTATCGGAGTTATGATTTTCTTAAAATGACCCTTTTTTATGAACTTTTTTTGAAAATCAATTTTTTTGAAATTTCTTTGTTTTGCATGGTGTAATTTTAAAAATGCTCTCATCGAATAGTTTTATCTTATATTTTAAAGAAATAAAAGCCCAATTAAATATTTAGGAACAAAAAATTTTTAATAAACATTATACAAACAAATACTTTCAAAATGAATGGAGGCTGTTGTATTCACACATGGCACGTTTTAGCCTTGTTGCATACTCTGGATGATTTTTATTAACCTTGTATGAGGTTAATAACAAAACAAATAATTTTGAAAAAATTATCGAAAATTTCCAAAAATCTTATTTAGATGATCTAGGTATCTCAGTAACACCCAAAGTACACGCAGTTTTTTACCATGTACTAGATTTCTGCGAAGAAACAAAATCAGGTCTAGGATTTTTCAGCGAACAGGCGATGGAGTCGGTTCACTCATATTTTAAATCAACCTGGACCAAATACAAGGTTAATAAAAATCATCCAGAGTATGCAACAAGGCTAAAACGTGCCATGTGTGAATACAACAGCCTTAATTGATTTTGAAAGTATTTGTTTGTATAATGTTTATTAAAAATTTTTTGTTCCTAAATATTTAATTGGGCTTTTATTTCTTTAAAATATAAGATAAAACTATTCGATGAGAGCATTTTTAAAATTACACCATGCAAAACAAAGAAATTTCAAAAAAATTGATTTTCAAAAAAAGTTCATAAAAAAGGGTCATTTTAAGAAAATCATAACTCCGATACTATTAGAGATAGAATATTGGCCTAACGATAGATTTACTCAAAATTTAATCTACTTTAATTTATATTCGGAGATATATATACGTTAGATGCACAGAAAACTTTTTATTTTACAAAAACTAAAATATAATTTTTTTTTCACGAAATTTTTTGCTGAAATCTGACTTTAGAAGCTCATAAATCCGAAAGTTTTAAAGATAAAGCACTCTATTTTTTTTTGTTTTCTTTAAAATTTTATACTCTTTAATTCTTCTATAGGTCATTTAAGGTTTGTATCTACTGGGAGAGAGTAATATTGCAAAAACTCATTTTTTTACCCATTTTTCACGGTTCTTCATTAACTTTTCTGGTGTAAAGTTACTCAAAGATACTCAGCACCTAGGACCTATCTTTTGATACCATTTTAAATGACTCAAGTCAATAAAGCTATTATTTGCACTCATTTTGGTAAAAATATGTTAATTAACCTCTTTAAAAAATTCAAAAAATCAGTTTTTTCAAAACGGCCCAACCGATTTTTTTCATTTTTTGCTTAAAATCATCAGGAGACATCCCAGAAACTAAATCAAGAAAGAACTGAGCTGGGCAAGCACTTTTGGGTTGAAGTCAATTAAGACCCGCTGTGGCCATGGTTCTTTGAATTTGGTTTTTGTATATTTTGAAACTTGTGGAAAATAATTATTTTTGGGCAGAATCTTTCTTTAATTTTTCTGTATCATCTTTGCTGTTGAAAAAATTGAATAGGAGATTGAAATTTGACTTTTTTCTCGATCCATGTTAGATACGATTTGTGCCATGGTCCTTTGTATTTGGTTTCTGAATATTTTGTAACTTGTGAAAATAATATTTTTTTGGCATAATAGTTTTTGACAATGTTCTGTATCATGTTAACTATTTAAAAAATTAAGTAGGTTATAAAAATTTAACTTTTTTCTTACCCATGTTTCGTACGATTTGTGCCGTGGTCCTTGAAATTTGCCTCTTTTATATTTTGAAACTTGTGAAAAATAATTGTTTTTGGACATAATCTTTTTTTTGCTGTTCTGTATCATTATTACTATTTAAAAAATCAAACAGGAGATTAAAATTTGACTTTTTTCTCTACCCATGTTTGGTACGATTTGTGCCATGGTCCTTTGAATTTTGTTCTTGTATATTTTGAAACTTGTTAAAAATAATTTTTTTGGGCTAAATAATTTTGTTGATATGTTCTATATAATTTTTACTATTTAAAAAATTAAATAGGTGACTGAAAATTCATTTATTTTATGACCCACGTTTGGTACGATTTTTGCCATGGTTCTTTGAATTTGGTTTTTGTATATTTTGAAACTTGTGGAAAATAATTATTTTTGGGCATAATCTCGTTTTTAATTGTTCTGTATCATCTTTGCTGTTGAAAAAATTGAATAGGAGATTAAAATTTGACTTTTTTCTCGACCCACGTTTGGTACGATTTGTGCCACGGTCCTTTGGACTTAGACTTGTATATTTTAATAATTTGAAAAATGTAATTTTTATGTTTGAATTCAGTTTTGGTGGTGTTTAGAAAGTTTTTTAAACTGTAAAAAATGATTAGAGATTTGAGTTTTAACTTTTTTCTGTGCCCATTGTTGTCACGATTTCCGCCATGGCCTCGGTTATTTGATGTTGTTAATTTTGAAAATTGGAAATATTAAGATTATTAAGTGGAATTAGTGTTTTATGTTCTGAAAAATTACCTTGGCATTATTTTTTGTCGTTTTATAGTTTTTGGAGTCTTTGACAGAGTGTATGGAAAATAAGCAATGGTTGGCTTGATATTTCCCATAGTCGGACCGTGGGTGAAATCATGCTATTCATTGGCAAACGATTTAGCCCATAGTTTGCTTGATTTCACCCATTGTTATTTCCCTACGCGGGTTAGCACTAATACATTGTTTAAACCATTAAAAAATAATAATTTCTTTATTAAATTTTACCGCTTCACCTTTTCTCTCTTAACAAGGCTACAGGTATAAGAATTTTGTTTTGCGTTAAATTTTAACGCTTTACCTTCTCTCTCTTACAAAGAAAGCAGGTATGAGAGTTTCTTTTTCTATTAAAATCCTAAACTCATTTGCACAGTCCTCGTTTCATAAATTATAGGAAATTTGGAGCACTTTTCAAGTTAATCTACAAATTTTATTAAGAAATAATCATCTTTAAAAGCAAAAATTTTAAGCTTTAGGGATTTCATAAATTAATGTTGCGTAGACTCAGCGAATTGACAACTGTCAACCGATAAGCTCGCTTTTTCTAATTTCAAATTAATTTCATTTTAATGTTTATTTGCGCTAAGAGCATTATCAGAACTTGTTTCATTAGAGTCCTCTTTTACCCAAACTGTAAATTACTTTATTCGTAGCTTTTAATTATGCTACCACAATTCAGGCATGATGAAATTGATACTTTCTTGTATGTCGCAATTAATAAATTAATTAAGCATCGGAAACACCGGTCAGTCTAAGCTCTAAAGTAATTTTGATAAGGTTGACAAGTACGCTTCGTTAAGATAAAATAAACCCAATTCAATATTTTTCACAGATATGTTGAAGATATTTTAACGTGAATACCAAAAACTAAAATGCAAGAAATTATTCATATTTTTAATAACTATGAAATGATGAATGTTTTGTTGTATCGTCCACTTTAATAAAAACTTTTATAATTTCTTAATTGAGGAAATTAATCTTCTCAACAAAAAAAGGGTTGAGAATTTTATGCAATATAAAATATTAACTAATTCTAAAATACCAAACTATTTACGTTGAGTTTCTTCGAGACTATTTGGAGTGATCAGCGCCTCGAAGATTTTTAACTTTTACATAAAAAAAAATTACTAAAAAAATATTTAAATTTTTAAAGAAATCCGATTAATTAGAACTGTCCTATTGATTTTATCAAAAATTTACAAAACAATAGTACTACACTGAGAAAATAAGCCTCTAGCATATTTCTTTGTTGACGTACTCGGAACAAAACAAACAAGATACCGGCGACCGCAGTGTCATTGAAATTGAACAGTTCGCGTTTAATCGGTTACAGTAGACAAAGTGGTTTGCAGGTGCTATATCAACAACCTCTCTACGCTACGGTAGTGAAAAATTTGTTATATTTAGTCAACTTATTTTCTCAGTGTAAAAACGCTGCTTCATGCAAAGCAAATAGTATCAAAGATCTTTTTGCCTTTTGTCCTAAATCTTTAAGATTTTTTTTCTTTAACGAAAAAAATATTCATAATTTTTATATAATTTGGTATTTGATACCTCTTACACTCGAAATTCTGTTTACTTTTGGATTAGAGACCCCATCTTCACATTATTATTATTTTTTTTCTAAATTGTATATAAATGATTAGTGTCTACTTAAACTCAAATTTATTAAGACGTTTGTTTAAGAAAAAAATTGTCGTTTGAATATCATGTAATGTTTTAAACAAAATTCTACAAATTCTTTTTGGTAAATACAACTATATTATTGTTATAAAAAAATTATTTTGAAAATTGTGCTTCTGTAAGAAAAATTTTAAATAAATTTATAGTTTCTGAAAACGACAAACTGTGCTGTAACACGGAGAAAATAAGTTGACTAAATACAACCAATTTTTGATTAAATTTAGCAGAGAGAGGTTGTTGATATAGCACCTGCAAAGCACTTAATTGATTTTAGCAGAGCATATGCTCCGGTATCCTAGAAGTTTGATTGTCATCGCCGGTGTTTTGTTTGTTTTGTTCCGAGGAACCCTAACCTAGAAATAAAGCTGCTTGGCTAGAGGCTTATTTTCTCAGTGTAAAACGTAAAAAGGATTTTTTTTCTTTTATTTTATCCTATGACTCGTGAGTAATCGCTATCACCGTATCTTAAAAATCTTAAAGGTTTCTCTTTGTGATGAACCTGACCGAAACTTTAATTTTAATATTTTTAATTAATTTAATAAAACAGGACGAGCTAGAGAAGACCGGCACACAAAAGACAAGTAAGATTTTTACGAGAGAATCAAAACTCCATGAGAAGAATAGAAACGAGCATTTTGAGACGCAATATCAATATAAAAAGTCGTGTAATCCGACATTGGTCTAGTGGGCCTTACTAGTAAATCGCCTGGAAGGATTAATAATCAAAAAAATCGCTATAAAAAGACGCTTGTACCCAGTCACAGTCCAACACAAATAGGGTGCCAATTGCACGGCGTAATACTTCTCCCTGACTTGAGGATCTCTATCCTTGACTAAACATCGACCGTGATCTATGACACGACCTTCGGGATCCTTCGTGTGTTGGTCGAGTCAGCGTTACAAATCGTCACGGAAAATATTGAATTTGAATTCAACATTGATGTTCACTCGGCTGGCAGCAATAAGAGTCAGCGTGTTTATTTATATAAAAGTCTAAAAAACCGATCACAAGAAGGTCAAAGGAAGCATCAAAAATAAAAACTTCACAACATTGACGTCAATTTTGTGCAGTGTTCTGTCAGCTTGAAGTTGCTGACTTCATCAGGCACTATTTATTAAATAACAAAAAACTTAAGTTTAAAAAGATAATTTAACTCGTTTACAAAAATTTATAAAAAAAGTTTTATATAAATTACCAAGGATAAACACATAGAAGGAAAGAATTAAATACAAATAAATCTTTAGATTTCAAAAGTCAAGTACAAACTAACTACACTGCAAAAACTGCTGTCTTCTAAGTGTCTTCTTTTAAGGCATTTTTGTGTCTAAGACGCATAAAATGTCTCATTTTAATACACTTATGGCGTCTTTGATACAATAAAGACACCAAAATGTCTTAAAATAAGACACTTAGAAGATAGCAGTTTTTGCAGTGTACAGATTTTAGATAAGCAAAATATAATAATATTTATATATTTATATTTTTCTTAGATCTTTGTCCTTATTTGTCTCAACGTCATGCGATTTATTTACCTGAGCTTTACGCTTGTAAAATATTTAAAATAGGTGTTCTATACTTTTTGATTTAATAATAAGCGACAAAGCGCTAGGTCACCAAATTGATGAATTAAAAAGAAAACCATCGACTTTGACTAAAAACTATGAGCTTTTATTCTTTGGACAATGAATCCGCATTGATTCTTTGACTTATGCGGAAGCATGATGCGATGATTGATACGTCCCGTGAAAATTGAAATTCTGCCTAACAAAGGTAGTTTTACAGGAGAATGGATTCTCCGAAATTGAGGATTCCCGGTCATATTCTCGAAAGACTTTTTTCCTAATAGTGTTATTCCGAACATATATTTCCGGAAAAAAAATTATTTAAATGTTCTATACCACTTAAACTTCAGACAACAGTACTGAGTTTTATATTTTGTTATCGCACTAAAATGAAATTATACACATTAGGGGTTCTCTAAAAAAATATAATAGACATTTTATACATTAAGGTTATCTAAATAAAAATTTTAGGGTTCTCTAAAAATATATAATCGATAAAAAGATAATTCGATTCTTAGTTATTCCGTCACATTATTTTTAATCTAGCTTTTAAAAAAGGAATTTTTCCCTCGCATTGCACTGAAAAAAAAACAATTTAAAATTTACTTGAGAATTAGGTAATATTTACTTTTTTTACTTAAGCAATGCAAATAAATTAAAACTTGCTGTGAATCCAGGTAATTTTTACATTGTTTTCTAAAAAGAAAAAAAACAAATGACACTTTTGAAGAAAATTTGACGTTTTGTGTCAAACTCTTCGAAGTTAAATTTTAATTATATTCCGGAAGATTTAATAATGGAAGTATAAATAAAAGTAAGTAGAAAAGTAATTTATGTATTAATTTATTATTTATTTTTCTTTAATTACTCCAAATATTCGTTTCAAATACAAAACGTCAAATTTGATTCGAAAAGTGACATTTTTTTATCCTTAGAAAACAAAGTAAAAATTACCTGGTTTCACAGCAATTTTTAATTTGTTTCCATTGCTTGAGTAAAAAAGTAAATAATACTTAAAACTCAAGTAAATTTTAAATTGTTTTTCTTTCAGTGTGGAAGTCTGCGATGGTCTTACCGATCATCAAAAAAGATAATCTTAAAGACTTTCATAACTAAAGGCCAATTTCATTGATACCTAATTTCGCGAACATTTTTGAAATTAAAATTTTACTTCATCTCAATTATAATTATGTGCCCTACAATGGTCACATTGACCGCTGGGAACCTTTTGTAATTAAAGGGTTAAATAAATAAATATAATAGGCATTAGAAATCAAAAATCTCCAAATTACAGAAGCATAATATTTGCAAAGCATTTAATAAGAAAAACACATTATTTAAAAAAAAATTTCTAAGCACTTTGTTTATCGAGGAAATTTTAAAGTATGAAAAGTTCCCAGTGATAAAGTTTTTCATTAGGCTATGGACAACTTTTCTATTAAGCGCTTTTAACATGAAATAAATAATTAAAAAGTTCATTTTCATTGTTTAAAGTGCATAATGCTTAGGCTACTGTGAATGAAATACAATTTGCTGCGAACAAGTAATTTACGAGTCGAGCTAATTTAAATGCAGGACATCTGACGCTCTATGCACTTTAAAGAATGAAAACTTTTTAGGTATTACTTTTCCACAGCCTAATGAAAAGTTTTCGTTTGTCTTAGAAATCCGTAGTTTATAATTTTTTTAATCCGATTTCAAAATATCAAAAATCATCAATATGTCATAAATAAATTAAATAATTTCTTGAATTTTTTTTTACTTAAAAATTTAGAAGTTTTGTTGTGAAATTTTTTAAAACTAAAAAAGATATAGATTCCCGAGTCGAAATTTTGAAGCTACTTTGAAGCTCATGAGGAACTTTAGCTTCTACTTAACGACTTCTTAATTTTTAGCCTCTTCTTTACTTCTAATAATAATATTTCCTTCTACTTTACTTAAGAGGAAAAAATTTTAATCTATAACCAAAACCCAATAATTTGTAAAATTAGGGAAAATGTGTATCTTTCTAGATGCACTTGTAAAAAAGTAACAATTATTAACAATAATTTGTTTAAACAATTTTGAGTGGTGATTGTCGTTAATTTTGATAAATATCTTATTTTTTCAATATAAAAAGTAAACAAATTAAAAAACTACTACTTGCTAGGTGTTTTTAAATGTTATAAATTAACAATAATAAATTGTTTTAAAATATTAAAATAATAATTTATGGTCAATAATTTTTATTTTTCTAACCAGAGCCCAGTAATTTATTTGTAAAATTAGGAAAAATTTGTATCTTCCTAGGAGTATTTGTAAAGAATTAGTAATTACTAGCAATAATTTGTTTAAAAAATTAAAATTGATGAAAATAAAATTAAAAAAATGTATATAAAAAGTCCAGAAAAGAAAAGTAAAAATCCTTCAGAAAAAAAAGTTTGGGCAAATTAAACCAAAAACATTTTTATAATATTACACTGAAAGCAAGTCCAACAATAAATTTAGAAAAATAAAGAAAATCTAAAAATTCTATAAAAGAATAAGTACTAAGTTTGCAAAAAACCTCGCAAAAACTATCCAAGAATTAAAAACAAATTGAATAGGTGCATTAATAAAAAAATAAGCGTATTTATTTTTAAAAATATGAAAAAACTTATGAAACTCAACGAAATAATAATAAATAATAATTATTATTTATTATTTATAATTTATTTATTAATAAAATAAAATGGCAAATACAACAACAAAAAATACCATTAGTAAAAGGAGAAAAAATCTTTAAATTTTGTAAAAATAAGAAATTATAAGATAAAATTTAAACAGTTTCGAAAAAGAAACTGAATTAGAAACTAAAGAAGAATTACAAATATTGTAAGACTTAAAAAAAGGATTATTGTGAATATGAAAAATAATTAATATTATTTAATTATTTTGCATTAACTAATGTGTCTTTAAATTTGAATTAATTGACATTTAAAAGTTTGAAAAAATTGGAATATGAGTATATTGACGTTTGGAATTTATTTAAATTATAATGACCTATAAAGATATAAAAATTTGATATTATTTTTTGTTATCTTCATACCAAAAATTTGTAAATCGTAGGTATTTTGATTATCTATATTAGCCCAATTATTTAAATTTTATAAAGATTAAAATATTAAAATTGAAATTTTTAAGATTTATCCACAAATTTGTGGTTTTTTTTATGGTTTGTGATTTTTTACATGTAGTATTAGACATCCGGAGAATTGTAAAGTTTTTTTTTTATTTAAATCATGATTTTAATGCAAATGCTTCAATGATTTAAATCAATATCAGCCTGTAACTTGACAAGAATAAATTGTTTAAACAAATGAAAAATACATAAAAAATCTCCGTAAACATTCAGAAATTGGCGATATGTAACAATTTTGTTGAAAAGTCCTAAAAAAACTTTTCATAATTTGTATCATAAGGACAGTGTGAAAATTAAATATTATTTCATAAGCGTCGGTAGCGTAGTGGTTAGTGCGTTAGATTATAAGTGCGTAGGTCGTTATGTCGTGGGTTCGAATCCCCACTTGCGTTATAATAATTTATTTAGTAAGTTTAGACTATTTCCAGCTTGTGTGTATTAAGTGTGACGAATTCTAAAAGCGCATGAATTTTGAATATTTATTTTATATTTTTTTTTATAATTTCATTCATATTAATTTCAGTTTTATTCGCAAAAACAGATTCTTTCTTTGTTTAGACTTTAGAAGATCAATAAAAAGGGGGTCTTGAGCGTTAAAAGAGGCCTTAATATAGTGGAATATTAGCTTCTACTTTAACGCTCTCATCGCGGAAACAGGAAATTTCTTCCAAGAATAGCACCAAAGTAGAAGCTAAATTGTATTGAATTTGCTTCTACTTTAAACCTCTATTTCCTAAAAATTTTGGACTATGTAGCGTTAAAGTAGCCTCAAAATTTCGACTCGGGTTTTTTGTTAAAAAATTTGTATTTTGTTCCTTACAAAAATCAATAATTTTACAATGTAACCCCACAATTTTTGCATTTCATAAAATCCAGAAAGAATTTTTTGTAATGTTTTTTGCGTTTTTTATCATTTTAACACAGAATCCTCATTTCTATTGTTATTTTTTTCAGCACTTACAGTATGCTGCTATATAAAATCTAGTGGACACTCTCGAGGTGGAAAAATAGGTTTTTTTGAGATTCTTTTTTAGGACAAGTATAAAATAAATCGAGGTCCCAAAAAAGGGGTTTATCCTGTAAACTTTCAACTATCATAAGATAATTGATAATCTTAAGAAACATAGCTTTTGTTGTTGATGTTTTTCTTAATAAATTTATCAAAACATTTGCATACCAAAGTTTTAAAAATTTTGCACATTAACTTTCCAGAAATTTTCAACATTATATTGACAGAAATTTTGAATATTTAGTATTTAACAATTTCGCAAATTGAATTTTCGTCAGTGTTTGACTGTAAAGCCACAAATTTCGCATATAAAATTTTCAACAACTTTGTACAATTGCAAACCTGACACAGGGAGAACATGTTTCTATAACTATAAAGTTTACTGCAAATTATCAAAAAAAATTTGCTATCTGCCGAATGTAATTAAAGTCTTAAGGGCATGTGATGGAGAATGACGTCACTGGTATAGGCAAAATTTGTCCGTAAACTTTCTCTTAAAATAATAAATATTTTGACACCAAACTTTGTGGAAATACTTAAAATACCAATAAGAAGGTCTCGCTGAGGGCCCGTATCATTTTGACACAAATGTTTTCGGGCAACTTGTTATATTGTACTCACGAAGATGAATGTTATATTTTACTCCTTCTGAAATCAAAGATTTTTAAGTCTTATTTAATAAATAATTGATTTTAATACATTAAATTAATATTAAAAGACTTAATTAATCCAGTAAGTTCAATTATTGAATAATTAAAACTTAAAAATCTTTAATTTTAGTAGGAGTAAAATATAACATTCATCGTCGGGAGTACAATATAACAAGTTCCACGAACAAATTTGTGTCAAAATGATACGGGCCCCTCGCTGACCCACATTTGTTCAAATTTTGCCTTAAAATTAATTTTTTAAAAAATTAGCTGATTTTTGGAAAATTAAAAAAATTAATTTATCTGCAAAATTTGAACAAATTTGGGTCAGAGAGACCTTCTTAATGATATTTTAAGTAATTCCACAAAGTTTGGTGTCAAAATAGTTATTATTTTAAGAGAAAATTTACGGACAAATTTCGCCTATACCAGTGACGTCAATCTTCATCACATGGCCTTAAATCGTTTTAACATCCTTTGAGCTATGTTCCACAATAGAGAGAAGGGACGGGTTTCATAGTTAAAAGCTACAAATTCTTACATAGGGTTAGGGGTTTAAAAGGTAGTTTATGGAAAACAGTAATTCAATACATAAGATTACGTTTTTATAACTTGATTTTTGACCAAATGGCATAAGTCAAAGTAAAATTTTAAAAATCGAAAAAATACATCGCCAGAACATCTATAACATCTGCCTTCCCCCCTTCTCATAGCTACAGACAGGGCAGTCTTGCGCTAATCGTGAATTTACTAATTCCCCAGGAAGAATTTAAAAGAAATTAAAAAACTTTAAATCTTACATTCCATTTCTCGAAAATGGCTGTTCTTCTTACAGAAACAATTATTGTAATGTCTTGACTTGATTTTCGCTCAACTTCTTGCTTTTAATTTATGTAATGCGTCAACATTTTGCTGCACACTAATGTGAAGAGAAAATATAAAATACAATAAAAACTGTACATAATTTTAATTATGTGCAGTGTTTTAATTTGTGCATAAACTTATCTTTTTGGGAAACCAATTTCTTCGGTAAAATTAAATTTAATTCTTTTATTAAAATTACAACAGGGATCATAGACTGTCCCCTACTCCCCTTTTTCCCCTATTTTAAAGTTTTGTCCCTATTTCCCCTATTTTAAAGATTTGTCCCCTATTTCCCTCATTTCTAATTTTCAAATTGAAATATATAATTTATCAAAGTTATTTTTTACTTAATTCTGAATTTGTATCATTTAATAATCGCGCTAAGCTATTTGGGAGAGAGGGAGATTGACCACAGTTTATTATTTTTTTTTTTGCCATTTTTAAAAGACTGCGGGTAATTTAAAATCCTAATGAAAAAGGCAGAGCTAGCCGCTTTTTAAAAGAAAATTATAAACAATGGTTTAAGAATATACTTATTTTTAGATTTAGAATTATTAGCTTTGTTGATTTTAAACGCTTCTGTAATGTAGAGAATTCGACAATAGTCACATATGCCGTCGAAGTGCATTTTGAAAAAAAAACTATTTAACACATAGTGTGGGGGTGGGGAGTTAGCGTAAAACTACTTTGGTTTTTTAGATATTTGTTCAATTATCATTTATTTTCCGCAATTTTTAATTAATTTAAACAATTTTTTCAATTTCCACTTATTCTCTCAAAATTTTATAACTATTCTTTAACTTTTTAAATTGATTCGTTATTCTCTTGTTAATTATTCTCGACAGTTTCCAAGATTTTTTGCATTTGTCAATTATTTTCTTTAATACCTAATAATTTTATCATTTTGAAATTTTTCTTTCAATTATCTATCTGTCTGCTTAAAAATGTAAATTAATTCTTTAATTTTTAATTATTTTTGAAAAATTTAAATAATGTTTTCAGTTTTAAATTATTTTTAAAAATTTTCTTTAATTCTCGACTTTTTTTAATAATTTTTTTTAATTATAAAAACTGTTTTAAATTTAAATTCAGTTGTTCAATTCTACAACTATTTTCTTCAGTTCACAAATGTTTTTTTCAATTTTAAATATTTCATTTTTTTCATTTACATTTTTTAAATATATTTAATGATTCTGGCCTTTTTTAAAATACTTTCTTCAATTTTTAATTATATTCTTTAAATTTTAATTTAATTTTTAACTTTTCAGTTTAATTCAATTTTTCATTTTTCTTTTCAGTCACAAAAATTGTTTCAAAATTTAAATTCAAATATTTAATTCTACAACTATTTTTTTTAAATTTCAAATTCCATTTTTCAATTTTAAATTAATGTCTTTAATATTAAAAGATTCTCGCTTTTTTTCAATTATTTTCTTCTATATTTAATAATTATATCGTTTTTTTTTCAATTACATTTTTCAATTTTTAAGTTTATTTTTTTAATTTCAATTTCTTCTTGTAATGTTGAATTATTTTCTTTAATTTTTTTTAATTTGCAATCTAGTTGTTTAATGTTCAATTATTTCCAACAATTAGGTATTCCTTTAATTTCCATAGTTTTTGAATTATTTTGTTTAAATTTAATATTGTTTGATTTTTTGAATTATTTTTTCTAATTGTAAATTAATCTACTTTTCAACTATTTCTTTCAGTTATTATTTATTTCCCTCAATTTTCAATTGTTTGCAACAATTTTTTTAATTATTCTCTTAAAATTTTATAATTATTCTTTAATTTTTCCAATAATTCTTTTGTTCGATTTTGGATTAACCTGGCCATTGTTAAAGTTTTGTTTTCAATTTTAATTTATTTTTTCAAATTTCAATTCAATTCTTAACTTTTCAATTTATTTCTTCAAGTTTTTATTATTTTCTTGAATTTCAATTATTTTTGTCGATTTTCAATTCAGTTTTTCAATTCGCAATCATTTCCAACAGTTATTTCTATAATTTTCTTAATTTTTCAATTTTCTAGTTTAAACTTAATGTTTATTGTTTAATTATTTAAATTATTCTTCTTCAATTGTGTAATTATCTAAATATTTTTCGAGTTTTATTTTCAATTGTCAATTATTTTCGTTATTTTTCAGTTACTTTAAAAAAATTTTAATTCTCCCAATTTTCAATATTTAAATTTCCAAAAATTTATAGTTTTGAATGACAAATAACAATGCAAAGTTTCTCGCCCGCCATAACGCACTTTAATGTTTCTAGTATACATAATATTCTAATGTTTATATGAATAACGCTATTAGTTTAAAAAAAAATTGCCCCTATTCCCCTTTTTTACGAACAATAGGGGCTGTGATCCCTGTTACAAAGATTATTTTATTTTAGGATTTAATTCTTGGTTAACTCGTACTTATATATAGTTACATATAATTTTGCTGATGTACTTATACTTATGTACATAATACCTATACATATAATGAAAGAAAAAAGCTGTTCGTTTTTTATAATGATTGATTTTATCTTTAGTTTGTTTCATTTTTAAAAAAAAAAATTAAAAATAATTTAATACTTAGCTTTCAATCGAAACCAACCTATTATGTAAAATTATTGAATTCAGTAGTAGAGCTACATGTTATGCTTATGAGATCAAGCTAGTCTGACCAAATATATGTTTATCTACTAGATTCCAGTATAACTCATCAGATTCAGTATTATGAAGTAGGTATGTTTAAGTAAATTTGCATATACCTACTGGAAGGTACAATAACACTAAAAGAATATAAACAACGCCTTTCAGAATAAAGCGTTTTTTATCAAATTCAACTTATTACTTAACGGGTGCATCAATAAGTTACGAAATTCATAAGTTAGAATTTTTATTTTATGGGATTTCATTAGATAGAATTTTCTTTTATCAAAATTGGCATTTTTCGAATTTGTTTTAAGTAGAATTTAAATAAATCCAAATTTTTATTTTATAGAAATGGTAGGGCACTGAATTAATATTTAACAGAATTTTCATTTTGCAGAAATTCTTTTTTAACCGACTTTCTATTGAAGATAATTAGAATTTTACCGAATTTTTATTTAGCAGAATCCTCATGTGGCGAGAGTTTTAAATGAATCGAATTTTTAAATGTAACCATTTAATCGTATCTTCATTTATCCGAATTCATATTTGCACTAATTGATATTTGATAGAATTGTTTAAAAGTAGATACGAAATTTCAGATGGTTGAACAAATATGCGACAAAAAGAGTTTGTCCTGAACTTTAAATTTTACCAATTATAACTTGTAAATCATTGAAAATAGTATATAAAAAACTAAAAATTCGACTAAAAGGAAATTCGACAAAATAAAAAATTTAACTAATGAATTTTAGACCTTAATTTAACTTACTTACTTATGATAAATAAAAAGTATAAGGTAGCGTATTACTCATGTATACCTTAGCTATTAGGAATTTGAAGAAATTGAAATTCGAAATCCACATTGTAATTCCTTTATATTATAACAAATTACGAAAAAGTGAAATAACCATTTTCTGAAATGTAGTCGTCAAAGCAAATATCAATTGAACCTACAAAACTCAGGATTATTTATATTTTCATTTAATAAAATTGGTTAAAAAGAATATTTTACTAAAAAATCTACAAAAAAATCTTGTCAATTTAAATAATTTTAAATTTAATTTAAGTTTAAAAAAATTTAATTTAGTTATTTGAAGGTATTCATAAAGAGAACCATAAAGTTGTTTTGGTATGAGATATTTAAAAAAGATAGTATATATCGCTGTTTAAAAATTATTATTAAAATAATAATCTTTTTAATTTAAACTTTATGCTAATTAAATTACTTAGATCTTCTTCAATTTGGCAATAATCTATGGTATTTACGAATTTGTTGTTCAATAAACAGATTTTGACCATTTTTCATTTAAAAACAAACAATTTTTTCTCTTTTCAGTTACATAAAACGGGAAACAGCAATTTTCTTTGGAATCGACGAAGAATCTGAAAATTCTGAAAGGCAGAGATGGTTAGAGAGAAGGCGGCGGATGGCAACCAGACGGTACGGACCCCTTCTTCCGGAGCACAAACCACCAGATCCGGACATCACGAGAGATGTACCGGACACCATGGAATTACCAGAAGTAAGAGTCGATTCTAAATAGTAAAATATTTTGAAAAAACAGTTAACATTATTTGTATTTTTTTTGCAAAAAATACGTTTATTTCTCATTAAATGGAAATATCATAAAACTGATAACAACATATTTAATAACATCAAATGACAAAATTTTTTATATACAAAATTAGAAAGTTAAAAAGGAGTGTTTGAAATTTAATATTCATCTGTGAAACTCTGAAAACAAGTTTTGTACTTGTATCAATTTTTGACGTTGACGGGGGATCCTGCTTTAGGAGGCCTAAAAATATCGTTCCTTTCATAATATTTTAAGAAAGAAGAAAGTACGTGAATACAAAGGGAATTTTCGTATTTTTGCATAAATATTTAAAGTCTTTACAAAAAACAACCAAAAAAAGAAAATAAGATATACTCCAGTTAAAACCACTTTTCCAAGGCGTCTCTCAATTCCAGTTTCAAAACGGTGAGCATGATGGAGATCGTAATTCTTGCCTAAAACATAAATTGCAGAAAAAAAATTCATTACAGAAATTTATTTTCTAAGTGAACTAAATAAATCCGGAATATATTGTAAAATTTAAATTTTTTAACGATTTAAAACTAAAAAATCAATTTAAAAAAAGATAACTAAATTTTGCTATAAACGTTGTTTAATAGTTGTTTCTTTTTAATGTCTTTATTTTAAAATGAAAGAGAAAACAATTCTATTGAGGGAAACAAGCCTAGGCTCATTTAGATTGGTCGCTTGGTTTTCTTTCAATTCTGACCATCATTTTATAAACTAGGTGAATATTATGTCCATTTCATGGACAGTTCGCTTCTAAGTAAGCAACATAATTTGTTTCCTCATTGAGAAAGCAAAAAATAATTAATATAAAATTTAATTGTAGAAGTTATTAAAAAGAAGAATTTTTAAATGCAAAAAAATGAAAAAACATGAATTATTTTACGAATTTTTGATGAAATATAAAAGTTATATAGGTCAATTGATTTATTTTGAGAGAAGGAATATGACTTTTGTATTCATTAAGTTGTATTTTTAGCATCTGGAAAAAAAATTTGTCAAAAAACGATTTTTTTCGATGAAAAAAGGTGCTTAAAAAAAATTGATTGGGTATTTTCAAAATCCCTGTGTCCAAATTTAGATATTGATGAGCTGAATAAGTCATTCAAATTTTATTAAAATACACATCCGACTATACACACACACACACACACACATACATACATACATCTCGACATTTGCTTAAAAATGAAAATTTATGCTTTTTAGATGAAAATGAGTCTATTCAGACTATTTTTGGAAAATCGAAAATCTTAACGATCACAAAGCTTCCTCTGTGAGGAAGCAAAATTGAAAAAACTAGGTGAGAATTATATCCATTTCATGGACAGTTCGCTTCCATGTAAGCAAAATAATTTGCTTCTTCATAGAGGAAGAAGGAAATTAATAATATATGGGTGATTCTCCCGAAATATTACTTTTGTATGTCCTCAAGATTTTCTCAATAATAATAATAATTTATAACAATTTCTCTCTATACGTCAATAGTTTACCACTTTTTCTCAAAATCCTGCAAAAGAATTTATTTATTTTATAACTTTAAAGTACTTTTTTTTGTAATTTTATCTACTAAAAGTGAGCCTTTTAACCTGTCCTATGTCAATTTTTCATTCTTTCAAAACGTAAAACAACTATTTAATATTTGAAAAACAATACTTTACAGATATTTTCTAGAAGCTAAGGGATTGTAGAATATTTGTACAAAGTATAAATAAAATAGATCTTATAGATTTTCCATAAATGGAAAATGAATTTTGTCCTCTGGTTTTGCATCATTCCTCTGGCTTCATTATTTAAAGTTAAAAATATATAAATTGAAGCATTACAGCGATTCACAACCTGAAGCGTCATTCCTCTGGCTCAAATTAAAAATAGAATGACAGTAGATAAAATATTTTTGCAATTTTTCTACAATAAAGTTAACTTATACAAACATGCTAAACTATTTTAAGTTTAAGAAAAATTGCTTAATTTTAAATAAAATGTAAAAAATATTGAAATCATCATTCCTCTGGCTCGTCATTCCTCTGGCTCATATTAAAAATTAATATGAATATCAATTGTTTTTGTACTGTCAAGGTAAAATAAACCTTCAAATCTTGACAAATAATTATTGGTGGTCAATGTAAGGGTTGGTATTGGTTTTTGAAAAAGATTTAAATAGATTCAAAAATCTAGTAATAAAAATCTAAATTTTAAATGAATATAATTAGTTATTAAGATTTTAAACACCCTATATTACAAAAATTGGCTGTGAAAAATATTAAATAAATTAAACAACCAAGAAAAGGTAAGGGATTCGTTTTTAAACTACACTTTTATTCAGTGTATCGGCAGAGGGCCGTATTTTCAATTTAATTTGGATAATGAAAAATTAGTCATAAATGAATAATATATAGATATATAAAATGTCAATTTATTGGACAACTTTTTATATATTAATTTACATACATGATACACAATGCTTTTTATATATTAACAAATGTTTCTTTAAAACAATAATTTGTTACAAAATTACTGGATGAAATTTAGTAATTTTAACTTCTAACTGTGAATATATGTGTTGTATATATGTATGTGTATTTGATTTATATTTGTTACTCACCAAATATGATTTTATATTTACCTTATTTCTTTTGTTTTTATTATTCTTCAATTAAAAGGATTGTTTTTCCTATTTCTCTTACTTATGTGATTCGCAAACTTATTTAAAATTCGTATTATTTTCTCATAAAGATTTTATAATTATTATTGAACTTTTTCTTTTCAAAATTAATTTAATTTATACTTGTATAATAAGCCACCTGGTCGTTGTCCTGATTTTCTCAAAGGACTACTCGGCACGTCTTACTAAGGTGACGGCTACCTACCAAAGCTCTCGATTCGACCCTCCACATTTGTTTTTATGGACTCATGTTTTAAGTAATCGAAATTTTGCTTAACTAAACTTTCATCATTATTGACGAAATTAGTTTATTTTATTTTGAAATGCTGGTGTAATTCTCGATTAATAATTGAGAGCACCTTACTTTGCATTTTAAATTGTATAACATTACCTCAATTCTGAAAGTGCAAGTTCTTATGTTTATTTATTTTATTTCGTTTTTAAGTTTCCCATATAATAAAAGAAATAGATTACAATCCAATATTCTGTTATTTAACTTCTATTTTTCTTTTCTTGTTTAATAAAATCATTTTAGTTTTTAACTGTTTATGTGTGTTTAGTAAAATATGTGATTATTTTAACAACGTCGACAGTTTTTAGTTCAATTCGTTTGTGTAATGTTTTGTGTTTCTTATATTGCACAGTATTCTTAAAAAATAAAGTAGCAAATTTCCATGATCTCAACAATTTTTAATAAAGTTATAAACTTGATTGCGGAATATTTGACATTAGTAACATTATTTAATTTTGTAAATAATTTAATAAAATTTTAAATAAGGTCACTGATGCCGATCGTGACAGTCAAAAGATTTTATATTTTAGTAAGAGTTTTAAAATCTACAATTTTTTTAAATTATAATTAATAAGAAATTAATAATATTAAATAGCTTTTTAAGTATAAAAAATATTGTTTAAAATAAAAACACCTGCTCTACATTTTAACCTTTAGATTTTTCTATAAATTTTAATATTAAAAATCTTTTTTAAATGCTACATATTAGCATGATCAAGTTATGAAGGTGTTAAATCTTTAATTGCTGAACATGTTTATAAATTTTAGAGGTCCTAAAATGTATTTAATAAATTTTCATTTCCGATGCACAAAAAGGAATATTTCTGGAGAATCACCTATATGAGTTAATTGAGGAAGTTGTTAAAAAAAGAAAATTTTTTAATGCAAAAAAATGTAAAAACATGGATTATTTTACGAATTCTTGATCAATTATAAACTTTATTAATTTAATAAAACGACACATTCGGACTGAAATATTGTTCTTTTTATTTAACAAATGTCCAACGTTTCGAGATCGATATTTTATTGTAAACCAATAAATTGTATAAAACCTCTGGGAAATCAAAAGTTAAATCGACTAGAATCCTTGTAACAATATTTTATACATTTATACAAATAAACAATCTTAATCTTAATTCTTAATCTTAATCTTAATTTTTCTGTAAAATTCCAATCAAAAGTGACTTTGTTCAAAAAGATTTAAGCAATAATAACAATTTTTTTAAATATTTTCGAATAATTTTTTCATATCAAACCGTTTTCCAAACTGGCTAAAAATAGGATACCTATACTTTGTTCTTTTTCAAAACATGTACACGGAATAAAAAATTTTGTTGAGAAATGACCTTCCGTATACTTCCGTAGAACATTCCAAACTTTTTGATGATTGTTTTCGTTTTTTTCTTGCAATTTTTTTGACAAAGATTTGTAAATACGCATTATTATTATTATTATTTTTTTTTTTTTTTTTTTTTTTTTACAAAACAAGTTTAGGAGAGGAAAAAATGCCTTAGCGCACTTGTTCGTGTGGGACTCAACCACGTGCTGTGGTAATACCGCACTAAAACAACCTCTCCCATTCTTGCCTTACGTACTCTTATCCGCTTTTGCTCCTTCCGTCCTGAAAGGTAAGCAAGAGCGCGATTCTTTTGCTCGAGGTGTTTTCAGTTCACTGTTCTGTAGGTGTCCCTGTCCCTTGCCGCTGTTGTTCTTACGCGGTGGCCAGAAACGCTATTGGATGCTTTTTTAGAGCTACCTTCGTTATATTATATTATGAAGAACAGTGCTGTCGGACCAGATTAAGTGAACCCAGAAGGACAGCCTTTTGCATACGAACCGTCAATGCTTCAGCTTGACGTTCGCAGTTTGGTATCTTTTTCAATTGGCTTATAAATGAAGCTTTAATCCCTCCCAAACAGCCTAGTATGAGAACAATTAATCGGATTTTATAACCTGGATACATTCGGCTCAGTTCAAACATAAGGTCTTGATATTTCGTCCGTTTCTCATCCTCCTTTTGTATGATGTTGCCCTCAGCAGGAGCCGAAAACTCTATCACACAAATGATCTTACTTTTATGATCCTGGAGTACAATATCAGGCTTAGTAGCTCTGATACGATGAGTTGTAGAAAAGGAAAAATTCCAGTAGATCTTACACTGTTCATTTTCCACAACGGATTCCTGATCCCCTTGGGCATACGGCAAGATGGGTTCTTTATCTATACCATACTGGTGTCGAAGGTGATAATACAACACCTTAAGCGCAGCATTGTGTCTTTCAATATACCTGCAACACGTGTACTTCGGACATGCACTTAGAATGTGACTAAGTGTTTCCGGGTATTGCTTACATGCTCGACAGTTGTTATTGTCGACAGGTATATGCATCACACGACTGCGGTACACCAGAGTATTAATTACACCATCCTGACAAGCGAACAAAAATCCCTCAGTCTCCGATCTCAAACCAGCAGATTTAAGAAAAGCAAAAGTCAAGCCTTGAGACAATCCTATTTCACCTATGAGATTATAGAACTGCCCGTGAACAGGTTTGCTTTTATGTTCCTGTAACAAAAGCGCTTGTTCTGCCTCCTTGACACACTTTTTAAGCATCAATGGTGTTAACGATGCAAACCCGTGCTCCATATCACTGGCTTCAAATGGGAGACTAAGTTCATTTGCAGCTCTTTCTGCCGCACGATATAAAAACGCCCCAACATTTGCAATTTCATGATGGTAGACAAATTGCATAAGGGGATCTCTACTGTTCATCACCGAACATGCTGCAGCCAGTACAATTCTTCGATGAAGACACTCTAAATTTAATAGACCTCTTCCTCCCCGGTCTCTTGGAAGGTAAATTCGTTGCACGGAAGACCTTGGATGATGACTACGATGGATTGACATCATCTTGCGGGTTTCTCTATCTAGTATTTTCAACTCATTCACATTCCACTTAACAGCTCCAAAGGTATAGAGAAGTAAAGGAATGGCTAATGTATTTGTGGCCTGTATTTTGTTCTTTCCAGACAGTTCGGAAGACCAAATTTTTCTGAGAAGCCCACGATACTTTGTTTGGAGTCGATCTTTAAGCCCACACACATCTTGAGTCTCCGACTGTGGAATTCCAAGATATGTGTAAGTCTCTCCACCAGCAAGATGTTGAATGGTGTTGCCACCAATGAGTTGAATGTTCTCAGAGTCCCTCGGAATTTCAGATGTTTCATTTCTTCCTTTAATCAGATGGATGACGGCACATTTATCCAATCCAAAATCCATTCCTATGGCTCTGGAATACTCGGCCACTGCAAACACCAAAATTCTAAGCGCATCCTTACTGGATGCATAGAGCTTCAGATCGTCCATATAGAAAAGATGGTTGATCTTATAGACTCTATTTCTTGGTTTGCCACACATGTATCCAGAGTGTTTTTCTCGAAGTGCAATAGACAGAGGTAAGAGGGAGATACAAAAAAGAAGTGGACTAAGGGAGTCGCCTTGAAAAACTCCTTTTCTAAACGAGATGATGTTAGTCATCACCTGCTGTTTGTTAGATGTTATAACAAACCTTGTCCTCCACTTAAGCATTAGATCCTTTAAGCATCTCACAATGCTCGGACGTACCTTTAAACATTCAAGGAGCTTGATGATCAGCTCGTGACTCGTGGAGTAGAATGCTTTGCGGTAATCAATCCAAGCCATTGACAGGTTACGTCGATAAAATATCGAATCTTGGGTAACACACCTATCTATTAATAGGTTCTCCCTACAACCTGACAGGCCTCTCTTACATCCTCGTTGTTCACCTATCGCACTCCAGACTGGTTCTATAGATGACAATATCCTCTCCTTGAGGATCCCAGTAAATAGCTTGTAGCAGGTGTTAAGACAAGCAATTGGTCTGTAATTTTTTGGATTGGACAAATCTCCTGATTTTGGTAGAAGTACCGTTCGTCCTTCCACCAACCACTGTGGTATTGCATGTTCCCCGTTGAGATAGGTAGAGAATATACGGGCCAAATGTTGGTGAGTTGAAGTAAACTTCTTCCACTATAGATTATTAATCTTATCTGGCCCGGGTGCTGAAAAGTTCTTAGTTCTAGCTACTGCTTTTCTTACCTCCTCTTCAGTAATTGGTGGACATATCTCTGCAAATTGGTCAAGCCCCTGTCTGACACAGAAGCTGCGAAAGAGTGACAAAGATAACCCTTCATCGTTTACTGAATGGGATGTCCCATAGATGTTGCTCCAGAAAGTTTCAATCTCTTCACGACATGGAGGCCTTTCAACGGTTGTTGATGGTACACTGAACAGGCGGGAAGGATTAGTAGCAAAGATATTATTTTGCTTTATCCATTTCATCCTCCGTTCTAAACGTTCCCTTATGACGACAAGAGAACGTATCTTCTCAATCCAGTGTTGCTTGATGGTCTGCAACTTTGACTTTTTTAGAGTGTGATGCAATCTTTTAAGAGTTTGGGCTTTTTCCAAAACTCTTGGAGTAAACCTTCTATTTGATTCCAGATATGCAATCACACTCTGCAATTGAGAAGCATGTCGTCGAGCTATCCCGATCTTGATCTGCACTTGTTTGATTCGCTGGCAGGTTTTAGCAACGCGTTCCGCAACAGATTTTCTGTTACTTTTGCGAAGTAAGGACACAGCTTTTTCATACACAGCACAGTTCAATGTCCAGAGATCTACACTCTCTGAGAGTAATGAGAGTTCATTGTTCCCTTCAGAGATTTTATCCATTTTAATGGAAACCTTGAGATGAATTTTGGTTTCCCTCGAACTCATGTTTCCATCTTCGGCTGCGGGCGTTGGTGTTTCATACAAAATTTGTGTATTCTCTGAGGGGTCTTCCTGGTCTTGGAGAAGAGCTTCATATCCCCTTTTTCTCAGAGAGGATACCTGATCTCTTAAGTACTGAGGCGTCATTTCCGCGTATTGTGGGTGCATATTGATCCATCGCGCATGTAACCTCTGCATGTATCCTCTTCTGTTAGGGGAACTATTTTGCCAACACAACAAAATGTCCCTCCGAAGTTGGTCTGTCCACTTTAACCTTAATCGAGCTTGTCCCTGGTCGTTGCTTAGTCGTCGCCTGGGTTCTATCCTATTGCCACGCCCAACTGAACCCTGATCTCCATCCGAGAGAGACCTATTGTGGGTGGCACTGCGCGTTACAGTCGTCGTAACCGCAAATACTCTGTGTGGGAGGTTATCCCAACACAGAGTGGACAATTATATCGGGTGCCCACCCCTATTTGACTTTTGGTCCGCCCCGGGTATTTTAATTTCCTCGGTAGCTCCCATATCTGAGAGGCCTTCCCCTATCCGCCACCTGGGGAGGCGCCCGATTGGGGTGTCAAAAACCCCATCTCAAATGCCATTCAAGTACTTGACCCAGTCAGCTCAGAAATTCTGTGATATCCAGTAAAGGGTACCACAACTCCCTTACCAACACGATCAAACACCTATACGATGTTCTGCAATGGTCATTTTAGTACTGAGCCAAGTAGGACCAGTATCTTTGAGCTGCTTGGTAACGGAAGCACCAAGCAACCCATTTCGGGATTATTATTATTATTATTATTATTATTATTATTATTATTATTATACGCATTTATTAAACTATTTTAACCAAAAATCAGAAATTTATATGTAAAATATAGTTAAATAATTGTAAAATTTGATGAAAAAAATGGTACGAAATCAAACATTTTTTATGGTACACTAATGATCTCAAATGATTTATAATTGTTATGTGTTACAGTTCTGATGAGGACACTGAAAACTATGTATTAAAATAATCTGCAGCGCGATTGTTTTAAGCCAATTTCAGGTTATTTAAATTCAATTTGGTATAAAAAAATGAGCGTTACAGATTAATTTAATCCAAAACAATTTTCTGTGGATGTAATACATGGCATCGAAACGCGTCAATAAAAAATAAGGACTATATATTAACTTATTTATTTTTAAAAAAAGCCGTTTAGACCAAAAACACAGTGTTTTTTCTCTCTATTTAAAGATTTTTAAAGTGAAATTTAGGCTTTTTTTAGGGGCATCGAATTTTCTCGTGGATAGTAAGTGGGCACTCAAACATCTGTTCGACTTCTCGCTTTGTTTAATGTTGTATTTTCAAAAATGGATCAAATAAGTCTTTTTGGATACATATTTAAGATAATGTTACAACCAGTTTTTAAAATTCTTAGTTTTTTAAAATTTGTTAACTCCTTACTTTTAATGTCAAAGTTTCTATGGACAAAATCTTTACTATTTTCGCGCTCAAACGGATAATTGTTAAAATCTAGAGAATTTTTGTTTGAAAAGTAGTTTTGATTTCAGTTAATTGAATTGAAAGAGTACTACGTCTCTCTAAAGTATCGTTTTCTGTATTAGACAACCCATTATAACTTTTGAATCACATACATATAATCCTGACTGAAAGTTACGGTGCTTGAGAATTGATACAAGCTGCTTGGTAGTTGTATTAGTATTAATTTGCTCAACAGTCATCACTGAATTATAGCCATACGTGACTCACAACTATCACGAATTTCCAAAACTCTTGAAATTGCTTCTAACCGAGTCTGAAATTTCTCCATACTTGGTTATGTGAAACTAGTATGTTGTTCTAATGACTGATAATAATGTGTTTGAAATAAATGTACAATAATAAGATTGTTAATATATTAAAAACTTAATGTTATTATGATTTCATTTACCAACCATCAAAAATATTAAACATTTTAATCCTAATGTCCCATTTCTGAAAATATATTTATATCTTTAGCGAGGTGATTTTTCAACAACATATGGTACTTTAATATTATAAAATCACATTTTGGTTCTGTTAGATTTAACAATATAAGCTTTTTTCTGATTAAATTTTGAACATTTCAAAAGGTAGTAAACTCGTATAGATGAAGAATTAGCAAATTTACAGCAATTTAAAATTAGAAATGTCAAAAACCTAGTTTTTAAAAGAAATGAGTATAAAGTTTACAATTAGTTCCCATGTTCATTGAAAATGAAGAATAAGATTATTATGTATTTTTAATTACTACAAAATTGTAAAAACGTCATTCGACATAGAACATTTGTACTGTTTATTATCCTTTTAAAACAAATGTTTTCAATATCCTGTTTAAAGAGCCTTTACAGATCAGAATTTTTACTCTTTTTAAAACATTTCTTTTTATAGGCGATCGATTTTTTATTCTATGATCAAAAACAATTACTTGAAAACGATTGGGTAAATAGTTTTCTCTAATCTTTTCCTCCAATATCCACCCGTGTCTTTTAATCTTTATTGAATTTCATTATATTTGGTGTATGCATTATCAAAAAGTACTATTTTCGACTTATATAAAAATAACTGTATTTTTTTTTATTTTCTGAACCATTTCATGAATTGAATTCTTCGAAAAATGCCTAGAGTCTTTTCGAATTCACTGCTGAAAGTCGTTTCCTCAAAATTCTTCTTGACCTAGATGTGCAGTATTCAATCTTACACGCAGCCAGTTATAGAAGCAACGTTTTATTTCACCCTTTTTCTCTTTTCCGTCCTCGTTTCCGCGATTTCAGGAAACAAGCTCATTTCGATAGCATCGCGATTTGTTCACGACTCGTTTATCCACCGTCCAATCAAATGCATTATTGCGTTATTGAACTCAAGAGACCAACGAAAAAAGATGTAACTCGCTACTCTGTACATTTCAGCTTTTCTATATAGGTAACTAAAAACACTCTCATAAAATTTGTTATAACAATACACTGGAAAAAGCATATATATATATAAAATATAATGTTTGACCTCAAATGGAGATAATTTTTACCTGCATCGGTTTTTTGTCATCAAACGGCATACGTCTTTCCACTTATGCACGCAAAAACAATCGTAAAAATTTACCTGCATAAAACTTTGAAACTTCTTTTTGTTTGTTTTAAATAATTTAAAATTGACACAAAATAGAGTGTTTAAATTATAATTATAAAATTGGAAAATCTCTAGTTGTTTGACATGAAAATTGCTTAAATTACGAGTGTTGAAAGGACAGACTGAAATATAAATTTTTCAAAGGGGTCCCTTTAACTAATTGCACCTTTACCTTCCAGCACTAATTTCCTCTAAAAGAAAGAAATATGGAAATGTTGAAATGAACATTTCCATATTTCCATTTCCATATTTTTTTAACCTATTTTATTTTTTCAATTTTTAAAATAATTTAAACATGAAAATACATATTTTGAGACGAAACATTTCAAATATTGTATTTGCTTAAGAAGAAGAAACTTTTATTTTGGCAAGTTTTCAATTTATCGAAAAATAATGTTTGTACTTTTATTAAAATTTAAGTATATAAATTAAGTATCTTATAAAGATGAGTAATTACTCATTTTTATAATATTAAAAACTTCCAAGCAAATAGACTAAGCTGTTTTATATAATTTTCAATTTTAATAACCATTCTTTCATCATGTTATAAATATTACCGAATGATAAATTTTAATATTAATTTTTAAACAAATTTCCTTTTTTTGAGATCATGATAAACAAATTTATAAATACCGTCAAGTGAGCTGGCTATTTTATGCACAAAAACACTCTTTTTACACTCTATGCTTAATTAAAATTCAGAATTTGAAAAAATAAAGAATTTATCTATTCAGTTATGTTGTAGACATCCTTCTAAAGGTGTCCTATGAATTAGCCGACAAGAAAAAATTTTTTGTCTGAGTTATAAAAACTCAAAGTTGTGCACAAAATAAACCCCATGGTGGGGCTATTTTGTGCATCAAAGTTTGCGTATTTATAAAGTTGTGTAAAAAATTTTTTTGAACGATTTTGCTGTATGAAGTATTATTTCTAGATATTCTAGAGTACAATAAAGAAAAACGAAGCCAGAAATATTTTCTTTCTAGGAATTGTTTAATTAATTTAAAAGTAAAACACTAAAATTTCACAAAAATGTAGATTTACAAAAGAATTTATTTCTTTAACAAAATTTTACTTTAAATAACTTCTATTACACTTCTTGAGTTATTTTAAGAGAAAAAGTTTCAAAATTAACTTGAAAATCATGTAATTTTATTATTAATGTTACTTTTTTGAGGTTTTTAAGGCACCATGTGTAAAACTGAAATTTTTTGCTTAATTCTTGTTTTTTATATTAAAAATGAGACAAAAAAATTTCAAAACGAAATTCTAAAGTAATTTTTACTAACTACAAAACAAATTATTAAAAAAGACTTGATTTTAAAGAATGCACAAAATAACCCACCATATCCTGGTTTTTCAGTTTTTTTACACTTTTTTCTTAAAATATGCAATAAAAAGTTAGCGCATCACGTGTACATCATCACAACTAAATTGTCAACAAGTATTATTAATACCTTTAGAAACACTTTTAAACTTCCGGAGATCTGAACAGAATTTTGAGAACATTGAAAATTTTCAGCTTGATTTTCACGACTTTACGATTTTTTTTCTGATTTCTGATAAAGAATTAAAGAAATTCATTTAGTACTCTCTGTAGTCTAGATATCAGAAAATATTTATATCAATTAGCAATCTTGAGCAACTGAATATAAAGATTTTATTCATTAAAAACCTCGCATGCACAAAATAGCCCCACTTGACGGTACATAAAAAGTTTAAATGTTTTCTAAAATTTTATAAAAGACATTTTTGTTAATATAAAGTAGAAATACGATTTTGATAGGAAACGACACTTAATGGTACTAAATTTATGACTAAGTAACACAGATGTAATGTATTAAAACTTTTATTGAAGTAATGCTATAAAAGATAATCAGATTCTTCTAAACGGAAATATGATGGAAAATGACTTTATCTCTTAGTGTCATAGTGCAGATAATTTCATGTCAGATAAAGGATCTTAATCACAATTTCTCTTTCTTTTCAGTCTGTGACATTAAGGAGATGGCAGCAACCACTTCAAAGAAAAGACTCTGTTGCGAGGATGACATTATCCGGACTCCACTACGTTGTGGAGGTGAGTACTTTTTGACTTTATTTATCCGCAAAGTTTAATTAAAATTATAATTGCAGAATGCACTTATACAGAACTTGAATCTGATTAGAATGTATTACATGCACACCAGAAGTGTTTACATATCTTGAACGTGTTTAGTTTAACTCTTGCGCGCTTCAATAAAGAATTCATATTAATATTTTTAGACTCGCAAATTTAGTAGTTACTTTTAAAAAATTATTATTCAGACCAATATTTAAAATTTATTAATTAATGTTTTCTGCGGAGCTTTTAAAATGTTTTTCATATTAAAATTCTACGCCTTTAAAGAGTGTCCAAAATAGGACATTTATATAACGAAGTTCTTATACCTAATAACTTGGATTGGCATATTGTATCAGTTATTTTTTATTAAAAGAAATTACAATGTATATTAAAAGTAATAAAATAACAATAGTAACAATCACTAAATAAGATTTAGCGTGAAATTAAAAAAAAATATCGAAAACTTGTTTACACAGAAAATAAGTAATTAATTAATATAAATTAAAAAAGTTAATTAATTAATAACTTATTAAATAAAAAATAATTTAAAGAGGATATTAAAGTATCTAACGTACAACTTCAATTATTTTTTAGGAAGAATGAAATTATTAATTAAATAATAATAATCTCCGTAAACTCCTAAAGTTAGTTAGAATTTATATTTATTCATCTTCTTATGTCCGCGTTTTAAAATCTGAAGTAAAGTTAGTCTTAGTTTCTGTTATTTTATTGATTTTGACTCTCTTTAGCAGGAAATATTTTGAAATTTGAATTGAAAGAATAAGGTAACCTTTTTCGTTAGTGTCATGTTGTGCTGGTTTTTAATTGTTATTTGTGTAAAAAAAAAGTTTCGAAATATGCTTTAAAAATTTATTATGGTTTTTGAAGAAGTTAAAAATATATACACATGCTATTAATTTCCTAAATTTTCAGTTATTATCTCAAATTTAGATTATTGTCATCAGTTTTCATATATATAACGATTTTTTAATTATTTTCTTTTGCTTAAAAATAAATTTTGCAATTCTTCTTGATTTTCATCAATTTATAATTATATTCATTATTCTGGCATTACTTTTAATGCGAATGCCAATGCTTTTAAAATTTAATACTTTTTTTCAATTAATTAAAATTTTTTAAGTAATTTTGTAATTATTATTTTTTTTTAACATATACTTTATGGTTTTTGCAGTTATTACTCTTAAATTTTATTAAATGTTTTCAATTTTTCATATTTAAATTATTTTCATCATAATTCAATTTTCTTTCTCAATCTTAAATTATTTTCAGCATATTTCAATTATATTTTTCAATTTTGAATTAATTTTATCATTTTTCAATTCTTTTTCTCGATTGTTAATTATTATTCTCATTTTCTAAAAGTATTTTCTAAGATTTTTAAGTATTTTTCTGAAAATTCAAATATTTTCTTTAATTTCTAATTATTTTCATTTGTTATCAGAATTTCAAATTTTTTTGATTAATTATCGTAAATTTCAATTATTTTTAGCTTTTTTCCAGACTTTTCTCTAATTTTTAGTTTTTCTCATATTATAAAATTAATTTCTAAAATTTTAAAGTATTTTTTTCAAGTTTCTATTATTTTCGTCAATTTTTAATTATTTTTATTTGTTTTCATAATTTCCAAAAAAATGTATTAATTATCGTAAATTTTAATTAGTTTTAGCATTCTTCCATAATTTCTCCAATTTTTAGTTATTCTCATTTTCTAAAATTATTTTTTAAGATTTTTAAGAATTTTTCTAAAATTTCAATTATTTTCTTCAATTTTTAATTTTTTTTTTATTTGCCAAAAACATAGCCCACAATCATAAGATTTTTTACGGGTACAAATTTACATAATTTAAGATATAAACATACAAAAATATACAGTTATAAGTAACCTTTATAACTTTTATTTGTTTTCATAATTTCAAAATTTTGTTATTAATTATCGTAAATTTCAATTACTGTCAGGTTATTTCTTCAATTGTTTTCTCTAATTTCTAGTTATTTTTTTTTTCTTTTTAATCGATTTCTAAGATCTTAATGTATTTTTTTGAAATTTCAATTATTTTTTCTTTATTTAAAAAAATTCTGTAATTTTTTCAATTATCACACTTAAGTGTCATTTATTTTTTACAATTTATCATTGTTTGTATCATATTTTAATTATTTTCATCAATTTTTAAAATTTAAAAACATTTTTCAATTCGTTTCTAAAATTTATTTCCTTCAATTTTCAATTCTTTACATTTGTTTCATAATTTCAAAAATTTTTACTTATTTATCTGACTTTTTAATTATTTAATTATTTATATTATTTTATATATTATTTTCTTCAATTTTCAATTACGTTCGTTCTTTTTCATAATTGCCAAAAAGTTTTTACTTATTTCTCTTTAATTAAAACTTGTTCTGTTTAATTTTTAATTATGTTTATCTTTTTTCATTAAAGTAGGGTATCTTATGTAATTTGTTTAATTATTTTCTTAAATTTTAATTTTTTTTTTTAATTTTTATTTATTTATCTCAATTTTTAATCATGGTTTTTCAATTTTCAATTATTTTCTCTAATTTTTCATTATTCAATTGTGTTTTTATTTACTTTTAAGATTCTCAAGTATGTTTCTCAAATTTAAATTATTTTCTTTATGTTTAAAACATTTTTATGATTGTTTAAATTACTTTTTTCCAATTTTTAATTGATTTCATTATTTTTTTCAATTAATTTGCAAAATGTGTAATTGCTTTGTTTAATTTTAATTATTATTTGCAATGCTTTTTAATTGTAAAATATTATAAATTTTGGCCTAGATAAATATTTATTTTATTTATATTAATTGATTTTTAAATATTATATTTAAAATATTTATTTCCTCTTATTAGATAAATATTATTTACCGATTTGTTATATTTATTACTGTATTTTATAATTTCTATAATGCATGAAAAACTAATCGCTAATTAAACTAATTTTATTTTGCTAGTTATGAATAACTATGTGAAATGAAAAAAATTAATTTCTCTTGAATTGCAATAACAGTGATGATTAAAAAATTAATTAAACAGCAACAATAACAACTTTTATCGTTGGTTTATAATAGTTTGGCTAATTATTTGCGGAAACGCAAGCTTCGACGTAGACGTTCACGTGTATAAAGTGCATAAGTGGTGCAAGTTGTTCTTCCAAGTGACGTAATGCGTGAAGCCAAAGTGGCTCTAACAATGTGTAAGTTAGATGCCTGATGTCTAGCTAGAAATCTATTCGTCTACAGATAACAAGGTTGTGGCGAACGTGAGTTTCGTGCAACTCAAGCAGATTTCAGCCCTTACCCTTACCCCTAGACTGCCCTAAAGCCTCAAGAAATAAGCTTTCAGTTTCCCTAAAGCCTAAAGTAGGCAGACCTGCGTGCCTAGTCTACTGCACATTGTACTTGAGTTAACGAGAAAGCCAAATGGCTAATTACATACAATGCAGTAAAACTCAATGTTCCCTTTTCTAAACACTTCAATAAACTTTTTCTACTTTTAAAATGTTAACTAGTAACACTATTGAAGCTTATTGATCAATGACAACTATAAACTATTAAATAATAATAATCTCCGTAAACTCCTGAAGTTAGTTACTAATTATATTTATTCATTTTTTTCTGTACACATTTTAAAACTTGAAGTGAAGTTGGTTAGTTTTTATATTTATTCATCTTTTTCTGTAGGGAAGAGTGGCCATCAACGTACCGGGGTTTTTTCAAGGTCATATTATTTATTCAATTTCACTAATTTCAATCACTTCTTTGCATCAATATAAAACTACAACACTTCTCTAGGTAATGCACACATATTATACCCGATTTATTTTGATTAAATAATAAAATTTAGGATTTTTCTAAACTAACAAGCTATTTTCATTTTCAACAACCTGGGTACACAATGAACCACCTCTATAAAAACACTAAAAATGTTCAACAATAATAATATTGCATTTTCATTTTGTAAAAAAACTTATTTTCTATCAAATACTATAAAAAATTATTACTTAACACTTTTTAATTTATAATGTATAACATAAATATGCCTCAAATTTAAGTTAACGAGCTAAAATGGCATTTTAGTTTTGCTATGTTGAGAAGAGTACTGATAACAATCGCTGTCACATGCTGTACGCATGCCTAGTTTTATAATCAGGCATACCACTCTGGAAATCGAAAATACACTGAAATTCCAGGTGGTTCATTGTTCCCTGGTACATTGAATCAACATGACATTTGCAACAAAAATGGTTTTTATAACTTAATGCAATATTTCCAAATCTTTTTCTCATTAGAATATTGTAGTTCAGGCCCGATACAAAATAAATCGTAAGTTCATTTATTTTTAAATTGCCTTATTTCAATTAAAAAACGTGTTTGTATTTTAGGTAAATTTTTTCTTCAGAGCATCAAAAACAGTTTTTTTCAGTTTTCTCTATAAAGAATAAATCCACATGTCTCAAATTTATGGACGTAGTGTGTTTATGCAAACTTCATTTATATTTAAAATTAGGAGAATTTTTATTTAATTGTTTCTGAGAAAATTGAAATGGTTCATTCAAAAAACTGGTACATTGATGGCCACTCTCCCCTACACGTTTTAAAATCCAGATAACTTCACTCATAGTCCCTGTTATTTTATTTTGTTGTGCTGGTTTTTAATTGTCATTTGTGTAAAAAAAAAGGTTACGAAAAATGCTTTAAAAATTTAGTATTTTCCTAAATTTCCTAAATTTTCAGATATTACCTCAAATTTAGATTATTGTCATCAATTTTCCATTATATAACGATTTTTTAATTATTTTCTTTTGCTTAAAAATAAATTCTGCAATTTTTCTTGATTTTCATCAATTTATAATTATATTCATTATTTTGTCATTACTTTTCAATTTCAATTATTTTCCGATATTGCAATTATTTTCATCAATTTTCGTTATTTCTGCAATTTTTTAATTATTTTCTTTAATTAAAATTTTTAAGTAATTTTGTACCTAATTATTATTTTTTTTAAACATATACTCTATGATTTTTTCAGTTATTTCTCTCAACTTTTATTGAATGTTTTCAATTTTTCATATTTAAATTATTTTCATCATAATTCAATTTTCTTTCTCAATCTTAAATTATTTTCAGCATATTTCAATTATTTTTTTCAATTTTGAATTAATTTTATCATTTTTCAATTATTTTCCTCGATTGTTAATTATTATTCTTATTTTCTAAAATTAATTTCTAAGATTTTTCTGAAAATTCAAATATTTTCTTCCATTTATAATTACTAGCGTAATGAACCTCGCTCGCTAATGCTCGCTCGGTGATTATTATTAATTTAATTGTTTATTGATGTGGACATTTCATAAAATATTAGTGAACTTATTGTTCATTGAATGTTTAATATTTTTTATACAAATGTTTTATATTTTAATAATTTTTATTGTCATGTTTTATTATAATAAAAATTTTTAAAAATTAATTATCATATTAACGTGGGGGTATGGTCTCACGGGAGAAAAAAAATACCTTTTAAACTATTTTTTTTACGAAACTGTTATGTCCGGAAGGGACTAACTACAATTATATAATTTTAATATTATACCCCTGTTTTATTTACAAACCCAGCAGGATTTGAACTAAGGGAACAGGGCAAAAGAAAGTCCACTGAACAAGCATCAATTGGATTATATAATTCTCAAACATTTATTTTATTGAATACAATTTTTAGAGGAGTAAGAGAAGGAAGATGAGAGGAGAAATCCTTTGTTTTGTATCCTTGGTTGTTTTAAGAAATCGTCATTCACTGAAACAATGAATGATATTTAGCTAGGGAAATTATTTTGCTCGTGATAAAAGCCGAGTAAAATTCTTAACTTACTGTGTTTATTAGTTGAAGAATGTCTCAGTTGAATTCTTTGAATATACAGAGTGATTGTTCAAGATGTGTAGAAAGAAGGGTCGATGAGATTTATTAGCTTCGCAGGTTCGTGCTCTCCGGGAGAAAAATAGAAATAGGCCGCGACTCAATTCAAATGAAGTAAGGCAGTGCCTAGGTGTTGTTCTCCACTATCCCAATAGCATGTTTATATATATCAGCACGAAGGTGAAACCTGGTCCTTCCTCAAGTAATTGGTGAACGATCGAAGACAGCTGGCTCGATGATTTACAATTTTACTGTTCAATAAACTGTTTACTGTTTTTTTTGACACAAGGATTAAAGTCAAGGGTTAGAAGGATTTAAATTGTTAAAGGGTTAAAGGATTGGAAATTGTTACTGACAAATCATGTCAGGAGTTCTTACACCTTCACTAGATTCACAGTTTCACTTAATCTCTATACCAACAGTACTCCAATTTTATAATTATAATATTATGAAAAGTTTCTCACTCACTACAACACGTAAATAATTATTCGCAACCGACACAGTACGAATTGACAATATTAACCGCAGAAATATGTTGCGATAAGTGTGAAAACTATGTTTGAATATAAGACTTAGAATTGTAGACTATGCTACCAGTCAATCTTTACAGAAAGTGAACCGGAGGTGACCGTGGCGAAGCAAGAACTATTTAAAAATGACAGTTTCGATTATAGCGAGTTCCTCGGAGTCACAATTTAACAAATCAATTCCATATAATTATGGAGTAGAATTTGATTATTTAACTCGACCAACAATGACTGATAGATATAATGTTGCCGAGATATAAGATTTATATTGGCGCGTTACGAGACCGATACTGGGGAGATACAATATTCGCGGAGCTTAAGAAACTTCGTTGCGACTCCGGTGATGGTAGCTGAGGAACTGATTTTTGGTTTTGCTTAATTATTAAAGAAACCTCGGTTCTCTGTATTTTCATCCCTTCCAGGATTTAGCGTGGGTTTCATGAAAAACGCAGGGAAAATCATACATCCCACGCAAAAAAGGGTGCTACACCTTAGGGTTGCAAATCCACATCCGGTTGGTCAATTAAACCTTCGAAAGAACAAATATTATTTAGACAAGGGGAGAGTTTGATCTCATAAATCTGTCTTAGCTCCCCTCGGTCATTTACCAAATCCCAAATTCTCAAACTCGTCAAGATTCAAGTATTGATTTTTAGAAAAATTCAAGAATGTAGTATGATATTTGTAAAGTTCATTGGCATCTGAACTCAACAAGTCACGGGGGCGTGACAAAACTACTAAATATTTTTAAATGATTTTATTCTTACATTATTTTGTAACATTTGAAGTGAGTTCTCACTTAAAAGAAAAAAAAATATTTGAAATTAAAGGACTTGCAGCCACTTGATGTAGACTATGTCAAAAATTGAGTCTGTTGTGGTGCCCCTAATTAAAAATAGTGGAATCATCTGAAACTCATGGGGTTAAAAAAATTAGTTATTTGAAAGTATATCTCCCAGCCAACGATCCCCTTTTATAAAAGAAAAATTTTTTACATTTTTTTGTAAGGTCGGTTAAGGTAGAAGTACGTTTTTTATTCTAAAAAAAGCAACATTTTGTCCCTGAATAATCGATTAAAAGCAAAAAAAAATAAAAGGGGACCGTTGGCTGGGAGTCAAATATATATTAAAGAAGTGTGCATAATTGCAAATCGATCTGTGCAATATTTTTTGAGTTATCGTGGCCACCGACTTCAAAAAGGTCGTTTTGAGAAAAACGCATTTAAAGTAGCAAGAAAATTTGATGAATAAAAATTGTTTCATGGCACTGACATAGACTCGTCGATGCCAGGACCATAAAGCACTGTTCTTGTTGTAACTACTAGGTCTAAATCATCTTTTTGAACACAATTGACTAATCCGACACCAAAAACCGACTCTCAAACTTGCTCGATTACCGGCTTCATGCGCTCGACCGCTACCGAAGGAGCGGTGCATTTGGCTCCATATCTCAATCAGTTTAACTCCAAATGGGTTGAAATTTTAAGACAACATTCGTGAAGAGCTGTACTTTTGATTAAAAAAATAAGAAAAGGTCGATTTTTTGTTGTTGATAAACCATACCCCCCCCCCCCCTTAATTTATTTTGAATTTGATATTTGCTAATGAAACAGATTAGAATAAAGTATTTTCCAATTAAATAGCAGCACTTAAAAATTAAAAAATGTAAATATAGAATTGAAATGAAATATATTTCTTTTTGAATGTCAGGAAATTTAAAATACATTTTAATGGGGTAAGTCTTGTGGAAATCGAAATGCGACAGAGATGAGCAATTGAAATATTTTACAGAATTTGTTATTTAATAAATTGTTATTATTGATTATCTAGCTTCATTTCTGTGCGCGGAAGCAAATAGAAGCAAACAATTAAAAATAAAAAATAAAAAAGTACCTATTTGAAATCTTTGTTTATTTGTTTGATTAGTGCTTAAAAAATGTCAATGGGTTCATATTATTGATTGTTAAAGTTTATTTTGTTTAAAATGAGGCTTATTTCCTTATTTTTTTGTAATTGTGGATAAAAGCCAAGATATGTAATAAAGTCACAATTATGCATAAACAGGTTTTATTTATTTAAATATTAGGGAAAATCAGGTAGGAATGTAATGTGGGAGAGACTGCTAAAATTTTGTTTAATTATGTATTTTTATTTTTAAGTTAAAAAAGTGTAGAGTATTTAGTTAATGATAGAACATCCAATTGCGAATCTTCCGGCAGGACAACTCACAGATCGTCTTCCATTGCAAGTCCCGCGTCATTTGAATTTCGAAATTTGAACTTTGCATGCGCTAATAGCTTATTTCTTCACCTTTCTAGACATGTAATTAACTTTTCTTTTGTCGTAATTCATATTAATTTTATAACGCGATTTAAAACGTACTCGCGGAAGGATTTTTTGTCCTTCCGCAAGGACGTTGGACGTTCTATCATTAAAGGTTATAGTTATATTTTTGTTCAAGAAGAAAAACGATTTTTTCGAAAAAAAACGTGTCCCTTAACTTAGTTTCCGTAACATAACGGTACCTATACTGGATCATTACCTATAGTTGATTAGTTATGATTTAATTAGAAAAAAATTAATTTAATGCTTGATTATATTGGTAAAAATAAATCTTGTAATATGTAATGTAGTATTTGACATCAATATTATGAAGCTATTAATTAATGTTGTCTAATTGAATTATCACTGATCGATTATAGGTACTGATTGAGTATAGGTACCGTTATCTTACTATTGCGAAATTTGAAGCTTGATAATCTAAACTATTTTTGTAAATGGATCATAGGAAAAATATAAAGAATCTTAATGGATCTACATTTTTTTTTTTAAATTAAATTTTCGAATCTGAGTTTATTTCCGTTATGTTTGTATATATATTTTTTTTTTTTTTTTTTGCGTAGGATGTGAAAACCTGCTACCAGGTACCCTGTAGCCCGTAGTACAGGGTTATGCGGGGGTGGCGATGTTCTCCCGACCCGCTAAAAACACACCCTTATTTGGGGTGTGTTTAATGTTTGTTTAATGTTTGTTTCCGCATAGAAGAAGCTTTGTGGTCGTTAAAATTTTCATTTATCCAAAAATAGTCTAAATCGACACATTGTCATTTAAAAAGCGTAACTTTTCATTTTTAAACAAATATCCAGATGTATATATGTGTGTGTATAGCGTTTTTTAGTCATCAGGATATCTCGGGAACGCTTTAATGGATTTTAATAAAATTTTGATGACTTATTAAGCTCTTGAATATCTAAATTTGGATATAGGGATTTTTTTGAAAAACCAAATAAAATTTGTTTAAACACTTTTTTTAATAAAAAAAATTCGTTGTTCGTTTGAAAATTGTAATTAAAAGAATAATACATTACTTTATTAAGCAGTGACAATAATTGAAAATTTCAACTCGTTATCTAAAAAAAAGAAATGTAATTATATTGAATATAATTAATTTTATTCAGTCAATTTAATAACTAGTCTTTTATTCATGAAAATTGTATTTCAACGAAAGAGAAGTATATTTATTTTAATTATTATATATCATCATATTAAATTAATTGCTATTTGCATTATTTTTGAATTATGGAAATATATATATTTTTTTAATTAGTGTAAATAACTAATGTTTTTAATTAATTATAAGAATTATTTGATTAAATTATGTTTGTTTTTTCATTTAAATAAATATTAATTATCAATTATAAAATGTTTTTTTTTCGTGGAAGAAAATTTTTTTTTAAATTGAATATTTAATTATTTAACATAAATAATTGCGTTAATTAAAACTGAAATGATTGTACTTTTAAAAATATTTTATATTAAACACAGAACTGACATTATTATATTGGATATGTAATGAATTAAAAAAAATAAATGAATTGATTATTTAAATTAAATGATTAGTTCTGTTATAAAAATAACCATTTATTAGTTTGAAATTAAGATTTCTTTCAGTATATTAAGATTTATTTGATAAATATATGAAAATTATATAGGTTATGTTTTTAATATATTATTTAAAAAAATAATAAATATTTAAGTAAATTGTTTTATATTTAATATTTAATTTAAATGAATTTAACTTTTTTTGTAAGAAATATAAATAGTATTTAAAGAATTTGTACAACTAAAGTTTGGAATATAATACATTGTTATAGTAGTGAGTCACAAAATAATATTGTGATTTTAAATTTAATTACTGATGTACATCTAAATATATAGTCATATCAGTAAAGTATTCAAAGGTTCGAAGATGTCTAAGAGACATTCAGATTCAAAAATTGAATTGACAAATCAAAAATTATTAAAAATGACGGGGCAGCCAAATACAGAGTGCAATATTACTTTTAAAAAATTAGAAGACATGATAAAGAAGTTTCCTATTGGAAAAAGTAGGTGAACTTTGAAGTGTGTACGACGACAAACAAAGTTTTCTCGGTATCGTATTAAAATAATAGAAGTAAAAAATTAATCTTAAAAAACTAATAAAAAAAAACTGCGCGTAGGTTTTTGTCGATTTAACACATGCGCAGCAGTTTTTTTACTAACAGTACACATGCGCAGTAGCTTTCTACAAACGTTAGGTATTTTTTTCATCAAAAAATCTCGTTTTTGGGAATTTTTTTAAAAAAAAATTTTTTTCATGCTAAAAATTCAACCGAACGAATTACAAAATCATATTCCTTGTCTCAAAACGAATCGATTGACCTATATAAAGTAAATAATTGACTAAAAACCCACGTAATAATTCATGATTTTTCATTTTTTTTCATCGAAAAATCTCGCGATTTGACAAAAAAAAATTTCATGCTAAAAATCCAACCAAACGAATTACAAAATCATATTCCTTATCTCAAAACAAATCGAGTGACCTATATAACTTTTATATTTGACTAAAAACTCACGTATTAATTCATAATTTTTAATTCTTTTTTATTGAAAAATCTCGTGTTTTACCAAAAAAAAATTTCTTGCTAAAAATTCAAACAAATGAATTAAAAGAATCATATTTCTTGTCTCAAAACGAATTGACTAAAAATAATTGACTAATAATTGACTTTATTTATTTATAATAAATAAATAAATAAATAAAGTTTTGGAAGATAGAAAAAAAATATATATATTGATTTATTATTATTTTATTATTATTACTTATTTTTATAAAAATAAATAATAATTAATTTAAAATTAAATTATTATTTTTTATATTATAAATAAATTTATTGCTTCCTCTAGGAGGAAGCAAATTATCTTGCTTCCTTGGAAGCGAAGTGTCCATGAAATGGACAGAATTCACACCTAGTTTTTCTTTGTTTTCATAATTTCCAAAAAAATGTATTAATTATCGTAAATTTCAATTATTTTTAGCATTCTTCCAGTCTTTTCTCCAATTTTTAGTTATCCTCATTTTCTAAAATTATTTTCTAAGATTTTTAAGTATTTTTCTGAAAATTCAAATATTTTCTTCAATTTCTTATTATTTTCATTTGTTATCAGAATTTCAAAATTTATTAATTAATTATCGTAAATTTCAATTACTTTCAGCTTATTTCTTCAATTCTTTTCTCCAATTTTTAGTTATTTTCTTTTTTTTTAATTAATTTCTAAGATCTTCATGTATTTTTTCAAATTTCAATTATTTTTTCTTTATTTAAAAGAAATTCTGTAGTTCATTTTTCACAACATATCATTGTTTGTATCATATTTTAATTATTTTCGTCAAGTTTTTAAAATTTAATAACAATTTTCAATTATTTTCCAAAATTTATTTCCTTCAGTTTTCAATTCTTTACATTTGTTTCATAATTTCGAAAAATGTTAACTAATTATCTGACTTTTCAATTATTTCATTATTTATATTATTTTCTTCAATTTTCAATTACTTTCGTTCTTTTTCTCGTTCTTTTTCATTATTGCCAAAAAGTTTTTACTTATTTCTCTTTAATTAAAATTTGTTCTGTTCAATTTTAAATTATGTTTATCTTTTATCATTTATCTTCTCTAATTTTTAATTATTTTATTTTAATTCAATGAACTTCTGAAAGTTTTAAGTATTTTTCTCAAATTTTGTTTAACTTTCCTTTATTTAAAATATTTTATGTAATTTGTTTAATTACTTTCTCAAATTTTAATTATTTTTTTAAATTTTATTTATTTATCTCAATTTTTAATCATGTTTCTTCAATTTTCAATTATTTTTTTCTAATTTTTCATTATTCAATTTTGTTTTACTTTACTTTTAAGATTCTCAAATATTTTTCTCAAATTTAAACTATTTTCTTTGTGTTTAAAACATTTTTCTGATTGTTTAAATTACTTTCCCCAATTTTTAATTGATTCCATCATTTTTTTTTAATTAATTTGCAAAATTTGCTATTATTTTGTTTAATTTCAACTATTTTTTGCAATTTTATTTTTAATTCTAAAATATTATAAATTTTGTCCTTAATAAATATTTATTTTATTTATATTAATTAATTATTAAATATTATATTTAAAATATTTATTTCTTCTTATTAGATACATATTATTTACCGATTTGTTATATTTATTAGGGTATTTTATAATTTCTAAAACGTATGAAAAACTAATCGCGCGCTTGCGCACGTTTTATTTTGCTATTATATATATATAAATCCGGAGCTTTGCTTAGAAATAAATTTTTTTTATTTTTAAATGAAAATGTGTGAGCAAGCAATGTCATGAAAATTACTCAGAAATTTTTGGAATTCGTTGATTATGAGTCCAGCATTAAATTTTTGAAATTCTAAATGACGGACTCATCATGTCGAACTCATCATGTCGAACTAAATTTTAATAATTAATTAGAATTGCTCGAATGTCGATCCTCCGGTTATTTTTGAAGTTACTAATAACAATTCTAACATCTGATTATACTCTCAATTAAACATTGCCGATTGAATATCGTTTAAATACATGCAGTGAAATTTCTATTACGCGGAATTTTGTCATTCACTATTCATACAATTAACATTTAGTATTTATTTTTATTTTCCTACTCTTAGAATAATTAAATGAAAAATAAACTCCAATAATAAAAATTATTACTTGGTTATTTCAAATAGTTTTAATTGTTTTATAAGCTTTTAGTTTCATTTCAATATTTATTTGTCGCCTTCATTCACAATAAAGTAGTTTTTTTACAGAAAAGAGTAACTTCATTAAATCTTTTATTTCTTTCAAATCGAGTATCTTGGATTAAACGAAATTTCCTTTGAGATTCTATGAGGTTCAACTAATATCGTTTTAAAGAAAGAAAATTTCTATAAATCACTTATCTCAATACGCTTCTCTTCACTATGAAACCTGACCTAGATTCATATTTACTTCTTCAAAAACTATTTTTTCTATATCTGTATAGCATATTTGACTAGGCGAAAATTATATCCTAATCATATTCATTTCATAAAAACTTTGCTTTCATATAAGAAAACTAATTTGCCTCCTCATAGAGGGAGTAATAGATTAAAATATTAAAAAATTCGAATATTAAACAGTCTTAAAATATTTTAATTCTCAGAATTTGTAAACTATTCATGTATTACACTCATATAAAATTGAAATTCGTGTCTAAAAAGTCCTTGCGTCACATTGCATTTTTAACATAAAAAAATTAAAGTTAAGAAGAAAAATAACTCCAATGCAGATTTCAGATAGGTATGCCTATTGCTATTAGAATTAAGATTTTAAAGAAAAGCTATAGCAGATAGGTTAAAAGTAGTAAAAAATATCGTGAAAACATCCCTATTGCTTTACACGCACGGAAATGCCCCAAAGTTCGATATTTTAAAATTCAAAAAAGTTTGTTACATCTTAGCTGCTAAACGATGAACCATTCTGCCATAGAAATTGGACATTTAATCATTAAAAGTAGCTGTTGCATTGTATTGAAAATTTTTTTCACTTATTTTTTATTTGTTCGAGCATTTAATTTAATTTTTTCTCTGCATGCAGAGGCTTGTAGTCATCTTTTGTCCCCTTTGGTTTTTTATGGTTAAACACAATTTCATTTCGATCATAGTGGTGGAACGTTGCCGGAAAAGCGATTCGAGTTACACATCAAGGTTGGTTAGTCCATTTTGCAAACACAATTCCATTTTGGTGTTTTGAAACGATGTAGATTCACTGAAACAACGTAAAAGGAGAATAAAGGGTTGAGAGGTTCGGCTAACGCGTATATAGTGATTCCTAAACCGTGTTTAACCATGAAATTGTTAAAATTGGAATTATAATTGAACATAACCGAGAAACGCTCTGCAAGACAATTTAATAGTCTTTAAAAGCAACGAATTTTATTTTCCAGGCTTTTGCAAATTTTCTCTTCCTCTATATAGTCTCGCGTATACCACGGTCCACTAGAATTTCAGATTTGAATTAATGTCTTTTTTTCAATGAATATCGAACAAAAGAGAACATATAGAGAATAGTTGGTTTCAAGTTAAATTGAAATGACTCATCTCGTTTGCAAATTTTCATATGCTACAAAATTACATTATTTTTCTGTCACATCGACTTTCTATATAAAATTCAAATCTTTATTTTCCTTTAAATCCCAATCTTTATTATTTATTATTATTATTATTATTATCATTCTTTATGAATTGAAATCGTCTTTAATTTTGTATAAAAATGTAGTTTTGCATTTGACAAGCTTTAATAATTAAATGAAGATTGGTAACATGAAGGTTCATTTCATTTGCAGAGATGACATTTTTGCCAACATTTTTTAATTAAAATAAATCTTTGCATGAAATATAATTCAGGATATTTTCATGTTTTCAAGCTGGAAATTTTATCGAAAATAGAGTTGATATGTGTTAATTAAAATGTACCTAATAACTCTTAACATCCTTTGTAAAACTACTCACATCTTTTAATTCATTTTATTGTTGTAATTTAAATATTTCATATTGGTAATATGCTAGTCATATTACGAGGTAATTGTACCTTTTAACATTTATAATCAGTTAGATAGTTTTTAGAATTAAATGTGTTCAATTATAGAAATTAAAAATGTTTTTTTAACTTTCATTGTCAAATTATACTGAAACTCATTGATCGGTTTTCGTATCGTATCGGTTGAATATCTGAAAAACTGAAAAGAGTATCGTGTTGTTATTGGATCGACATTTAGACACATTATTGAGACACACTGAGGCATTTAAATTATTTTGGCAAATTTTCAAAACATCAGTGCAAAAAGCAGGAGCACAGCGCCCATATAATCGAGGATTTCGTGGGTATTATATGGATTTATTTGTCTCTGGTTTGATATATCAATTTCACTTTACTTCCACTTCATCTTCACTTCCACTTCGCTTCCACTTCAAGTCCACTTCACTTTCACTTCAATTTAATTTCAAGTCCACTATAAGGCCACTTCACTTCCACTTCAAGTCTACTTTATTCAATTTCAATTCCATCTCAATTCCATTTTAAGTCCATCTCACTGACACTTCAACCTCAAATGCACAGCTATTGACCCTGCTAGAAGAAATGGGATAGATACTTTATACATTTGAATATTTTTTAATCCCTTCTTATATCCACCACAATGCCCATCTTTTTTAATTCTAACAACTGTATCCGAATCAATCCCAATTTCATTCACTTGAATCTTATAGTCAATCCACCTCTAATCTCAAAGTATGTCTACTCTTTTTCATCTCTAATTTTCTATCCAAATTCATCGTTCTCTTATTTACTTTAATCTTTTTTTATCCACACCAAATCTCAGTAAGAACCGATCTTTTTCAATCCCTCCTTTGCATATTCAAATAAATCACTTTGAATTCCATTTAAATATACATATAACTATACAAATAAATCGATTTAATCCCATCTAAAACTTTTTTATACCATTTAATACTGCGAAATAGTATATCTACTTTTATTAAACGGACTTTCTATTTAAATCTATTCTTTTTTTATTCACTTTTATCTTTATTCAATTTATATCTGAAGTACAACCAACTGTTTTCAATTCCTTCCTTTCATATATTTTACAAATACGAAGCAAGTAAATCCATTTTTATTCTTGATGTTCTATCCAAATCTATCTTTCTTTTATCAGTTCTAAAATTGTTATCCATTCCAATTCTGAATAATAACCAATCTTTTTCAATCCCTTCTTTTCATATTCAAATAATTCATTTTAAAACTTCAAAAAACTAATTTATTATTTTTAAAATTGTTTCCTCCAATTTAAAATATAATATAATTTTCTATTCAAGTTTCTTTTCTGTCTATATAGACAGAAATTGAAACAAAATATCCTGGATAAAAACAGATAACAATAATTTGGAAAGATTCAAATTGATAGAAATTAAAATTAAAATAATATAAAGTAGACAGAAAAAGATAAGACTACTTTTGGGAAAGATTCGAATGGATAAAATTATTGAAACAATGTGTTGTGGATCGAAAGAGATAAGAATATTTTAGAAGCATAAAATTAATGTTGCCGCGAGAAACGAGACGAAAAATTCTCATTAATTCTACCAATTTACGGGAAAATATATACTTCGTGTAGATTAATCGATTTGCCCTTTATTCTAGAATATTTTGTGGAAGAGAACCATAGTTTTTAAAAAGAAACTCGGGCAGTTACATTAAATAAATAAAAATAAAAAGTTTATTTATTTCTAGAAATTTCAGGTAAAATGTATGCGTTATGTAGACCAATTAGATCGTCTTTGAATCTAAAACATTTCTTTTGAAGAAGCTAGAGTTATAAAATCAAAGTTTTAGGAATTCTAAAAAAACAAAAATTATGAAGTATGTCCGAATTTATATGTACTTTATATGGATCAATAGATTTTTTTTAAAACAATGAATATGATATTTTTATTTATTAAATTGCATTTTTATGTCGAAATAAAGTTTTGTGAAAAACGATATTATTCGATAAAAAAAGGTGCTTAAAAAGATTTAATTGGTTATTTTTTAATATCCCTGTGTCGAAATTTAGATATTTATGAGTTTAATAAGGCTAATAAAATTTTATTAAAATTCGTTAAAACATTCTCGAAATAGACAGTTAATAAAAAAAGTTTCTACACATATATACACACACACACACATCCGAACATTTGCTTAAGAATAAAGATGTATGCACTTTAATTGATATCTCTTTAAGTCCAGCCAGAAATAAAGTTTAAATTTTTTAAATTATTTTGCTCGTCCACTAATTGTACCAAGCTAGTGAAAGCTGGGGTAAGTTGCACCTTCATTTTACCTTTAAAAATACCTTTTAAGACTCTTAAAAGACCATTCTACAAATAAAGATATTGATAAAGTGACTTTATTAAATAAATTCTTCTATATATTTGAAAGCAACGCATATGCACATTTACCCGTGAGGAAAAAATTTCTGGCAAGCCTGAATCCAGAAGTGGGCCTGATCTGGAACTATCTGATCTGGAAGGCCGAATCTGGTCCAGATCTGGCCCTGATCTGGATAGCTAGAATAGAAATTTGGAAACCTTTGGATTGACCTGATATGGAAGGCCGAATTTGGCCCAGCTTTGGCCCTGATCAGATTTGCCAAAATAAAAATTCGGAAACCCTTGGAAGGATCTGATCTGGAAGGCCTAGTCTGGACCAGCTTTGGCCCTGATCAGGTAGACCAGAAATAATTTTCTTTTAAGAAAATCTTTTTTAAAAGTGTTTAAAAAATACTAATTTAAATTTTTTAAGATAAATATAGTTTTCCCAGAAATACAACAAGATAAAACATATAGACTGGACATATAGTAAAAACAATCTTTTTAAAATATGTATGTAGAAAAAATAATTTTGAACATAAAGTTATTTGAAAAGAAATGTCGAATTTTCCCTAGGTTGAAGTAATCTAAATAAAAATTTAAATTAAGTCTTCAAAAGTTTTTAATGATTTTAACTCAAAAGTTATAATGGGTCATCTGAATTAGAATGATTTATGTTAATCAGTCTTAAATAATTTTTAAGAAAATAAAAATTGCATTTTTTTTAGTTCAAAATCGTAAAAACTTTATGTTTGTTTAATATCTAATAGGAAACATTAATTTACAAAATTATTAATTAATGTTTATAAAAAAAAAAAAAAACTTTGTTTGGGTTTTTTTTTAATGTAATGCCGAGAAAACGACTTTTTTGTACCTTAAAGTCGATCCGATTCTAAGGGTTATCCAAAAAACTTAAAAATGTTTTTATTTTCATAACATAACAAATTCTAGAAAATTTAGGCAATTTTCAGGAAAAAAAACATTAGAATTCTAATTTGGGCCAAGCCTGGTGTAGCCAGAAATAAAATTAGTCAAACTAGTCTGGGCCAGGCCTGGCCCAGTTCAGGAAAATTTGTTGATTCTATGGAAAAAACGTTACACTACTGGTCTGGGCCAAGACTAGTTTTGCCAAAACTAGTCTCAGGAAAACTGGTCAGGGCCATGTTCAATTTTCCTCACGGGTACTATTCTAGAAAGTAGAAATAATTTTTTTTAAAAAATCAGTACCAGAAGCAGACGCACAACACATATCGATTATCGTTTCGTCAATCAATTATTGGTTCGGTATATTGATTGTCATTTCGGTATATCGACTTTAGATTCGATATATCGATCATCGATTATACACAGTTAAAAATTTTGTGTAAAAAACGGTCCACATATTCTTTGTGTTAAATTTAACACAAAGATTGTGTTAATTTAACATAAAGATTGTGTTAATTTAACATAAACGATTGTTAAATTAACATATAGTTTGTGTTATTTTAACACAAATTTTGAGTGGACCGTTTCGTTTCGGACATTTAAAATGTGTTAAATATACACAAAATTTTTAACTGTGTATATACATATCTACTATCAATTTGCGATTTGATATATGCTTCCCAGGATGTCCCAGGATTTCCCAGGGATTTTCCAGAAACTCCAATGAAATTTTCAGGGACTCACAGGAATTTTTTAAGGTTTCCCAGTGATTTCCCAGAAACTCCAGGGAATTTCCAAGGAACTCCTAGAGATTTTCCAGAAACACCCAGGAATTTTTCAGAAACTTATTTACAAACGGGCACTGTCCCGTTAATTGTTGTTAAATAAATAAATAAATAAATAATTCTCAGGAATTTCCTAAGGTTTCTTAGGGATTTTCCAGAAACTCCAAGTAATTTTCCTGGAACTCCCAGCAATTTCCCAAGCCTTTCCAGAGATTTTCCAGAAACTCCAAGAAATTTTCCAGAAACTTATGTACAAAAGGGCACTGGGCCATAAATTGTTTTTAAACATATAAATAACTCTCAGGAATTTTCCAAGGTTTCCCAGGGATTTCCTAGAAACTCTGAGGAATTTTCCATGAACTCCCAGAGATTTCCCAGAAACTCCAAGAAATTGTCTAGGAACTCCTAGGGATTTCCCAGGAATTCCTAAGGATTGCCCAAGTAAATCCTTGGAGAATATGTTGATTATATTTTTGAAAAATCCCTAATCCACAAATGCGGTGCTATTGTCTGTAAACGATGAACGGACGGACGGAAGCCAAAGTCTCATTATAAGAGTTTTGTCCCTGAGCCTCAAAACCCTAAAAATCAGTATAAATTTTATTAAGAAAGTTGTACAGTTTATTTAAAAAGTACTATTTTGTGCACATGAATAAATATTTTTATGGTAGTAAAAAAAAGTCATCGATACATTTATTCAATACATAAACATAAATCAAGTATTTAGTTGAAGTCTCTTTTTGCCAGACCATTCAATATACATTATACAGAATTACTGTACTCTGTATATGAGAGTCCAACAAAGTCATATCTCATTTCGAGTGACAAGTAACAATAGCCAACCGGATATTTCATGATTCACTGCCAGAACGAGTTGCGCGTGACGAACGAGAAAAAGTAATAGAAAGAAATGGATATTGAAATTGGCTTTTCAATTCACCATATCAAAGGGAAAGTCATAGATTACATTTGTGCGACGAAAATTTATCAGTGTCTAATCTTTCAAGTGTCCTTGGAAATGTTTTTTTAGCACTTTTCAAATTTAATGAAATTATTGAGAGAAACCAGACAACTTGAAAGCTTTTAAATTTGAAGGACGCCCAAATCTAAAACCCTTTTAATTTAGTTACTTTGAACACCGAATCAATCGAGGTTAATATTTTTCAATCGTTAAAATACTTTCAATATTAAGTTTTAGTAATTAAACTCTGACTTTCATTTTATTTGAAAATTTAAACTGTGCCAGTTTGTCTGCACTGTCTGTAAAAAATATGATTCCTGTCACATAAAAATTTCACTCTATCTTTAATTATGCAAATCAAAGTCCTTTGAAGTATTTTTCGTGTTTGATATAGTGAAACTCAAAATGTAAATCATTTAACATAAAAATGCTTTTGATTTGAAACAAACATTTTTTATTTTAGATTACAAAATGTTATTTTGTGTTAAATATACCCTTAATATTTTTTTCTGGTTAAAAGTATTAGAAAATCTGGTTTAAATTTTTGGGTCAAAATTTCTGATTAATTTATCAAAAATTTCTTGTTTGGTGTATCTATTTATACGGTATCTATATATAATAGAATTTTCCTCTTAACAGTACTTTAGGAATTATATATTCTAGTTTTTATTATGTAATTATTTCACTTGTGAGATTATTGTCATAAATAAATTTAAAGTAGAAAAGTAAATTTTAGGGAAAAGAGAACTTGGATAGATTTTTTACACTTATATAAAAATACCTGAAAACTTGTAAACACCTGTAAATATCTCCTTCAGTTCCACTAAAAACGTATTTCTTTGAGAGCATTTATCATTTTCTTTATTATCGCTTTGTTTAATATTCACAAAACACTATCACTGAGGACACTTAAATCTTGACGAAAATCAAAAAAGTAAAGTGCCAAAGAACATATGCCATTTGATAAGAACTCGGATTTTTCTGAAAAGCTGAAAACACACCAAAAAAATCAACCTGAATGATTTAAACATCAAATGGATATAGTAACTTTAACCAGATCTTTTTTTTTAGTGTAATATTTTAAGAACTGTTATTTTTGGCTTAGACGATATTTATTTATAGAGGTTCTTTAAAAGTAAAAACTATGTTACATGGTTAAATATTAGCAAATAAAAAAATCTCTCTCCTCTAATTATAAGTTTTTACAATTGTGCGATTTGGAACTTTTCGTAATTTATACACTTCTCGACATTTTCTAAGAAAGTGTTATCTGTCTGTCTGTTAGATTGTCTGTGAATAAAAACGTTTCGAATTAAATAACTTGAGTCAATTTCATCTTTGGAACTACTTTATAAAAATTGATAAAAGTTTTTTCCTCAAAACTATGAGCAAAAGTTTGATTGTATAATCAGATTTAAAGATCCAAAAGCCTTTTTCTGAAATAAACTAAAATACTGGATATACACAAGATGTTAGTAAAAAAAATTTCGTGGTAAAAAGCGTATAAAGAAATTTTTGTTGAAGAGATGAAACTCTCGGCTCGTAAAAACTCGATGTTGGGTGGATAAATGCAAAATTCTTGTTCCGACTACTGGGTTGGACTATAAGAATTCAGCTGAGTCGCATATGCGTTGGAAGAGGCAGAAAATCTCCGATTTAAAAAGTAAGTCATATGTCCTGAAACCATCCTCCTCTCGTATCTCGACTTTTTCTCTTGAAGCGTATCCAACCTATGGACGCAGACAGGCGTATATATATGCACTTTGGGTACCTACGTGTGCGATGCTGATCTACAGACTCGGGCTCTTAGGCTCTTAAGATGTCACTTTTGCCCAAGACAAAAAAACCTCTTCGCTACACGTGTCTCATTTATGTGCATACTCTCTTAGCTTTGTACTAAGTAAAATACCTCTTCAAGTTTCTCACTCCATCAAAAAATTCCTTTTTCTCTCACCAAAAGTCCAAAATTTAAAGAAATTCTTTTCCGAATATTAATTAACCTAATTATGTCTGAAAATGTTTAGTCAGTTTGTGGACAATAAATTTAGATAATGAAAAATATTGTTCATTCAGAGTAGATATTAATTGTTACTAAATGATAATTTCTTAGTTTCAGAAAGACACGTCTGAGAATCTTTTTAACTTTATCAATTTGAAGTGAATACAAATTTTTCTCATTTAAATCAATGACAAAGTTGTAACTAACTTTTTTTATACGGATACTATTATTATTATTAATTATTAATAATAATAATCGCAAACTTCATTCTTTCATTCTTTCATTCTGTCCACACCTGAAGTTTGGCACAATACACTGAAAAAAAGGTTTGTTTGGCTGAACAAAAATTTTGTTGGCTCAACCAAATTCTTTTGTTGATATACACTCAACAAAATTATTTTGTTCTGCCAACAAAATTCTTTTGTTAATTATTTAGGGTAATTTCAACAAAAGAATTTGGTAGTCCCAACAAAACTTTTGAGAGCTTAACAAATATTTTGTTGGCTATTATAATAAAGAAAAAAAAGTTAAACACAGATTGTGCAAATGGAAATTCCAATATTGTTTTGACTTGTTAAATAAATAAATGTTTTTAATTAAAAAATATTTAATATTTTTTGTATCTTACTGTGAAATAATGTGTAGTTATAATAATACACGTAAATATTTCTAGGCATGAAATTTATTTAAAAACATGTGTTTATTTTTAATTTTTAAAATATTAATTGAAAGCAGTTTCATACTATTAAAAATTGAATTATTCCTTAATTATTTCTTATGTTAAATAAAGTATTTTCCACAAAAAAAAAAACAGAATATAAAGTAAATAGTTTTATAGGTTAGGTTTAGATTCTTGAAAACAACATATTGTGCTTAAACGTTTATTAACCTGCCACATATGAATCGAAATATAAATTTACTCTTTTAAAAAACCACAATATTTATTCACTTATATGACTAATTATCGACTTATGTATCATTCAGCAATACATTCTGTCAATTTTGTCACTATAAACATAAAATCATAAATAAGTCCCTTTTTATTATCTTTATAAGGTATATTTTATAGTTATATTTTTTTAATTTCAAAAGTTAACTTTGTAGACATTTGATTTAGTTATCACCCATTATATAATATTCTTTTTTTTGTTTTAAAAAACAAAAAATTTCAATTTATATCGATGTCTTTATGAAAACCAGACGAGAACATACGTCAAACAGGATCGCACAGAATGCGCATGCGCCATCACATATTTGGTAATGCCAACAAAAGATTTTAATAAACTCAAACAAAATTTTTATTAAATACTACAAAATTATTTTGTAATTTCAACTGTTTTTTGGTAATTCTAACTCTGAAATTTGACAAAGCCAACAAAAAATCATTAACAAAACTATTTTGTTATGATTACATTGCTATTTTTTCAGTGTAGATGTTTTTTGTTTTAAATCAATAATAACTTTTGAAAAAATGTCTTTTTATATTAATTAGAAGATTTCTAATTTTATTTATTTAATTATTGATTCTCCTGAATCTAAATTTTAAATCAATTGACAAATTTATATAGTTTATTTTCAATAATAATAATGTATTACAATACAAACGTGTCTTATTTAAAGCTACTTTACAGATTTTAATAAAGATTCAAAAAATTTTTATTTTATGTTATAATTTATAATAATATATGAATAATTTTTATAATAATATTTCGTTTTTTAATTACTTCTAAAAAAGACAATATAAATAAGAATAAAGAATGTAATATATTGATATAATTAGAAAAAAGCGAGCACTGTTTTCAAATATTTTTTAAGATTTTTAAATACCTTCTTTATAATTTATTCCTCTTTTAATCATTTTTTTTAACTTGAGATCTTCTTCTCTATTTTAAATAAAAATAAGTACCAAATTAAATTTTTCTAAATAAATGTTGTATTTTTATCTCAAAATGCTTATTTTTTATTGGTGAATTATTAAACTTATTTAATTTCTAATTTTATTATGGTTTTAAATTAGGATCAATTATAATTTTAATCAGTTGAATTGTAAAAACAAAAAATAAGATTAACTGAAATATAGTTTTCACTATATTATAGATTTGCCAAGCCCGACAGGCTAAAAATTCATTAAAATCAAGATCAAGATCCCAAAATTTTCACCAAAAAGCGCTGATCACAAAAATCAAGTACTTAAAATAATTTCATAAAATTAAAGAAAAGTAACTATTTAATAGAAGTTTGAATTAATAAAAGAATTTAGAATCGATAAATTGAAATATTAATTGATTTGAATTATATTAAAGTTTGGATCGATTTAAAATTTCCAAATTTCTTTAAATTCTTATAATTATATGGGTTTAAGTTTGAACATCTAAAATATAAACTGTGAGAATTTGAAAATATTTGAAGTTCATAATAATTCTAGCATGAATTAATCAAATTTAAACAATTAAAAGTTTTAAGTAATTTAAGTTTAATATTACTAAAATTTTAAAAATTCATACTTCTTATACTAATTATTAAAGTTTGAAGCAATTAAAATTCGTATTAATAAAATCAAGTTTAAAATTTGTAATTTAATTTAATTTGTAAAGGTGAAAGATTGGAAAAATTGTTCCCATGGATTAAATTAAAAATGAGTTATAAATTTTAAAACTTTAGTTATATTTCAATTTTGATTAATTCAAGTTTGAAATATTTTCAATTTGAATTGATATAGAAGTTGGGAATTTTTTAATTTGGAAGAATGAAAAAATATTGATAAAAATTTTAAAGTATGGTTTGTTATTAATTGAATTGCGTAAAAAAAATTAAAAATAAGGAATTCTTATTATCAAAAGATGTTTAGAATAAATTAAGTTTGCATAAAAGTTTAAATATATTTTGTTCACAACACTATTGAAAGAGAAATATTCTTACTTTTTGTAACATACAATAAATTTTTTTATTTTTAACTTGGGAAGAAAATTTAATTTATTTTTTAAAATTTCTTTCTATTTATTAATTTGTAATAAATAATTTGTAATAAATTTTAATAAATCAAAATTAATTCACAAAATTTAATCTGATAATATATAATTAATTTTATCTAAATAAGTTTCCCACATAACACGTAATATTCCAGGGACATTCCTGGAATATTTTTTGTGACATTCGGAACATTCCAATGGAATATTGCAGTGACGTTACTGGAAAGTTGCTATGTCCGACTCAGGGAATATTTCAGTGGAACATTCCATGAATATTAAATTGTAATGTCTCTGGAACATTACAATACAATTATGAATTATGAACAATTATGAATATTCCATTGGAATATTCATAATTTTTTTGAAGCAAAAAAATTTTAGTTTTTAAATTTATTAATTTTTATTAGAATTATTTATCATTTTATTTTTTTCGTCTTAAAACAAATTAAAAATTCCAAACGCGACGAGAGGATTCGAACCCTAAACCTAAGACCTATCTAACGATTAACGCTCGCAGCTATTATCGGTATGAAAATAAGAATCTAAACCGAGTAGATATAGTTTTAATACATATCTAAAATAGCTGAAGTTCATCCAGCTTTATTGTAGAATTTTCATACCGATAAAATAGCCGCGAGCGTTAATCGTTAGATAGGTCTTAGGTTTAGGGATCGAATCCTCCCGTCGCGTTTAGAATTTTTAATTTGTTTTAAGATGTAAAAATAAAATGATAAATAATTCTAATAAGAACTAATAAATTTAAAGACTAAATTTTTTTTTGCTTTAAAAAACTTATGAATATTCCAATGGAATATTCCTGCAATGTTATATTGTAATGTTCCAGAGACATTACAATTTAATATTCATGGAATGTTCCACTGAAATATTCCCTGAGTCGGACATAGCAACGTTCCAGTAACGTCACTGCAATATTCCTTTGGAATATTCCGAATGTCACAAAAAAATATTCCAGGAATATCCCTGGAATATTACGTGTTATGTGGGTTATAGTTTATTTTTTGCATTTAAACTATATACTAGCCAATAAAATACGCGCGTTTTTTTTGCTTAGTAATAATAATAATCGCAAACTTTATTCATTCATTCTTTCATTGTGTTCACAACTATAGATGTTTTTCTGTTTTAAATCAATAACTTTTGATGAAATGTATTTTTATATATGATTTCTAATTTTACTTAATTATTTATTAATTCTCCTGAATTTTAAATTTAAATTAAGTAATTAATTTATATTTTATTTTTAACAATAGTGTATTAAAATTATTATTATTATTATTATTCAAATTTAAATAATTCATAATTCTTACATATCTTATTTTAATACACTTTTTGAGCCTCAGATACAATAAAGATACCATAATATCATAGTTTAAGACACTTTCGAGACACTTATTTTTAGAGTAAACTAATTAAAATTTGAAACAATTTGCATTCATATTAATAAAATCAAGTTTAAAATGTTTAATATAATTTAATTTGTAAAAGATAAAGATGGAAATAAAATAGAATGAACTCATTTTTATTTTAATTTCTAAAAAACACTAATTATTTCAATCTTTCACTTTTACAAATTGAATTAAATTAAAAATCTTAAACTTAATTTATAAATCTTAAAACTTTGGTTAGGGGAGAGTGGCCATCAATGTACCAGTTTTTTCAATGAACCATTTCAATTTTCTCAGAAACAGTTAAATAAAAATTCTCCTAATTTTAAATATAAATGAAGTTTGCGTAAACACACTACGTCCATAAATTTGAGACGTTTGGATTTATTCTTTACAGAGAAAACTGAAAAAAACTGTTTTTGATGCACTGAAGAAAAAATTTACCTAAAATACAAACACGTTTTTTAATTAAAATAAGGCAATTTAAAAATAAAAGTACTTACGATTTATTTTGTTTTGGGCCTTAACTACAATATTCTAATGAGATAAAGATTTTGAAATATTGGATTAAGTTATAAATAACCATTTTTGTTGCAAATGTCATGTTGATTCAATGTACCGGGGAACAATGAACCACCTGGAATTTCAGTGTATTTTCGATTTCCAGAGTGGTATGCCTGATTATAAAACTAGGCATGCGTACAGCATGTGACAGCGATTGTTATCAGTACTTTTCTCAACATAGCAAAACTAAAATGCCATTTTAACTAGTTAACTTAAATTTGAGGTATATTTATGTTATACATTATCAATTAAAAAGTGTTAAGTAATAATTTTTTATAGTATTTGATAGAAAATAAGTTTTTTTACAAAGTGAAAATTGCAATATTATTATTGTTGATCATTTTAAGTGTTTTTATAGAGGTGGTTCATTGTGTGCCCAGGTTGTTGAAAATGAAAATAGCTTGTTAGTTTAGAAAGATCCTAAATTTTATTATTTAATCAAAATAAATCGTGTATAATATGTGTGCATTACCTAGAGAAGTGTTGTAGTTTTATATTGATGCAAATAAGTGCTTGAAATTGGTGAAGTTGAATAAGTACTATGACCTTGAAAAAAACTCGGTACATTGATGGCCACTCTCCCCTACCTATATCACAATGAATTTTGATTATAATTGAAGTTTGAAATAATTTAGATTAATAGAAGCTGAGAATTTTTTAATTTGGAAAAATTAAAATTTATATCGATAGAAATTTTTGAGAATGGTTTGTTACTAATCGAATTTCGTATTGTTTAAAGAAACTTAAAAAATAAAGATTTCATATCAATAGAAGTTTGAAATAAAATAAATTTGCATAGAAAATTGTATTAATAAAAAATATTTTGTTCAAAAAAATATTTAAAAAAATATTCTAATTTTTTGTAACGTACTATGGAAACTTTTTAATTTTAACTTAGGAAGAAAATCGGAGTTATTCTCTAAAATTTCTTTGTGTTTGTTAATTTATAGCACATTTTAATGAATAAAAAATAATTGACAAAATTTAATTTGATAGTATAATTAATTTAATCTAAATAAGTTCGGTTTATTTTTGTATTGAAACCATTGAAAAATGTAATTCTCGCGCGCTATAGCGCGCGTATTTTTGGCTAGTTAATAAAATAATTGTACATAATATCAACATTTAAATAAAAAAATGTGTTACAACAAATACATTAGTCAATTATTTTCAGTAACTACGTTTGAATAAGTATTTTGAAACGCAAAATTTAAAAAACGAGTCTGAAGATAAACCAAAAGTTCAAATTGTGAAATATTTATGATTTTTATGACACTCTGATAGAATCAAAAAATATATAATAAAAAATTCACGGTTTAAGGACGAAAGAATTAACCAAATTATTTAAATATTTTTTTACCTGACGATTTATTGCCAAAATACTCCGGAAGTTATATACTTGAAAAAATCAATTTCGATGGATATTTTATGTGCCTTCTATCTGGTTAAAATTTCAGTACCCTTTGCAATGCTCAAAATTGAGATATTGAGGTTCGAAATTCCAATTCTGTTTGGAAAATGATAAAAAAAATGAAATTTCGAACCTGGAAATCTGAAGTTTGATAAAACAAAAATCCATCAAAAATAGATTTTTTCAAGAATTTTATAGAATTACTTAAAATATCATTAGGAAGGTCTGTCTGACCCAAACTTGTTAGAATTTTGCCTTAATTTTTTTTTTTAATTCGCTAATTCTCATAAATTTAAAAAAAAAATTAATTTTAAGGCAAAATTCAAACAAGTTTGGGTCAGACAGACCTTCCTAATGATAATTTTACAAAATTTGGTATCAAAATATTTATTATTTATAGAGAAAGTTTTTGAACCAATTTTGCTTATATCGTCATTCACCATCATATGCCCTTAATGATCAGCGACAAGTGATTAATCGACTAACGAATTTTCTTCGTCTCTCGTCAGTTTTCCCTATACTTCTGAAATCTTATAATAAGTAGTCACAAAATTTTCAGGTATACAATTAATAAAAATTCGCACAAAATTAAAAATAATCTTAAATTCAACTTACTTTGTGAAATAAAATGAATTTAATTTTTATTGCTTCATAGTTTTTAATCTTAATTACTCTCTTTTGGGTTAATGAAATTAAGACGTTTGGAATGAATTCTTCAAATGACATAGTAAGAAACTATATTAGTCTGATTTTTATAAAATTTAATAAAAAATATTATTTTACTTAAGAAGATTGGTGTTAAAAAAGTTTTCTTCTTCTTCGTTTTGTCCTAATCGACTTTATTTAACCTTTCTTACTCTTTCTAACTTTCTTATTCTTTTTAACACCAATCTTCTTAATTAATTAATACGACTTAAAAAACGGGGTGAAACCCTATTTAGAAATATTATTTTACGTTCCAATAAATTTGCACCGGAAAAAATCTCAGTCTGCAAATATTAAATTTAATATATCGTCATAAATAAAAAGCGCAAAAGATTGAATCGAATAGTTAAGTGTCTCCGTAATTGGATTACTTTTATTTGCTAAAAAGAAGTTTTTTCAGTAAAAATATTTTAAGCACTCCTATGGAATATATAATCCAAGATCAGAAAAATGTGGAATCCACTTATCACGAAAATGTTCAATCCGAGTAGTAAAATTCAAGAAGTTATTTGTAATTTGGGATATATATTTCTTTTCTATATGCAATCAACATTGTCTTTCTATATCAATATTTTGACAAATTTTTCATACCAATTTCCCCAAGCGATGATATTTTGGCAACAAAAAATTGTATCCATTAGTTGACTATCTGCTAAAAGCATATGATCGCCGAAATATAAATCACGATTTTTATATTTATGATTATTTTCAACACTATTTCTTACAAAAAATTTAGCTAAATCAATCAAACATTTTTGTTGTGTTAACAAAAAACATTCAACCAAATAACTCGCATACTCAGACTTATTATGTCATAAAATTATACCTTATTATTTACTTTTCATTATGTGATGAATAAAATGAATAAACATTTTTGTTAAATAAATATCCATTTAATGTATTTAGAATTTGTGAATTTAAAATTTTTATTTTAACCGATTACTGTGACCAGAGAGAATTAATTATTTATTTGCCGATATGAATATTTCAATACGTTTTATAAATAATTAAAAACCTTCCGTTATAGAGAGCTTAAAAATATATAAATGAAATTCGATGAATTTGATATTCAATGGAATTAAAAATATCCTTAAACGCAGTCACTCGTTAAACACGAAGCTTTCCAGTGAATGCATACACAAACTGTATTAAATTTCAAAACTAAAAAATAATTCGATCTCATAATGTGTCTCTTATTTAATGCAAAAATATCAATAAATTGGACACAGATTTTATAGAGTGAAGAATCATAAAAAGAAGAAAAATTTTGCTTGTAACTCTGGAGAATAAAAATATTCTTTCAATTGGAGCTTCTGAACTGTGTCGTTTTATTTTTTCTAAACAGACTAACAAGAGTGCCACCAGGGAAAACAATTTGACGGCAAAAATTCAGGCGCGAAAATATGCAAAGTCAGACAAATTGAATAAGAATAGTGTATACCGAGCTGTAACATTTATTTGAATTTTTTCATACCAATTTCTTTTTTAGTTTCTGGTTGACAGGAATACGAAAAACGAATTTTAATAATAAATTATTTAAAGTTTTACAACCATATACACTCTTAATCTCAATTTGTAAAAAAGCTACTAATTTCACAGTGACTATTCTTTTACTATATTAATTAGTAAAAAGTCACTAATTCATTTAGTCAAAGTGGTTTATAGGTTATGTTTAACCACTAAACAAATTATAGTTGATGTTTATCTACTTATTTATTTAGTCATTGTTTACTTTTAATTAGTCAAATGACTACTGAATTAGAAGTCTTTTAATATTAATTAATTAATTCTTACGAACTGAAATAGAAAAAAATCGTTCACTGTTTTACTAGTAAATTACTGATTACTGATTTTTTACTAATTTAGATTTAGAGAGTACATAACATATTAAAATACTAATGAGATCATAGAAAGTAATTGTTATACCCTTTTGTATTTCTCAAAGAGAAAAGAAAGTGTTATTCTTTTAACATACTGTAACAATAAATGTCCAGTACATCAATTATTTCAGTATATTGTTGTTACCTATATGAGTTTCCGATTTTTAGGTAAAAAAATTAATTTCGAATTTAACCACTCCTGATTCTGTAATTTCATCAGAGTGAACGGAAATTGATTCTCAGCGAAATTCCTGTTCAATTTAATCTCCAGCTCGACTGCTTGCTCTGTCTTTCTAGATTTTATGCTGTAATCGAAATCATCCAATTACATGCGTCACGCTTAAAAACAATTCTCGAGTATTATATTGTGTCAAAAAAAAACTTCTATCTTTAATGAAATTTTTTGATTGGAAAAGTTCCATTTTACATTAATTATAATACTTTAAAGTTTGTTTTATACTAGCAAGGCATGCACATTCAAAGTGTGCGTCCTTGCTGTCGAAAAACGATATTCAGGGTGTCTACTAATTTCGTCCCACAAAATTCCCGGTCATTTCCCGGTTTTTGTTCCTATTTTTCCCGGTTTTTTCTCTTGTTAACTTTAACTTTATTTCAAGTATAACACTAGTTTACAGCCAAAATGTACATTTAATGCCACTATTTTTTTTTTATTAACTATGGTTCTCTAAACTTAAAAATGACATTAAGAAATTTTTCTATGGATAGGTTTCCGAAATATGAATTTTTTAAATTTTTTTACGTTTTTTTCGGAGGTGACTTCACGTTTTAGGCCGTATCTCGAGTTACAGAAGTCCGATTCAGTTTTTCTAAGTGTCAAATTAAAGGTAATCAAATTCCAAACAATCGCTTTTAACATTATTTTTTAATCGGTTAAATATTTTAAGTGATATAGTCAAAAAAAAAAATAGAAAATTTGAGTTTTTGACAACTGAAGAGGCATAAATTGATTAAAATCTGCTTTTTTGACAAGTTGAATCAGATGCGCAGTGGTACAATTTTTGTTGAATTTTGTTCGTTAATAGATAAAAAAGTTTGAAATTAGATATAGAAATGTGAAAAATAAATGATATTTGACTGAAAAATTATTTGGAGTTTTTGACAAAAATATCTGAAGAGACATAAACTGGTTAAAATTTGCTTCTTTGATAAGTTGCATTAGGTGCGCAGTGGTTCAATTTTTGTTGTATTTTGTTCGGTAATAGATAAAAAAAGTTTGAAATTAGATATAGAAATATAGAAATTAAAAGATATTTGTCTGGAAATTATTTTGGAGTTTTTAACAAAAAGTGAACCACTGCGCATCTGATTCAACTTGTCAAAAAAGCAAATTTTAATCAACTTATGCCTCTTCAGAAATTTTTGTCAAAAACTCCATAAAGATTTTCATTCAAATATCATTTATTTTTTATATTTCTATATCTAATTTAAAACTTTTTCATCTATTAACGAACAAAATTCACCAAAAATTGAATCTCTGCGCATCTGATTCAACTTGTCAAAAAAGCAGATTTTAATCAATTTATGCCTCTCCAGAAATTTTTGTCAAAAACTCCAAAAAAATTTGCAGACAAATATTTTTTATTTTCTATATTTCTAAATCTAATTTCAAACTTTTTTATCTATTAACGAACAAAATTCAACAAAAATTGAACCACTGCGCATCTGATTCAACTTGTCAAAAAAGCAGATTTTAATCAATTTATGCCTCTCCAGAAATTTTTGTCAAAAACTCCAAAAAAATTTGCAGACAAATATTTTTTATTTTCTATATTTCTAAATCTAATTTCAAACTTTTTTATCTATTAACGAACAAAATTCAACAAAAATTGAACCACTGCGCATCTGATTCAACTTGTCAAAAAAGCAGATTTTAATCAATTTATGCCTCTTCAGAAATTTTTGTCAAAAACTCCAAAAAATTTTTCAGTCATATATGAATTAGTAAAGCACTGAAAATTATTTGAAATCTGTGAAAAAAGTCCATTTTCTAATTAGATATTGTATTCATTAAATTAATCAAGATAATCACTATAAAAGGAGGTAAAATACCGAAATGGCGTAAAACGAGAATTTCAGTACCCTGGCTTATAACTTCAATAATTACACATAGATTTTTTTCATCCATACATTTTTTTCTTCCTAAAAGTGAGCCATATATGTAAAAAAATTAAAACTGGACATAATTTGACGTTTTCTATGTTTGCATGGCGGTAGAATAAATTTGTTTTTCAGATTTTGGGCCAAAAACTCAAATTTTCTATTTTTTTTTTGACTATATCACTTAAAATATTTAACCGATTAAAAAATAATGGTAAAAGCGATTGTTTGGAATTTGATTACCTTTAATTTGACACTTAGAAAAACTGAATCGGACTTCTGTAACTCGAGATACGGCCTAAAACGTGAAGTCACCTCCGAAAAAAAACGTAAAGAAATTTAAAAAATTCATATTTCGGAAACCTATTCATAGAAAAATTTCTTAATGTCATTTTTAAGTAACGAGAAGCTTAGTACATAAGAAAAAAATAGTGACATTGAATGTACATAAAATTTTTTTTTGTAAACTAGTGTAAATGGACCTACAAATGGCTACAAAAATTGAATATAACAGTTGATAATAATTGAAGAAAATAATTGAAATTCAAAGAAAATAATTAAGAATTGAAGAATTAAATATTAAACTTTACAAAAAATAATAATTAAGAATTAAAAGAAACAATTAATAATGAAAAGAAATAATTAATAATGGAAAGAAATAATTGAACAATGACAAAGATATTTGACAATTAGAAACAAAATTAAAAAAAAAAGTAAATATTAATCTACAATTGAACAATAATTGAAAAAATTGAACAATGGTTATTAAATTCAAAGAATATAATTGAAAATTGGTCAACTAGATAGAAAATCCAAAAAAATAATTTAAAATTTAAGTTAATAATTCGAAATTGAAGAAATAATTTGAAAATTAAATGAGCAAATTGAAATCAGAAAAACACAGAATTATTGAATATTAAAAAAAAAACAATTGAAAATTGAGAAATAAAATTGAAATTCGAATACAATAATTGAGAATTAAAGAAAATTACTGAACAATTGGATTGAAAAAAGAAGAAAATAATTTATAACTAAAAAAAATGGAAAATGACAGGAATTATTTAATATTGAAGAAAACATTAAAACTTGAAGAATAGAATTGTTATTTAAAGAAAATAATTGAAAATTGAAGAAAATAATTAAAATGGAAGAAAGTACTTAAAAATTAAATACAATATTTGGAAACAGCAGAAAAATTTAGAAATCGACGGAAATAATTGCGAATTTATGAAAAAAATTTAAAAATTCTCAATTTACATAAAAATTGAAAGAAAAACATAATTTAAAAAAGCTGAGAATTGTTAAATATTGAAGAAAATTGAGAAGAAATTGAAAATTGAAAGAAATTGAGAAACTGAAAGAAATATGAAAAAAATTAGAATTTGAAGAAAATAATTGAGAATTAAAAAAAATCATTGTAAAAAGCCTAGAGTTATTGAATATTAAAAAAAAATTGAAAATTAAAGAATGGAATTGAATGTTGAAAATTATAATTGAGAATTAAAGAAAATAATTCAAGAATTGAACAATAGGATTGAAAGTAGAAGAAAATAAGTGATAATTGAAGAAAAAAGAAATTGAACAACCCAGGAATTATAGAATTTGGAAAAAACAATAAAAAATGAAGAAGGTAATTGTAATTTGAAGAAATTAATTAAAAATTGTAGAAAATAGTTTGGAATTGAAGAAAATGTGATTTTATGAAAATCGTGGAATAATAATTGCACTGAGAAAAATGGATGTTTAGAATTAGATGTTTAAAACAAAATAGTACCCCTTAACCTCTAAATATTAAAGGTTAACATCTAAGATATTAAATTTTAACATCTAGATATTAAAGTTTAATATCTAGATGTTAACTCTGAACATCTAGATAGCTGTCCCTATGTTAAAAGCGTTAACATCCAGATGTTAAGGGTAAACATCCATTTTTCTCATTGTCAGTGTGATGAATTGAATTCAAGTTTCAAAAACATAATTGATAATTGAAAAAAATATGTAAAAAAGCCGAGAATTATTGATTATAGAAGAAAATAATTGAAAATGGAGGAGTTATTGAGATGTGAAATAAATAAATGATAATTTATTTATTTTTTTATTTATTTATTTTGTTATGTCCGGAACGGACATTCGCAGGTTACAAATCTATCTATTTTAATATTTTACCCCTGATTCATTTACAAAGCCAACGAACTTTGAACTAAGGGAACAGGGAAAAGAAAGTCCACTGAACAAGTATCAATTGGATTATATAATTCTCAAACATTTATTTTATTGAATACAATTTTTAGAGGAGTAAGAGAAGAAAGATGAGAGGAGAAATCCCTTGTCTTGTATCCTTGGTTGTTTTAAGAAATCGTCATTCACTGAAACAATGTATGATATTTAGCTAGGGAAATTATTTTGCTCGTGATAAAAGCCGAGTAAAATTCTTAACTTACTGTGTTTATTAGTTGAAGAATGTCTCAGTTGAATTCTCTGAATATACAGAGTGATCGTTCAAGATGTGTAGAAAGAAGGGCCGATGAGATTTATTAGCTTCGCAGGTTCGTGCTCTCCGGGAGAAAAATAGAAATAGGCCGCGACTCAATTCAAATGAAGTAAGGCAGTGCCTAGGTGTTGTTCTCCACTATCCCAATAGCATGTTTATATATATCAGCACGAAGGTGAAACCTGGTCCTTCCTCAAGTAATTGGTGAACGATCGAAGACAGCTGGCTCGATGATTTACAATTTTACTGTTCAATAAACTGTTTACTGTTTTTTTTTGACACAAGGATTAAAGTCAAGGGTTAGAAGGATTTAAATTGTTAAAGGGTTAAAGGATTGGAAATTGTTACTGACAAATTATGTCAGGAGTTCTTACACCTTCACTAGATTCACAGTTTCACTTATTCTCTATACCAACAGTACTCCAATTTTATAATAATAATATTATGAAAAGTTTCTCACTCACTACAACACGTAAATAATTATCCGCAACCGACACAGTACGAATTGACAATATTAACCGCAGAAATATGTTGCGATAAGTGTGAGAACTATGTTTGAATATAAGACTTAGAATTGTAGACTATGCTACCAGTCAATCTTTACAGAAAGTGAACCGGAGGTGACCGTGGCGAAGCAAGAACTATTTAAAAATGACAGTTTCGATTATAGCGAGTTCCTCGGAGTCACAATTTAACAAATCAATTCCATATAATTATGGAGTAGAATTTGATTATTTAACTCGACCAACAATGACTGATAGATATAATGTTGCCGAGATATAAGATTTATATTGGCGCGTTACGAGACCGATACTGGGGAGATACAATATTCGCGGAGCTTAAGAAACTTCGTTGCGACTCCGGTGATGGTAGCTGAGGAACTAATTTTTGGTTTTGCTTAATTATTAAAGAAACCTCGGTTCTCTGTATTTTCATCCCTTCCAGGATTTAGCGTGGGTTTCATGAAAAACGCAGGGAAAATCATACATCCCACGCGAAAAAGGGTGCTACACCTTAGGATTGCAAATCCACATCCGGTTGGTCAATTAAACCTTCGAAAGAACAAATATTATTTAGACAAGGGGAGAGTTTGATCTCATAAATCTGTCTTAGCTCCCCTCGGTCATTTACCAAATCCCAAATTCTCAAACTCGTCAAGATTCAAGTATTGATTTTTAGAAAAATTCAAGAATGTAGTATGATATTTGTAAAGTTCATTGGCATCTGAACTCAACAAGTCACGGGGACGTGACAATTTATTATCAATTTGTACAGGCTATAAAAAGCCTTTTTAAGATAATAATACATAATATATACATTTGCATGGCGATATTTAAGTACATTAAAAACACACATTGTAAACAGCATACTCAGGTAACGTATGTTATAATTTTGCTAGATTTTAAATTTTAAAGATAATTATCAAAATTCATACAATGAAGTCTTCAGATTTGCCGCAAACTTTACTTCGGATGTCTCAAACAAATCTACGCTTTTTACACTTTTTGTCAGTAGGTTTGCTTTTTGACAAACTCTATTGAAGAAAGAGTTCTCGACATCTTTAGTTTGGCTCGATTTTACATTAAATATAGGAAGGTCATAATTAATAACAGATGACTTTCTCAAAGGCCTACATAGTGCAAATAATCCCACATTTGAGATCATTGACTGACAATCAACTCGACCATGAATAATTTTATGTAAATACTGCAGATCAGCACATACGAATCTAGATTTCATGGTATATTTCATTTCAAATAATTGAAAAAAATATTTGAAAAAAGTCTAGAATTATTGAATATTAAATTAAATAATTCAAAATTGAAGGAAATATTTGAGATCTGAAGAAAATAATTAAAAGTTGAAGAAAATAACTGAAAATTGAATCAAATAATTGGCAATTCAAAAAAAAAATTTATAGATGAAGAAAATAATTAAAAATTGATTAAAATAATGGAAAATCTTAGAAAATATTTCAAAATTGAATTAATTAGAAATTGATGAAAATAATTGAAAATTGAAGAAAATAATTGGCAATTGAAGAAAATAGTAGAAAAAATCGAAGAAAATAATTGAGAAATGAAGAAATCATTTTAAATTAATGAAAATAATTCCAAATGGAAGAAAATAATTGAGAATTGTAGAAAATAATTGGAAATTGAAGAAAATAATTGAAAATTAAAAAGAATTTATTATCCCAGAAAAAATTTCCCGGTTTTTCCCGGTCAATTTAAATTCCCGGTTAGAAGACACCCTGGATATTTTAGATGTAAAAGGTGCTAGAAAATTTATTCCATATGGCCATCAATGTACCGGGTATTTTTCAAATTCATACCATTTATTCAATTTTACCAATTTCAAGCCCTTTCTTGCATTAATATAAAACTAAAACACTTCTCTAGGTAACGCACACATTTTATACACGATATATTTTGATTGAATAACAACATTTAAGATTTTTCTAACCTAACACGCTATTTTCATTTTCAACACTCCGAGTATACAATGAACCACCTTTATTAAAACACTAAAAATGTTCATCAATAATAATATTTTTATTTCCACTTTGTAAAAAAAACTTATTTTCTATCAAATACCTACTATTCAAAATTCTTATTTAGCATTTATTATTTGATAAGATTTAACATACTTATTATGTTACATCTTTCAACGTAATTGTTTTAAATAAATTAAAGTGATTCATTAGTCCCCATCTACTGTTTGTCCTACTACAAATTATAACGTTTGTTAAGTGTATAATATAAATGAAATATTTTAAAATCCATTTTGACGACATTTCACATTAAGGGAAAAGCCGGGGAAGCAAAAAGAGTGTCAGAATTCGGTGAACGAGTTTAGAATATTATACAAATACATATTCCACTCAGTGTCCGGCCACTTTCCCAACTAAGTACATAGTAAGTTTTGAAATATGGTCGACAGTTTCCGCAGTAGCAACTTTAAAAGCATACATACCCCCTTCCCCCCTCCCCCTATCTACCCTCCTTCACCTTCCTTCATAGGAATTAATTCTTGTATGTATATATATATACATATATATATATGTATGTATGTATATATATATATATATATAATATGATATTTCCCAGTTCCAGTCTTTTTCAAGCCAAAAGTCGATTTAAGTTCCTTTGAAATTTTTTCTTTGAACCGAAGCTTTTAAAATCGTTCAACTAATAAAACTTTAAAGCATATCTATATTGATCTTAATTTCCTTTGAAAATGGTCAATCATGCTACTTCAACCAGAAAATGATTTCAGTTATAGAGTACAATTTTTTCGCTCTGTTATAAAAAAGAATGAATAAGTTTATTCGACGGAAAAGATTGACTTAAGTTGATATGCACTTACACAAATTGTATTTTTTAATGAATACCTGTATACATGTATATTTAAATTAAAAATCTCCATACTGATATAAACTGGGTGTATAAGTATTTCCATTTTTTTTTAAAGAATAATCTTTTATAGAAGTGATACCGAATTTATAAATTAACTCTTTATTGAATTTGTTTTTCGTTCTCAAAATTGTATCTGAATTTGTTTCGTTTGATATTTAAATGAAATTGTTTATAAAATATTGCATTGGATTTTGTCTCTTATCAATAATATTGATCATTTCTGTAACTATAGAAAAACATTTGAATACATTGTCAAAAGCTTTTTAATTACAGTTTATTAATTGGGAGGAGAAAACAATTTTTTAATTTGATATCTGAAATGGCCTGATTTTTATATTTCGACAAAAATGGCACATTTCTCTTACATTCATATCTAAATTGGCGTCATTCTGCTCTTAATCGACGAATTATATTTGGAAATATTTGGAAATATATTGAAAATATATATTTTCTGTGTAAAAATATCTACATTATAAGGTTTCATGATTTTCTTTATTCTAAAGATTGAAATTTAAATTACCTTTGAACAATTATTAGCGATCTTAAGTATGTCAGAACAAACATATCAAACTGAATTCAGTATATCAGGCTTCCTTTTTATTGCAACAAAAACTCGTTTTTTTTTTAAATTAGGAACTAAAATTTTTTATATTCAAGTTAACTGATAGCTATTAAAAATATTAAAACCTAGTGCTCCTTAACTTAAAATATTAAAATTTTTTAATACATTTCCAAAAAACTAAAAAAAAAAACCTTAATTTCCTGAAGGTCCCTATTTAAAATAAAAGGTGTTTTTAAAATCTTTGATTTTAAGAATGCAGATTGAAGATTGAAATTTTGAATGGTGTTGAATCGGATTTGTCTTTAATCAGTGATTTTCTATGGCTGTCCTATTGATGAGAAATTTTCTGAACCGTTTTTAACAATTGTGAATCGGATAAAAAATTTGTAGGTTAGGTTGTAAAAAAAATTGTAAATCACTGATTAAAGACAACTCCGATTCAACACCATTCAAAATTTCAATCTTCAATCCGCATTCTTAAAATCTCCGAGTCACCAAGAAATATCGCAATATAAGATTTGATTTCTCGGGTGGAATAAAAGCAGTTTTAAATATAATTAATTAGTTTAAATGAGTTTATCACTCTGTGGTATTTAACATAGACATGGTATTTAATATTGAAGATGATTGTAGCGATCACTCCGAGTCTATAAAACTTTATTTTTTAAAATTATTTCATTAATCTTTTAACGTTTTTGAAGAAGTTATATTTTTTTATAACTGTCTTAATTTTATATATTCATTAACTAAACTAAAAATGTGAAAATTTTATAAGCGTTTATAAGATTATAAAAAAAATTACAGAAATAATGACATGAAAAATATATGAAAAATTATTTCTAAGAAATCATTAATTTATTTGGTCAGGCATAAATCAAATTTTTTGTTTGCCCACGATTCATATTATTTTTATTATTCTTTAAGCAATTTTTTGTTTCATTTTTCCTGTTATACCAACAAAACGACAGACAGTAAATTACAATAACAAATTACACGTTTCTTCTTTCTGTTCTGTCATTATTTCCTGTCTTTTCTATAAAGGTAGCTAATGACGAAAAGACCAAGAAATTATTTGTGCACAGAATTAAATAGTCGCATCCGTTTAAAAAAAAATTGTCAAAAAAGTTATTCCATATCGCAGTGTATATCTACTATAGATTCTTTTTAGTGCATAAAATACATTTTTTCAAAATGATTTTATATCAGATTTATATCAAAATTAATTATTAAACCATTTTATTAAATGTTAAAGGAATTTTGTTTCTGTTTAGTGTTTACAAAGTATTAAGCAATTACTCAAATAAAAAGGTATTTATTTTTCTATTTCAAGAACTAAAACCTTCGTAGATATTAAAATTCAGTTTTAAAAATGAACATTTTAAACATTCTCAATCTGGACGCTTTTAGCGTTAAAAGCATATTGAATTATAAATAATTTCATTTTATTTTCATTATTTTTCTTTTAAATTCACAAAATAAATTCCTCTCTAAAATATCGCATTATTTGTAAAAATAATAGCAGCCAAAATTCAATTAATTAAATGCCAAACAAATTATTGATGAATAAGTTAGTACTGAAAGTAAAGCAAAATATATTAAATAGTTCCATTTACTCTTATAATGGATAAAATTGAAATATCCATGAAAGTTTCACTAATTGCATTATTCACTGCTTTTCAACCTTGCTCGCCATATTATTATAATCAATTTCATTTATGTTTAAACGGAAGTGAAATATTCCTCGTTTCATTTAGTTTAAAGTTTTGGTTTATTAGAATACCTGTTCAATAGAATATTATTTTCTCCTTTTAATTAAATTTTATAAATTCATAGAATTGTTTGATTTATAATTTTAAACAATTATTTTCATCAATAAATTCACCGAAAGTTTAAATGACTTGTACTATTAGTCAAAATTTATTAATAAATCACACGTAAACAAAAATTAGGAAAATTTTTAGGGTTTCGTTACCAAGGACCGTAACTTTTATAACGAAACTTTGACGTCTGTTTGTCTGTCCGTTGCCGTCGTTTACAGTCAATAGCTTCGGTATTGGGCAAAAGAAAGAGAAATAAAGAGAGGTAAGAAATTACCATAAATTTATGAATAAAGCCGAGAGTCGCAAATAATAAATTTTTTAGATGAGTTAGTGATTTTTATGTATTTTTCTTAGTTTCTTTTCCCAACAGAAATAATTCAATGTCTATTATCTTCGTTTTTTCTTATTAAAATCGCAAAGTTAATTTTACTGATAAAGTTATTTTTAATACTACATATTGCAAACTTTCACTGTTTGCATTAATAACTAACTTTTTAATATCAAACTAGGCATTGTTTTTTCCTAATTCAGATTAAAAAAATATATTACACTGAAAAAAAATTATTTGGTTCAATTAATAACTTATTACTTAACTTTTGTCAAATAAATATTTATTTGTATCAAATAATTATTATTTGCGTCAATTAAATCTATTTGGTTTAATACTGACGCTCGCGAATAGCTTTCCATAATTTTAGAAATTAAACTATAATAATAAATAAAAGAAATCGATGAATAATATTTATTCAATAAGCAGGGCTGCTTGCAGATTGAAAATAATGAAAAAAATTACTTTTTAATTTGAAAAACTGATTAAATAATTCGTTTTTAAGTAAAAAAAGTGAGTGAATAAGCAATAATAAGTTTGGTATTAATTAAATTTGGAGGAGCCAGCAGGAAAAGCCATTTAAATTTGAAAAAAATAAATCAAAAATTTAAAAATGAATTGAAATATGAAGAAAATAATTGAATGATGAAAAAAATAATTAAATTTGAAAAAAAAAGTTGTAAATGACAAAACTAATTGAAAAATTGATTAAAAATAAAAAAAATGAAGACAAAGATTGAAACGAAATAATTGGAATTTGAAGTAAATAATTGAAAAGTTTTAAAAATAATTAAAGTTACAAGAAAATAATAATTGAAGAATAACAAAAATAATTAAAATTTGAAACAAAAGTTTGAGACTAGTGTAAAAAATTTAAATTTCGTTCTCAATAGTTGAGATATTGACGAAATAATTAAAATGTGAAGAAACTAATTGAATAATGACATAAATAATTAAAAAGTGTCATCAAAATTACACTTTTTAGACAATAGTTGAAAAATTGAAAAAAATAATAGAATTTCCAAGAAAATAATTGCAACTTGAAAAAAATAATTTAAAAATATCAAAAAACTGTTTATGTGTAGAAACTAGAAAACAGTTGAAAAATAACAAAAATAACTAAAATTTAGAAACAAATTAATAGAAACTGAGAAATATATTAAAAAATAGATTAAAAAATAAAAAATGTAATACATTAATATCAAAAAATTGTATAAAATAATTGAAAAATTAACGTTATAATTAAAATATAAAGAAACTAATAGAATAATGACATAAATAATTGAAAACTGATCTTCAAAAGTTAATAAATTCATGACAATAATAAAAAGATTGAAGAAAATGACATTTAAAGAAAATAATTCCAAAATGTCAAAAATATTTTAATATTGCCAAAAACAATTTTAAATTAAATAATGACATAAATAATTGAAAACTGGTATAAAAATTAAAAATTTATAGGCAATAATTGAAAAGTTAATAATAATATTAGAAGTTTGAGGAAAATAATTGAAATTTGAAAAGAATAATTCAAAAATGACAAAAAAATTTTGAATATGAAAAAATTAATTTAAGTTTGAAGAAAATAATTGAAAAAGGCGTAAAAAATTAATACATTCGTGACAATAATAAAAATAATTATGAAAATAATTAAAAACAGGTGTAAGAATTTTAAAAAAATTCAATAAAATAATTAAAATTTATAAAAAATAATTTTAAAATGGCAAAAATAATTGGAAAATAAAAAAATAATTGAATAATGACAAAATTAATTGAAAGTTGAAGAAAATAAGTGAAAAATAACAAAAGTAAATTGAAACTTGTGTTGAAAATTGGGATATTCCTGACAATAATTTGAAGATTGAAGAACATGACTAAAATTTAAAAAAAAAAAATTAAAAAGTTTCAAAAATAATTGTAATTTAAAAAAAGTAATTGATTAAACTGGTGCATAAAATTAAAAATTTGAAGACAATACTTCAAAAATTGATCAAACAATTAAATTTTCAAGAAACTAATTAATAAATGACATAAATAATTGAAAGTTGGTGTATAAATAAAAAATTTATTGAGAATAATAATTAAAATTTGAAGAAAATAATTGAAATTTGTTGAAAAAAATTTAAAAAGATGTACAAAATTAATAAACTCATGATAATAATAAAAATAATGAAAAAAATGATTGGTAGAAAATAATTGACAACTAATACAATAAATTTAAAAATCCGTTATAAAAAAAAATTGAATTTATTTATGTATTTATTTATTTACGGGTGAATTTAATATAGCAAGAATAATTACCATTAATAATTAATAGGTCGCATTCAATTATTTGAATAAAATAATAATTGAAATTTGTAGAAAATGATTCTAAAATGGCAAGAATAATAGATATGTGAAGAAAATAATCGTAAAATGACAAAAATACTTGAATAATGATAAAAGTAACTAAAATTTGAAGAAAATTATTGAAAATTAACAAAAGTAGAATAGAAACTTGTATTGAAAATTTAAATATTCCTGGCAATAATTTAAAGACTGAAGAGAATAATTGAAATTTGAAAATTGTTTAAAAAAGTTACAGTTTAATTTAAACTGTATTTTATTTTTTAATCTTTTCCAATAAAGTAAAATAATGTAATTTGAATTTTTAATAAATCCGACTATTCGACACTTTAAATTAGTCTAAATTATTATTAAAATTCTTATAATTGTGTAATATATAAATTAGTACTATTTATAATCAATATCTCGTCATTAAGGCTACCTAATCTGCACATTTTATCTGTAAAGTAAAACAATTTTAAAATTTTCTGATAAGGAGAATCAAAATTAATAAAAAAAAATCAGGGACTAACTTCACTCTGGATTTTAAAGCGTGGACAGAAAAAGATGAATAAATATAAATAGTAACTAACTTCAGGAGTTTACGGAGATTATTATTATTTAATAATTATTTAATACTAGTCAAGGAATCAATTAATTAAAACAATTACTTTTTTTCTATATATCTAAATTTGTAGATTTCTATAGTAAGAACAAATAATAAAATTTTTTATAATTATAGTTTATGGAAACATGATACCGCGTTTATATCTGTCACTCTAGCTTGGAGCAAGATGTGCTCATGACGTGTGATGTACATACATTGACTAAGTCACTAATGAAAATATGAATATGCAAACTCATGCGCACTGAGTGGGTTACTATTAAAATTCTTATTAGAACATTTTTTAGCTACATTATAATATAATCAAATATTTTGTGGCCAAAAAAGAACTTTAGTTGAATTTAAATAATATTGGTGTGTATGGGTAACAACACTAATTTTGAATCAGACAAATGTGAATAATAACATAAAGGGTGCGCTAAAACAAAACTTTATCTAAATATCTATTGAGTTGAAATGCCAACTATTAGAGTTAATTATTACATAATAATTACATCTGAGTAAACGAAAAGTTGTTCACTGATTTAAATTAGTAAAAATACTACCAGTTTTTAGTCATCTTTCACTGAAACTTAAATATCAGTGTCAAAGTAAAAAATTTCGTGAAGAAGGAAAAATCGACATTATTTCTATTAATTTCTGGGAAATGATGTTTTTTATGTAGAACAGTCAATTCGTTTTTCATTGTAGAATAGTTTTTCTAAAAGAAGCATCTCTAAAATTGACAATTTTGGAAAAGTTACATTAAAAACATGAAAATGAAGATTTCATTAAGAATTGAGAATCTTCATTATTTCTTTAAATTTAAAATAAAATCTATTTTTTCTATAGACCAATTGATTCACTGTTTTATCTAAAATATTTTTTCCAAAGGAACTATGCTTAAAAAATAAAAATTGGAGATGTTATACTAGGAAAAAGAATTTTAAATGTCAATTCACTGTAAAAAGAAACATCTTAAAATGCATTGTAGTCACTTTTAAGACGTTTAAAGTATCTTATATTTCAGTTTCCATCTTAGAAACTAATGTATTTTAAGATACTTTTGCTAACTTTTCGGAAACATCTTAAAAGTGACTACAAATGTATCTTAAATTAAGATGCTTACTTTTTGCAGTGAAATAACCTGGAAAACAATACATTATTGTAGTATGTTATCTACTACATACCCACACATGAAGTACACACACACACACACACACACACACACACATTGGGACATTTCCTTGAATAAAAATTTATTCTGTTTAAATAAAAATTAGTCAAGAAACCTATTTTGTGAAAATCGAAAATTTTAACGATTAGGAGAGGCTTATCTAAATATTATGAGGAGTTAAATTTAATAATAAAATTTTAATTGATTATGAATCCATTCTGAAATTTTAATTTTCTTCTTTTTAAAGTTACAGTTTTATTAAATACATTCTCTAAGCATCCAGTATAGATATTATAATTAAAATTATAATTAAATTTCTCAATAGTTTATAACTTTTTGAAATTGTTTTATTTTAATATTGCAATTTTCCACATGACTGCATTTTCTTTTTATATATTATCATCTCCGAGTAATATTTTATAAATTTAATATTAAGGGCATGTGATGGATTCTGACGTCATTGGTATAGGCAAAATTTGTCCGTAACTTTTCTCTTAAAATATTGAATATTTTGTCATAAAACTTAATAGAATTACTTAAAATGTCATTAGAACGGTCTCTCAGACCGGAGTTCGTTTGAATTTCGGCCCAAAATTAATTTTGGGAAATTTTCGAAACTTGCAAAATTTTTCAAAAATAAATTTTGAGCCAAAATTTAAACAAACTCGGATCTGAGAGACCTTCCTAATGACATTTTAAGTAATTCTATCAAGTTTCATGACAAAATATTCAATATTTTAAGAAAAAAGTTACGGACAAATTTTGCCTATACCAGTGACGTCATACTCCATCACATGCCCTTAAGGAAAGTTTTAATTTTTTACACGTAGCTAGTAGCTTATTACTATCCACCTTAGTAATGCTTAAATATTAAATTATTAATTACATATACAAGGAAAACCATATGTTTTCATATTTATACTCTAAACAATTTTATTTGTAAACCCTTTATTTTATAAATCTAAATTCATCCAACCGAAGAACGATAACTTTACAAAAACTAAATTGTCCTTTGTATGATAATGCCATTCAACTCACGACTGTCTTCGCCGATCGATACTTTCGTTTAAAATAACTTGAGTTCTAAGGTTCTTAACAAACATTATTGAGTTATAGTTACTTTGAACAACGCCAGTTTTCCATTATTACATGACAGTAAAGTTAATGAGAAAAAATTATAATACAAAATGTAACCTCTTTATATTAAACAGTCCTATACTACGTCAAAAAGTATGAATTATTTTAATTTGCTGATATATTTCACAATTGACAAATGGTACACAATATACAGTGACAGAATGGTTTTATGTTTAAACTAATTATTATATCATTCCTCCAATTTACACAGCCCCATAAAAAAATAATGTTCCCTGATCTGCGTATCAGACCCATAACCTAATCTCGAAATCAATAAAATATCACTATTTGTTCGTTAGAATCTGAACTCTACTTAACGTTAATATATGCTTGGGGCCAGTAGAAATCTTGATTTATTACCTTTAAAACCCTTTTTTAGAAATTGTTCTACGATGATTTTTAACGAAGTTATGATATGTTTGATTTAAAATCATTTATTTCCACATCTCACTATTGATGTATTTTGAACATTTGAAAAAAAATCATATTTTAAGTAAAACATCATAACTGTCTTAAAAATTATCGTAGAACCATTTTTAAAAAAGCGTTTTAAAGGGCATAATTCAAGCCTTCTTTGGGCCTACGAATGTATTAATGTTAAGTCGGGTTCAGATTGTAACGAAGAAAAAGTGCTATTTTATTTATTTTGAGGTTACAGTCAAAACTTGATGTGCCAATTTTGATTACGGATTCGGATTCAACGCATTAAAATATACATAGGAAAATATGGGTCATATACCCAGATCAGGTAACTTTAGTTTTTTTACACTGTAAAAACACGTGTCTTATTTTAAGACATTTTTGTCCTCACTTTTAAGACGTTTTAAAGTGTCTTAATTTTAAACCAATGAGAAAGCATCTTTCAAAATTATTAACCAATAAAATAGCTTGAAATAACCGTAAGACGCTTTCTTAATGTCTTGTGTCTTAAAATAAGACACTTAGAAGACAGCAGTTTTTGCAGTGTATGGGCCTGTGTTATTATTAGGGTTAATTTCTGATTGCATATTTACATGAAAATATTTGTAAAAGAAAGCTTCAATAAAGCTTTCAATCCTTTGATATACCGTGCCCCAAATATTTTTCATCTGTATTAAAGAGACTATGAAGAGAATGAATATCACTCATAATTTTAAAAAGGAATTTAACAATTCTAATGCTCGGAACTCACTGAGATTCATTTCTGAGGCTGAATAACTTTTTTTCTTAATTTATTTTAAGAAAATGAGATTTTCTCAAACCCACACAAGTGTGACTGAATTTAGTCGGAGGAATCCGAATAATCATGACATACCATTAAGAGTAAATCAACGGATTCGTGGGGCGTCGAGTAGATTGTCTGAGAAAAATTAATCCTCAAGGGTGGTCAGAAAATTTGAGTCAAGCGGCAAAATAAAATTAAAGAGGAAATTTCACTTAGAACCACGCTTAACTATATTCGGGCTGCTTCTAATTGCATCGCATCCATGCTTTGGAGTTATTTTTATGTAATCATCATAATCTATTTTTTTTCACACTTCAACAATAGTTATAACTGATTGAAAACGCTCAAAAGAAACTTAAATGAAATGTCAAGTTTAATTTTCAAGTTGAAAATTCCTTTTGAATGATTATGAAAAATAGAACAAAATAGTTTTTTTCTCTCGCTTGCATGCTGCAAGAACTATTTTCATCGTAGAGAAATTCGAAATGAATGATTTCTGTTTCACTGATTAAAAAGCTCGCTATTAGTGAATAAGCCCTGTGCTTTCCCTCTTTTGAGCTAATTGAATCTAATGAAAACTATTCATAAAAGAATTAATTAAATTCAGCACTGAAAATGATTAAATTACTTTTTAATTTTCAATGGTCTTTGTATTAAATTTGTATAGCTTATTAAAATCACGGGCGTTTAAATTAACTTCCTCTGACTAAATGAAATTTATTAACTAATAAAATTTATAAGATTAAAAATATTAGGAATAAGTAATGAATTTTAGTCTTCCATTGGAAGACTATAGTTTTAGAACAAATTTTAAAATATATAACTAGGGGGCAAAGTTCCTCAAATGTAATATTCGAAAGAATTTAAAAGGCTAATATTTGCACCAAATTTAGTATTGTGGGTAAGTAAGTACATATTGTGGTAAGTCTGAAGAGTGAATTTCTTGAAAAATCGTAACTATTATTCAACAGGGTCAAAACAATTTTGACTGTATGTTTTCGAAAGATTTTTTCCTGTTCTTTCAAATCACAGAAAAAATTTAAAATTTACCCCTATTTGCAAAAAAAAAACATTTTTGACTTCTTTTTAAAAAAGGACTCTTTTTGTTTTTCCTCAAAAGAAAGCTTAAAATACGAAACAAAAAAAAGCGTCTTATTTTATTTTCCAAATATTAATTAATCCATTGATTAAAATTAACAAAAAGTGTATTTACAAAAACTGTTAAATGACAGAAAAAATGTCAAAAATTTAAAATTTACCCCTATTTGCAAAAAAAAAACAACATTTTTGACTTCTTTTTTTAAAAAAGGATTCTTTTTGCTTTTCCTCAAAAGAAAGCTTAAAATACGAAACAGAAGAAAGCGTTTTATTTTATTTTCCAAATATTAATTAATCAATTCATTGATTAAAATTAACAAAAAGCGTATTTACGAAAAAATATAAATTAGGGCAATTCGCAAATCACCACCGTAAAGCTTATGAAAATCTGCATCCAAAGAGCTTTATATGAAGTAGTTTTAACAAATGACATTTATTCGTTAATCAATTTTCTATTATTATTTATTATTTATAAAAGGACACATTGTTATTTATTTGAGGAGAATAAAAAAAAAAAGAAAGTCATAATTATTTTTAAAATGGGAAAATTACTTACCCACATTACTAAATTTTGTGCAAATGTTAAACAAATCCAACCACTTTTAATTTTTTGATTGGTGTACTTGAGAAATTTCGCCCCCCCCCCACAGCACCGAAAATTTCCTGAAAATTTATTAAAGATTTATTTGCAAACTTCGGAATATTTAGGTGCAAAGCTTAGCGAAAATTGTGTAAAGATTTAAATGTCCCGATTAAATAAATGTTTAGCGTAAAAGTTGACTGAACATTTAAATTTACATTTTCGTAAAAATTTCGTCGCGAAAGTTTCCTGAACATTTAAATTTACATTTTCGTAAAATTTTCGTCGCGAAAGTTTCCTGAACATTTAAATTTACATTTTCGTGAAATGTTCGTCGTGAAAGTTGACTGAAGATTTAAATTAAATTTTCGTGAAATGTTTGTCGCAAAAGTTGATTCAACATTTAAATTAAATTTTCGTGAAATATTTGTCGCAAAAGTTGATTCAACATTTAAATTAAATTTTCGTGAAATTTTCGTAGTGAAATTTGACTGAACATTTAAACTGAATATTTGTGAAATGTTTGTCGCAAAAGTGGATTGAACATTTAAGTGAATATTTGCTAAATGTTGAGCGGAAAGTTGACCAAATAAAAAAAATTATATTAAATAGAACACACAGGAAATTGTAAGTTGAAAGATTGTATTAGATTAAGGATTTGTAAAACGTTACAGAATCTTCAAAATTTTATTGAATAAATGTGTTTATATTAATTTAATTACTGTTTAATTTACTTGTTCCCCTTCTATTTAATATAATTTTTTTTATTTGGTCAACTTTCCGCTCAACATTTAGCAAATATTCACTTAAATGTTTAATTCACTTTTGCGACAAACATTTCACAAATATTCAGTTTAAATGTTCAGTCAAATTTCACTACGAAAATTTCACGAAAATTTAATTTAAATGTTGAATCAACTTTTGCGACAAACATTTCACGAAAATTTAATTTAAATCTTCAGTCAACTTTCACGACGAACATTTCACGAAAATGTAAATTTAAATGTTCAGGAAACTTTCGCGACGAAAATTTCACGAAAATGTAAATTTAAATGTTCAGGAAACTTTCGCGACGAAAATTTTACGAAAATGTAAATTTAAATGTTCAGTCAACTTTTACGCTAAACATTTATTTAATCGGGACATTTAAATCTTTACACAATTTTCGCTAAGCTTTGCACCTAAATATTCCGAAGTTTGTAAATAAATCTTTAATAAATTTTCAGGAAATTTTCGGTGCTGTGGGGGCCCAAAGTCAAAATAACAATAATTGAGAATTTAACAATTTATTAACAACATTCACTCGAATAGTGTCACAAGAAACAGTGATTAATGAAAAGTATAAAAATGGAAAATGTTTGGAATCAAACAGCATTTCATTTCAAACTCAACTCATGGGAATTAACATTAGCAGTGTTTATTGTACTGTGTCGGGTTTCCTAGGCTGGTCTCGGGATAAAATCCAGCGCACGAATCTTAATCGTTAATTATCCAACTGGTTGGAGCTTTACGTTAGCTGGATTGCAATTAAGGCAATGTCGTAATTTCTAGTCTACGTGTCTAATGGTTATTTTAAAAAAAGCACTCGTTCGCCGCAATAAAATCAGCCGACTTCAGCTTCTCTTATTCTTACAGTAGTGATTTAAAAAAAAATCTACGTTCTGTAAATGCTTTCATCTTATATAGCAATCGATTACTTTTGTGATGTGATTCTTGTTGATTCATTAATCAAAATTAAACAATAATTAACCAAAAATTTTGTTTAAAAACACAAAATCGTTATCGAATCATGATAACAAATTTTAAACAAATTTTTAATTTTCAAAATAAATAATCTAATTTAGTTTATTTGAACAAATTTTTATTTTCGTGTTTAAATTTTATGTATAGAAACATTTTTTAATGAAGAAATTCATACTGAAAGAAATTGTTTAGAGTCTATCACTAAAAAAAATAACAATGTGATTATAAAAAACTTGTTTAGTTGAGAAATTTTTGCTAGCTTCACCAAATGTCGATTAAAATTGCAAAAAAATTAATTAGAAATTACACTGAGAAAAAATTTTGGTAAAAATTCCTGTGCCTTCACTATAAAAGCGTCATAATTAACAGTCCCCGAAATTTTACCGTGCTGTCTTACAATTTTTACCGGATTTCTCACAATTATTACCAGAAATCCGGTAAAAATTGTAAGACAGCATGGTAAAATTTCGGGGACTGTCAATTATGACGCTTTTATAGTGAAAGCACAGGAATTTTTACCAACAATTTTTCTCAGTGTACAAAATAATCAATATATCAAAATTTAATAAAACTTTTGTTTGAGTTTATTAATTTGTTTTTGAATTTAAAATTTTACAAATTATTTATATTCTTAATTTCTTTTTAGTTTCTCTGACTCCAAACAATGGTTATACCTCGAAATTATTATCGCTTTTATTTATTGACCTACATATCAATGTAAATGGAGATTTTTGACGAATGTTTTCTCAGGAAATTATAAAAAAGAAGCGGGCAGGGACTCAATTGTACCTTTTCCGATTGTACATTTCCTATTCTACAAAAAACCGATTATGCAAAAACCGATTCTACAAATTGCCGTTTCTTCAATAACAGATTATACAAAGACCAATTCTACAAAGACCGATTCTACAAAAACCGATTCTACAAAGTCCGATTCTACAAAGACCGATTCTACAAAGTCCGATTCTACAAAGACCGATTCTACAAAGACCGATTCTATAAAGAATGTAGAATCGGTCTTTGTAGAATCGGTCTTTGTAGAATATAAGTATTCTGCATAATACATCATATAAAATCACATGAATTTCAGAATAAGGTTACTCAATATCTTTTTGAACTTTTTATTCTTAGGAATCTAAACCAGACAAGTTGTAGTAGGCTCAGGGAAAAGAATTCTTTATTAATGATAGCAAAATTACGGTGCGTTCCAATGCCCGAGAAAGTTAGCACTTTTACCTTCATCATAAAAGGATATTCCTAGGTTATCCTATCCTATGCATATCCTATGAGGATCATGGATATGCAAAAAGCGTCCTCATTACCTCGACTGCGACATTGCGGCACATTTTATGGATATCCTAGTTTCATCTTCCTCTTCCTCCTTTCTGTTTATTGGCCCAAGCTGAAGTACCAACAGCTACACTGCAAAAACTGCTGTCTTCTAAGTGTCTTATTTTAAGACATTTTTTGCGTCTTAGATACAAAAAAGACATCAAAATGTCTTAAAATAAGACACTTAGAAGACAGCAGTTTTTGCAGTGTAGAGGGAATAGTTTTTGCACTAAAGGATAATTTATCAAAATAAAAAAATTTTTAAATATTTAATATTTTTTAGAAAGGAATTTAAAGAAGAATGCCATCAGAGGAATAGGAAGGAATATCTAAAACAACCACCTTTAATAAAACTATATAGAGTATAGACGTATGGAATTTTTATAAATTATTTAACATTTCAACTTCATTTATATAGCCGAAATTCCCACCAACTCATTTCTCAATTCTTATACTGATTTATTTAGTGAACGACAGTTCATTTATATTCTGAATAACTGCTACTCCAAGCAGAAAATTTTCTAGAATATTGATCAACTTTTTTCTGTCAAAAAGTGACACTGTAAAAATAGAACATTTTTCAATCACAATTTCCGCATTTTGATATGATAAAACACAGCAGATGTTAAACGCAGAAAACTCCACGAACCGGAAAAGAAGAAAAATATATTCGTTGGAAAGTTGAAATGCAGTTTTACAGTTGTATCGCGCATATCTCTGGCAACTACCCATTTTGCATACATGAACGTAAATGATAAACACATGTGCATCCATTTATGCGTACCCACACTAACTCTCATCCTGGTCGTAATACCATCGTATTTTTCCTTTATTTTCGTTTATCTACGGGTCGCGATGCATTCGAAAATTTATGATGTGCATTTGCTATCGACATCCGAGTCAAAAGTTCCGAACCTGCTTCGCCGATGGCACGATATCATAGGATTTCAAGCTCACTTGCATTGACTTGCTTTTCGTACTCTGACTCACTTTTTTTTTCTTCCCCATTTATTGTCATTCAATCAAAAGTGCAATCATCCTTTGATAATTATTATGTTTAAAATTGAACAAACCTTTATTACAAAAAAAAAATATTACAGTAGAAACTGCAAGGAAGCTTTTAGAGATCTAGATTTAGAATAGAGTTACCTCCAACTAGATTCCTTTCGTTACAAAATGATTGTGTAACTTACTTTTTATTAAAGGTTTAGTGATTCCCATCTAGGAAAAATTGAATCTAAATAATAATATGACTAAACAGATCAGCTTATATTGGTTCCCTACCACAGATTTTCGAGACTCCAGAAGAGTCTTTCTTAGAGATGTAAGAATACGGATTTTTAGATCTCGAATCAAATCGAATTAGGAATTTTAGTCTCCGAATCGAATCTGCTCAAAATTTGTTAAACCGAATTAAAGGCAATTCAAGGAATATTTTAAACCGTTTTGAATACATGTAAAGACGATCATAAAAATTTACTTCCATAACAAATTTTTCTTCGTTTTTCTGTAGCAGCTCTAAACTTTTCTTAAAATAATATTGATTAATTAAGTTAATGTTCTGCTATTTGCATTGACAAAAGTTTTAAAAGATCTTTTTCAATTTTCTAGATGCTTTACGAAATGAATTGCATAGCTTTGTAAACACTTTCTAAACCCAATTTCCATAACTCAGTTTTCTGAATACACAATTCATGATAAGTAAGATTTTGTACCTATCTCAGAAATTATAACATAGTTTGTTTGCTCGAAGCAAACCTTTATTAAAACAGAGTATATTTATAAGTGTAGGTTTCAAACTCAGGAAGAAACTTCAGCTGTTATGTTTGAAATGTACTTTTATATCGACTCGCTACATCTACAGAAAAAATATAGGTCACTTGAATTTAGTCAGGTGCAAAATGTGAAATTGAAACAATTTCAAGTCAGCTGCAAATACACACCAGAGCATTTATAGTTTACGCAGTTATAGACAATGCGCTTCCCCTTTTTATAGATCCAATCAAATCAAATTTAGTTGGTTCAATAATTTTCGTTCACATTATTTTTCGAAAAAGCCATGGAAATAAATTTAAATAAATTATTATAAATAAATGTATATAAAGAATATTTTTAATATAATAAACAGATTAAAATAGTCAACAAATTAATATTTATTTTTACTGCAAGCTTGATGTACTCAAGTATGATTAGATTAATTTTTTAAAAACCTTTTTCTTATTGAATAAGTTAAAATTACTTTCTCTAGTTTTTTGCCAATTTGTGGAAAAGTTTTTGAGGATAAAATGTACTCGTAGAGTAGATAAATCGTTCGCGGTGTACGTTCTGCTTTCACCTAACTGTTCTTCTTGCTCATCTCAGCTCTCTTGTTGCGAATATCCTCACATTATGGTCTAGAGAAACACAAGCTAGCACGTATCCAATAGTTCAGGATTTCTACAGCATTGAGCACCACAACCCTGAACTAGATTTCTACATAGCTAATGTAACGTTACAAATATTTCCCACGTACATAATATTAAGTTGATTTAATTTGGAGTCGTCTGTTTTAAATTAATTTTTGTAACTATTATTAAATTTAAATTTAGTCACCAAACATCAAATCACTCATGACCCACGAATTATATTAAAATAAATCATATTATGCAAATCCCTCTGCCAGATTACCAGATCAGGTTCACAGTAATACAACACAAAATTGATTTTAAAACCAAATAACTTTCTTTTCATGCACTGAGAGCACACGTATCATCGAAGAAATATTCAATCACTATTTTTATGACCACTGAACTGCGAAATTGTCAGCGATGTTCACAGTGGGAATCCTGGCATATGAGATTGAATAAGAGTCCCGATCTTGCAAGAATGACAGGACAAGGAGACGAAGTCCTCCCTGTAATAAGAGCGTTATTGAGCAAGCGTTTTGGCTAGTTGAGCAAGCCCTCTGCTCAATTGTCCTAACGAAATATGGACAATTGGGCTGGTTGCTCATTCACCCAATGCATTGAGTCCAATAATCCACAAGGTATTTCGAGCTTAAAACTGGAAAAAAAAGCGACTTAATATTGATAAAACACTAAGAAACGTTAAATTAAGCATAAATACACAAAATTAGATAATAAAAATACGTATATTAAGAATAAATAACATTTTCGAAAAGACGTGATTTATTGACACTCAGAGAGCAGAACACCTGACTAGCAGAATAGACGTAGCCAATCAAAATCTTTCTACCGCGAGAGACTAAATTGTGATTGGCCACGTCTATTTTGCTAGTCAGGTGTTCTGCTCCCTGTGTGTCAATAAATCACGCCTTTTCGAAAATGTTATTTATTCTTAATATACGTATTTTTATTATCTAATTTTGTGTATTTATGCTTAATTTAACGTTTCTTAGTGTTTTATCAATATTAAGTCGCTTTTTCTCCAGTTTTAAGCTCGAAATACCTTGTGGATTATTGGACTCAATGCATTGGGTGAATGAGCAACCAGCCCAATTGTCCATATTTCGTTAGGACAATTGAGCAGAGGGCTTGCTCAACTAGCCAAAACGCTTGCTCAATAACCCTCTTATTACAGGGCTATCCTTGTTGACAACGGAGGTGGCCATCTTTGATCAGCTCTGCACATACTTTGTAAGTTTGCGGTAGTAGACCTCCCCATAAGGGTATGCCAACACCACGTGCCCTAGCACGTATATAGGAGTCGATATATGCTCGACTAAGACACACACTTAACTACTTCAACATACTAGCAACTTTGCAATTTTTCTATCACACCTCTTCATGCCTCACCATACCCATATTTAGGCACGACGGGTGAGATGAGGCTTGCCTACCCCATTCACACTTAAGGCTTCTGGTTAATGGGCTTTCTCCGTCACTGTCGTGTGGTACCCATTTTTACAAATGATGAGGATTGCCCCCAATCGCAACCCCTTGGTAAGGGCCTGGTCCTTTCTAAACCCTCGTGGTATGTGTTATGGCGCATTTTTCTTACATTTATGTTTAATGTTTAAAATTTTAATTTAATCAAAACAATTTGTTAGAAATGTTTGACAAGGTTTTACACAGATTCACAGCACTTTTCGATTTTACCATGAACACTTTATTCTTATTACAAAACGGAGAATACGTCACATTGGTTCACCCGTTACAAAAGTAAATTGAAAAACTCTTCAAGAAACCGTCGGGAAAAGAACATGAACAAACGCAAGATGTGGACTGTAAAAAGGTTGTAACGGAACTAAACTGCCAAAGCTCAAGACGGCACTGACCCACCTCAAGACATCAGGCCCACGCTGACTGAACAAAAGGGTGGGAGAGCTCCCACCAACAATCCAAGCTCCATCCTGTAGAAATAGAAAGGGGGCAGGCATGGCCACAGAAGAAGGGAACTCCCACCTCAATAGAAACCTTAAACTCAATTGAAGATTTTAGGACAGATTAAACATTGTTTCGCAAAGCCCACAGAAAGTTATAAACCACCCATTTAAATCCTGCAATAAATCCTCCTTATAACTTTAAACATTTTAAACACAATTAAACAATACAAAAACAAAACCCTAGCGCCAAGTCATTTTAATAAGAAATAACTAAACAACAACAAAAATAACAAAACAATAGACTAATGAAATTAATCAAATTACTCTATTATTAAACAAAATCTAAACAACAAGCCACTACTAACCAGTTTTTCGGAGAGTGGGGGATAAGGAGCATCAATAAATTAAAACTTAATTTTAACCACAATATGACATATTTATTCAATTAAAACTATCTCAAAGACTTACAAGGAATTACAAAATAGCCGACCGTATGGCACGGTCATTTACAAGGAGACTCGCACTGAAAACTGACTCGATTTTTAACAAAATAGTCGGAGAACCGACTCCATCAAATAAAATAAAAGGTAATTTTGGAGCTCACCTGAGATGGCACAATGGCCACGAATAGAGCCCCGTCACCAATTTTAATCACATCTTTACAAAAAAAGTTTCCCACTAAGTATTAATCAATCTACGATTAAACGGTCGGACACACCAGTTCAGAATACAACAGCGAGAACGCGTCGTCGTCAAGTCGACTATGCGGAGATACATGCGCTGCGGTGCCACTCTCACAAATCACATTTAAAAGTTCGCGCAGTAGCATTACCCGCAGATGGATAGATCGAGCGACAATGACCGAGTACGTAAATTAGGTGTAGTGGTGGTGGCGCTGACGTCAAGCGCTAAAACAAGATGGCTGCCACTAGTGTTTTGACAGTTTATAAACACGATTGTCGACATCATCTTCTATTCCTGGCACTCTTCAGAGAACGGGACTCACATCCGAACCCATGTGCCAGGACAATCCCACGACGACCAGGACTGACAACCACGACGATGACGGCCACCAGGACCACCTCCTCGACGAATCATTATGTTGTGAAAAGTCCACGTCAGAGTCAAGAGCAGTGTTCGTACATGAGAAAAGAAAAGAGCGAACGTTAAATATTTATCGCACAAAACAACATTTGTCCGATCTAACAAGTTGGCAGGTAAAACCGGAAGGTAAGGTTGTAAGGTTAGGTAAAATCGACAGTGGCGCGCCTATGCATTATAGGAAATTCATACGTATAGTTGTTAAACCTCTAGATTACTTTTTAACCATAGTCAAATATGTAATCTGAACAGAGTTTTTTTTCATCATTGCACATTGATAACTTTAGAGGCACTAACTTCGCCGATGGTGTCGTTGCAAAGTGGGTTCAAAACCAAACAAAAACTTACAGGAGTCGGATCTTGACCATTCTCAAGTGTAGTATCATCTTCCACAACATCTAATATCATTCGGTGCCCTTGCTCCCTGTTCGTCAATGAATCATGAATCCGGCGTAATCTTCAGCATTGCTAATCTTACACCTTTGGGGAGAAATCGCCAGACTGCCAAGTCAACATTATAGCTATATTCTTTAGAATCTACTAGTAAATTGGAGACACATTGCTCTTGGAGTCTCATCAATTTTTGTCAGCCAAGGTCGTATTCATGTTTTCATGAATTAACAAGATATTGTCTCTCCTTGTTTACTTTATTCAAGGTCACACACTTCTCTGTAAACTTCCTTACCATTTTATTATAAACTGAAATTTTTGTTTAGTCGTCAACTCAATTCTGGCACAAATCTTGTAATTTAAAATCTGGGTGTTTTATGTTCTTGGAGGCAGGGTCGTCGGATTTTGTTTGATGACTTCTTTAATGTAGCTGCACTTATAGTACTTACTTATGATAACTAGTGGTGGTAATGACTAATGATTGAACTTATGGCTAATTAATTCTATTAATTGGGTGTAAACGATATTATTGTCATTGCATCGTTGTGTCATGGGGTATTAGGCTTGAAGGTTGGATTTTTGTTTTCAGTTTGTTTGGGGTTACAAGATAACTGAATTTTGCCTACTTCTAATCACTTATCATTTAACTATCTTACTTTATCTTTTACTATTAATGTATTTTTTCTTCCTTTTTTATTTTATCCCCACACAGCACCGGAAATTCCCTGAATTTTCCCTGAATATTCGTCAACATTTCTCGAATATTCGAACTTAATATTCAGGGAAGTTTCGTGGAAGCAGTAAAATGTCCGCCTAGAATAATATTGGGCGCGAAATTTCCCTGAAAATGTATTTCCAATTTTCAGGGAATTTCTGCCTCTAATATTCCTTGAAAATTCAGGGAAAGTTAAAAAAAAATTCCAAAATTTTTTTTAATCTGGTAATTGATCAAAAAAATATGTTATATTCGACATCCGTGGGATTCTAGAAAATTAAAAACTACTGCGCAGCCGTAAGTGTCATAGAATCCAAGTTCGACCAGTGCGCATCAAGTTAAGTGAATATATGAATACTATGAATATTGGAGGAATGTTAGATGCGGAAATTCCCTGAAAATTAGAAATACATTTTCAAGGAAATTTCGCGCCCAATATTATTCTAGGCGGACATTTGACTGTTTCCACGAAACTTCCCTGAATATTTAGTTCGAATATTCGAGAAATGTAGACGAATATTCAGGGAAAATTCAGGGAATTTCCGGTGCTGTGTGGGATCCTAGACAAAGTATTCATACTAAATTCGTTTTAACAAGCTAACGGGGTTATGTTTTGTCTCTCTGATCCACTTTCGTCTAAATCAAAAAGTAGAACATCTTTAAATAAACTTAATATTAATAAATCTTAAATAAAATGAAGTCGATAATTCCAAATGTTAACTCTTCGGAGGTTGCTGACGAAAGATGATCCTCGATTCGTTTTCAATAATGTAAATTCGTATTATGCGCTCTTCATTTGGTTTTGTTACTAACAAGTTAAAGGATTCGGGTCCAAATTTGAATTCTCGGAAAGTAAACTTGATTTACTTATTTTTCTGAGGGTAACAACAATAACTAATTCTCTAGACTATCCTCCATTGTCTTCTAATACTGGACAAATGCCAAAACTCCACAACAAAGCATAAAAAAGATTACATCTAAAAACTTGAGTGAAATTCATTCATATAGATTCGTATGGTGATTTTAATAAGCCACCGACATAGAATCTTCGCGTGTAAGATACGAAAGACTAGATGAATTCTTCCTAGAATATTTAAAAAAATAACAACTATTTGGCATGCAAAAAGATTGGAAGGCAGCAGTCTGATTCAAATTAAATTTTCAACAATATCACAAATAATATCCTTGGGCTGGGAAGGTGGAGAAACTTGGATCGGTAAGTAAAAAAAGGCGACAAAATTCAACATTTCAAAAATTCTTGTTAAGTCTCAATAACATATTATCTTTATTCAACTGATGAAAAGCGTCACAATCATCCTTTGAAATAGAATAATAATCGCTCCTACAAAGACTAAGGATTCCAGAACAGAAATTTACATGGCTAGGAAATACAATTAAAGTTAATAATTAAATCTAGTTAAATCTAGGAATATAAAAATTATCCAATCACGGAATATCGCTGCAACCCCCAAAACTTTAATAGGCTTTTGAAGAAAAATGAATAAAGAAAACAATAATAATTCTAAAGAATTTATTTAATTTTTAGATAAAAGAAAACAATGTGACTTGTAAAATTAATCAAATTTTTCAGCCTCACAATTTTTAACCAGACTTGTAGTCCGGTTATCTGTTACTTTGAAAAATTGGATTAATAAAAATCTGTTAATTTTAAATCATATGTCTTAATTCCCTGGTGTTCTCCATGGTTCTCAGTTCAAGTACTAACATGAAGTTTACAGTTATTTGCACCCTTATGTAAGTTATTTATTTATTTATGTATTTAAAGAAAGGTTAGTTCACGAAAATGACTTGGCACGATAAATTTTAATACTAAATAAAAATAAATGAAAAATATTAGTTCTGTTAATGAAAATTAGTTTCTATTCAGATAAATAGTATACTTTAACAACCTGTTTCGAAGAGAAAGAGAAAAAAATTGTTAATTAAAGACAACTTTCCGTTGAATATACTGTTTCTATTATTTATTCTAGTTCTTCTAGTATGTAAAAATTCTTTTAAAAAAAAAATTCCGGTTGATTATTTTCGTTCTACCTTACGCCATGCCAGACAGTTAGGAAATTTACTCTGCTTCGTAAAGTTCCTGCCAGCAATATTGTGTATTTTCTCGTCTGAACCGGACGTCGTAGACTAAGTTTATACGTCGACATAAACTTCAGCTAAAGTATGGGATCAACTAAATTCAGTCTAGCCAGGTGCTTTCGAAGCCAACAGCAATCGCCTTCCAAATATATAATACAAAACTTTATTAGTCTTGTATAATATTACTTATCCAATAGAAATTAATTTTACAATACAAAACAAATTTCTCAAAGTGTAAATAAATCCTCTTAATTTAATTCTTTTATAAAAATACTTGACAAGAATAAAATTGATCTTTTTTAATCATTGATTACATTCAACATAATTATAGTTTTTGGAAAGTCACCATATCTTGAGAACAATAAAGACTAATACTAATAAATCATGGCACACAATTAATTATAATCATAAATAAGTGGATTTTTCAATCAGAGCAAATTGTATATTTCACAAAGTCGAGAAAGTACAGTTGAAGCAATAAAGCTTTGTTCTGATGAAGTGAAATCAATTTTTATTTGCTTTTTTAATCACCCTTTGGATGATTTAGAGGGTAACATTGGACGTGTGAGGGTGAGAGCAAAACCAGAGTGAAACTTGGGTAAACTAGGTGCCTGTCCAGAGTTACTGCCTGTCATACATAATTGAAAACCAGCACGCACCAGCGTCCGACGAATCCCTATAAATTTCAATGGAACTACGAGCAACTTGGCTTGCTGTTGGCAACTGCAATAGCAACAGCACAATAGCCAAGCCAAGGCAAAGTAACAACCCTGGATCGAATGTCAAATCGTAAAAGAAAATTTTAATGCTTCAGCTTGTTATAAACTAATCGAGGTCTGGCCTCGTACAAAATCAAAACCTATAACGTACTTTGTAGTTTCTAGATTTTATGGTTTCAACTGAACCGATCAACATTTTGGTCCTAACAACTAAACCTTTCAGATTTCTATGAAGACATAAAGCTTAAAGTAAGCTTTTATCACTTAAATGACTTTATTTTCCTTTCTGTCAAAATCAGAAATAATAATTTGAAAGATTTAAGAGGTCAGACCTATTTGGAAATTATTTTTCCACATAAAAGATATGTATTTGAAGAAAGTATTATAAATTTTTTCAAAACTAAATCTTGAGGAATACGTGGAGGGGACCAAAAAAAGAGCTGTAATCACTGCAGCTTGTCACTGGATCATCTGAAGTCACAATAAAAAGAAGGAATCATTAGTTAATGCTATAATGTTCCGGATGGACAAAGGGATTTGGAAAATTTTGAATTTTCGAAAAATAGCGGATGTTGAAATTAGTTTGTTCGACCAAAAAAAATTTCAAGCTTTTAAAATTTTTTCTTCCTGATTATTTCAAAAAAGTGAAGAATTACTAACCTTGAATAACATTTTCTTAGCAACGGTACGGTAAATTAATTAAATATAGTTGTAAAAGTTGTATTAATTCATTAAAATATAATCATTTTGCGCGTTTTGTTGCTGTTTCCATGTAAAAGTCCCAACTTTATAAATTTATATCCTAAAAACAAAACGGTAAAACTCAATAAAATTGTAACAGTACATGTAAAGTAATGCATTTAATGTGTCATTAAAATTTTATAAGAATCTGTAGAAATTGGTTTTTTGGATAAACATCCTTAAGTTAAAAATTTTTCACAATTTATAATTTACTGTGTGATTGTGTATATAGCATGTTATAAAGTTTAATTTGAACGTAATTTCCTTTTGACTGTTTCACTTCAATTAGTATTTAGTCTGGTACAAAAGTACCTTTTTCCTAATACAGAGAGTCTCATAAAGAGACAGCAGCCAATGAAATTCACTAATTGAGAAAGTGAAACCTTTCAATTTTCTCGGTCCTTGTTTCTTTCTATTTATTCCAATATTGCTCAAGTCTTGGGATCTTTTTCCAATAGTGCGGGGTCGATTTTTCAATGACTAACGCGATTTTCTTTCCGCCAAGCTAGCAAAGTGAATAAATCCTTTGTTCTCTCTGTTTGCTCATCCTTCGATTCAAATACAATCTTGGAGAAATATCTTTCAGTAATCAACCGGAAATGGCTCAAGAGTACTTGACACTACTTAAATGTATCAAAGAACAGAGTACAATATTCCTTTCAGTATCCTAGTCATGACGTCATTCATGCATTCAAACATGTTTTCCATCTCCAACTGAATTTATTAATTAAATCGCATTCTCATTTCATAAAAATTTAACAAAAAATGTTTGAGTTTTTCTTCCTCAATCGTTAAGATTTTCAATTTTCCAAAATAGTCTAAATCGATTAATTTTCATCTAAAAAGCATTAATTTTCATTCTTAAGCAATTGTTCGGAGGCATGTCCTGTGTGTGTGTGATTGTGTATCACTTAACTTTTTTGTTTCCGGGATTTCTCGAGAACACTTCCACGGATTTCAATAAAATTTGAATGCTTATTAAGCTCATAAATATATAAATTTGGACACAAGGATTTTTGAAAATACACAATCAAATTTTTTTGAGCACCTTTTTTCATCGAAAAAAAGCGTTTTTTGACAAAATTTTTTTCCATGCTCAAAATACAACTTAATAAATACAAAAATCAATTTAATTGTCTCAAAACGAATCGATTGACCTATATAAAGTTTATAATTGGTCCAAAAATCGTAAAATAATTAATATTTTTTTTGCATTTAAACGTATATTTAAAATATATTCTATAAATTATACGTGTATTCTGAAAAATTCCACATAATCTATCATTAGTCTTTTTATTAAAAGTAGTATATTCAACACAAACACCGAAAGAATTAGTTATTAAAAATGAGTAATAAGAAGCTTCTTTTTGATTGGAAATTTGCAAAAATCTATTATTTATAATTTTAGAGTTCTACAAAGGTTACGAGTATTACAATTTTGAATAATTATGCTATTTTAGTGTTTTAAATTACAGAAGGTCGGCTGTTGATTAAAATGAAGAATTTGTTATTATGTATCCCAATTAATTCTGTGGCTCAAAGGCAGAATTATAATAACTGCATTTCCATGATTTTGATGTTAAACAAGTTTTAATATTCTCTTACAATTAGTTCTGTAAAATCAATAAATCAACATAAATATTCGATGTTTGTATGTAATAAATGTAATATTTATTTCTTATTAAAGACATTAAAAGCTTTTTATACTATATTTATTACTATAAATCTGTAATATACTGGTTCAGTATATACCTTAAATTAATCATGCAAACAATAAATATTAATTATTTTAAAAGAATTTATCACTCGGTGAAGTTATTAATTCATAGGAATTTATCAGTCACTCCGAGTCAATAAAACACACATATGTTTTTTTACGTTTCGGCAGCTATGCTGTCCTCATCAAAAATTCTTCGTATTTTTTGTATACTTTGTTTACAATTTTATTAATAAAAAAATTTTTTTAGTTTCTGATGAGGACAGCATAGCTGCCGAAACGTAAAAAAACATATGTGTGTTTTATTGACTCGGAGTGATTGATAAATTCCTATGAATTAATAAATATTAAGTTTTAAGAATTATTTGGCAAAATAATGAAATGTCCAATAACAAAAGCACTTTTTTATCATTTCCATTTATCAGACTCAATGTAATTTGTATTATGATTTCAAACTAAAGATCGTTTCATTTATATTTAAATATGTATAAACATGAGTTGTATGTTAACATTAACTATTTTATTTCATTATTTAAAAAAATTATTAAATAAATTAAAGTGTATTGGTATTTTCTACACTTTATTATAACCTTAAAATGTTTTGTTCAATAAATATGAATTTTCTCTAACCTTTAATTACTTTATTTCGTTATTTTTTTATTCTTCTTTATTTTAAAAGATTTTTAATATACGGCTATTCATCATGTTTGATAATTAAACCACAACACTTAGTTTTCAAATATTTTAAATAATTCGAGAAGTCCAATAACTGGGGCAATAATTCTCCAAAAATGAATTAATATTCGACGATCTACCACTAAATGTCCAATAATTGGTACCTCTACCCTATAACTTGATAATTTTTTTAATAAACGCTTTTTTGAAAATATCACTAATAGTTAATGCACTTATCATCGCAATAAAATTTTTAGATATCGAAAAAATTAACTTATAATTATAACGTATTTTAAAAATTGATATAAAGATACTTTTTTAAAAATTATTTCAATAGGAAAGCATTCAATTAGAATATAGTGAAATAGATGCTCTAGAGAACCAAAATGTTGGTTTAAATTATTACCGAGATACTTTTGAAGTTATAAATTCGCAAAATATAAGCTGAAAAGCGCGCAAAAGAATAAAAAGCTATCCTTGAAAGAGTTGTGATTGTATTTTGAAAATGCCAAGCTCTGATAGGCAATACAGGTTATAATACATTGAATTTTGCGAACAACACAAACAAGCTATGAAGCGGTATTCTAAATGCAAAACGGATAATATCGATAATAGGATCTAAGCCGGCTGCTACTTCGGTATTACATTATAATACCGGAACACTGTCTCAGCAGGATGCCATAACTGTAATATGCATGTATGCATGGATATATAGAAGATATAGCCTCCCCCAACTTCCCTTCTTCCTATTGGACCATCAAACTAGGCATCCTTAATGAATGTAGTTAATTGCATTGCATTTCAGTATAGTTTCTGAAATCGATCGACCCTAATTGATTTTCTCCCTTTATCGCTTTATTACCGCTAAAACAACCAATTTCATTGATTTTAATTAAACTTTCAGTTTTTTCATTAAACCGTAACTTCCACTGGAAAAGTATATTGGATCACGAATAAATTAACCTTTGAATCGTGCCTGGAATAGATATATTTAACCCATATATTAACGACCTCGATCTTTATACTCTCTAAATATGGATTCATTGACTGTGAAATAGTCAGAAACTATAAATTCAATTAGTATCTCTGGCTGTCAAGATTTCATCACAAGAAAATAAATTTACTTTTGATTTTGAGCAATAAGATTAATTAAAAAAGTAGAATCATTTATTCTAATTTACAATTTATCAATGTTTTATCACTGAAAAAACAGTATCCTCATAATTAGTATACCCTACTAACTTAAAGAATATTTCCCACTAAAATAGGTGCCAAGTATATATTCTAGATATTAGAGAGGATCCACCTAATGCATAAGTATACTGTATTCTAAATTGAATAATACTGTATCCTAAATATTATACTGGAATATACTATATTTAAGAATAAAATATTATACCTTAATGAGAATAGAGTATCCTATTTCTAAAAAACATTGAACGTGAAATGTGAAAAAAGGTATAGAAAAGAGTAAAACTGTCTCCTGTCATTTTTTTTTCACATGGACTGCTTTTAAGTTTTTTGTGCGAAATCACAAAATCTTTTTCCACGTACAAGAGGGGCTAAGAATTTTAGCATGAACGAAAAAAAATGAAAATTTATCAGGTTTGTTGAAAATTTGCTTATAGTCACGGTTGAAAATTTTTTTTATTTTAGACAGGCACAGAGATTAAGGACGAACTTCTGCTGACTTATACATTTTTTAAACTACACTAAATTCACTAAACGCACTTAAGCACAAGGAAGCTGAAGAAAGATCCAGAACTTTTTTCAGAAATATATATTTTAATCGCGCACGATCTGATGACGCTATGAAAACAAACACAATGGCGTCTCTGGACTTCTGGCTCGTACTGAATGACACACAGTCCCTTAGCGCATGCGTACATGCATAGAAAGAGACATTGAGTATATATCCTAAATTCTAGAATATATTCTTGAATACTTAGTATATATAACCCTTATTATAAGAATACCGTGTATAATTATGTACAGAAGCTGGAAATATTCTAAATAAAATATTCTAGGATATCATATTATAAATATCAGAATACTCTTTTTTCGGTGTACTCTTCTTAACCCATTAACCCCCAAGAGGACACAAAATTTATCAAAATTTTAAGGCTATTTCTTGTCAATAAAAAAAATTTCTAAAAATTTAAAACAAACCATTTTCAACATAAAATTTATCACTCTTTCAGATTCTGTTAACGAAATTTGTTTATAACAAACATGCTAAAGGTTATAAACAATTATTTAACAAAAAACACGATTTTTTATCAATATTTTCATGTAGAACAAAACAAGAGATTAAGTTAAAGCATCAAAATATCAAAATTCTCAGCTGCAAACATTCGCAAAAAAATATAGGAAAAAACAATATGGCGGCTCCAATATGATGACTGAAGTGACTTTTTTTGTAAAATATTAGCCTAGTGTACCAAATCTTTAAAAATTGTCCGAACTCGATAAAACTTGGTACCCGTGGGTTTTAGGGGTCCCTGAGTACGAATCTGAAGTAATTTTACAAAAATCCAAAATGGCGGATCCAATATGGCGGATGAAAATTAAATTTTTTATTCAATTTTCACGAAACTTGGTACACAGGGGTTTTTGGGGTTCCTGATAACGAATCTTTTTGGGATCTCTGATAAGGGATCTGAAGTCATTTTTCAAAAATTCAAAATATCGGATCCAATTATGGCGGTCAAAAATGAAAATTTTCATTTAATTTTCATTTAAAGTTGTTTTTAATGCAAATTATCATTATGTTCGGTTATTACATCTGATTATTTTTAGGTACCCAATAAATAATTTCCACCTGTTACTCAGGATGTAAAAAAATTTCAAGGTAAAAAAAAAAGTGAAATTAATAAGGGATGAAAGTGTCCGCTATATTTAGTCAACCATATTGAATTTTAAAAAACATCATTCGGTACTTAAAAGTAAATTTTATTAAGTGAATTTTAAACCTATGAATACCAATTTTGGAGCGCAAGTTTATCCGGGTGACTAAGAACCCGAAAATTTTTATGTATCAAGTTTTATGAAATTAAATTAAAATATTTTCATTTTCGACCGCCATATTGGATCCGCTATTTTGAATTTTTAAAAAATGACTTCAGATTAACAATCGGAAACCCGTAAATTCCTATATACCAAAAGTTATGAAATTAAATTGAAATTTTTTATTTTTTATCTCCATTTTGAATCCGACATTTTGAATTTTTAAAAACTGACTTCAGATTTGTTATCAGAGACCCCAAAAACCCCTGTGTACCAAGTTTCGTGAAAATTGAATAAAAAATTTAATTTTCGTCCGCCATATTGGATCCCCTATTTTGGATTTTTGAAAAATGACTTCATATTCGTACTCAGGGACCCCAAAAACCCACGGCTACCAAGTTTTATCAAATTCGACCGTTTTTGCTTCCTCATAGAGGAAGCTTTGTGATCGTTAAGATTTTCGATTTTCCAAAAATAGTCTAAATCGACTTATTTTCATCTAAAAAGCAAAAATTTTTATTCCTAAGCAAATGTCCAGATGTATGTGTGTGTGTGTGTATAGCGTTTTTTGTGTACAAGATATCTCGAGAACGCTTTAACTGATTCCAATAAAATTTGGATGACATATTAAGCTCATGAATATCTAAATTTGAACACAGGGATTTTTGAAAATACTCAACCAAATTTTTCTGAGCACCTTTTTTTATCGAAAAAAATCGTTTTTTGACAAAAAATTTTTTCATGCTTAAAATACAACCTAAAGAATACAAAAATCATATTCCTTATCTCAAAACAAATCGATTGACTAATATAACTGTTATAATTGATCAAGAATTCGTAAAATAATTCATACTTTTACATTTTTTTGCATTAAAAAAATTTTTTTTAACAACTTTCCCAATTAATTTATATACACTCAGAAAAAAATTTGTTTGTGACAACCAAACTTCAGTTAAAGAAACAAATTTTGGTTGAAACAATAGAATAATTTTGTTGTTTTAACCAAAATATGGTTGTTTCAACCAAAATTTGTTTCTTTAACTGAAGTTTGGTTGTCACAAACAAATTTATGTCTGAGTGTATATTATTAATTTCCTGCTTCCTCTATAAGGAAGCAAATTATTTTGCATGCTTGGAAGCGAAATGGACATAATTCTCACCTAGTTTAAAGATTTCTTACACTCAGCTAATATTTTACTAAAAAATGTCACTTCAGTCGCCACATTGGAGCCGCCATCTTGTATTTTTGTATATGTTTTTACGAATATTTACAGCTGAGAACTTAAAGACACGATATTTTGATGCTTTAACTTAATCTCTTTTCTTGTTCTACATGAAAATATAGATAAATAAATCTTTTATGAGAAAAAAATCGGGTTTTTTGTTACATAATTATTTATAACTTTTAACACGTTTGTTATAATCAAATTTTGATAACAGAATCTGAAAGAGCGATAAATTTTACGTTGAAAATGGTTTGTTTTAAATTTTTAGAAAAATTTTTTATTGACAAGATATAGCCTTAAAGTTCTGAATAAATTTGTGTCCTCTTGGGCTTGTATGAGTAATGCAACAATTTTTTTTAAAATACCGCTCAAAATTACATTTTGGGAACATTTTACTTCCACTTAAGCAAAAAATTTGCTTTCTCATAGACGAAGCAATAAATTAATAACATAAAAGTTAATTGAAGAAGTTATTTTACGAATTTTTAATCGATTATAAACTTTATAATTATACCGTCGAGGGGGGGTTATTTTGTGCCCAAAACCGCTCTTTTCCCACACTATGCTTTATTGAAATTCAGAATTTGAAAAAAGAAAAAATTTAACTATTCAGTTATGTTGTGGACATATTTCTAAAGACAGGTGTCCTATGAGTTAGAGCTGACAAAAATCTCTTAATGTCTTCTTTTAAAATCACTATTTTCATAATTTAATATTATTAATTTTAGAAAAATCAAAATTATGTTGGGATTATGTGGAATGAAATAATAAATCAGTATTTAAACATTTATTTTAGCATCACGTTCATGCTCATGAATTCTGTCTTTTATCTAAAAAATACTAAAGGAAATTCATTATTACATCCATTTTTCCTAATTAAAACTAAATTTTTAAAATGAAAACGTGAATCAAATAATTTAATTAATTTGTCGATCAGAGAATAAATCACTCCAATTTTTTTGTGAAATTGGATGATTAGATGCAAATTTTATGTATCTCCCAGACCAAGTCTTTTTTTAATATACCAATTCTTTGTAGTTAAATTTCCTTTAAGAATCAAGGATAGATCCAAGTAATTAGTTACATTTAATTGTTAACAAATTGTAAAATTTATTCAACGAAACAGAATTTTGCAAAATATTAATTTTTGACAAAAGTTATTAGCAATATCCAATTTAGCCGATGGGACAATTTGCTCGAATCTCCCCTTTATAAATAAATGTTAAATTAGGTATCTTGAAATAGAATATAATTTTATCCGACTAGGATTCTCATTACATCTGACAAAACTCTCATTGGATACTGACTACGACTTCATTTGTGAAAATACGAGGTAGCAATCTGGCGTATCGAGATGAAACAACTAGCAAGTTAAGTCCCGGGGAGTAGAAGGCTAATTAGAGGGTTAGTGTTATAAGACGACAATTTTAGATAAGAGAAGTAGTGCATAGCAGTGGCATTGCGGCGAGGAACCATCCTTGATTTTCTCCACGAAATCCGGAAGTGGGAATTGCAGAAATAAGATAGCTTCGCGGGTACAGCTTATCGCCATCTTCCTTATCAATTTCAATCTCACCCTCTTCTTCCTTACCGTCAGAATTGTCGGAAGGCATTCCTATCTTCAAATTAAATCGGCTGTCGCGTTTCTCTTTCAAAAATATCGACATTTTCAATAAAGATTCTGACTACTGACATGAAAAGTAGATTTCAAAATTACGTATTCTTTGAACTCGCTGACTCTCGAGAACAAAATTGGAAACGATCAATTTAAATCTATTCGTCATATTGTCCCTACTGAAAATATTACAGATTTTTCTTTAAAGCTTTCAAATATTTCAAATGTACGTTTATTTGCTTTTTTTTATATTTTATTATTATTTTTTTATGGTTCAGAATGACTAGCAAATGATCGTTTTCAAATTCCCGGATTTTCGGGTTTGTAAACTATTTCCCCGGAATTTTTTCTGTAATGTTTAATAATTATGATTATTTAATTATTAATTGGTTCAAAGAGCATATTGAAAAGAGCACTTTTAAATATTCAATATACGATATTTTTACTTAGAAAAAAATTAAGTGTAAAAAAGGACTAGGAAGAACAAATTTAAAAATTATTAAAAAGTTTATAAACATCAGAAAAATTTCCTAGACTTATTCATAGTCTATGAAAAAAATGTAAGCCAATCTCTACGAAAAAGTAATATTTAAAAATAATTCAAAAAATCTTGAGGAATAAAAAAAGAAACAGAACATTGAAGTTACAAAAAATTATTGGAAACCTTTTTGACGCAGAAATAATAAAATTGAGGAGCTTTTTAACTTTTGACTTCGAAAAATTTAAAGACAAAATTTTAACTGCGCACATTTATAAAAAGAATATAAATTAAGATTATCATTTAGAATTAAATTTATTGTTGAACATTTTACATTTAGAAAATTTAATGCATCTTTACTTATTGTTAATAAAATGTTTTTAAACAGGTTAAGATCAAAAGCTTTTCCTTTCATTACCGATTTTTTTTGTATTTGAATATTAAGGGTACTTTTATTTCTTCTTGTTTTAAACGTTTCAATATTTAAATTGATATAAATAAATAAATAAATCTACTTTATCTTCGAAGATAAAAGATTGATCCCACTCCTCCCACCCGTAATCAAAAAAACTTTATTATTGAAAAGCAGATTTGATGTAAAATTTTTTTAAAACTGAAATTTCGAAAACGCCCTCCTGAAATATTTTTTTTATCACACTTACATCAAAAGTTAGATTTTACGGCTTGTTTAGAAACCTTTAAGAGCTCATTTCACGGCCTAGGCCGTAAAGTAAATGAACTCGCAATCTGATTGGCTGATGCTGGTCAGCTGACCTTTACTTTATGGTACAGCTGCCCAAACTGGCCCAAACGTCACGGCTGTTCATGGGTTTCGCCGCCCTCCGGGGGCATTTCTAAGTCTGTCGACCTACTCCCACCTAGAAATGCCCCCTGAGGCCGTTTTTTACGATAATCACCTCTCCCTAGGTTCGAATTCTCAGTTTTTTGTGTGATAAAAAATGTTATATGACACTTGGACCCTTTCGGCACTTAAGTTCTCGTGTATCGTACAACTCGCCACAGCCACATCAGAGCCTCGGCTACTTTTCGGTGGAGCCTCGGCTTCATATCTTCACTTCACCTCGGCTTCGCCTCGGCTACGTTCGGTGAAGCCTCGTCACCACCTCTACTTCGCCTCGGCTGCGATTGGACTTAGGCTCGTATTACGATACTTACTCGTACTATAAAGTGCCATTTCAGGTCCTTGTGTCATAAATAACTATTTGCGCAACTTCGTAAACTGGAACAACGGTATAAAAGTATATTTCTAAGATTTTGATAAACCGTTTCACTTATATCGATTGATGTTATTTCTATTTCAATTTTATTCATTTTTATTTCAACTTGACGTTTTAGAGCTGTGAAGCTTTTAAATTCTCAATTTTTAATTCGATTATGAATTTTAAAAGAGTCTGAAAGCCAAGTTTAATGTCTATTTCTCGTAGATTTATAATACATATTAAAATGTGTTTCAATTTATACAGAATTTAAAAACGTTAAGTGATTTTTAAATTGACTCTAGTTCCTCTTAGATTTCTGTACATGTATAATGAGATTAGCAAAGTAGGTAGTGTCAAATATGCAATGCAAATATTTTACTCGCAACCTCACCAATGTTTTCTCACTGAATTCTAGAAGTTCTTTTTACCACAGAAAGGGATTAAAAGTAATTTTTTTTTTTAAATGTAAGTTAATGAACAGAATACAAAAACTTGCAACAGTTTTTTTTTCTGTTACATCTTGTATTTAAATGATTCTCTCAGAATTTAAAAATTTCAGTGTAGGCCAAATTCCGAATGATATTTTAAGTAATTCTATTAGATTTTGGGACAAAATATTCAATATTTCAAGAGAAAAGTTACTGAAAAATTTAGCCTATACCAGTGACGTCATAATCCATCACATGCCTTTAATTTTTAAAATATGTTCTAAAGTTATTTTTACTTACGGAATTATTTTATTCTCGTCATGAAAAATTAAATTTATTTGATATAAAAATTAAGTGTAGTAAATTGAATAGATGAAATTAGATTTTTAAGATCAGAATTTCTTAACATACTATATAAAAGATCGGTTTTTCTTTTTAAACTGCAAAAAAATTGATAACAAACTTGAACGAATTAAATTTTAGTAAGAAACTGACTAGTTTACTCTGTAAACTAAAAAATAATAAATTGTGAATATAAGATAAACTAATTTTGTATGATTTTTTGTCTGATTGTAGACACTGACACGACCAAAGCCAAAGGACAGACCAGAAACTCGTTCTAAATCGAGAAGTTTTCCACCTGGAACATTATCCTCGTCTTCTAGAGCAGAAGAAAGTTCTTTGTCACAGGAAACGAGACTAGAAGAGGAAGATTCATTTTTTGAGAAACCTCCGGCTCCACTTCCTCCACCGTTGCCTCAACAATCTCACGTCCAGGTAGAGCAATCATCCTCTACTTCAGTAAAAGAAGAAGGAGTTACTAACGCAGCTGCAGAGTTCCATGAACCTGCACCTGCAGCCGAACGTGACACCTCGGAAGAATTATTGAGGTGAGACGCTGAAAATATTGCTTGTCGCTTGTCCAATACCGAAAGCTTTTTTGCAATCCTTATAAAACTCTAATACTTTAAATTTATTGCTCACACATGTATACGTCTCCTGGAAAAATAAAACTTATAAGAAATTCTATCTTCAAATATAAATAAGAAATTTGTCAAAAAAGAGTTAATGTAACACGTTTTCAAGATGAATGTATACTTTTGGTTAAAAATTACAAAAGTGGGAAATATTGTTATCTGTGGACCACAAAAGGTTCAATAAAAGAGTTTTACAAGTTTGTCAATTGCTGCGGAAGCTTCAATTTCTAAGATTAATTGCCTATTTAGAGATTTTAACTATAACTCCTTTTTTCAAACTGGTGAAATCTATATTTTATGTAAGGTAACGGATCCAATAGTATAGATCAAGATCTTGCTCTTCCTCGACCAATATTGACCAAATTATTAAATTATTGAACTCCTTAATTACACATTTCATAAAAAAACATATTTCAACATTTACAATAAATATCTCTTCGATATTAAAGAAAATGGGTGCCAGATGGATGAGACGCAAACGACTGTACTTCTTCCTAGCGGTGTTAAATCGAATTTAGTACACACAGTTTGACAGGAGGTCAATAATATTTTTTGGTTTGATTTTTGAAAACATCAACCAATGATACTCAATAAAATTTTCCTTGTAAATGTATTTGAATTATTATTTACGAGGTTTGGATAGGCTACTGAGCATATCCACTAAGCCATTCTCAATTTTTAGAGTTTATCCTCTCCTACCGAACTCTGACATTCTGTCCGCTTGCTTTTCTGCAACTCACCCTGTATCCCTACAGAGAGAACTATTAAGTTAAGCTGATAGGCAACAATTAACCGTAACCATAGTATATTATTACATTACCTACTGAAGTTGTTTTTGTAATATACTATTTAAGTATATGAACATACAACACAGTATATCATCGATACTAATTTAGTACATCGTGTAACCACAAATAATTATTTATATATGTAAATATTTTGATTACAAATAACATAAGATTCTTAATTTTATTCAAAAGGGAGGACGCCGGATATTTCTTAGAGCATTCTAAAAAAAATAAAATAAAAGCAAAAGGGGACAAGAAAAGATAATAAAATAATTTAATTTAAACAAACAAACATATTTTCGACCAAAAATAATTGGAAGCTCAATCTGTCAAGAAAACTGGATTTCCGACCAATAAAATAATTAGAAGCTCAATCACAAATCACAAGGAGAAAAGATAATCAAATAAATTAAGAATAAAAACAAAACAAAATCTTCTATAATTACCTTGTCAAGCTAGTCCCAAATCTGGATAATGGTAAATGGGGTGGTTCGGTTTAAAATTAATTTAAATCAAATTAAAATTTTGAAGAATAAACTAAATCCAGATATAATAAATTAATTTTCGTGAAAGTAAATTAAATCTCGATGCTATAGATTAAATTTTAAAAGAATAGATTACATTTCGATAAAATAAATTAAATTTCACAAAATAAGACAAATCTCGTGAAAACAAACCAAATTTTCGATAAATTAAAACAAATTTCGTTAAATTAAGACAAATTTCGATATATTAAGGCACATCAACTGAACAACAATGTTCATTAATTACCAATCAATAACAAAGAAATTATTAATATCAGAGTTTCCAAATGAAATAATATAATCTTGAGGTTAAGGTTCTTGATTTTATTTTATTAAATCAAGGTTTTTCTCAACATTTTAAAATGTTACCACATTAGAATGATCAAAATCAAAACAATATTCCGGACAAATATTAGGTTACGTTAACTTCAAGTTTAAAACTAGAAAAAAAAATCAAAATTTATACATATTTTAAATCTAAACAATTGAATTAATTTTTAAATTGGATAAAAAAATAGGTTAAGAATTCTTGATTTCTGGATCAAGGATCTTTTCAATATTTTTCCAAGTTTGGTCAAAGTAACTTCTATTAATATTCAATAATCAATGTTGATAACGATTGGTTAGTCTCATAAAAGGAATCAATATAAAGATAAGGTCAAAAGTTTCAATAATCGATTTTAGTTAATAAATGTATTTACTTTAAATGTAAAAGAATTAATAATTTAAAGAAAAAAGGTCAAAATTAAGAAAAAGTTTCCAATCAGGAACGTTCAGAAATGGAAGTGTCCTGGGATAATCAAAATGTTATGTTTTTGTAATCAATTAACAATGAAATCTTACTGAATTCTTGATTTTAATCGGGAAGCACAACAAAAGGCTGAAGAGCAGCCAGGGAGAAGAATCGCCAAATATAAATTGATAAAAATCCAGAAAATAAAGATGTCACACGTCTGGTATCAATGGCTGTCGTTGAAAAGATAAAAGAAAATGGCTGTTTAGTATTTCTATGGTAACCAATCGTTACCATGACAAAATATGGACACTTTAAGTTAATCAAGTAGGCGTTTAAATTTAAATCTTCTTAACAAATCTTTACAAAACTAAATCAATTTTGTGAATTAATTATAACAATATTAATTCGATCTATGAGATGGTTAATCATTATTGAACTCTTCACAAATTATTCTTGATCAGTAAATCAGCCAATTTGAATCCAGAATCCCAAGAAAATGACACAACAATAGGGCATCCATATTTCTTGACTTCAAATAGATTTTCGTCCTAACCACATAAATCTTGAATAAAAGGATTTTGGTAAATCCGCAACAATAAGAGATCTAAATACATTATATATCGACGCCCCCCGTTGATAAAGTGTTTATTAAAAAGTCAGGTTAATAAAATGTTAATTTGAAAAACAGTGGAATGTCATTTTTATAATTATTTTTTTTTTATATGATTTCTATCAAACTGTTTGTTTAATCAAATGTCTTTTGAAGTTTTGTCATAAAATGTTAATTGGACCGAACGATGGATACATTTGTTTATTAATTCAAATATGCAATAACATTCTGTATAACATTCTTTATAACCTTGCTTTAACATTATTCTACTGTTTTTCAAATTAACATTTTATTACACTGGCTTTTTAATAAACACTTTATCAACGGGGGGCGTCGATATAATAATGAAGTCTTACAAAATATGAAAATTGTAAGTATCACTTCACAGGTGACGAAGTCAGATCCTTATTATATTGAAAATAAGGTTGTCATTTTAGACAAAATCCATGATTCTTGGGTACGATCGGAAGATAATTAATTTATAAAACATAAATAATAGACGATAAAACAAGAAGATTCAAATCCAATGGTAATTCGAACATTAAAAATCAATATCAGGCATCAATAAAGTTCTTTAGAAATTCAGTAGTCCAATTTTTAGGTTAGGAGGCAAAATTCATATGAGAGGAAATTTGATTTCAGTCAATTTGAAATAAATTTTCTTAATTACCCGAACAGCACCGGATGTTTTAGCAATGTTGGCAAGGTTAAAGCAAGGTAAAAATTGCCTCAACCTTGATAATATTGCTGGAACATCCAGTGCTGTTCGGGTAATAATTTTAGTAGCATGTTAGATAATTTTGATGATAATCCAAAAAGCCAGAAACATCAGTAGTTAAATAAATCCTTAATAATTCAAATTTCCAGATGTCAGTAAGGCAAATTTTGGTCAAATTTCAGGAATTAGGAAGATATTTTCATCAGAAAAATCATTAAATGTAAGAATTTTTAGGAAATATTCTTAAATCAAGAATTCTTGGGTAGGATGAGTTGACTCGAAGCGAGATAACATAAAATAAAAAAAAATATACAGAATTAATTCTTAATCTGTTTAATTTATAAATTGTAGACCAAGTCTTGGAATTTTGCACAGCCATAGAGATTAATTTAATCGAATTGAAAGTTAAAATTTAAGATATAATTTTTTCTAGATTTTATTTTATTAATTTTTATAAGAAGGAAATAAATTTGTAAAATGTGAAACTAATAAATTTCACAATGTCACAATCGAGGGTACTAATTTAGTATGTTCACATACTGAAACAGTTCTTACAAAAACAAATTCAGTAGGTGATGTATACTTTATTTACTCTCCCTTTAACGGGTTCGAGGGCTCCGCTCCCTTTACATTTTTTATTACAATAACTTTCTTATAATACCTATTTACAATTATTCTAATCTGCTTAAAACTAAACGCCATCTTAACCTACTTTAACCATTTATCAGCCAAGTGCCTGATGGGATTCCATTTTCCGTTCCTTTTGCCAAATCTGACTTTATACCCTTTTATTGCCCATCCTCTTACATTTTAAAATTCTCTTTTTTCCTTTCACTCTTTACACACTCACTCATCATCCTCTCTTTTTCACTTCTCCATTTATTCCTCTTTCGTTAATTACCCCCACCTTTCCTCAATACATTAATATACCCATGTTCTCCACACACCTATACCCACTCATACTTTTATAACCTCTCCTGTCTCTTCTCGCACTGTCCATCTTATTCCGTCCACCCAGACACTATCTCTCCCCATCCTTACTTCACTTCCTTTCCTTTCCTTCTCTCTGCCCACGCTTTCTTTTCCAAAAACCACCGTATCCTTCTCTCTCTACATGTTCTATCTTCATTTATCCACTTCCCACTACCTCTCAACCTTCCCCTTAATTTCATTACTTCATATTTGTCCTTATCTTCCAACTCTACTATCCATAATTTTGCCATCTCCTAATCAATTCCTTTAATTCCCTTAACTTTTTTAATCGTTACCTTCGCCCCAATTCCTGCTAGCAATTTTTCCACTTCCTCTTTGCTTTCCCTATACCCTACATTCAAACCTCTAATAACGATGTTCCTCTTTCTTTTTTTCTTCTCCAGAATCTCAACCTGGCTTGCTAACTCTTTCATTTTTCTTTACAAATTATCGTCTCTAACTTCTCCATTCTTCTCTCTACTTATTCCTTTCCTTTCCCCTATATCTATAGCCTCTAATCGACCATTCTCATTTTTTCCAACTTCCTCACTCCAATCCGATATTTCTTTCTCTAACCTATTCATTCTGTTCCACATATTTTCTTTTTCCTTTTTCCAATTCTCCTTTCACTTTTTTAACTTCCTTTTAATCCCGCCTATCTCCTCTTTTACTACCTCAGTCTGCCTATCTCTTTTTTCTTCTATGTCCTTAGCCATCTTTATTTTGTCCCACACCTCTGTCCATTTTTTATCAAAACTTTTAACCAACGTCTTTACTAACTCGAGAAAATCGATGCAGTCCTCACACTTCATAATTTTCCCGCCCTTTCCCCTTCCTGTTTCGCCTATAAAATTTTGTAACTCTTTCCACCTAACCTCACAATTCACGCTTTCCTTTTACCTTCTTAACGTTTTATATTCACACTATTTTCTACCTGCATTCTCTCTAAAACAATCACCTTACCTTGCTCACCACTTTTCACTCATGCCCCTGTCCACCCTTAATTAATAATGATCAATTTACCAAAAAGCAATTTTCCCTTCACAAACGCGTGCACTACTTTACGGTACCGGAAACGGAAGCCAATTCAGTAGGTGATGTAACACTAATAATATACAATGGTTACGGTTAATTGTCGCCTACTAACTAAGAGTTCTCTTTCTACAGTATCGTTTCTGGATTCCTTCTTTTCCCCAAATCTCATTCTCTTGTCACCTCTTTGAGAAATGCACCTCAGCATCTTCTCCCATTTGGCCTGATCTTAATATTTCTGAAACAAACGAACTTTCCAGATATTTTCCTGCCATGTCGTGCCTGGTTGCCATAAGTCTCTTCTTAATCGGGCAGCTAAGGAAACCCACTTTGGTTCTTTCTATTTTGTCCAATCGTCCTATCTCCTCGTACAAATTAACCTGTATCTTTTTTATGAGTTCGGTACAGCATTTCCCTGTACGCACCAACTATATCTTTTTCTGTGAGACATTCAAAGTCTTAAATCTCCATAGCTACAAGCTAGTCCACCGTTTCCCATTCCTGTTACAGCCTCGGACATCTTGACTGTGAAAGACTTTTGATCTGAGTGTCCTTCCAACCTTAGGAGAAGGTTCCCTTTTTTGTGGTTCTTGCACCAACCACCGTTATGTGAGAAAATTCAGAGTATAAATTCTACATCCTTTCTAAATTTGACAAAGACAGGAGCATCCGTCTGTCCCTGGCAAACTCAGATCAAGTGCGTTCGGTCCCAAAGCAATTTTGGGCGACGACAATTGCTCCGCTTCTTTTTGTTCATCTTTGTTTTGTAGCCTGAAACCTGTTTAGCAAAGATTTCAATTCGTTGCCTCTTATTTTTTCAACATTGGAGTGGTGATTTGTCCTTTTCTCTTTTTCTCTTGCACTCGCACTTCAGGACAAGGATGCTCATCTCCTCAGGCTGGATGCGATGCCGTTAAAGTTGGGTAGTTATTGCTTTAAGTAGACTCCCTAGGCACTTATCATCTTCGTCATTTATTGTTAAATTAAATTTTAACTTGTGAATCCCACAAGCTGTGGAGCGAAACGATCCATCCACACAGAGTTTCAATATGTTAATAAGTCACTAAGTCACTAGAAGGGTGCCTGACTTCCTAGAACTACCGTTTGAGACACGCGCGCTATTGACGGGGACAGTGCGTCCGGTACCCTGGCCCCCTGCATTCGAAGTCTGTGCTTTAAAAATCCCGAATTGAAAAATGCGTATACTGAGAAACCTATGGACCATCTGAAAGCCCACAGGCCTGACGCATCTGGGCCATCGCAACATTGAGGAGATTTTCACCATCCTAAAGTGAGCTACTCTGATCCTCGAGATATGAAAAGTTGATTATCGTCCGACACACTATCGATATAAGAGGCCTCGTATATAAACCTTTTTTTTTGGCGTTCGTCAACTGATATTGCCTTGATGGTACACCCCTGCTCATAAATGCTGTCCTTCCGGTTTATTGTTTGTTAATTGTTCTAACAATAAACTGGAAGGACAGCATTTATGAGCATGGGTGCATGTCGAGTGCTTTTACTTCAATAATTGACTAAAAATTATACGGTTATTGATAGAAATAGCGTCAATTAGGCATTGAGGCTATTTACCCTGTTTCACTTGACGTAAATCCAGTCAAAGTTTCTCTCCGTGTAGTCCCGAAATAGGTGGATTAGTGTCCTGAAAGGAAATCCGCATTCCGGAGGAATATTCTATCCCATTTTAATAAAATGTTCTATAATGCAGATGTGTGAAGTTCTTCATCTAGTAATTAAGTTTATAAATCTTCTTAGCGCCCTAATACCCACGAACCAAGGTCTAGGGGACTTGAATGTGATCCATGTAAAGTAAGGATTGTTTAAAATATCAATCCTATCTCTCTCTTTATAATAAGGTCAGAGGATCCTGCACCAGTTCGAAAAGTTCCATCGCACGGTTTGGTCAAAGTCGGCAGCTGAAAGGCCATAAAAATTACCAAATTCAAATTGGGTAGCTAATCTGGCAAATGCATCGGCCACTAGGTTACCTCGGATGTTTAAATTAAACAAGTCATATAAAACTCATTGTAACCAACTGACTTAGCTCAGTTGGATAAAGCGCTGGCTTTGCAGCTGAGTCGAACCAAACATCGCTGGTTCGCGCCCCGTTAATCTGGGGTTTTTCCGGTTCGTGAGGTAATCCGAGTGGAAGGTTTGACGTCTAGGATCAACGATGTGCGCTGTCGATACATTATCCGGCACACATCGCTGAAACCCGACTGTCGGTAGCCGGTTGTACTCTGGGGTGGTTTTGCCACAGTTTCCCAGCCCCACTGGCGAGCAAGCCTATTACAGGCGGTCCAGGCAAATGCGACTACTCCTAATAAAAGTCGTTCTGTAGACGCAAAAGTTGAGGTTGAGGAAATGAGGCTTAAAAAAGCTTTGTATTCCTTGGGCGTAAAAAAAGACTCCAACAAGGGATACAATGAGGAAAATAGAAGGAGAAAAGGCATTTGGATGTTTCACCCCTGAGTTGAAGCTTAACAGCATTGTCAAAGACCCTCAATCTTGCACCTAACCTATAAAACTCATCGTCTATTGATATCCGATCAATAAAATTAAAATTAAAAAATTAAAATTACCGTCATCTTAATTTCTGTAATTTTCCTCACGCATCATTTTTTTGTTCAAATAATACTTTACGCATTGTTATAAAAAAGACACTTTATGTACTTTCGGTACATAGAATTTAACTTTAGATGGTTATAATAAGATTGTAAAAAATATTGTATGATACATTTAGGTAAAATGTGATAACATTCCTCTAATTTTCATCACTCACTTTTGGTTTATGCTGCACTTTACTAAGTAACTAAAATTTATACCAATTACTATTATTTTGAAGAACAATTGTTTTTTCCATAGGTTTTCATTTCAAACTGACGAAAGATCGACAATCGATGGACAGAACAGAAGACCTCGCTCTATTACGAGAGACCACTACATTTCAAGGTCCGCTATATATAATTATTTTTTTTTTTTTATTTTAATCCTTTCAGTCACAGTAATAGATATATCAATACTTTTTTATGCAATTTTTTACGGATAACTTTTCTAATTTTTAAAACTAAGCTGTTCAATTATTTTTCTCTTAATTCAGCAACTAAACGATTATAAAGTGGTATTTTTGGACTAATTTTAAAGATGATATTTCGACATAAAAGTTTTAAAATTTTTTTTATAAGAGTAAGTTTTTAATAAATGAAATATGTGACAGTATGGAAAAAAATTGTTTCACTTTAAAATTTAAATTGTGTGACTAATCTTGTAAGGCTTAAAGGAAAATCATTTTATTAATCGCAACTGTTAAGAAAGTAGATTATTTTTTCAAATACAAAAATAAAAAAATTATTTTTTACAGATCTAGACAAGAGTTTACGAGTTCCGATGTGGAGGTTCATCCCATTGAAGGTGTCACTTTAAGAAAAGAAATTGGCGGAAAGAGAATATCACCAGCTACTATCGACAGGATTTTCGACAACAGCAATCGACGATTATATGGCATGGGAATTGTTGGAAGATTTTTCGGGTAAAATATATTTATTCACCCTCTTTAATATAAGACGATTTAATAGTTCACAAAGAATTAATTTTTAAACAAAATTTAATTTGTCAGTACAATCAAAAGTTTGATCGTATCAGCAAAACTTTTGTTTTATTGATGCAACCAAAATCATTGTTTTAAATTAAAGATAGAGGTTTTTGGTTGTTTTTTCCACATTCGCTATATTTTTTTTTTAATTATAGTAACGACGTTTTAGCAAAATCATTGTTTCATCAGAACCAAACTATTTTCTATAACGAAAAATAAAATTGCTCGTGCTAAAGTATCCTTATTTACACAATTTTTCGATTTCTCTTGTAGAAATGAATTGTAAATCAGTAGAACACTTAAATCTGTAAAAAGAAATAATACTTCTCTCCGACAAGTGTAATTAGAAAATTTTCATATTGTAGGCGTGTGCTATTAGAATTGAAAATTTATTCCTTATGCGTACTGTTCAAAATGTATTTATCAAGCATTCAATCATTCTTAAGCATCATTTTTAAATGTTAATACACAAGTCGCGTGTTTGTTAAAAATTAGAACACGTCAGGCATGGTAAAAGGAAAAAAAAAGGTAAAATTGCTAACAAGATTTAAAAAGGGAAACTTTGTACCACAATGGCATTTCCTTTTCAGTCAATAAAATTTCTAACAAAAGGGGTTAAAAAAGACATTTCAAGAATGTTGTTTCTTTCAGAATGCATGACTGCAATAAAAAGAAGCAGATTCCTCTATTTCTTAAAAAAGTTTCTTTATAGACTTAAATTCCTCAAATATATCTGCTGACAAAACAAGAGATTTGAAAAATTCTTTATAGAATAAAATTAAAATTATAGAATTCAAAATACTTTTTAGGTTTGTAATTAAACTGAATAAGAAATAAACAAAGTTATTTTTATTTTTAGGAGATCATTTCGAAAAAGTGTAGCGCATAAACCAGACGTGAGGAAACAGCTTGATGACTTCGAAGATCACAGGCCATATTTCACATATTGGATTACGACAGTTCAAATTTTAATTTTGATTATTTCTCTGGCTTGTTATGGATTCGGTCCAATTGGAATGGGCCTCACTCAAAAATCAGGACTGGTAAGAATTTTTGAAACTTTACATATGTATGTATTTCATGCGGCAGAATAATTTAAAAATTTTATTTGGCTTGAGAATCTTGTCGCCAAAAATGTTTCTTCTCTACTGGCAAAAATTCAAACTTCCGTGTAATAAATTTAAACTATTCTTGTCAATAGAAAGTCTCTCTGGTAATTAGTCAAGGTTATAAAAACATGTTTATTGTCTCTAGTTCAGAAAAATTAATTAAATTTTTAAACAAGTGTAAAAATTAAGACTTGCGTTATAAATAAAATACTCTAAATAGATTTAAAAAAATTGATTCAAACAACATTTTCCTCTCTAGCCAAAATTTCTGCATTACAAAGTATGTAAAACGGAATCTTGTGCATTCAAATAATGCAGAAAGTCCGAAGATATTTTGAGAATTTACTTTAAAATAAAAATTTTTTTTTATGAACCAGTTTACCAATTCATAGCAATTTATGAATATTGGGGGATCGATACATATATGATATTGAAATAAGTTCAAGCTGAGAATCCAAATAAATTTAAAAGAAAGAACATGAGAAAAAGATATCGCTCATTATATTTTCACAGGATATTCAGATATTTAATTCAAAATATCTCAAAAATGAATTAATTACGAGTAAAAATCAATGAAAATAATGGAAAACTTGTAACATAAATGAAAATCAAATATATTCGTTTTGGAGGATAGATTCCAATAATCGTTCGGAGACTTAGTAAAATATATACATTTTAATTATATATATTCTAATGTCCAATTAATGCCGTGAATATTTTAATTTGAGTCAGGCTTCAGACAATAAAATAAAATATAAAACCTTCAATAAAACTCATCAAATTGATGATCGGAGCCTTTGATGGTGATAGATCTCATCTTCCGGTATAGCGCATGATTTCCTCCTCTTTATAATTTAATTTTTGTTTTAAACCATAGATTATTTAAGAATCTCAATAAACTTAAATTTAAATAAATAATTTTTTCCCTTAAAATTACCCGGATTTTCAAACTTTAAATTAATTTTTTACCTCTGGGGCTGTCGGTGACACTCTCAGAAGTATGGTCAAAAGCGGAAGGTTCCTGCATCACTTGCTCATTTTTCTTGAATTTTCACCAAGCATGTTGACGAGGAAAAATTTAAAAAAAATTAGATTCTTAATAAATTCAATAACTTTTTCAACTAATTTTTGTGGAATTAGATTTTTGTGTATAAAATCTGATATTGAAATGAATTAAGAAGTTAAATAAAATTTAAATTTACTTAAAAAGTTTTTAATATTTGTTAATGGAAGCCTTCTTTCTCGGTTTATGGATAAGGAATTAGAAATATATAATAAGCATCATGTATTTAACTTGTAAGTCAGATAGATGTATGTAAATGGACCTTTATAAATAATCATGAGAGTTACACCCGGTATGCTCGTTATTCATAAATATAGTCACCCATCGATTTAATCCATTTTCTCGATTCTGTACCAATGTATACAATTGCGAAATCACGTTTGTTCCCAAATTAATTTCCATTCATCCTCGTCGACTCCACGTACAAATAGCTACGTTGATGCAATTTATTAGCATCAAAGAACAATGAAATAAAATCACCCTTTCCAAGTTAAAATTACTGAAACGATCACTCAGAGAAAGAAAGGGAAGAATTACATTAATTGCATAGACATTTTCTAATGAATTGATCATTACTATTAAAAAATAATTATTCTGGAAATTCATTTTTTTTACTTCACTTAATTACCATTTGTTATTGAATTACAATATATTACTTTATTTAAAATAGTCTCATTTTTTAAAATAGAACTAATACTGCAATCATTTAAGTATTTTCTCTAAATTAGTTTTTAGTTGTTAGATGTTTTAATTATTGTACTAGATTTTTAGTAATTTGTTTCTTCAATCTTATTGGTACTTAAGAAGTATTTAAGTGAATGATGTCCATCTTTTATATTTTTAATCTAGTAATAAAGAAAATACTCAAGAATCAATGTCACTTAGGTAAATTTTCCGTCGTAGGTCAAAATGAAAGACAATAAAGTTTTTTATGAATATTCTTTTTAATTTTTATTAAACGTAAAAAGAATGAAAATGTAATTCTTTATCGCCTATCTCTTTAAGGTTCGTAAAAGATGATAAAAATAAGATTGAAGTGAAATGATATTGTTAATATTTCAATGGAATCTTTTTTAAATAGTCTAGTTTATAATGTTTTGTATAAAAACGTTAATTGGTTCTGAATTAATTGAAGTTTTTGAATGTTTAAACTCATTTTTAAGCAAATTTTAAATGAAATCGAAATAATTTATTGCTATTAATGTGTTACTTTTTTCCTTCAAACTAACGAACGTAAAAACTAAAGCATTAAGGGGTAAGGCCACTGTCGACGCTTCAAAAAATTAATTTTTTTTTTATTAGCTAAAAAAATTCTTTGAACCTTCTAGAACACAGGGAAAAAAGTTTGGAACCTGTTTTTGTTTCAGATTAAACTTTTCAACAACTATTTTGGGTACACGAAGCGCCTCGTGCAAAACATGCTTTAAGAGAATGTCTCCATAGCCGCCATTTTGAAATATTTTTCAATCAAAATTATTGATTTTGTTTACTTTAAGATATACCTAATAATATTCTATAATATTATTATTCTCTTAATTTTCTTTCCACAAAAAAAAATCGAAAAATGTGGTCACAATTTTATCCGTCTTTAGTGGTGTAACACCAACCCGTTTTTCTCAAAACACGGCTTTTGAAATTGGCAAGCAGCACAACTCAAACAATTTTCAATATTTTTAATCCGGTTTTTTCCTACATCTTTATAATAACATTTCAAAGAGAATGACGTACGGGATTTTCGATAACTTAATTTAAGCAATTGTTATAAGCAATTAAGTGCGGTTTTTTTTGGTCCAAAAATGGGTTTTTTTTTCAAATGCTTCCAAATTTCACAAAAATCAATATTTTTTAAAATCCGTACGTCATTCTCTAGCTATTCTCATGTAGATTAAGAAAAAAAAATTTATTTTGTTCTGGAATAAATTTTGCACCCTGTGTGCTGCTTGCCGCGGAGCTCCTCCAAGAAAACATGTATTACAAAAATGGCTCCAGTGCCGCCATTTTGAAATATTTTTTATTGAAAATTTGTCATTTTTTACTTCAATATGTAGATAAAATCTTCCCAAATCATTATAATTGTATTCCTTTTCCTTCCATTAAAAAAAAAATTTTTGAAAAAACGTGTTTTTTTTCGCGTTTACAGTGGCCTTACCCCTTAATATGAAATATTTCCTTTGAACTTTTGAGCCATACATTTTCTATACATGGGAAAATAATTTTTCTCATTGCTTTTAGGAAGTATTTAATTAAAAGTATCAAAATCTATTACATTAAAAATATTAAATATTTTTATCTGTGATTTTGTTTAAAACTAGTGGATTCAAATTACTGAATTAAAGATTATATAAAATTGTATCTTAATTTTTTTAAAAAAATGTGTTAGACTCCAAAATCAATACCCGAAAACATCAAATATTTTTATTTATATTTAATATGTGAGATAATAATTCGAGATAACTGACAAAAAAATTGATTTTAAAATATTCTCTATGATGCCAGCTTTCCAAATCAGTCAAAGAAACTTTACGAGTGGCATAAATTCGGTAGAAGTCTTCCCTGTAACTTCCCAGGAGCTTCGGTGAAAGCTTGTGTAGAGATTTCTCGAGGTTCGGGAAAAGCTTCTTTGAAAATTCTCTGCAAGTTGCGTAGAAGCTTCCCTGAAGATTCCCTGGAGGTTTGATGAAAGCTTCTCTGAAATCTTCATGAAGATTTGATGGAATTTATCGAAGCATCCATTGAAATTTCCAAGAGGTTCAATGGAAGCTTCCCTGAAGATTTCCTTGAGGTTCGGTGGTAGTCTATCCCGCGACTCTCTGGGGCTTTGGTGGAAGCTTTCTTAAAGATCCCCGGAAATTTTGATGATTGATGGATGGGTCCCTGGAGTTTTTCTAAAGGTCCGGTGGAAGCTTCCCTGTAAAATTCCTGGAGGTTCGGTAAAAGTTTCTCTTGTAATTCCCAGGAAGTTCGATGGAAACTTCTCTTAAGATTTCCTAGGGGTTTTCTGGAGAAAGAGTCCGCATTTACAAAGTGCTCCACGGAAGCTTCCCAAGAAAATTGCTGGAAGTTCAGTACTAGCTTTCTTTGGAACTCCCATAAATTTCAATAGAAGCTTCTTTGGAGATTACCTAGGGGTCCGGTAAAAGCTTCTCTAGAAATCTCCTGGTGGTTTGGTAAAGGCTTTCATAAAAATGCCTTGCGGGTTCGATGACAGGTTCCCTTAAAGTTTTCGGAGTGTTCGATGCAAATTTCCTTAAAGATTTCCTAGAAGTTCAGTGGAAAGTTATCTCGAAATTCCCACAGGTTCCAGTGGAAGCTTCCCTGAAGATTCTCAAACAGTTTGATCGTTGATGAACACTTCTCTGAAGTTTTTCTTGAGACTCGGTGGAAGCTGACTTTGAAATTTCTTGGAGTTAGGTTGGAAACGTCTCTGGAGCTTTCCAGAAGGTTCGGTGGAAGATTCCTTTAGATTCCCTGGCGGTTTGGTAGAAGCTTCCCTGTTGTTCATCTAGAGGTTGGTAGAGGCTTCCCTTGACATATCTTGGAAGTTCAGTAAAAGCTTGTAACGAAGTCAATCGTTACTTAAGGAATGATACCGTGTCAGGCAAACAAAAATATGCAGTTTTTCAAGAATTTGAATTTTAGATTAAATTGAGTTTTAGAGTATTTAAGATTTTGCGAGGAGTTTTCTATTGGACGTTGTTATTGGTATTACATCGTTCTTCGTTGTCGTTTTCTGCGAGTGATTTTGGTCAATGGCTTGAGTGTCCACACGGGAAAAAATATTGTACACTAGGCCTATAGTACAGCGGTTGCACTATAGGTTATGTGTAACAGCTGCTCATTTTCTGGACTCCAGCAGTCCATTTTTTGGGCAGCTCCTCCTCAATAAACATGGGTAGTCGATGCCTGGACGACTAGTGCGCCTCTATTAGACACCAGAGGTCCCAAAGTTAGATAGCAGACGTCCCGAAGTTGGGCAGCAGTTTAACATAGTAAACAGTAACATTCTATGGCGCAACGACTGTCTAAAAGTTTTTCCCGTGCACGAAATAATAAATTACGTGAGGTCAACTTCGCCAATTTTGTGACAGGATTTTTATTCTGGCAACTCAGCAATCCAATTTGTTTGATTTTTGTTATTATTTAAACGGAGATGCTGGAAAACTTGAGTCGACAGTTACGACCCTGGGGGCCATGTGACGTTGCGCCTGTGTGCTCGTCTGATCAACGGGGAAGCGGGTTGATAAGCCTGCAAGCATGGCATTCCTGGATTGTAACCTGTACTGTATGGTGTGATTTTATAATTTTGAAAAGTCGATTCGTTTAACTTATGGTATTGAGTATGTGAGGATAATTACACGAATTTAGTGTCAACTCTACTTCCTTAAGGGAGCATTCTACTGTTAAAGCGTAAAAAAAGCACATTTTCAACAAATTTTTTTTCAAAAACTAATGCATGTAATTATGAAAACTTTTTTTTCCTTAAAAGGTATGTTTCAAGAGAGTTATAAAAAATGTTTGTTTTATTAAAAACTTTTGTTATTATTTATTTATAAAATAAGTTTCGCACACATGTAATATTTTTTTTTGTTGGCTGGCGTTTATGATTCCAGCCAATGTGGTCGAGTGAAACAGAGAAACAAAATATATTCTTAATCTGCTCGATAGTCGCTATCGCCCGTACCTCAATCTTTATTTTTTACCGTAAATTTAAAAAATGGCGACGTTTTTTCCACAAATATACAAAAAAATGCACTTTTTTTCGTCATAAATAAGGCAAAATTATGTCTTGAAATTAAAAATTTAGCATGATTGAGGTACGGGCGATAGCCATTGGAATGCTGAATATCGTGTTAAAATTTGAAGTCGATATCTTTATTCGTTTTTGAGTAATCACCAACGCCAGGTGCAAAAATGTGGTTTTGAGAAAAATGCGTTTAAGGTTATAGAAAAATTTTTAATCCGACTTTTCTTCCAGTTCATCAATTTTTATCAGAGTACGTATATTATATCCGTATGGGATGTTAATTTTATGGTCAATAGCTATCAAAAAATGCAACAACAAAAAATTCGATTTTTTTTTACAGTCACAGTAGAATGCTCCCTTAACTAAACTGTAAGTAGATTCTTGATAAAATATACCTATTGTCGACAAATTATGTTTCTTTTGTTTTACTGGGTTCACCTATTTTACCCCCCTGAACTCTTTTATGCTTTGAATTAGTTAGTTTATTTATTTTATTTATTGACATTTATATAAATATATCGATTCCTAGTCGACAGGCGCTCTAATATTAATAAATAACGTAAAGTTAATTTAAACCCTTGAAGCTTTGAACTCGACCGCGTGAGGTGAAGGAATGATTTTAAAGTAGAATTTAGTTTATTTAAAATAACAATTATTCCTGTTTCAACTTCATGAGTTTATTTGAGTTTCGAGTTAGGTGAAAATTTTTAATCTAAGTTATTAACTCATCGTTACAAAATTCACTACAGATTCTCTGAGATTTAAATGGAAGCTACTTCAGAACTTCTCTGGAGATCCAAAGGAAGCTTTCCTGGGGTTTTTCTTGTGATTCGGTGGAAGCTCATTTCGAAATTTCCTGGGGTTTCGGTGAAATCTCCCTGGAACTTTCCAGGAAGTTCGGTGGACGCTTCCCTGGAGTTTTTCTGAAGGTTCGGTAAGAGCTGCTGTGGTCCCTCAATTAATTCCGGTTTGGTTAAAGCCGGATTTGATTCAAGCCGGAAAGAAGGTGTACGCGCAGAGAAAATCACTGAAATTGAGAACATCTTGAATCAAATCCTTCAGTCCTTCTGACCAACGTTAATCAAGGGATCACTGGAATCTCGAAATTCCTTGGGATTCCGGTGGAAGCTTCCCTGAAGATTCTCAAAAGTTTTGATTTTTGATGGAAGCTTACCTAGAGTTTTTCTAGAGGTTTGGTGGAAGCTTATTACGAAATTTCTTGGAGTTTTGGTGCAAAACCTCCTTTCCAGGAGGTTCCATGAGAGATTTCTTTTAAATTCCCTGTCGGTTCAGTAGAAGCTTCCCTGTAGTTTTTCTCGAGGTTGAGTGGAGGTTTTCCTTGATATATCCTGGAAGTTCAGTAAAAGCTTTACTACAAATTCTCTGGGACTTAAGTGGAAGCTTCTTCGGAACTCCTTAGGAGATCCGGAGGAAGCTTCCCTAGAGTTTTTCTAGTGGTTCAGTCAAAGCTTTTTTTGAAATTTCTTGGGTTCATCGGAAACGTCTCTGGAGCTTCCGAGAAGATTCAGTGGAAGATTCTCTTTAGGTTCTCTGGTGGTTCGGTAGAAGCTTTGCTGGTGTTCTTTTAGAAGTTCGGTGGAGACTTCCCTGGACATTTGCTGGAGATTCAATATTAGCTTTAATAGAGATTCTCTTCAACTTTGGTGACAGTCTTATATTTCTTGGCGGTTCAGTAAAAGATTCCCTGGAGTGTTTCTAGAGGTTCGGCGAAGGCTTCCCTGGCGATTCCCTGGGTATTCAGTACCCTGGCGAGCTGTGGAAACACAAGTGAGTCATACCCCCATCACTTGTGTACCAGTTATGTCTTTTCCTAACGGACAGTCAGAACACAAGGAGAACATAACTGATCGTTGTCTTTCAGTTGTGTTTCGCCCGCTCGACATGATAGTTGCCTTAGTAGATCTCCTCTGGGACTTTGCCTTCGGTAGCAGTTCCCCTGGATCTTTCCAGGAAGTACGGTGGACATTTCCTTTAAATTCTTTGGCGGTGCGGTAGAAGCTTTTCTGGAGATTCCCAGAAGGTTTGGTCATTGATAAAAGTTTTCCTTAAGATTTCATGGAAGTTTGGCGGAAGCTTTTCTGGATGTGCAGTAGAAGATTTTCTGGAGATTTCCTGAGGGTTCTGTGATTCTTTATGGGAACTTCCTAGATGAAACTGTTCTATGTGGATATGGGATATCCAGTTTTATTCCATCAATGTGATCCATTAGAGTATTTATGAGGGAAAGCATGTCCCACTTTTAATGGTCCCCCGTTTTTGTTGTCTCGATCAATTTTATATGAGGTGATTGATCATTTATATGATTTTATTCGTCGGGACTCGAGGTGCTCCTCGGTTCCATGCTAGGATGCTCAGGTAAAGAAAGAAACTCGTGTGGGTGTCGCATTCCCCCTCCGCCATGAGTGACTAGTAAAGCCAGGTAGACTGCTGAGAGCGTGCGAGAATTAGATAGAGGTGCTTCTCTCCCAAAACTTATGCGTAACATCCGGAACCCTTGAAGTGAAGGATTTCTTAGGCGTTCTCCAAAATGATAGAAGTACCTCTCTTTGGATTGGCGAACGGAAATGGAGGCTTACAACGTCTATGGGTGCTCCCGTTAGTTTGTAATACATGTACTTTTAGGTTCTCAGTTTCTTGGCTAAAGAAAGAAAGATATAGCTGGTCCTGTTTGCTTTCTCTCTACCCAATGAAAAGATTGAACACTTTCCTTTGAGGGATCTGTTTAACGTAGGCGGTAGGGGGTTTCTTTTGGTCATACGATAACTTAATTACATTCTTTTTACAAAATATAAACTGACGTTTCGACACTAGTTGTGTCGATTACTAGTCTCTGACGAGCGTAATCCGGAACAAAATTTAAATTCAGAATTAACTCATATCATTACAACTTCCTGAAAATTTTATTTAATACTTCGACAAAATCTAATTCACTAATATTACAACTTTATTATTAATTTTATTTGATATTAATATTTACTAAATTGTGAATTTCTAGGTGCTGGTTACAAGTCTTTCTTTACAACAAGTTGACTACCAAGAGCCATCGAATCTTTGGATTGGTCCAAGAGCAGCAGATTTAATTCATCTAGGGGCAAAATTTGCTCCGTGTATGCGAAGGGATTTAAAGATTCTTAAAGAAATTGACATGTGGAGAGAAAGAGAAAGAGATACTGCCTGCTGTATTAGAAACGACGACTCTGGCTGTGTTCAGTCAAGCAAAGCCGACTGTTCAGTGAGTATATTTTACTAATTTTTAGCCTTTTGGCACTTAAATCCAATTTTTACTGGCTATTATACTCTCGCCTAGATTTATAATATAAATTTGTCTTTTCCAACCCAACTGGTCCGTGGACTGAGATCAACTATGACGGTAATGATCACCTGAAAGTGATCTTAAGAACATTTTGAGATTATTAATTTACTATTGTCTCGTTAATTGCATGTTGCATTTATAGTATATAGTCGAAATATCTTCAGTCTTGAAATTTTGAAAATACTGATTAGTATATGTGTATAATAATAGATATTTTATCTAATAAACATTTATCACTGGTTATTTTTTTACACTTAAGAATACAATATCAACTTGGAAGAAATGGGGACCAGGAGACAATGGACCTGGAGGAAGAATAAGTGGATCAGTTTGTGGATTAGATCCAAAATTTTGCGACGCTCCAGCAAGTATAGCACCTTATGAATGGCCAGATGACATCACCAAGTGGCCTATTTGTCGAAAGACAAATCCATTTAGTCAGAGATTTAGGTAACGATATTTTTATTATAAGACTCTTTTCGATATTGACTCTTTCAGAACAAGTTCTATTCTTTGTAAAACAGATTTTAATTTCTATTCTGTATTTTCAGTGGTAATTTTAATCAAGATGGTAACAGTAATTTCCCCGTGGGTCGTTACAAAGATAAAATGGCAGAACACATGGTCTGTGAAGTAATTGGACATCCTTGCTGTATTGGTATTCATGGAATGTGCAGAATTACAACAAAAGAATATTGCGATTTCGTGCACGGATATTTCCATGATGAAGCTTCTCTTTGTTCTCAAGTGGAATGTCTGCATGACGTTTGCGGAATGGTTCCCTTTTTACACCCAGAATGGCCTGATCAATTCTACAGATTGTTTACTACAATGTTTCTTCATGCTGGGTGAGAATTTTTTATTTTTATAATTTTATTAATTTCTATGTCAATAATTCTGATGTATTATCCTGTAAGATGATTCAATTTTCAAAATGATACTAAAAATTCCAGAAATATTCCTAGAATATGTTTCTAGATGATTCAGAACCTTCCAAAATATACTTCAGGAAAACTCCTGAGAAATAAAGAAATTAAATTTATTTAATTGAGTAGTCGAATCAAAGAACCGACTCTTCACTTTATCCGAAGTCTAATGATTAATAAATTAATTCTAGTAACATTTTACACTTATGTTCAAAGAATATTACCCAAGAAAATACTAAGAATGGAACATATTACTGAAAATATTCGGGATATTTAATTAATTCATCAAGAATTAGAAACACAGGGTATTATCTGGATACATTTTTATTGTGATCGTTGACTATTTAACCGCAACTAACGTTAGTGTTGAAATGTTTTGGTTAAATAGTCAATGATCATAATAAAAATGTATCCAGATAATATCCTGTGTTTTTAGTTTTTTATGAATTAATTAAATCTGGAGCTGTTTGACGTAAATCAGAAATTCTTGGAAATATTGATGAATTAATTTTACTAGAATTTATTAAGGAAGATTCCGATTTTTCTAAAAGAATAATCTAGAAATATTTCTAGAATCTTTCGTGCAGCTTTGGATACTTTATTTATAACATTATCTTATTTTCGCTATTACACTGTATTAAGGTGAATGCGCTAGTGCTCACCGCTTTAAGATTAAATTCAATTTAAAAATAAGTAATTAACAGTCTTAAAGACAATAGTATCAAGCAAAACAAATTTTATACATTAAAGTCGAGTTTAAAGAAAAGTAATTGTCATCAATTTTTACAATAATAAGTTAAGGGAGAGGGCCCCAAGATGAACATAGTTTCGATTTTCTGTTGAATGAGGAATAAAAGGAAAATATTTTAGATATATTTTAACTAATAAGTAAAAGGAAAGGTTTCTTTATTTCTTCAATACATAAAAAAACCGCTGCCAAGTTGTACCTCAAGTATTTGTTTGATGTGAGTAATTTTTGGTATTCATTTTTTGAAAACACTGCTTCCTAACGGAGATTACTTACTACAAACATCACTAAGTTTTAATTAATAGCTCACAAAAAAATATTAAATAGGCCAATTGATGCATGTTTGAATTGTCTACAAAACGAGCAAAAATGATTCTTCATAAAATTTATATAAAAAGCAAAAAACATGAAAAAATTAATTTTTATAAAAATTTTCAATTTTTGAAACCTTGATAACTCGGAACAGCATTACGGTAAAATGTTCTCAAATAGCTCATTCAATATGTTTTTTAAACACCTACATAAAAATGAAAATATATTGAAGCTTGTAATAAAGCAGAAAAATCAAATTATTAAAAAACAAGATTTTGAAAATTTCCGATTTTTAAAATGCTAATAACTTTGGATTAAATTTTACTAGAGTGTTCGCTAATAGTTTAATCGATGCGTTTTCAAAAAATGAAACGAATTAAATACATACTTACATTTTAACTTTTTAAAAAAAAATATACAATCTTGTAAAAAACGAGTTTTTGAACATTTTTAAATGCGACAAAAAAATAGTTACAATTGGTTGATCGGGTTCAAACGTATATCATAATTTGTCCCCTGAGGAATCTATAATTTCGTAAAAAAAAGATAGTTCTATGTATTATAGTTTTTGAGATATTAGACCAAATGTAATGTGGACACACACACACACACACACACACACAAACACACGGACATTTTTTAAAAACTTCATTTTCGACATCCTGAGGTCCAAATATGTCGAAATATGTCAAAAAATCGCAATCGATAATTTGAGGGTAAAACAATACTTCCTCTATGATGAAGCAATTCAATTTTTTCAAGGTAGTCAATTTCATTTCTAGCATAACTTAGAACCTTAAACTATCTTATGATGTCAAAAACGAAAAAATAAACTTTTGAACCATTTAAATTTTTCATTATTGAAAAAAATTAAATTTTGGAAATAAGAACTTCCACCATTTTTAAAAATTTTTAGTCGATTTCATTTCTAGCATAACTTTGAACTTTAAACCATCTTATGATATCAACAGCGAAAAAATAAACTTTTGAACGTTGATATAATATTTTGAAACGTAAATAAAAATTTATAAGTAATAAAAAAGTTATTCGACCTTTATGACGATTGAATTTTTCACCTCCTCGTAACAGAAACAAAGAGATAATATAATACAACAGATTTCAATTCTCTATGATATCTTCAGAATTTCATGTCGATAAAATAAAAAATTTTAAACACGAAGCTTACAAAATTATTGAAGATTGTATTCGAAAACATAAGAATATACCTTCCTCATTACTGTTGATTTTATTAATGTATTTCTTATTCTTATTATTTTCAGAATTCTTCACCTGGCTATAACGTTATTTGTGCAATATTTCTTAATGAGGGATTTGGAAAAACTAACTGGTTCTCTACGAATAGCATTAATCTACTTTATTGGCGCTTTTGCTGGGAACTTGGCTAGTGCAATATTCATTCCTTACAGAGCTGAGGTAAAAAAATCATTTAATTGTTTAAAATATATATTAAGAGATTACACCACTTTGTTGCTCTCAAGTTCAAGACTTGTTTAAGATTTTTTTTTAAGAAACAGACAATATTATAAAAATTTGTATATTCAATGGCGCGACTTCTCTTCCTTACAGTCTTTGTCTGAAGACAAAGAAACTTTTTGAGCAAAGTTTGCAGTACCATCTTCGCTTAAAACTTCGCTGTAAAATTCAAACGTTTACATTAGAAATGTATTAAAACTTTCTGGAGCTATTAGCAAATCATTAAAGAAGTAGTTTAAAAGCTACTAGTCAATTTTGTTATAGCTCCCATTAATAAACTTATCAGTAAGGCTTGGTACAGCATTGGGAGCAATGAGAGTACCCTCTCTATTTTCCGGGATAGCAGATCTCGAATGGACATTTTTCCGAATAACCTTCATCCCGATGTAAAAAACGATGTAAAGAACGATGATACTCGTTTTTGCAACTAAACAAGATTAACTAGAATCTTGAACTGCTTGCAGCAAGCGAGTCATAATAAACAATTTGTTTCTGTTCCCATTAATTGCAGTAATATCCAATTAGTGACAATGATCCATTCGAAAAATAATACATTCAGGAAAATGACCCTTTCTGAAAATAATAAATTCACACCAGTTTCATTCGGGATATTTACTATCCGAGAAATACTTCATTCCAGATCTGTCATTCGGGATAATGACCGGGAATAATTTCATCTGTGAGACAATGAAAGAATATTTTTGTGGTATCCTCTGAAGCGCATATTATCAGCCAGTTTGAATTTACATTTACAACATTACATAATGTTAATTCACTAAACGAGACAGTCTGACCAAACCCACACTGAATTTAGGTTAACAATGTAGGACTGAAAACATAAAAATCAACCAAGAATGTCTTTTTAGAAAAAGATCATGCGTAGTCCAACAAAAAAGAAGTGAATCGTAAATTATTTCTGAACTACAAGACTTTCTAAGAACAAGATTAAATACACAGTTGTTTCTACCTAGATTTCCTCTGAAGGTTACATCTGTGACAAAATTAGCCCTAGTCTGCTAGGCCGTCTCCGGGCTGAGCATCTGGACATTCCAATTCATACCACAGAATCCGCCTTCGAGTTGTGGATACACTGGTTTCTAAAGTGCGAGTGACCAAACTGTCATAATGGTTAATGGACGTGTAGCCGACAAAGGACGTCAATTGGAGTGTTAATCCACAAATTAGTGTGGTAAATCATATAATTAGAAGGTGGTTTCGACTTTCAACTAAGGTACCTTTACCTGGATCTAAACGGTACCATGGGCTGACCGGGTGCCCACGAAAACTTTTCTTCGTATAGTCATTTATGGACACGAGATAGCAGTGGTTGAAAGCTCAATGCCTGAGCTAAGTTTAATGGAGGCTTGAGCCCAAAGGACTTACTAACCTGAAGGTAGTCAGTGCTTGATATGTCGCTGAGTGAGTTGCATGTCTCAACTCAGTTTAGCGGTTATTCAGAAACCATGAGAGTTTGAAAAGGATCCAACCCTCACCAAGAGACTGCATTTAAGGACAATACACTCCAATGTAGAATTTGGTAGATGTGTGGAGCTCCAGGCTCACCTTGGATAGAAAGCCTATTTGCTTGCCGGAAGACTGTTAGCTCGCATCTTGAACGTCTCTGTCAGAGGAGACTAGTAAGTTGCAGGTTCTGAAAAAAGCTGACCTGAGAGCCATGGGTCAGTAATACAACTGTATTTCTGGACTGTAATATTTGCTTGCACTATTTGTCTTGTTGCTTGAGCATATCTCGACCTCCTAAGTGTGCTAGGGCACGTGATATAGGTATATATCCTAGAGGGATATAGGGATCAGGTTCGTGGTGACAGATTAGATTAGAATTTTTACCTTGTGTACTCTGAGTTATACTCCACCGTTCCTGGTCCTGTGGACAAACTAGTGGGAATAACACGCCTCCTTTTCACTAATACTCCTTTGATTTTAAATTTAATTGCTTCTTTACTTTCTTGCGGTATGGATGTTCGTTACACGCTCTTGCTGTTAAATACTCCAACAACTTCACATTAACTTGCTGTTTTCTTGCTTATTTTTCTCCCTTCGCTTTATTTACTCTTACCAGAGTATAAAGGGTACCACAGGAGACTGGGTCAGCCCGGGGATTTGTCCTTGCCCGGTCAATTGGGTTGGATTCGTGGTGGCAGTGGTTGCAAGCCCATATAGCTTAGGGCAAGTGGCCCTAGAGTGGAGGGATCCTTTGGGTGTCCTTTGACACCATCGGGACGACTCCATCTCTAGAATCACGACGTGTGAGTTGCGGTCTCCACTCGGGTGGCGACCTGCATAGTCGTCAGGGATAGGAAAGGTCCCGACCCTCACCAAGGGCCTCCACGGCCGATGGCGGGCCGTGTGGTATGGACTCATACGGGTGGGCACCGCACATAAAATCACGGACGCGCCTTCGCTTTCTTTTGCTCTTTCTCCCTTTTGTTTGCACTTATCACTATCAAGCTACTACCACCACTAGGGATTCACCATGAACAGGGAAAATTAGCTTAACGGCCCTTATGAAAAATAAGTATTGGATTAAGCATTGGAAACTCCAATACTATTTTCGCGTAACATATTTTTAAACAATTTTTTTTTTAATTTTCTGTGGAACTGTGATTTTGCGTTCCAAGTATTTCTTTGTATTAAATTAACAAAAAAACTACTGCGCAGAACTGGGAGCCATAGAAACTTAGTGCGCAACCAGTAAAATTTTTAATAATGTTTTGGGAAAAAAGTATTGGAGTTTCCAATAATTAAACCAATACTTATTCCAATACTTAATCCAATACTTACTCCTAATACTTAATCCAATACTTATTTTTCACAAGGGGGAGTCCTCCGAAGAAGGTTTCGGATTTAGATACTCTCAAACTATTGAGAGTATACGGGGAAAACCACGTGAAGATGTCCGCCCAAGGAAGATCAACTTCCTCAGCTCTGCCGCCGTGACGCGGTCGGGTTTTAGACCAACCTAGTGTCGTACAACTCGAAGCTTAAACTTCCTATCACAAGTGACAGGTTGCAAAGACGCTAAATTTGCACCATATTCTACTCCACACTCCGAAGACAGGTGTTAGGTTCGTGGTGACAGTAGTTATTAGCTCACATCGGTTGATGTGATAATCACCAGTGCTCCTGTCAATGTATGAGTCTTAACGAAAATTGATGGCTATGATAGGTCGGCGTGTGAGATGCGTTTTTTTTTATGCAGTACTACTGACATTGCAAGAATTTGGAAATACCCAGTCCCTAACGAAGAGATTACGTTAGACTGAAAAACTGTTGGTAGAACTGTTAACTTACTGCGTAGAACTGCTGAGTTCAAAGAAGGCCTACAGTTCTCTTTTATATTAGGAGAGCTACTGTCTTTTTTAGTCGGACAACTGTCCCATAGTGCAGCTGTCGACTTATTTCTGAAATGAACAGCTGTCAAAACAGCAGCGCACTCTGTTTGAGAAAGTTGTTATTCTAAAATGAGCAGAGTGATGTATTAAACTTGGAGTGTGATGCGCTACTGTTGTTAGTACATCTAACACCTTTTTTTTGCGTAGAATGTGAAAACCTGCTTTCAGGTACCCTGTAGCCCGTACTACAGGGTTATGCGGGGGTGGCGATGTTCTGCCGACCCGCTAAAAACACACCCTTATTTGGGGCCTGAAAACCACCCACGGCCAGCCCGTGTGTTGGCGTATCGCCTTCGTGAAGTGGCCTTATACCCCATCGCTGCCGCCGAAGCGACTTTCTCCTGTCCACGGGACCTACTACCATTGCCGGTCATGGATACCCTTAACGCACACAAGTTGAGTCAAGGGACTCGATGGACCGTCAATCCGCTTGAAAAAAGCTTCAAGAGGAGGAAAAAGAACTTCTTCTATCTGCGTTTTTCTGCGACCTATGTGGCCCTTGGGCGACTTCGTTTAAGGGCCTCCTCTCTTTTCGCCTGCTCCAGGACTCTCTTAAAACAGACGCACTTCCCTGAGCCTGCAAAATGAGACGTTCCCACCTCATTCTTAGGTTTGTTCGCACAGAGGAAGCAGAACGCTTCCTTCCCACATTCTGCAATAGAGTGTCCCGCGTCCCCACACTTAAAGCAAGCGGAGGATCGATCCACACCCCTGCAGTCAGCTTTCTTATGGCCAAAACCAAGGCACCTATGGCACCTTGTGAACATAAGCCTTCTCCTGATTGGGCAGCTTAAGAAACCCAATTTAAGTCTTCCAATCCTCTCTAAGCGCTCCGCTTCCTCTCGGTCTGTGACCAGAATAGCGATTTTATCGCCTCTTTTATTCGGTCCGAGGACCGTGACCTGTCTTCTCTCCCGGGGTTTATTAAGAACTCCCTCAAGAGCAGAGACCACTTCCTCCTTTTCGGTCAAGCTGTCAAGGTCGCGGATTTCCAGAGTTACCCTCTGGTCCTCCGGTCGCCTAACGGTGCCCATTCCACTTACTGCCTCGGAGACCTTGGCAGTAAACTTCTTTTGGTCTGAACCTCCTCCTACTTTTAAGAGGAGGTTCCCTTCCTTCGTGGGCCTTGCGCTCACAACGGTCGTCTGACAGTCGCCAGGATCTACTTCCCTCTTTAGTTTGCCAAGAACAGACGCGAACGTCTGTCCCTGGCAAACTCGGACAAACACTTTCTTCCCTTTGGGGCTGCTTGGCTTCACAATGATCCTGGGCGGTTCTTGCCTCGCCTCACTTTTCTCTCCAACCTTTTTTCCCTTTGCCTTGTCAGCAGAAAGCTCACTTTTCTTTTTCTTTTTGAGAAGCTGGCTTTTTGAAGGCGATCGATCCTCCTCTTCTCTTTTCCTTTTACATTCCAGGACTAAATTTCTCATCGAAATAGCCTGGAACTTGTCCCTTATCCTTCTTCTCTCTTGTCTGGCCACATCGGTCATTCTGAGGCCTTCGTAATATAAGAGGTTCGCTCTTGCAGCCTCTTCATGCTTACCTCTGAGGTCGGAGATCCATTGTTTGAAATTCTTCAAACCATTTTGGATCTCCGACGCTACAATCTTTTGGACAATTAGTTTGTCCAACATGACCTTCAGCTCCGCCTCCATCAAGTTGATAATTCCTTCCTGCTCTGAGCGCAACCTTTCGCACTTTTACGATCCTTTTCGCAGGACTCAAGGTCTTCAGCTGTAGCGTGGGTGAATGCACTGGCACAGCTGCTGACGCTCGCCGCGCTTCCTCGCATGGACCTGCGGCCTTTATCCACCGATTGATGCGATGGACCTGGCATTTCTTCATCCTGGCTAGCAGCATTCGATGCCGACGAAGCTGCTACACTCCCACCTGGGCGCCTATCATCTTTTTTGTTTTTTTCAAAATTGGAATCTGCCATTTGAGTCCCACGAGTCTAGGAGAAAAAACGGTCCACCCACACAGAGCTCCAATGTGTGGGTAAGGCGCATCCGTGGTTTAACGTGCGGTTCCCACCTGTACAGGTATATACCACACCGGTCCGTCTACGGTTCCTTCACGGGGTCGCTAACGGTGACCAGGCGCGGCATTGTGCAGTGCAAGACACCCCGAATTGCAGACGGAACTCCTGTTACCTTTAAGTTCACATTTCGCTAGCCGTTCGCCTTACTAAGCCCGGGCTCAACTATGTCACCCGGACCCTTCGGACTACTAGGGAGTTACTCTGATCACCGCCGGGTCATCCTCTCAGTACGCTACACATGCCTACCGATTTTCGCACTAAGGTGGATTGCCCTTAGTGTGACCCCTCGGTGGGGGGGGGCGGGCACCTTCCAGACCCTCGCAGTTTGTGCATAACTGCTAAACCGAGTCGAAACGTGCGACTCACACATCGACACTTCAGACACTGACTCCTAAACGCTACTTTATCGTCAGGCTCAACCACTACCACCACGAGTCCGACCTCAAATGACCGAGGGAAGGCAACGCCTTCGGGCCACCTCGGTCGCCCATGGTACCATTATACCCAGGTGCGGGTACCTAGGTGGGGAGCCGAATCCACTCCCTTATTTCTAGGATTTTACCAAACATACTTGCAATGTGCACTTCCCCCGCGGCCCTACAAGGGACAGACGAAGAGAACCATTCGCACGCCCTTGATCGGGTCCTAACACGGCAAGAGCACACACCGCACGTCCATTAACCATTAGCCTATATATTTCGTCACTTTGACATCAGGCGGCATTTTGGGACGCTAAATTCTCGGTTGGCGGCTGCATAAACAGCAACCAGGATCGTACCCTAAAGACGTTCAGGCCGTTTTCCCAGTATTCCTCCCATACACCACGGGGAGACGCTCGCTACAGCATGAATTAGGAATGCCCAGTTGCTCACCACAGAGGCGCCTAAGCGGACTAAGGCTAACCTCTTCACAGGTGTCAACAAGTAGCTTTGGCGCTTACTGACTTAGCTACAGTGTAAAAACAGTGTATTCCCGATTGACACCACGAGGAGGTGCAGCAAGCACTTGAACACAAGAGGCTATGTAATCGCTTAGTGTCCCTATTAAAATTCGACAGGAATTTTTACGTTCCTGTGACTGAACTTTTGTCAATCCAATGTGTGGGTAAGGCATTTGTACACTAGAAGGGCGCCCGGTATCCTAGCACCACTCGCGACACCTCCGAACGTGTCACTGGCGACGACAGTGCGTCCGCCACCCAGGCCCCCGGCATCAACAACCGACGCCTGCGCTTTACAGACGCCAAATTGAAGAGCACGCAGGTTGGGCAACGTTCGCACCATCCCCGGCAGCTTCACGGCGGATTTTGTAACCCTGGTGCCATCCATCTCTCGGCAGTGTGGAAGCTTAGATTGGGTTAGGTGTCGTTGGTCAGATCGAACAGACAACCGGTCCATCGGGCGCCAACCCTAGATTGAGACTACTCCACACCAACTTAGAAAAACCAAGGAGGCGGGAGTGTCCTATTCCTCCCAGAACCTATGTCTTCCACAGCTGACGAGGATGGTTAGCCCCCATTTGGGATCCGAATTAACATCATACGCACAGGTTAGCTAATGCACAAGTTCGAAAAACGGCGGCTACCCAAATTAACGGGGTCCCGTTCATTCCCCTGTGCCCAAACTCGCCAGACATCTGGAGCCAATGAGCTCTGGGAAGAGCAGAACAGCTCGTCTAGTGATGGCGTTCAAAGGACAAGCGCCTGGCTGGTCCTAAGCCCCCTCACCACGACAAGGTGACACCACAAGGGGGGCATCTAACAACCTAACAGTTGTTCAGTGACAGGACTCAATCCGCTCCTCCTTAAGTTTAGTAGACGTGAGATCTTTGAGACTTCCTCTAAACTTCTCCCGTTTCCTGCGGCAGAAGCTTTTTTCGAGATCTCGTTCTAAATGAAAGCAGAACACTCTATGAATGGTCTTGTAAGAAATGAAAGAAGCGCCGTACTCAACCGAACGTATCGAGCTCATGCTAAAATGGCTTAGCTGAGTAGGATAAGAATGAAGCTCTTTCGGTAGGGTCTTGTAATAAAGGAAAAGGAATAACACATTTTTGTAATTAAGAATTGTTTAAGATTATTTTGTCCGATTCTTCTCTATTACTTTTACCTCGAACACACACTTAGTAACATAGTAACCTCAGGGCAGATTCCACGGAAATACCACCGTTGGCGACAACGTCGAGAACGAACGAATTCACAACCTTAGAGGAAAAGATTTGAACTTACCACCGATGAACTAAATTCCGTTAGAATCCTAGTAGAACTCCTCCGCCGAAATCCACCAAACTCTGGGTAAAGACAACGCCACAACCCATTGCATCTGAACTTTCGAAAACTACTCTGTTTCTTGAGTATCCGTTATCAACTGATTCACAAGTAGATTGTGTCCCCTGGTCTCGCTCGTGCATTTTATTATTATTATTATTATTAAGAGGAGGGCAATGGTTGAGTGCAACCAACAGCACTTGGGTAATCCCTTTAAGCCCCTCAAAAACGAGCTATCTAATCCAGAACCCAGAGCCCCTTCCACAAGGAGAGAACTCGAGCCGGAGTCATAACAGCGATATTTGCCTCCTCAAGGAAGAATTTTCCTGTGAGATGAAGTCGTTCGCTAGATAGCGAAGGGCAATGGCAGAGAACATGGGTAGAGGTTTAGTCCTCCTTTTCACACTTCCGACACTCGGGGTCGTTAACAATCCCCAATTTGTGTCGGTGATAACGAAGATCCCCATGGCCAGTTAAAATTTGCGTTATGGTCTTGGCATCTGTCCTGCTGAGCCTACAGAAGTCTGCAGCTCGTTTCAGGTTAATAGTGTTACCAAGGAATGACTAAGCCTGTCTACCACCAGCATACCCATTCCATTCCTTTTGGTGTTCTGCAAGTAGACATTGTTTGAATTCGAAGGCCAGCACTGCATTAGAGACATTAGCAGGCGGGTCAAGGCCAATGATACGGCTCCTGCTACCCTCTTTTGCTAGTGTCCTGTGACCCTTAGGAGTGTGACGCGGTTAGTCTCAACTAGAAGATTTAGTGCACAATGTCACTCTCATACTAGTTGAGATGTAGTTGAGTACTGATTCAAGGTCAGTAATGCCGTCTTGTTATCCGAGAGGAAAAATATATTCCATCACGACAGAGCTCCGCAGTCCGCTTGTGCGTTGCCTGCCGTTACGCTGACCGCAAACTTAAAACTGACGACTGGCGCAGATGGAAAAGTGGAGAGGTAACTCTCAAACCTAGAATTACAACGACCATTGAATCACAGCAAAGCGAGGGAATTCAACTATTTGCGGAAAAACGTCAGTCAGGAACGGCTTATGGAAAGTTGAACCCTATCGCAGATGCAATTTTAATAATTCCCCTTAAACAACTCTTAAATTAACCAGAAGTAATAATACAATTTTAACTAACGAAACACTTCGTTACAACCTACTCAATAATAACAGACTGGTATTATACCAGCCTCTACCTGGATTTCTTATCTTTAAAAAAAGAAAAATTAAATCTAAGGAATCTGTGGTGGTTGACAATACAGGTGTGCCTATATTGGTCCCCACCAACAGGTCTTTTACACTACTACTTGTCAACAACCTAATTTAAGTAAACTTAAGATGCATCTACCTTCCTTAAGCAATTAGCACGAGATCGAGGTGCGCCTCTAGCCACGTCAACCAAGTGACTGATGAATTAGCTAGCGACAATCGTATATATAACTGGCTTCCACTCTCCCATGCAAAGAAGGAGAAGAAAGCGATGCAAAATAGAAGGATTACCCCACAGAATAAAATATCTTAATAGCATGAAGTTGAATATAACATTTTTCAAAAAATGTATTTTAATGAAATTGTAATTGCATTGAACATTAAGTTAAATTAACAAATTTTTTTACTGTTTCAGGTTGGTCCGGCAGGGGCACATTTTGCTCTTTTGGCGACTCTGATAGTAGAGATTCTTCACTGTTGGCCAATGTTAAAATACCCAAGAAGAGCTCTTTTCAAGCTGATTATAATTCTTATTGTCCTTCTAATGGTGGGAGTTCTACCTTGGGTAGACAATTACGCTCATCTCTTTGGATTCATCTTTGGTTTTCTCGCAGCCTATGCCTTCATGCCATTCATCTCATTTGGACATTATGATCGCCGAAGAAAAGTTATTTTAATTTGGATCTGCACAGTTTTGATAATGGGTCTTCTTATCTTGCTTCTCGCCTTGTTCTACAACATTCCAGTTTATGAGTGCGAAATTTGTAAATTGTTCAACTGCATTCCATTTACTCGTGATTTCTGTGCTTCACAGAATATCAATTTCAAAAGAGAAGACTCTGTATGACACATGGGGCCGCGGTTCCCAGTCGAGCGCGAAGTACCGTTCGGCCCCCAAATGAACGCTCGTTTTTACATCCATCATGATCAAACACAACTGAAATTTTTGGCGGTAATCTTTGCTCTCTGGCATTCACACTCGGACGGTATTAGTCTAATTTGAAAAGAATATGCCGTCCGTTGAAGAAGAAACTTCCTAAAATTGAAAAGAAGCTATTTTCGTAAAAAAAACAAGAAAACAAACAATAGAAGTAACACCTTCTAAATGTTGAACAACACTCGACCAGGACAAGAGAAGATACGAAATCCTGCATAGGTTTGACTGCAAAAATTATTCGCTTCTATCTTTCTCGCTACTGCCAAATAAAAGAACTCTTGTTCGCCGACTGACGGCAAATAGCAATGCCTTAAAATTTAACGATCAACGCGAATCTTGCGGAAAGAAAATTCCGAAATTTTCATTAGTGAAAGTCGAAAAAATTGTAAATATTAATGGAGAATCACCGGATCACTTTGATAGTCGGAGGCAGTTTCTTAATATTGTCCCCTTAAATTCTTTTAAATTCTTTGTCATTGATATATATAAGTTTGGAAATAGGGAAGAAAAGGGTTGTCTCTTTTCTCTTGTTAATAAAATTAAAATTGTAAATATAAAGTAACCAGCGACTCTTGTTACATACCTTGTGTAAACGACCTTATTAAGGATAGGTTTAGAAAACATTTCGAAAGTGTTTGCATCATTTTCCGCGTTTCGTGTTGTCCTAACAACGATACGAACAGCTTCGAAATTCACAGTATATACATAAATATATACATATAAATATATCTTTTCGATTAATTCAGAAAGTGTGCAATACCGACACAACATACTGTGAAGTGAGTTGGTGCTAAATCGAGACTCGTGGAAAGTTTTCATTTGGAATAAACTTTTTTTTACATAAACGCGAGAACAAAAGACACAAATATATCAGAACTCTTAATGAATTTTCCTGCGATTGTATATAAATAGACTGTCACGAATGAAACACACGTGGTAGGTCGACTTGTAGGTACCACGCACATACGCAAAATCGTTTAAGAATTCTAAGACTAAATTATCATAATGTCGTGAATGTGTATTTTATTATTATGGGCAATGGAAAAAGTGCATATATACTTACTATTCGTTTATCGAATCGTATAGTTAAGTCGTAACGTTTGAGGAATGAGTTATAATCGAACGTACAAGAGAGAAAACAATGTGCCACGAAGAGAGATTATGAAGACGTCGGAAAGTCCGATGTTAGCGTTTATACATTATATAAACATTGATGTTGAGTTATTATTATTTATAAATTTCCAAAAGACATAGAGCACTCTGCTGAGAATCATTCATGTTGCAGTGCATGAACATGATCATGATTATTTTCACTCTCTCTCCTCTTCAAAACAAACAGCCTTTTCAGGAAAGTATAGTGCAAATCAAGACTTTATAATTAGAATGAAAGCAAACCTAAAACGCGAAAGTGAAAATAATGTATCCAAAGTCTCTTTATATTCACAGACATTGTTTAATAAGCCCCTTTTTAGAATTTTTCTAATATAATTTAATTGTTATTTATAAAACATTTTTTAATTGGGATTGGCGGTCATGACGTCACAAAACAAAAATGGCTGACAGAAGTAGGTAACTTTAGTAACTAAAGCACGTAAACGATAGAAATTTTTCGAAATTCATTATAAAGATAATAAAATACGACTCACTTTAAATAAAATTTTTTAATTTACGCAATCAACACTCTCTGGATGAAATTTTGTTGAGCGTATAAGAAAGTTTTAAATGTAGGAAATAACATATTTTGTGTACTGGAAAAAAGTGCTTTGAAAAAAAGTTGCTTAAATATTTAAAATTTTTGCATTAAAAACTTGAAATCTTTCAAACAATTCCATGTATTTATTAATTAGAATGTTTTATACCATTTACTTTTTTTACCTACTTCTTTTAATTTAAATTCACTCCACCAGATAGCGTGTCGGAGTTTAGCCATTCCCAATACTCGGAAAGAAATGAATTTGCTGTCAAAATTTTGTTGCCACAGCCAACATATTTGTTATGACAACTAAAAAGTTTGCTGTGGCAGTGAACTTTTAAATGACACATCTTAGCAAACTTCTTCTACCAGTGTATTTTTATATAATTGCTTATTTTGTATCTGTTCCTTTACTATTTTTATATTTATTTTGTATACCATTTCAATATTTTCTTCAGACTGATTTTATTTATTTTATACAATTTTCGTACTATAGTAATTATAAATTTTTTAAAAATATTAATTTACTATTTAAGAGTCTGAGTCAAGTGCTGCACGTAAATTTTCACAGAGTCCTTTAGGTTAACACCAATATTTAAATTTCCAAGAAAATCTTAATTCTTAGAATGGATTTTTAAGTGAATAATTTGTTTTTTTTTCTATAAAAATCTTTAAAATACAATAGATTCTTAACTACGAGATATTGTTGAGATTTTTGATCAATAATCTTCTGAATGAATAAAATTGTAAAACTGAAAAACTGTTGAGAAAAAATAGAAAAATATTTTTTGTTAAATAAAACATGGACATGAGAAAAATTGAAATTAGTTACAGAGTGCTGGCGCAAGATCCAGCACAAGCAGATCTATATTAAAGGGTAATGACCATTATCAACAAAAATGAACATTATTATTCCAACATAAAAATTAAATCAAGAGAAAAGAAAGCCCACAAGAACTGCTGTATGTAACGTTAACATTCGATGCATTCGAAAACTTTGTGATAAAACAGTTTTATGAGGAAAAGAGAGAAAACACAAACTTTTTCGAATTATATATATATAGTATAAATATATACATACGATGCGAGAGAAAAGCGAATGTGGCGATTGACGAAGAGTAACATATTGTTATTATTGTAAATGTGTCACATACAGATAGTATGACTAAAAATGCGATGAAAAAAATAAATTGAAAAACTTCGATATTTCCATACCGAAATGCAACGAGGTGAAATGTTATTTCGTGATTAAGAGCAAAAAAAACTAATTAATGCGTACATGTAAAATTTTCAAATTTACCAATTGTATTTTTTGCTTATTAATTTTAATAAATAAGTACTTAGCTGTTTTAATTGATTTTGATAATATGTATAAACCTTTTATTGACAGCGTTTACAAACCTATTGAACGAATTTTAGTTTTAGTCTAATAAAATATTCACTTTTGATCCAGCGTGAAACATTTTGTAAATAAACGATTGCGTCGAAAATGGACCAAGTGAAGTATACATAAAATTCATGTATGTAAAATTGATTATTCGATGTCGATGCGATAGATCGGTCGGATATAGGATCGTTAATTAAAGATACAATTATTAATCCTAATATTAATAATATAAGGAAAGTCACGCACGAAGTAGAAAGCGATCGTTTAGCGTCGTTTTGTGTATTTTTAGCTAAAAAGAACGCACAGTCGGAGAAAAAATAAAAAACAGGATTTAAATTAACTTTCAAATCACAATTCTGGACCAAATTGAAAAATTTGTTTTTTTTTAATTCAGAATAAGATTTTATCACGAATATTCTATATTATTTAAAAATATTCAGAAAAAGTTTTTTTACTGTTTAAACACATGTCTTTAAGTAATAAACATATTCAATTTTCATAGACTTTAAATAATGACATCAAATTATTAATAATATTAATTGAAAACTAGTTTTTTATAAAGGTTAAAAATATTTTATTTTAGGTTTCAAATACAAAAAAATATTTTAATAACCTTATAGTTAAAACCTTAATTTTAAAAAGCGCAATTAATTTCTACCTATAAATGTAGATAAAGTGTAATTGTTTTATTATTTACTTATTGTTTATAAAATTAAAAAACTTATTCAGGAAACCCTTCTTATAAAATTCTTTTTGTAAAAATATAGTTTGATAATTATAATCCAAATCTATTGACAACATGAATCTTTGGTCACAAAGTGTTGATAAAATTGTTTATATGATTTATTTTTGAAAATAAGAATATTCGTCAAAAAATAATGTTTTATTGCAAAGAAATTATAATCAAAATAATAAAAATTTAATTTGTAAAATCAGCAAATTTCGTTTAGACGCTACAAATAAAACTTTTCAAAAATTTTTAATAGATAATATGAAGAAGTTTCAAAAATCATGATTAACATTTTGCATTAATACTAATTGTTTGTACACAAAAAAATTTTAAAAGTCGGCTCGCTAAGATTTCTTTAAAATTTAATTCTGAATTGAACAAAAAGAAACTTTTTTTAAGGGCATGTGATGAACTTTGACGTCACTAATACAGGCAAAAATTTTCCGCAAACTTTCTCTAAACATTATAAATATTTTATCACCAAACTTTATAGAATTACTTAAAATAGCATTAGAAAGGTCTGTGTGGCCTAAATTTGATGAATTTTACCTTAAAATTAATTTTTTGTTAATTTCCAAAAATCAGTGAATTTGAAAAAAATAATTTTAAAGCAAAATCAAATTTGGTGTCAAAATAATAATTATTTTTAGAGAAAGTTTACGGAAAAATTGACAATTTTATTTATTATTACAAAGTGACGTCATAATTCATCACATACCCTTAATTTTGATTCAAAATCGTATTCTCGTATTCTCTCTGGTGATATTAAAATCCTTTAACTAGAAATAGTATTACTTTTATCTTCAAAATATAATAATTTGAGCTATAAAAATACAAAATAAATTTTGCAAAAAAAAAAAAAACTCTTGTTTTTTTTTAACTTGTACTCTACAAAAAATGAACCATAATTATTTTAAAATCAGTTCAATGGAAGGCATCACCTTTATTTTGACCCCTTTAAATTAAAATGATGTCAGAAAGTTATTTTATTTTTTCTTGCATTATTTGGGTGCCAAATACATGCAGGGTACTTAAAAATATATAATCTGAACTTTTAACAAGTTCAGAATTTATATTCATACAAAATTTTAATTTTTGAAAATTGAACTTCTCTTACAATTTTTAGTATCTTTCATCGACAATTTTTTTACGCTCTTTTTTAAAGATTCTTTGGAATTAATCACATGGATTTTCCAAAATTTCAATTTTCAAGAAAATAAAAAATCGTAATAATTCTAAAATAAAATTGTTTTCTTATTTTTTACAATGTACCATTATTTTAGATGAAAAATGATGTCAAAAAGAAATGGTACCCCAAAAAAATAAGCTGATATTTTATTGATCCCTTTCTTAAATATTCAACTTCTTTTACAATTTTCACTATTTTTCCTTATCAATTTTTTTACATGCTTTTTAAGTGAATCTTTCAAATCTCTCACATGGAATTAAGAAAATTTTGATTTTTTCAAGAAATAAAAATTCTAAAATTGTCAAAAATTAATATTTTTATTTTTGACCAACCTGCATGTTTTTAGGACTCAAATGATGCAAAAAAAAATATAGCCACCTTAGGATATTATAATTTTTTAAGGCCAAAATAAGGGTGGTACCTCAGTTTCTTCAAAAATTGAAAATTTTTGCTTTTCATTTTATTTTATCAATTACGAATAATTTATTCTGGAAAAGATTTTGAAAAGTAGGTCGAACATATGTCCGAGGGGCAATAAAGGATTGATAAAGATCATTTTGACAAAGATAATACGATCAGTACTGAAGATTCGATTTAATGCACTGGACGACGCAAATGTATCAGAATAGAGTGAATTCTCGCTAGAGCGAAAGGGAATAAAAAATGCTAGATATAGGACAGATCGCTCGAATTCGATTATATGTGTAACAATCTGTCCTTATCTCTCTTTAACACAGTCCAAAAGCATTGCACCTCGATTGTACGGTATTATTTTTCTGTATCCCTGTATCTATAAGAATGTAAAATTTACGATGGACTAAAGTTATAAATAATGCGATTATTATGATTATATGATTATTCTGTTACTTCGCAGCTTTAATTTCAACGGTACTCTGTAAGATCTTCAATTATTATGATTATCATTGCTAATCATAACAAAATACATTGTACTTGTCGCTGTTATATATTACATATATACATATATATGTATATATATATATACAAAAAACACAATATATTAATTTAATAACAATAAAGAAAAAAAGAAAACTACTTATTATGATAATTAGAGTTATTTGCCGATTTTTTTTTTAATGAGTTTCTATTCATTAGAAAAATTATTTTAACAATCTGAGAGTTTAATTTATTTGTAATTATAGATACATTAAGGATTAGGCCACTGGGAAGCAGGAAAATAAATTGAACAATAATTCAAGATTTTGTTGAATTGTACCACCCTAATACTATAGTATTAGGGTGGTACAAAAATATAAAAGTTGGGAATGTTTTGCTGCGAACTCCCAAAAAGTCTTTTAAAAAAATACCCCTATTTTCTAAATAGAAAAATATTTAGGAAAAAAACGCACTGTTTCGTAAAATTTAATATAAGATTATTATCAATCATGACAATGCGCTGAAATAATTCTTAAATAATGCTTTAAAAACAGTACCTACCCTCAAGCGGGGCTATTTTGTGCACGCGCGGTTTTTAATGAATAAAATCTTTATATTGAGTTGTTTAAGTTTGCTACATGGCAGGCCCGTGCGCAAGGGGGGGGTTTTGGGGGTTTAAACCCCCCCCCCCCAGAGAGGTCTGAACTTGCTTTAAAAATTTTCAACTTTTTTGATTAAAAAATTATTTTTAATAAATAACGAAGTTTACACAATTTATTTTTTGAAAACCCCCCCCAGAAGCAAATACTGCGCACGGGCCTGCTACATGGTATAAATATTTTCTGATATTAAGACTACAGAGAGTACTAAATGATAATAGTTGAAAATTTATTTGTGATGATGTATACTAACTTTTTATTGCATATTTAAAAAAAAAAAAAAAAAAAAAAAAAAAGTGTAAAAAACTGAAAAATCATGATTTTGTGGATATTTTGTGCATTCTCTAAAATCAATTATTTTTTAAAAATTTGTTTTGTAATAATAAGTAAAAAAAAACTCTAATGTTTCGTTTTGAAACAATTTTGTCTTATTTTTGTTATAAAAGACGAGAGATAAGCTTTAAATGTCAATTTTACACGCGGTGCCGTAAAAAAGTTTCAAAGTAATGTTAATAATAACATGCTTTTCAAGTTGATTTTGAAACTTCTTCTCTTAAAATAATTTAAGAAGTGTAGTAGAAGTTTCATTAAGTAAAATTTTCTTAAAAGAAAAACTTTTTTTGTAAATCTACATTTATGTGAAATTTCAGTGTTTTACTTTCAAATTAGTTACACAATTTCAACAAAAAAAAATATTTCTACCTTTGTTTTTCTTTATTGTACTCTAAAATATCTAGAAAAATTACTTCATACAGCAAAAACGATTTAAAAATTTTTTAAAACGACTTTATAAATAAACAAACTTTGATGCAGAAATAGATATCTCAGGGGGTCTATTTCGAGCGCGACTTTGAGTTTCAATAACTCAGAGAAATTTTTTTTTCTTGTCGGCTAAATCATAGGGCTCCTTTAAAAGTGTGTCGCACAACAATTCAAATTCTGAATTTTAATAAAGCATAGAGTGAAAAAAGAGCGGTTTTGTGCACAAAATAGCCCTGCTCAACTGTATTCTACAAT